>CM053784.1:315224225-316424225 GCA_028749045.1 Cupressus sempervirens
GAACCAGAGACCAAAACTCCCTGCAATCTTCAAAATTTTGAAAACCTGCTATCTCACAGAGAGACAACCTTGTGCTCATGCACTTTTGGAAAACAGGAAACAAATAAAGAACGGAACTAAACTAACTATATACATGGAACCCCAAACCCTGTCAGAAACATGGCTTAAGGTAAATCCTATTGACTGGGATGGGGAGAATCTCACCATCAGACTTAATTAACTGGAAAGCATTAGCCTGCTTGCAACTGATAATTAGATAGGGACCTCTCCACAACACATCAATCTTTGAACATCTTCCTAGTTTTTCCCTATCTGCATCCCACTTCAGAAGCAAATCTCCCTCCCTAAAGATTCTTACCCTAGCCTTCTTGTCAAAACTCCTCTTCACCTACTGTTGGTGTGCCTCTAGGGTCTACATGGCCTGATTTCTCTTTTCTTCTAGCTCCATCAATTCTACCATTCTCACTTTCATGGCATCATCCTCAATCAACTCTAGCTGATGAGCTAGTTCCAAGGCTGGGAACTCCAATGAAATTGGAATCCTTACTTCTCTACCATATACCAACACAAATGGTGAATTCCCTATTGATCTTTTAGGTGTTATCCTGTCAGCCCATAGTGCAGTCTTCAACTTCTTATGCCAACACCTCTGATTATCCTCTATTGTCCTTTTCATGATCCTAATTAGGTTCTTGTTGGATGACTCAGCCAAACCATTACCCTGAGGATAGTAATTTGAGGATGTGCTCATGATATTATGATCCACTGCCCATGCACAAATCTGAGCTCCAATAAAAGACTTGGCATTATCTGAAATAATGGTTGAAGGGGCACCAAACGTGGTCACAATTCCATCAAGGAACTCAGAAACTGAAGATTCGGTGTCATCCTTCAATGCCACTACCTTTGTCCACCTGGTAAAGTAATCGATAGTAGCTAAAATTCATTTGTGACCAAAACTAGAAGGAGGATTGATAGGGCCTATGAAATCCAAACCCCACTAAGAAAAAGGTTGATCCACCTGGATAGGATGGAGGGGAAGAGCTACAAGTCTTTGTTTGCTAGAGAAGAAGGCACATTTTTCACACTTCCTTACACACTTATGATAGTCATGGAATAGAGATGGCTAGTAATAACCAGCCCTCATGATCTTCATTGCAGTTTTTCTAGCCAAGAAGTGGCCACCATCAGGACCATCATGAAGTTCCTTGATCATTCTTTCAGCCTGGTTTATATCAAGGCACCTTAATAGGGCTCCATTAAAATCTCTTCTAAAAAGGATATCATCAACTATTACATAAGGAATTGACTATAGCCTATACTGTCTCTATTTAGCTTTGTCTAATCCTAGAGGGTATCCATTCCCTAATAAGAAATTTTTCATGTCATCCATCCAATTCCTTGGGCCATCATTTCTTTCTTCTTGTTCTTCTGTTAATACCATGACAACTTCTTCATCAAGCTCTTGAGATGATAACATCTACTTACACAATCCCTTACCTCTTACCAGCTTAGTGACCTGGATATCGACATCATACTCCATCACTCTTGTAATCCAACCAGCTCTTTTCTCACTAATATCTTTGCTCAAAAGGAAATCCTTCACACTGGCATGGGGTACTAACAAATGAATCTTGTTATGGGATAGGAGGTGTCTGAATTTCCTTAAAGCTTTGATGACTACAAGGGCTTGCTTCTCTACATAACTGTACCTATCTTCATACTCCTTAAGCCCTTCACTAAAGAAAGCTATGGGATGTTCTTCATTCTTGTCATTTGTTTGAGTCAAGATAGAAGAAATTCTTGACTCACCACCTAAGGTATAAAGAATGAAATCCTTCTCAAATTTTGGGTTCATGAGAGTAGGGGTTGAGGCTATGGCTGTCTTGATCTCTTCAAAACTTTCCTTCCCTTCCTTGGTCCATGCAAAGACCATACCTTTCCTAAGCATAGTTGTAAGAGGTTTCACCATGGTAGCAAGATTTGGGATAAATCTTCTCACAAAATTTATCCTACCTAGGAAACTTTGCAGCCCTTTCTTGTGTTTAGGAAGAGGGAGAGCAACTATTTCTTTTGTTCTCTCTGGATCAATGGTTAAGACATCCTTAGATACAATATGACCTAATAATTTTCCTTGGTTAGTAGCAAAGACACACTTGCTTGGGTTAAGGGAAACCCCAAACTCTCTACATCTTAAGAATACCTGTCTGAGATGATGAAAATGATCATCTACATCCTTTGAATACACAATGATATCATCAAGGTAGACTAACACAAACTTATCAATCAATCTTTTGAAGGCCATCTCCATTGCCTTCTGAAACATAGCACCTGCATTGGTTAGCCCAAATGGCATCTTACAATAAGCATAGGTATGCCATTTAGTGGTAAATTTTGTCTTGTACCTATCAGACTCTTTAACCAGCACTTGATTGTAACCAGAGAATCCATCAAGAAATGAGAATCTCTCTGAACCATTGACCTTGGACAAAATTTTCTCCATAGAAGGAAGGGGATGGTGATCTTTAAGTGAAGCTTGGTTAAGGTCCCTAAAGTCCACACACAATCTAACTTCCCCATTCTTCTTCCTAATAGGGACAAGGTTTGCTACCCATGATGAGTGTTTGATAGGAAAAATTATGTGGGCCTCAATCAATTTGGATAGCTCCTTTCTCATTAAGGGTTCAATTTTAGGATTCACTGGTCTCTATTTTTGTCTTACTGGCTTTACATCATCAATTAAATCTATGGTATGCTGAAATAACCTTGGGTCAAAACCCTTTAAATCATCATATGTCCAAGAAAATACATCATTAAATTCTTGACATAGATGAATAAAATTTTCTTGTTCAATTTCAGAACATACCTTCGTCATGTTCAAGGATTTTCCATCAACAACCATGAATGGAGTATGATCACCCTCATCAGTAGCTAGGTTCATGGCCCTGCCCTTTGCTTGATCATCAGGATTAAAAACACTCTCTAAAGTAATGAGACCTTTAGGCAGCTTGTTAGAACTGAGATGAATGATCTGATCACCATACTGATCTTGCAGTCTTGACTGATTTCTCTCTGAAAATTCTGCCTCATTTTGCAAAAAGCTAACAATTTTCTCATTAGACTCAAACACTTGCCAGTGGGTGTTATTGTCAAGGATGGCAGGCCTTACTACCACTTTGATTTGTTGCTTCTTCTCCTCCTCAAGATTCCCTGGCACATCATAAGATGCACCTATTGCTGCAAGTCTATCAGCATGTCTATTTTCTTTTCTATGGATGCTTTGGATGTTAAATGCATTGAAACCCTCAATCAAATCCCAAACTCTATGTTTGTAAGACTTGAGCAAACCATTTTTAGTGATATTCTGATTTCTCACTTGATTAACCACCAACTCACTATCTCCATAGACCCTTAAGGCTTGAATTCCTCTTTTTTGAGCAAGTAAGAGACCTTGGATCAAGGATTCATACTTAGCCACATTATTGGTGCAACTAAATTGGATCCTAAAGGAGAAGTAATACCTTATTTGTGCAGGGGAAATTAACTTTACACCAACTCTTGATCCATTTTTATTCCTTGATCCATCGAAGTACATACTCCATATCCCACTTTCATCTTCTTTAGCATCCACAAGATTGGGAACCAGGGCATCCTTTTCCAATATACAATATGTACTGAGACTTGTCTCAAGGATCTCTGACATAGGGTCAAATTGATATGTGTTAGCCCACTCATCCAAGAAGAAATTGGGTATCTCTGCCAGGGGAGTGGTGGGATCCTTCACTATGGCATTCTCATCCATCTCTAGAATAGGGTAATTCATGTTGATGGGGTTGGGGGTGTAAGATTTAGTATGATGGAGGGCTTGAGGCTCTACTCTAATTGAAGCATTGGCTCCATATCTTATTTTAAAAGACATATATGACCAATCAAAAGATATGAAACCACCAATTTGGGCAGTAAAGTCTCTTGACAGATAGATGGCAAAATATGGTTTGACTTCAGCAATAGAGATATCTTGGGTTACAGTACAACTAGGGCATTCATGTAGGGGCATCTCCACATTCCTAAGGATCCCTATAGTCTTGACAATACTACCATCCAACTGTAATACATCCTTGAGAATGGGCTCATATTTCATTCCCAAAGCATCAGCACCACACCTAGCCATCACTGAACTACTGGCCCCTGAATCAATCATGCAATTATGAAATAGTTTGCCTCCTATAATTAGGGAAACATAGAATGGAGGAGATCTAACCCTTTTACTTGTTTCTTCCTCCCTTGATGGTTGTACTAGGCTTGTGGCACTTTCCATGCTAGGTGTCTGATCCTTTGGTTCAATCCTTTCTAACTCTTCTTGCAACAACCTCCTTTGCATTGGTATAGTAGCAACAGCATCCCACATGGAGATATTCACATTTTTCTTCTTCATTTGCTCTACCACACTAAATGGCATAGTAGGTGTTTTGGTAGAAACCTTGGGGGCTACAACTGTATGAGGTTGAGATGGGATGGGTTGAGGATCACTTGTATCATTTCTGCCATGGTTTTGCCTTTGCTGCTAAAAGGCACTTGATTGATTATTTGCTGCTTGATCGTGAGGTTATACATTCAAAGTTGAGGTGTGATTGGGAGGAGGAGGGACAACATCTTCCATAGCTCTTCTTTTGCTTCTAGTGTTATGAGCAATGGAATCTTGGTTTACATTACAATGCTCCTCCATCTGATGATTCATAAAAGAGCAATCACCCTGTCTTTGCATATCTGAGGCATCCTTAAATTGGCCCTCCTTGTATGCTTGTTTTGCTGTAGGTTCTTGGACTATCAAGGCCAAATAAGATTCAGCCTTCTAAAACATACAATAGGCATAGAAGTAGTTACAGGAGGGACAAAAATCTTGATCTTGAGCCATATTGTTTTGAGGGACTATGGCCCTACTTTGATTTACATTTGAGGTTGAAGCCTAGCTACCCTGCCTACTCTGATCAAAAGAATGGTTCCAATGATTAGGATTTGGAGGCCTACCACTATTCAGAGTTTTATATTGCAATTGATGATGCTTACTACCTTGAGCTTGTTGTCTTTCTAAAGTCACCACTTTGTTGCTCACTTTCTGCATCATAGAGAATTTATCCTCCAGCCTCCTTCCTTGGTCTTCTAACTTCCTCCCTTGATCTTGCAATCTTTTATCAAGGTTCTTCTCTTGATGCAATATTTTGTCAAGGTTCTTGTCTCTGTTGTCCATGTTCTGCATCATAGATTGCATCATCTCCTTGATTTCATCTATCCCATGTGAGAATGTGGAAGCTTGAGGGACTAGAGTAAGGGATTTTTTTATAAAAGTTGTGGGAAGGGGAGCCATTGTTGGTTGATGATTTGGAACATCAGGGAAGAAAGGCATAGGAGGCCTTGGATCTAACTTACCTCATTGTATCAAGATGTTTTCCACCCTTATTGCTATGTCATAAGTGTTAGGCAAGGTATCTCCTCCCATAGTTTGGATTGTAGTGACAATATCATTGTTAAAAGCTCTAAGGTAATGCAAGAAGGAATTACCAAGGGTAGGCTTCACTAAAGTAGGTATTCTATCCCATGTCTTTTGGAATCTATAGTTAAAATCAGTCATACATTCATGGGGGGCTCTTTTTATAGTAGTCAATTGCTCTAAAAGTGACAAATAGTCACTCTTATCCTCAAAATGTTTGCACAATCCTACTCCTAATCCATCCCAATCTATTATAGAACCATGAGCTAAACTTCTATACCATTATAGTGCTTTTCCTTTCAAGGATGAGGCTAGGAGCCTAACTATGACATCATCCTCTATAATGCCATGGATATTGCAGACATTTGCAACCTCTTGAATGTGTTTTGAGGGGGAGATAGAAATTTCACCAATAAATTTTGGTATACTTTTGAGTGCAACTACTGGTATGTCATCTCTTTGGGCTAACAAGAGAGGGCTCCCACCATTAAAGGCGGAAAAAGTATGAGCTCTAGGAAATGCCATATAGACAAGTGATCTATTGATACGTGTTGATGGCAGTCTAGGTTGAGATCTAATAGCAGGAGTAGAGATAGATCTTGCAGGAGTATTTGTTACTACTGGGCTCCTAACTGTTGATAAAGATATTCTAGTCTTCCTTCTTCTAGCATTTGAAAGTGAAAGCTCTTGGTATTGAAAATTACCTCTAGAAAATGTCCGTGTCATAGCTTTGGGCATGAATCACTATAACTTTGGTTTGGAACCAGATATGTGTTTGAAGCTCAGAGTCGCCAAGTACTTTGAAGAATGAGCCTCTTGAAGGCTTAAACATCGAAGCTAGTACTATCTCTTCAGTATTAATCTTGAAATCTTCCCTTTTGACACTAGTAGACTTGAAATTTTCTTAAACGAGTCCCACTGGGCATGCCAAAAACTGTTGTCACTTAGGTTTGCACCCTTGTCCAAAGCCTATGCATGAGGACAACCTAGTGAAACATGGAAACAACCTCCAAGCTGTGGGACTTGAACTGTGAGGTTGAGTCTCCGGAGAAGGCTGGCTTCCTCTTACTATCAAGGTGCACCTAACTACTCTTGGAAGGGAAAAGGGAGAAGGAGAGCATGAAGCAAATCTACCTAGTCTAATCTAAAGAGGTGATGCACCAAAATAGAGTGTTCAGACCAATCTCTGCCCATACATGCACTATCAAACTAGAATGAAACCAAGGATATACGCATTCAGACTTGCTTTAATCTAATAACCACATACAGATCAGAGAACTAGAATGAATGACACAAAGAAAGAGAATATTCACTTATACATCATTCACAGGCCAAAAGAGATACAATCATGCAGGTTACAGATATCCACAAAACACTAGTGGAGGCAAATAGTTCTTGCACTTTCACACCAATGGCTAAAGGAGATAAGGCAGTATGTCATACAGTTCAGAGGAAAAGGGGAATTTACATTGGAATTGTAGAGCAATAGCAAAGAACAACAGAGAATGATCTGACCTTAACAAAATCTACAAAAGTTACCTTTATAGTTCAGGCATAACTGAGATCTCTTCCAACTGAAGTGACTTCGCAGCTACCTGCCATTAAGTCCTACAGATAACAATCAAGGGGAAATCTGATCTGGATGCGGATCTAGACATAATGATTTGGAACAGGGCCCTGAGAAGATAGAAACAACACCATTAATTGTCCTAGTCAGGTAGATGGGTGAAAATATGGGTGATGGAGTGTTCTTCTTTTTCTATATTCATTTCATGGTAGTTGGGATTGATCATGAAGATCAGATCACGCAACAAACCCAATTCCTTATCCTTTTTGGTGCATGAATAAGTAGGGTCAGCCAGTCAACCTATTTCTGTAAGCAAGATGGACCATGTGGACCAACAACCTCTTTTTATTTTTCCACCTCGTAGAAGTCCTACATAGTTGACCATCTCTTTCATCACTAACTGTGCCAACTCCTCAAACTCCAACTGCGACGGTTACACTAACTACCAGCTGTATATGAGCAATGTTAGTATGCTAATAGAAACCAAATTTAAATAAAGCTTCTACAAACTAAACAAAATTCATAAAACTTCAAGATAGACTAAGATGAGCTCTCAATTGAGAATATGAGCCATTAATGGAATCTCTCAATAAGAAGCTCTCTTGTTGAGTAGCTTTATCTAAATGGATAGGATGTATGCTCAATATGCTTCCAAAGGCTTCAATGGATGATTGTGGATTTTTGGTGTGGATAGATGGCTTTAGTATGGATTTGGCTCTCAAAATAGCATTATCACTTTACTTCATGGATTGTGTTATTTTGCAAAGGGGAAGGATCCAATTTATAAGCAAGAGGCTTGAGGGTTTGAGGGCTAAGATGCAAGGATGGGAAAAAGCTTATGGAGGGCTCAGATTGCATGAGAGGAGAGCACATGGATTGTGCTTCCTTATAGCCAATCAAGGAGTGACACATGTCACATGGTGAGAGGATGGAGGAAAGGGGAAGGATGAGTCAACAAAGGAGGCTCAAGGGATAAAATCTTCATAAAGACCCTCATAATGACTTGTAAGAGCAATAAAAGGGCTTGTAAGAGTCATTTATGACCTAGTGGACTTCATAAAGTTTTATGGTTGAGATATTTTGAGGGTGATGAGAGTAATTTCGACTTGGACTTGATTAGAAAATTTTTAAGCTTGTTTAGGCTTGTGAAAATGATTAGAGGATGGATTAGGATGGTTTAGGATTAGCTTAGGGATAGGCAAGTGGATGGCATTTAATGAGGGTGGGTGAAGGAGGAGATATTTGTTAACTTTGGCTTGGGTTAGTAAGTTTTAACCCATGTTTAGGGAATGTTACAAGGTTAGGAGGGGATTAGGATTAGGTTTAAAGACATCTTCTAGAAGAGTCTAGATTTTGGATGAGGATAAAGACTTTCTAGAATAGTCTAGAATTTCCTAGGATGAGGATGAAGACTTTCTAGAAGAGTCTAGAACTTCTTAGGTTGAGGATAAATTAGATTTTTAGGAAATAAATAAAGTTTTATTTATTTCAAGGGTTTGGGTTGAGGAGATATTTATTAAAACTTTTTTAATAAACATGAGGATTAATATTTAATTTTAATTAAATATTTTGAGTTGGGGTTAGGGGTAGGAAATGATGAGATTAACCTTTAATCGAAATTAAAGAAGGATTAGAAGATTTTGGAAGAGGTTATTGGTCATAAGGAAATTGGCCAAGTTTTGGGCAAAAATAATTTTTTTATTTATTTTAGGATTTTTGGTCAATTTATTAATTAAATAATTAATAAATAAGAAAATAATGTTTAAATAAGATTTAAATATTTTTGGGAGGGATTCCTTAATTAAATAATTTTAATTAAGATAAAGGGATTTAATGGCATAAAAATTAATTAATTAATTAAATAATTAATTAATTAATAAATGATGATGTCATCAGGACTTTTTCAAAAAATAAAAATACTTTATTTTCTAAAGGTTTTTAGGTGTCTACATTTTGCCCCTCTTTGATGTGATGCCGCAAGTGGCATGGCATCAAAGATAAGAAAATAAGATGCCCAAGGCTAGAGCAGAAGAGGAGAGAATGGACTGTGAGATGCCCCCTCAAGAAGGCAGTGGGGAGAGAAAGTGAGGCTCGATGGCTTCTTGAAATGTACAAGAATCTTGGATGAGCAAGGAAACTCAGATTGGCAAAGAGAAGGGGCTAAAGTAGCTCAAAATCTCACTATGGGAGAATGATAAAGGAGAATCAGATGCACAAGAGGAAGCAAGCTTAAGACTTTAGGGAAGGTGGAGGATGAAGGATCAGAGCGCTATAAAAAGGAATCCAGGATAGGGAGATGGATGAGGGGATTATAAAGCTGATGCAACAGGATTTCAAAGAGTTAGATTGGCGGAAGATGGGTTTCGGAGATCCCTAGGACTAGGATTGTGGATCTCGAAAGATGGGGCTTGGTGGGTTGATTTGGATTGGTGGATCCCTAAGACTAGGATTGTGGATCCCTAAAGCTAAGAGTGATGAGTGATTCAAAGAGATATTGATGCATCAGCTGGGGTAGGAGAGACGGATGCTGGATATGGATGGGGGATAATGGAGATGAAGGAAACCCATTGAAGCTTTTTGAGCAGGGGGATACTTCAAAGAGAAGTACCACCATGTAGTTGAGCACTAGATTTGCTATAGGACTATTGGTTAATTGCCAAGGTTACCAAGAACATCAAGGCCTTTTCACCAACCGTCCAAAGGATTGACAAACTAACTCAAAACGAACATGCAAGGATTGCCCCAACATCACACATGAATCCTAGAGGAAGCAACGTGGAAACGACATTGGAGAACCCACAAGCAGAAAAGAAAAACAAATGAAAGACCTGATCAAGACCTTACACTCTAATTGCCCCATTCACAGCATACCATGATATGGAAGATCGTGGCAACCTTGAGGAGGGAATAAGGAGATTGCTTGGAAAAGATACTTCAAGACCCAAAAGGGAAGATCCCAAATCAAAAGAAAGTGAAAATCCAAAAGAGAACCGTTTGCCAACGAGATGGGTAGGACGAGGTACTAACGAACCAAGATCAGACATGAGGAAAGCTATATCCTGCAAGGACCTATCGGAGAGCACCTAAGCTGGTGGATTTGGATGAGTGATGCGTCTGGCAAGTTGAACTAAGAAAGATAACACTTTGGTGATAGAAAATCTAGCTAAAGGATGCATTGGAATATCTAACCAAAGTGTGCGATGTGTGCAAGATGTTGACCAAGGATGAACTAACATGAACGCTGGATGGATACAATGGTACTAAGCTAAAGAGGATGTACAAGCTGATGGACCAAGATATGTTACAAATGTACAAGTTTTTTCATGTTTTGCTTTTTGTGAGATGGAAATGTTTGTGAAGGATGGGATGTCTATAATAGGTGATAGGTGGATAGGTAGATGGTTTGCGAAAAGATTAAGTGAAAATGGGGTTTTGTGTGTGCACATGATAGTATACAAGCTAGGATACAAGATTATTTATAGGCTAGAATATGGTACAAACCTTGGACAAGATTCGGATAGACAAGGTATGGTACAAGATTTACAAGGTATAATACAAGCTTTGGTACAAGATTTACAAGCTGTACAGGAGGTATTTACAAGCTTCATCAGATTTTGGATATTTGATTGGAACACCAAGGGAACAAGCAAGTGTGTCTTATGGGATGGTGGGTAAATGGATGAGGGATAGGATAGTGATAGATAATGGATTAGTCTTTAGTACACCAGGCACCTGAATTACCAGGTTTTCACCAAGGTACCTATCCAAGGTGCTTGAATTGCCAAGTTTTCACCATTGGATGCTTATTTCTCTTTACTATTTTTTTCTTTTGTATTTTTCAAAAGCCTGGTATACCAAGGATCTTCAAGCATAGAACTTCTTGAGATGAATGATGTTAGTAGGATCATTCAAGAGTTCTCCTTTTGGTGTAGATAGCTGATAAGCTCCAGAGCCAAAGGAAGCAGTGACAACATAAGGACCAAGCCATGTAGGTTCAAACTTGCCTTTCTTTTCTCGATCTACTTGGACTTTCATGTTTTCTTTGAGGACCATGTCACCTGGCTGAAAGTGTCGTGGAAGCACCTTCTTGTTGAAATTTCTTTTGAGATGAGTTTGATAGACTATGAGATGATCATAGGCTTGTTGCCGCTTCTCGTCTAAGAGATCTAGCTGGGTGAGTCGAGCTACTCTATATTCTTCATCTGATATTTTCCCTTGCAAAGATATGCGCAAGGAGGGAAGTTCAACCTCTATAGGTAGTACCGCTTCGGCACCATAGACTAGGGAGTATGGAGTTGTGCCTGTGGATGTACGGAAGGAAGTTCGATAGGCCCATAGGGCTGAATTTATTTGTAGGTGCCAATCACGACCAGAATCATTGACAACTTTCTTTAGAATTTTGAGGAGGGTTTTGTTAGTTGCCTCTGCCTGGCCGTTACCTTGTGGGAAATATGGGCTAGAAAAGCGGTGATGGATGCGGAGGGAAGTGCATAATTCTTCCATGTTGAGATTTTCAAAGTTACCTCCGTGGTCGGTGAAGATGGTGGATGGGATGCCGAAGCGGCAAACAATGTGGTACAAGATGAACTTGGAGACCTGAACTCCTGTAGCTGAGACTAGGGGGACTGCTTCCACCCATTTAGTGAAATAGTTTGTAGCTGTTATTATCTATTTATGTCCATCAGATGAGAGGGGTGTGATAGTTCCAACTAGATAAAGGCCCCAACAAGCGAAAGGCCAAGGTGGTGCAATAGGTTGTAGATCCTGTGCTGGAGCGTGCACAAGATTTGCATGCTGCTGACATGTGAGACACTTTCTGACAAAGTCATAGGAGTCTTCTTCAATGGTAGGCCAATAGTAGCCTGCTCTAAGGATTTTTTGCACTAGGACAATACCACTCGTGTGGGCACCACAAAGTCCAGAGTGTACTTCCTTTAACACCATCGCGGCCTCATTTTGGTCTAAACATCGAGAGAGAGTATTGTGATAACCCCGACGATATAGGGTATTGGCTATGATAACATAGCGGGATGATTTTCGGATGAGGTTCTGGCATTGGGTACGTGTGAGGTGAGGGGATATGATACCATCATTAAGGTAAGCGTGAATCTCATGGTACCAAGGGGATTGGGGACCAACCAAGATACAAACACGGTTTGAATCCTCATTCGCATAGGCAGGTGTGAGGAGCTGCTCCACTAAAAACTCATATTGTGTAGCTGCTTGGGGAATTTCAAAGAGTGAGCCTATAGTAGCCATAGCATCTGCTACTTTGTTTTTTATTCGAGGCACTTGTGTAAACTAAAGCTTTGTAAAATGTTGGGTTAGCTGATCAACTAGCTCTTTGTAGGGTAATAGCTTTTCATCTTTGGTTTGATATTCATTTAGGGCTTGCTTGATGATGAGCTGAGAATCGCCAAAGATTTATAGCTCAACAATGTTCCATTCTGTAGCTATCTTTAATCCTGCTATGAGGGCCTCATATTCAGCTATATTGTTGGTGCTAGGGAATTGTAGCTTGAAGGCTTTTGGAATGTAATCTCCTTGAGGTGTGACCAACAATATTCCTGCCCCTAATCCATGAGATGTGTATGAGCCATCAAAATAAAGTTTCCATGGGGGTTGTTCTTCAATTAGACAGATATGCTCATCTAGAAATTCTGTGATCAATGGATAAGCATCTATTAGAGGTGCATCAGCTAGGTGATCTGCTATAGCTTGCCCTTTGATTGCCTTTCTATCCACATACTGGATGTCAAATTCACTAAGGAGCATAACCCATTTGGCCAAACGGCCTGTAAGTGCTGTTCTAGAGAGCATATACTTGAGAGGGTCAATCTTGGAGACTAGTTGGATGGTATGACTTAGCATGTAATGGTGAAGTTTTTGAGTTGAGAAAACAACTGCCAAACAAGCTTTTTCCATAGGAGTGTAATTGAGTTCATAACCAACTAGGGTTCTACTGATGTAGTAGATGGCTCTTTCTCTGTTGTAGTCATCAAGTTGTGCTAGAAGTGCCCCTAGAGCAGTAGGTGTTGCTGATATGTACAAAATCAGGGGACGACCAAGAACTGGTGGAACCAAGATAGGGGGATTGATGAGATACTTCTTGAGATGGTCGAAGTTGCGCTGACATAAAGGATCCCACTTGAAGTTCTCATCCTTCTTCAGTAAATGTGAAAATGGTGTACACTTATCTGCAAGCTGGGAGATGAAGTGCCGAATAGATTGGAGCTTTCCTTGAAGAGAGTGAAGCTGTCGCAGTGTCTGGGGAGGAGGCATGTCTAAGATAGCCTTGACCTTCTTGGGGTCGATCTCTATACCTCGTTTAGAAACTATGAAACCTAGAAGCTTGCCAGATGTGACCCCAAAGACACATTTCTTGGGATTCAGCATGAGATGATATTTGGCTAACCTATCAAAGACTTTCTCCAGGTCAGCAAGATGATCCATGAAGGTATGAGACTTGACCAAGATATCATCCACATAATCCTCCAAAATGCTATGGATGAGATCATGAAAAATGGCTGTCATAGCTCTTTGATAGGTAGCCCCAGCATTCTTTAGGCCAAAAGGCATCATGTTGTAGCAAAAGGTTCCCCAAGGGGTAGTGAATGCTGTCTTATGCTGATCCTCTTCTGCAATCTTGATTTGATTATACCCAGAAAATCCATCCATGAGGCACAAAATTTCATGTCCAGCTGTAAGATCTACAATCATATCTATGTTGGGCAAGGGAAAATCATCTTTTGGACAAGCTTTGTTAAGATCTCTAAAATCAGTGCAGATTCTGATGTCACCGGAAGGTTTAGTGACAGGGACCATGTTGGAGATCCACTCTGAGTAGTCGATAGGTCGGATAACCTTAGCAGCTAACATTCTTTCTAATTCAGCTTTGACCAATAATGCCACCTTGGGGTGCATTTTTCTAAGCTTTTGTCTGACGGGCTTGATCTTTGGATCAAATGCAAGATGATGAACTACAAGCTTTGGATCAAGTCCTGGCATGTCCTGATATGACCATGCAAATTGGCCAATGTTCTCTCTTAAGACCTCAAAGAGGAGGTCAGGTTGGTCTTGTGATAGGGATGCAACAATGTGAACAAGTCTGGGGATCTCTGAAGAACCAATGTTGACTTCTCGAGTATCCTCAATTAGAATAGAAGACACCTCTGGTCGATTATCTTGAGGAGGCAATGCTAAATCCTCATGTTCTTCTGGATTTTCTTGCTGAGGGGTTCTCTTCGTTGCCTTAGCTAGTCTTAGATTCACCTTAGTTCTAGTTTTGGGTGTATCGGAACTAGGTTGGGGATTTTCTCCAAAATACCCCTTGGGATCTAGCTTGTAGATATAGGCAGAATTTGGCTTTGTCTTCTTGTGAGGAGTTTTAGAGCCCATGAATCTTAGAAGTGCCTCCTCTGATGTGAACTCATCGATGTGTATGACACTTGGTTGGTCCCAATCTATGAGTTGTGGATGGGCGAGTGGTAGGTCAACGAGGTGGATGGATAGTTCTTGGAGAACAGAGTCTCCGAGGGAGATTTGGTCTAGGATATCGTCGTAGGCTCTCTTTTCAACTTCCTCAAGAATGTCTTCAATTTCGACAAGGTTGCGGTGAATGTTTAAAAAAGCGTGACCATTCTCATTGGTGCCCCCAATTGTGGGTATGCCAAAGCCAAGACCTGACTTCGATTCCCACTTGTGTGCGTCGATGGGGCACTGCATGCCTCTTTCTTCTGGTCCTAGACCACCACCTTGATAGTTCCATTTTTTAGTGATGAGCTTATGTTCTTGGGGATACTTTTGGCTGAAGTGATCAAGGCGTGCTTGATTTCTTTGAGGTGCATCCTTATGTAACCATTTGTTGATATCTGGAGTGAGCTCCTCATGAAGAGGGATTTTTGAGGATACAAAGGTTGTTGGGCCAAACTGTTTGTATTGAGGAGGTGGAACCTCCTTAGCTTTGTGATATGTCGGTCATCCATGGGCATGTGGATCAAGTGGGAGTGCCCCGACAGCAAATGCATCTGATAGACTATACTCTCCACAACTTTTGTTATTGATCTTCACGGTAGACAGGGTAGAGGCGAGGATGGTTTCTGAGTCATTATAAGTGTGGGATGAGCTGGTGATGGATGTGCCGATATCAATTCTAGGGAAATGGTTTGTATATGAAGCTTCAACTGCATTGCAGTAAGCAAAGGGTTCTGGATCGGCATGGATGGTTACCTCAGTGCCTTGATGCGGAAATTTGATGCACTGATGGTAAGTGGATGGAACGGCTTTCATGGCATGAATCCATGGGCGACCGAGGAGGATGTTAAATGGTAGGTTTAGATCAATAACATGGCAGAGTGTCTCTTGGATGACTGGCCCAACCTTGATTGGCAGCAAAATAGTTCCTTCTGTGGTTCTTTCCAAGTTGTCATAAGCTTTGATGGTGATAACCTCACTGATAATATCTGCCTCAGTATACCCAGCTTTTTTTATGAATTTTAGGGTGCAAATATTCAAGGCTGATCCATTATCTATCATTACTCTTTTTACAGCAAAGTTGGATAGCATGATGGCTATGCGAAGCAGAAGGGTGTGATCTGGCTCGACCACGGGTATGTCGGTGGGTTTGAATGATAGGGCACATGAGGATGAGAGGTGTCCAAAAAGATTATGAAAATTAGTAGCATTGATATCAGAAGGGACACGAGATTCTATGAGAGTACTATCAAGGATTTCCTTGTACATAGGACTAGTGCAAAGAAGGTCTAAAATGGAGATTTGGGCTGGCATGTTCCCAAGGTGTTCCAAGATATTGTACTGGCTTTTTGATGGAGCTGATGGTGTTGGTGTAACAGGTGGGCCTGTGATGTTAAATCACACTCTTCGAGTGGTGACTGCACACTCATTGTTTAGTCCTTGGATATTGATAACATTGACGGAAGGCTCTTTCTCGGATATACAACCTATAAGGCTACCATAGTCTATATAGGATGAAGTGTGGTCATTGTTCTTCCCATGCTGTTGGTTTGGCTGACGGTTGTTAGTGTTGTTGTTGTTGGTTTGGATAGGTGGTTTTCCAGGATTTTGGTTGTGGTGTGGAGGAAAAGCATTTTGATAGATCTGTAAGCCTGCATTGGGAGAGGTTTGGGCACCAACAGTGATTTCCTTCCGATCAATGAGGTCCTGCACATAGTCTTTTAGTTTCATGCATTTGAGGGCAGTGTGACCTTTTACCCTATGAAATTTGCAGTACTCATTATCTTTGTACCATGCAGCTTTGGATTGGCTTGGGTCAATTTGCTGGGTAGGAGGAAATTTGATGAGGTTTTCGTTGACTAATTTCTCAAAAATGACATCCAATGGTTCACCAAGGGGTGTATAGTTTCTAGGTGTAGGTTGGAATCTAGGCTTTTGTCCTGCAGCTACATTGATGGCATTAGTTTGATTGCTAGACCCTTGGAAGTTGGGTCTTGGATTGTGGTTTTGATAGCTTTGGTTATTCTGTTGTTGGTAGTTGATAGCTTGTTGATTTTTTGGTTGATATGGTGGGTTGGACTGGTTGTGAGAAGGACCAATAATATTCACATGTCTGGTGTCAGTGACGCCATCTGTTGCAACGTGCTTGTTTTTGTTCCAATACCTAGACTTGTCATTGGAATGTGATTGATTTTGGTTGGCTTCCTTGTAAAGCTTGACCACACCATCTTTAATGAGTCCTTGCTCAAGGATCATTCCTTTCTCTTTGATATCTTTGTAGGTTTGCAAATAGTTCATGGTCATGTGGTGAGCCAAGCTAGGATGGGCATTATCAATAAACATTTTCACCACATGGCGTTCTAGCAAGGTGCAAGATATGCGGGTGGTAAGGGTTTTCCATCTTTGCAGGTATTCGGCAAGGCTTTCTCCACCTTTTTGCTTGGTGTGGACAAGATCAACTATTGATAGCTCTATTTCAACAAGATGGGCATATTGGGCTACAAATGCCTTAGATAATTCAGAAAAGTTTTTAATTGTGCCATAGGGGATTCTATAAAACCATTCAAGAGCTGGTCCAGCTAAGCTTTTGGGAAAAAGGCACAAGAGGAAGACATCATTGTATGCTACGTCCTGGAAGTGCATGTAAAATTCTTTGATATGTGTGACAGGGTCTCCTTTTCCTCTGAATTTGTCAAATTTGGGTACCTCAAAGTGTTTGGGAAATGGTGTCATGGTAATGGCTTTGTCAAATGGGTAAGGACACACATTCGGATCATTCCCTTCTTGGATGGCTTTCAGAGCTATCTTCATTTGCTCCCATTCTAAATTGATAGGTGATGGCTGGGGTGCCCCCAATGAAGGAGTGCCTTGAGGTAGGTATGTGTTGGATGGGGCCACTGAATATGGATGGCTATGAGGGATTTGCTGATAGGGATTGTACATTGTTTGGGCGGCTGCATGGTGGATGACAGGTTGCTGAGGGGGAGGTGGCACATATTGTCGCATGTGCTACGAGGCTTGCTGTTGATATGAGATTTGAGGTTGGGATTGAGGAACATAAGCTGGCTGTGGGATAAATGGATTGCTTTGTGGAGGTAAGGTATAAGATGGTTGAGAGGCTTGGGGAAAGGATCGGGGGGCTTGTGGGGTTTGACCAATATATGTGGGTTGTGCCCCCATTTGGGATGGTATCTGCAAATAATTGGTGGTTGGCTGGGGTGGTGGATTACCTCCTAGAAGTGGCATTGAAAAGTAGTTGGTAATTGGAGGTAATGGATTAGTTGGTGGTGGAGGTGGTGGGAATTGAAAGCTTGGGAATGGAACTGATGGGGTTTGATAGCTTTGTGGTTGGATTTGGAAGCTTGGTAGAGTGGTGGCAGGGGCTGGGGTCACTTGGGAGTTTGGTATAAAATTGGTAGTAGCTTGTGGGATTTGATAGCTTTGTGGAGTGAGGGTAGTAGCTTGTAGATTTGTGGCTAATGGTATTGAGCTCCCAAGACCTAATGGAAATGATGGGATTGTGCTTTGGGCTGCAATGAACAAGCTGGGGGTGATAAAAGGTTGATTACTTGGCCCCATGGGTGGCATCCCTGTTGTATATTTCCGAGGTTGGCCAAAGATGCTAGCAGTGATTTGGGAGATGGGTGGATTTGGAAGGCTGGGTTGGGGAGCAATAGCAGCAATAGTGAAGGGGGTGAACGGTGAGCTGTTTTGGGTAAAGGGGGTTTGGAGCGGAGAGGTATGAACCAAGGATGGAGTGGTGGTGGATGGGTTGGCTTGCGGCATGGAGATTTCAACTTGGGTGGATGATGGTATGTTTGGGTCTGTTGGATCATATGGATTGGCTGGAGGCTCTTCTTTTGGCATATATTGAGGATAATTTGGATCATAAGAGCCTATGGGTGGTGGTAGCTGCCCAAATAATGGGTGAGATGGATCTGATAATGGAGGGGGTCTTCCAAAGTCAAAGGTTCCTACATTTTCCCTTCGAAAATTAGCCATGATTGTCTCTTTGTTCTTGTCTATAATGGCATTTACCAATACTACATTTCCCGGTTGGTTCATGAAAGCTTCAATGTCAGTACATGATGGCATAGCTTTCTCTGGGCTGAAGGATGGCTGAGTGCTCAAGGGGGGTGAGGTTGTTCGATCCAAATGATAGGGCTCCATTGTTTCTTTCTTCTTGGCTAAGCGAGTGACGGGTGGCATGAAAAATGCTCCTAGGGATGAGATGCAATAATACTGATGGATGCAAAAGGGGGAAGGCTTCTCTATGCAAATGATTTCCTAGGTTAAGGCAAAGCTATATGACAAAACCTAAGGAGGATTGGGTTGGAGATTCTAACTTCAAAGATATGTTGCCAAAGCACGAAAGGTCTGCTTTCCTATGTGCAAGCTTGGTGGTGATTGTGTCAACTTAAGGATAGACTGATGATCCTTTAGGAAGAACACGAGATTGACCACTTGTGGATCCCAACCTTTAGCTCAAGGTGATGAGGGATAACAAGTGACAAAGCTGGATTACCCTAGATAAAGCTCTATCAAAGGGATAACCTTGGTGAGATTGATGGATTTGGAAGATTTTAGGAGTGGCAAACTTTTGGCAAAAGTGACAACAATTTTGAAGGCTTGGATGTGAGGTGTTGATTGTTGGCTAGATGGTTTGATTCTAAATGAGATGGATGAGCTAATAATGCTTAAGGGGATAACCTAAGATGGCTGGCTTTTCTACAAAGATGACTCTAAAGTGAAGCTAATCCAAGAAGATGGGGAGAAACAAGGGTGTCTAATCATAGAAATCATGCCTAGTTGGTAAGGCATAAGCAGGATTAACTCCTGGATGTTGGCTAAATTTGATGGTGTGCTCTAACTAGGCCTCTTGAAGTGCTTCGTCAATAGCTTTGTCCTCTGCTTTGTGTAGTTTGGCAATTCGTGGGCTTGGTGTTATTTCTTTTCTCTTGGCTGAAAGTTCTTGGTATGCTAGAGATGGTTTGAGTTTAACTTTGTGGAACTTCTGTTTGGGTTTGGGTTGCTCTGACATCAATTTCTAAATCTGCTTGGCTTTGAGAGATCTTGGTTTTTTTGCTTCAACTCATTCAACTTCTGGAATAGGCAGTGACTACGCTAAGTATGCCTTAAGCGAGGATTGACCAAGTTTGGCAAACATTCATTCAACAAATAAAAGATCAAGCAATAGATAGAAACAACCAGATAGAAGTTTTTGATTCTCAGAAAGTGATACTTGCGCCAAGGAGTGTGTATGTTCTACAAATGTTTCGATCAATCACCTCAAACACATTAACATCCTAGATGGTTGTCTACAAGGTTGACAGTTGGTTTAGCTAAGGATTCCTCAATATACCCAAGGTACGTGACGCCCAAATCCGTAGATGAGACCAAAAAGATGTCACACAGCCGAGAGGAGCGGTAACCCACTTCTCCTCTTTCACTTCTCAAGGGTATAAAGTTCCTTGAGGCTTAGCCCGAGTGATAAAATCTTGATCCCAAGAGAGGTGTCTTTCGATTCACCTCCCAATTCTTATACTCCGCCAGAACGCTGGAGTTGAGGTCGTCCAAGGGGTGATGAAATCCCCAAGTAGGCCTCCTAAAAAGAAACAAGGTTTTGGATCCTAATCTTATGCACCCAAGATGGCCTCGAAAGACGACAAGGGGAGAGAAGACTTGGATGACCTTGGGCAAAAAAACACGCTTGTTCTCTTACCAACTGACTCTTATGTGTGCTAATCTAGACTTTACAAGCACTCATGTTTAAGAGACAATGTTCAATTCCAACTTGAAGCACCAACAAAAGTAAATCGATTGAAGAATGCAAACAATAAGAAGAGTTAGGGTCAACAAAAGAAAACTCGTGCGCCCAGAGGCCCTCCACGTCAAGTATCGATTAATTTTCCTTAAGGCATTCAAGATTGAGTGTGAGTTTGTTTTAAGCCCAAAACAAAAGTGTGTGAGATTTGATTTTCAAGCGTGCGCCTGGAGGCTCTCCATGTCAGTTGTTGTTCAATTTTAGTGCCCAAACTTGAAGTGTGATCGATTTAATCTAGAGTTTTGATCATTTAAGAATTTTGATAAAGTTAAAGCAAACATTCAAAGACCAAGTGAGTGAGTTAGATTGTGGAACATTTAACACCTTTTTCAAGTAGACCCATCCCCATAAATGGAGCTGAGATTGCAACCAATGGTTAATATTTGATGGGTGATTAGAAAAGAGGTGAGTCCAAGGAACTACTCAAATTGATTTTTGAAAATTTGTATTTTAACTTAACAAGGTTTCTTAAATGTCCAAAAATCAAACTTTACCTAGATTGCATGCGGAAAAAAGATTTGTTTTGTTCAATTTTTAGAAGCTCCAAATGAAGTGTTTGATATTGCAATGGTTAATTGATCCTTAGAATTCAAGATTGGATTTGTTGTTTTAATCATGCATTCAAGAAAAATTTGATTTTAATCCATGGCATTCAAGAGTGATTTTAGCAACATGCATTCAAAGAAAACTGGTTAAACATTCAAGTGTTTTCTTTTGAGCATTCAAGATTGAGATTTTGTGTGTTGTTTTAAGAACTTTGAAGTGCTTTGTTTTAACCTTAGATCATTCAAGATTGTTTTGGACTCAAAAGTGAAAATGACTCTTTGGACTTTGGTTTTCATTCAAAATTTTGTGTTCTAGTTTACATATTTTAAGCCCAAAAATGATATTCCTAGATTGTTTTGATGCATGAAAATCCTAAGAAACATTCAAGATTTTGCAATAAGACATTTGTTTGGAACAAATAACAAAGCTTTTAGGACAATTTTTTGCAACCATTTAGGACTCTTAGTTTTCATGAGATTTTTTAAAAGAACTTTAGTGTGCACTTAGTGTTGATTTTGAACCTTTTGAAATGGAAACTTGAAGTTCTTTTTAAATTCCCAAAAATGAACTGTTCCTAATTTTGCATGAATGCATCTAAAACCTTGATGTTGCAAGGATGCAAATGATTAGATTGGTTTAGTTTCACTTGTTAAAAGATTTTTTCTTTCTTGCAAATTTTTAATTTTTCAATGGATTTAAGTATGATTTGGGGGTTCATTTTAAGCACTAAAAAGAAGTGTGTATGATTTTGCTTCCTTAAAAAAAAATGGCCAAGATCTCCCACAAGAAGAAGAAGAAGAAGTAGATGGAATAAGAAGAATATAGACAAGAAGAGGAAGAAGAATTTCAAGTTCTTTGTCCACCTATAAGCTTGAAAAATCTGCAAACACTATGAGATAGATTATGAGTTCCTTCATCTTCTTCATGCTCATGTGGACCTACAAAACCAATTTATACAATCCTACCAATCACAAAAACAAGAAAAATTAGCCAAAATCAACAAATAACATACAAAACTTGACTAAAAAAGCTAATGAAGATGACCCATGCGGGGTCCCACCGGGCGTGCCAAAATGTATATGAGCAATGTTAGTATGCTAATAGAAACCAAATTTAAATAAAGCTTCTACAAACTAAACAAAATTCATAAAACTTCAAGATAGACTAAGATGAGCTCTCAATTGAGAATATGAGCCATTAATGGACTCTCTCAATAAGAAGCTCTCTTGTTGAGTAGCTTTATCTAAATGGATAGGATGTATGCTCAATATGCTTCCAAAGGCTTCAATGGATGATTGTGGATTTTTGGTGTGGATAGATGGCTTTAGTATGGATTTGGCTCTCAAAATAGCATTATAACTTTACTTCATGGATTGTGTTATTTTGCAAAGGGGAAGGATCCAATTTATAGGCAAGAGGCTTGAGGGTTTGAGGACTAAGATGCAAGGATGGGAAAAAGCTTATGGAGGGCTCAGATTGCATGAGAGGAGAGCACATGGATTGTGCTTCCTTATAGCCAATCAAAGAGTGACACATGTCACATGGTGAGAGGATGGAGGAAAGGGGAAGGATGAGTCAACAAAGGAGGCTCAAGGGATAAAATCTTCATAAAGACCCTCATAATGACTTGTAAGAGCAATAAAAGGGCTTGTAAGAGTCATTTATGACCTAGTGGACTTCATAAAGTTTTATGGTTGAGATATTTTGAGGGTGATGAGAGAAATTTCGACTTGGACTTGATTAGGAAAGTTTTAAGCTTGTTTAGGCTTGTGCAAATGATTAGAGGATGGATTAGGATGGTTTAGGATTAGCTTAGGGATAGGCAAGTGGATGGCATTTAATGAGGGTGGGTGAAGGAGGAGATATTTGTTAACTTTGGCTTGGGTTAGTAAGTTTTACCCATGTTTAGAGAATGTGACAAGGTTAGGAGGGGATTAGGATTAGGTTTAAAGACATCTTCTAGAAGAGTCTAGATTTTGGATGAGGATAAAGACTTTCTAGAATAGTCTAGAATTTCCTAGGATGAGGATGAAGACTTTCTAGAAGAGTCTAGAACTTCTTAGGTTGAGGATAAATTAGATTTTTAGAAAATAAATAAAGTTTTATTTATTTCAAGGGTTTGGGTTGAGGAGATATTTATTAAAACTTTTTTAATAAACATGAGGATTAATATTTAATTTTAATTAAATATTTTGAGTTGGGGTTAGGGGTAGGAAATGATGAGATTAGCCTTTAATCGAAATTAAAGAAGGGTTAGAAGATTTTGGAAGAGGTTATTGGTCATAAGGAAATTGGCCAAGTTTTGGGCAAAAAATAAATTTTTTATTTATTTTAGGATTTTTGGTCAATTTATTAATTAAATAATTAATAAATAAGAAAATAATGTTTAAATAAGATTTAAACATTTTTGGGAGGGATTTCTTAATTAAATATTTTTAATTAAGATAAAGGGATTTAATGGCATAAAAATTAATTAAATAATTAAATAATTAATTAATTAATAAATGATGATATCATCAGGACTTTTTCAAAAAATAAAAATACTTTATTTTCTAAAGGTTTTTAGGTGTCTACACCAGCTGTTAACTTTCAACCTCGGCCAGGCTTGCAAGAAACGTGTCACCAAGGTGTTATGTCACTATGAATATCTTCCTCACAGCTCTCCATAGCGAGATAGCACCTACCATGGATATTTCTTAATCTGACGATCATGGAGACTCATCGTATTCTGTGCTTTGCTTTTCAACTTTTGGGCCAGCAAAATGCTATCACCACACCTAGTATCTACCTGGCATAACCTAGCATCATCCATGAGATTCACGAGATAACACGAGCCCACCTTGCATGTGTCACTGAGGCACTATGTCGTTATGGTATATAGTGTGCAACTTTTGATAGCGCAATAATGCCAACCATTGATCTTCTTGAAATTTGACGATCAGGAAGACTCGTCATAATACTATGCTTGTTCTTACCCTAGGCCCATCATACCTGGTGCCATCTTGGCAACTGCACCACACTCGAATGACACCTGGAAATCCTTGGCACACATACCTTGGCGAGACTTGGCCCCCCTGATCCACACTGAAAAAGGGTGCTATGTCACTATGGTTAAAATTCTCCTAGTTCTCCATAGTGAGATAGCACCTACTGTAGATCTGCCTTAGATCTATAGTGATCCACAAAATTATACAACTGCATCTCGAGCTAGTTGAATGGACCAATGAAAAAATGCCAGCGTATTCTGACGCATCTAACAACTGCCACGGAAGACAAGCCACCTGTTCATCCTACAGCCCACAAGACATAAATGGACCCACATGCCACGTGTCACCAAGGCTCTATGTAGCTATTGTTAAAATTCTCGCAGTTCTCCATAGTGAGATAGCACCCATCATTGATCTGAACTAATCTAATGGCGAGCAAGATAGATCTGACCTCCTAGTGCATAGCTAATAGGAACTAGCCACGTGCCAACTGTTTGATGAATCTTCGCTAATATCTGACAGGGCACACCTGGGACCCACCGTACTTCCAAACCTTGCTGCAGGACCACTTTTCATCTGGGTGCTATGTCGCTAATGGCAAGAAGCTCAAATTTTTTGATAGCACCATGGTGCCCACCGAGGAATTGGAAAAACCCAGTGTCAGAGAAACAATCGAGGAAAAGGGGACCCACCTGACACGTGACAGAAGGGTGCTATGTCGATAACGTATCCACCATGCAACTTCCCATGGCGAGATAGCGCAAACCATAGATATTCTTTAGATCTGATGATGGAAGACTTGCGAGCCACAGAACATATTATAAGGTTTGATCGGGCATTTAAAATAATATTAACTTTGCACACTAGCCATTGGTGGGTAAACATTTGAAATTTGAATCTTGGCGGGGGCATAAAAAATGATAACACATACCTTTGTCACTCAAAAGAGATGATGTATAGTTTTTGTAAAGCATGTGTTACAAAAATTTGAATTATATCATCTTGTGTTATAGTGTGAAAGTAATCAATATCTAAGAAGTCATTATTTCTTAAGAAGAATATGGCGATATAATTTAAGAAAAAACATGTTGAAAATTATAATTTTACTAAATTATATTAAGAAGTCAATAATGTAATAAATTTCACCAAATATGGATAAAATGATTCAAGGACTATTATTTATTATTATGAAGTATGATCCACTTAGAGAGAGAGAGAGGCATTACATGTTTACTAATATTAGATCTTCAATTGCTAGAAGAACTTCCATAGTTATCTTAGATGTGTAATCTACACACTTAGCATAGATCTATACAATGTGCCAAATGTCTTATTGCTAAGAAATTATCGATGTCATAATCCATTACAACACATTTTTCAACTAGATAGATAACTAAACATAGCCTCATCACTTGGAAAAAAAAAATTCAAATCACTAGGAACAACTTGAAAATAATGCAAATCACATATGTACATATTGACCCTCAATTTTTGGAGAAGAAACTTTTCATAAATCGTAACTATATTTGTCATCTATAATTTTATACCATTGATAATGAACCACTAACCTCTGAACCAAAGAATATAACACTTAATAAGTAATAAACATCATTCCATAATATTCACATGATATCTAAAATACATACTTATTTTTTATTATTTTATAGCTTTAAATACATACATGTCTTCCATTATTGTATATCGCCAAATATTTTTATGTCTTCCATTTTTTGTAGTAATTGCATGTCCAATACATAACCTTAATTCTTCAACATCTAATTTTGGATATATTCAGACCACTAGATATACTTGAACATGTCACTAGAAAATACTTTTAGAAAAAAGTGTTTGAGAAACCAAAAACACCTCCAATCTACTAGTATGTTGGAATCAATGAAAACAAAACAATGACTCCCAAACATATATATCCAATAAGGGAAATATTCTTTAACATATTATACAACTTCTTTTGTTCTAAGAAGACTTTCTCACTTTTTTATTTTTAAATATAAAATGGGGAATTCAATACTCATAAGAAAAAGAAGTTTCCATTATTGTTTCAAAAGTAGGACCAATTATTTAAATTACAACATCTGGTGAAGGTATATTAAAAAAAGGGTACTATGTTTCTTCTCCTTTTCCTTATGTTTTTTATTCATGATTCAAGGTACCCTACTAAAATTTTACCTTTAATGGCATGAGGCCTCTTCTAGAATTTTATTCTATACTTATCAAGTTTTTGTTGTCATTGGTCGGCATTGATGTCAAAACCTTCATACCAATATCTTGGTAGTATCAATTGGTTGAATTGGAATTATTTATAATGTACCTATTCCTTCTTGATTATTCAACAATTATTTTTGTTATGCATAGAACAAGTTTATTTGGATAATTTTTGTAAGGTGTGCTTGGTTCTGCTCATGAACCAAATATTTTTATACACTTTCATGATTTCAAATTTCATTATTGCATGAATTTTTCTATTAATTCATATTGATTGCTCTGTTTACAATATTATTCTACATGTTTTTGATATCTAGATAGTCAAATAGTCCATTCTTTGATTTTTTATATACCAATTCTGCCATTTGTTAGATAGTTTCTATCTAGACTCATCTATTTGTGGTTTCATGTATTTTGTGGTTCATCTTTTGGACATGGTTGTAGTGTTCTTATGTTCTTGGTAAATGTAACCTACATTGTGCACATCATAAGTGTGACCAATTTTGGGATCATGATAAATCATGTTATAAATTTTTCTTAAGTCCATCCTAGATTTAGGATTGGTGGTAACACATTAAATAGATTTGTAATATTTTTTATATATTGAGGCTAACATGTATTCGGTGTGGAAATCTGGTGTAGGGACCTTAGGTCCTAAATAAGGTGTTCAAACACCAAGGAGGGTAATATAGAAGGTCAATAAGTGTCAAAGACAATACAAGATAATTTAGGCAACCTCAAACATGCATTTAGGTAATTTTTTACATGTTGTAATAAGACTTATAGCCAAGTCAAAGGTTGGTCAACACTATGAGTTGACCAAAAATCTTCATTTTATTGTTTCATAATCTTCTTGCATGTTTTGGTAAAGTTTAGAAAGCATGTGGAGTCTTTTGTTTGAAGTTTGTGCAAAAGTTGTAAAAACTACAATAAAAGTTGTCATGCAACATTTTACAATTTTTCTTTCAAACTAGATGTCTAACAGTTAGATCATTTTTTTGGATTGAGCATGAAAGAATGAAGTTGTAAGGTTAGGATTTGTGACCTATAAAACTATTTGAAAAGATCATTGATAAGAGAGATTGTTGAGAGGGAGATTGTTGGAGAAAATTGTGTTTCAATCATTGTTTTGTCACTGATGTCAAACTTGTTATCTGTTGGTAAGAAAACTACTTATAAGATAATCTCTCACTTAGTTTATTGATGAAGAGGATTTGATCAATAAAAGGTAACAATAGCACCTAGAGGAAAGGTTGAGTTATGATAATATAATGAAGTACAAGGATCAATTAACATAGTGATGACACAATGTATTGATGATCTACTTAAGGTTAAAAAATGTTGGCTACACTTAGAAAGTTTAGAAGAACAAGTTAAAAAAAGTTTTCTACCAAACTTGACCGAGTGGATAGTAGGTGCCGAGAAAAGTCAATGCAAGCTGAGTAGAAATTTTGTAGGAGCCAAGTGAAAGAAAACTCTAGTGGATGAAAAGCAAAACAATTAATGCCGAGTAAATTTTAGTTGATGTCAAACATCAGTAAACTTTAGTTGATGCCAAGTGATTTTATAGTTGATGTCGAGTAACACAGTATATGTTGAGCATCAAAAGATTGATAATGTCAAGATGTTGCATTATGTTAAAAATTGAAGATTTTTTGAATCTAAGTAGACAAGTTTTATTTCATGAAACTTGTGAACCAAGAGGATGATAAGGTTGATGAGCCACTGGCAAGGAATTTGATGTAAACCATTTTTGGGCGAATTCAAATGGATTCTAGGAGAATTTTTTGGACAAGATATGGGGTAGATACATTTTATAGGAATGTCTAGTTATGAAATAAAAGTTGTTTGTGTTATAAGCAAGAACCTAAGGAGAAGGAATTAAGGGTTCTGCTTCATCAAGTGACCCAAGAGAAGAGTTTGCAATGGCATGATAAGCAAGAAGGCTTAAGGAGATGAATTCTTGAGGGGTGAACAAGCTGTCAAAGCTACAAAGTATAAAGGCCAAGCAGAATTGAGGATTGAATAGAGATCTATAATTTGCAAGAGAAGTTGTAAGTTGTATCAGATCAAAGTTCTATTATTACTCTCTAACAATTGTATCAGTCTAAGGTAAATCCTTTAGATTAAGGTTGACCTAACAATCATTTGAAAATCCTTTAACTAAGTGGCTTTCCAAGTGAATGGCCTAAAGTCTTGTAACAAGGCTCACTTTTAATAGGGTGGTTTAAATCCCTTAACTGGGTCACATTTAATAGTGTATATTGTAACCTTTAATAGGGTTGGTCTTTCATAGGGCATCACTTCATAAGAGTGAAAAGGAGTAGCATGTCACTGATCATTTTTTCAAAATTGGGTTTGCATGTAAATCATTGTGTCATATGTGTTGATGAATGTGTTGTGTTTCATGCTTTACATTTCTGCAAGTTGATTTGACAGAAGCATACAAGTTTTAGTAATTACCTAATGGATGCATGCATGGGTATGAATTTTTTATGGGTTCACTAAGTTGTGAAAAGTTTTATCTTTATAGTTGGGCCTTGGATAACTGATTCACCCACCACCCCCCCTCAATTATTCTTAAGTATTCCAACATGGAGTTGGAATTGTATTATATGGATTTGTTGTTTAATAGCAAGTCATTTTGGTGGGAAAACCATGTACAGTTAGATTGTACCTTTCTAAAATATCTTTGTAGAGTGATAAAAAGTTTTGGTTATGGTTTTAGAAAGTTAAGTTTTTTTCTTATTGGTGAATGCAATAACTTGTTTTGGTCAAGATGGGGAAGTTCTTTTTTTAGTTTTTTTATTTTATTTGGTCTATTGTTTACCCTACCCTATAGCTAGGGTTTGAATGAAAATGGCTAATCTCTCCTGATTCCCAAGGTGAAAATTCTTGATGGTGGATGTGTAGAAGGGTGTTAGGATGTGGAAGGCATTAATGGTTTATCACTTTCCAACATCCACCTATCTATTGTATTATATCAACATCTGGGTCTAAGTAGCATGTCTACTAGATATGCTAACAATCTATGATTATATTGCAGAGGTTGGGGAAAGGGTTATGGAAGATTGATTTTTGGTAGGTAATAATTTGGAAGAGTGTCAATGGTGTTGAGAGAAGACAATTCGATGTGGGTTTTTGTATTGGAATTCTAAAAGCCAAAACTGTGTGTTTAAGCTTAAAAGCCTAAAAACTAGGGCTCAAGGGTCAAGAGGTCAAAAGACTTAGAGCTCATCTTCTAGAAATAGTTAGGTCATTTTATGTTATGAAGCATTTTGAAATTTTTTTGGGAATTTTTTTGGGATTTCTTGGATTTTTATTTTATTTTGATGAAATGGGGCTACTAAGAAAGAGCCCCTATTAGGCCTCCTATTGCAATTTGAAATTTTGGATTAGGAAGAAACCCAAAACTTAGTAGAGGTTTAGGAAATTTTGTGAAATGATAGGGAAGGGTGAGATGAAGTGCCTTGAAGCTTGAGATCCTAGATGGTGCAAGGGAGTTAGGTGTATGCAAGTTTCTTTTTCTTGTGGAAGGCTTTAGGTTAAGCGAAAGATAAGGTTAGGATTGTGAAGGTGAAGTTATTATGTGGAAGAGACCAATCACCATCACCCTAGTCTTGAGAAGGTCTAAGGAAGGGATATTAGTATATCATATTGGTAATGCACCCATTACTTGCATCATAAGTGGTATCAGAGATCAAATTGGAGCTTGTAGTTTGGATGTTTGCACCTGATTAGTGTTCTACATCAAGGATAGACAAAATGGTGACAAATGTGGAATTAGAAAAGGAACTTAAAGAGAAGAAAGATGAGAATCAGAAGTTGGAAGATAGGTTATTGCAATTGGAAAACAAGATAGTAGAAGTAGAGAAAGCTACTGAGAAGATTGAGGACGACTTCAATAAAGGTGAAGAAGAGATGGAGGCAAAAGAAGAACTATATGCAGATGATGAGTATAACAACATACCTACATATTAGGCAGCATTTGTAAAGGCCCTAGAGACCTTTGGGAGTAAATCTATTTATATTGGACTATTTTTGGATGGAATATGGACCCTGATGCTATTATGGATTGGATGGAGGTTCTTGAGAGTCACTTTGTATGTCATGGAATAACATAAGGGAAGAAGGTGAGGCTAATTCAATCAAGGATGAAAGGGGCAACACTCACATGGTCTAATATGATAAGAAATGCATATGTTTTAGAGGACTATGAAGTCCAATTATACATGAGAAGGAAAAATCTAAGGCAAAAGGAGTTAATTGTGAGTGCATACACTAAGGAGTTTCATAGGCTCTACATTAGATCAAGAATGGTGAAGCCAAATAGTGTGAAGGTGGAGAGATATCTAATTGGTTTGAGGTATAACATACAAGAAAAACTTGTCATTATATGCCCCAACACAATAGCAAAGTGTTTTTAGCTAGCAGTAAATATTGAGGAGAAGATGAAAAGGAGGCAAGAAAATTCTGGCAGAGGTAGAGGAGGAAGAACTAATTTGCAAAGGGGAAGAGAAAATTAAATAAGGAGACCAAAAGACAATGAGAAAAATAGTGAACATGGTAATAGAGGTGAAATCTCACATAGAGGAAATCATGGATTCAAAGGGTAGAGGAGGCCATTTAAGAAAGGTAGAAGTTATGAAGGTTGACAAAGAAGGGGACATGGAACCCTTAAGCATTATTCATGTGGGAAGCTAGGGCATATAATGGCTCAATGTCCACTAAAGAACACAAATCATCCTAATCAAAGCAGCGATAGAAGAAAATCAGTTGGTAATGACTGATGAATCTTATTGCAGCAGTAGTTCCACACAAGTGGGGAGTGCAACACCAGTGTTTGATGGGGGAAATATAATGTTGAGGAGGACTATGTTGAAAGTACTTTTGAAGATAGGGCCACCATAAATAAAATACTTGTTTAGAACTCAAGGTAAGGCATATTGAAAATTTTGCAAAATAATTGTTGACTGTGGATCAATGGAGAATGTTGTATCCTTAAAGATGGTTGATAAGTGTAAACATAAGAGGGTACCTCATTTGGCTCTCCATAAAATTTCATGGTTAAACAAGAATCATAGTTTTACAGTTAAAGAACAAGAATGGGTAGAATTTGAACTTGCTGAGTATAAGGATAAGGTGTTATGTGAGGTCATTCCTATGGATGCCTATCATTTGATCTTGGGAAGAAAATGGAATTTTGATATAAAGGATCAACATAATGGTGAAATTAATACCTATTTGATAGAGAATCATAGACAATTCAAGATGGATCCTTTACCTGATCACATAGTGAATGACCAAGATGATGGAGCAGTCAAACTGATCAGAGGTAATGAGTTATTGAAGATGAGTGAAGAAGATTGTTTTTAAGGGTATTCTATCATTTCCAAGACAAAGGAGGAAGTTAGAAATAAAGAACCAATACCTACTGTAGGACTAGAAAATAAAGAAGCAATAGAAACACCCTCTTTCATTTCTAGCTCCCATGTCCTTCTTTCTTCTCCAAATGATGTAGCTCCAACTTTCCTATAATACACATAAAATTGAAGCAAAAGTCTATGATAATGTTGATAATGCTATGAGAATACTTGAAGTTGTGATTTTAGTTTGAGAGAAATGGTATGAAAAATGCCAAGAAGCTAGGGACCTGAAATGAGAGAAAGAGTGCTCATTTTATAATTGGCATGGAGAATGAGAGCATTGGATTTTTCACCCTTAGATATGTGATGTGGCAAGAGATTCCTTTTAGAGTCCATGATGCATATGATAAAAGATGCCAATTGTAAGATTCAATGATCCATGGAAGTCAAACTTGGCTAAATGTGGGAGAAAATCGATGATGCGTCATAAGACACCTCAAGCTCACTTAAAGCCAAGAATCTATGAAAAATAAGCCAAATATGGACATGCATAAGAGAATAAGAATATTTGATTATGAAATATTTTATCCAAGTGTCGAAGGAGAATCCATGAGGTGTCATATCCAAGTGTCATGGTGATGTCAATATTCTATGGAATATTTGAATTAAAAATCCTTTTATTCCACAAAATAAGAATTAGTAAAAATGGAATTAATGATGGAAAATGTGACTTAGGAAATTGTAAATTTCCATGGTTTGTGGATGATGAATCAATTAATTAATATAATTAATTAATTGAGGATGATAATTAGGAAGAATAATTACAAGGGAGAATAGAATTAACTTATGGGTTATTTAATCCTATAGAGAAAATTAGTAGACGAATGGCATAAATTGATTAAATAAGTGCATTAGTATCCTTTGATGAAAATGTGATGATAATGAAGATTGACTAGGATGATGACAGGTAGACCAAAGCCATGGTCAAATTGATTGATTGATTGAAATTGATAACAAGACAAGGATACATGACATGAATTGATTGATATGTAGCATTCAACTGACATTGTAAAATGCTATAGGATCTAGATTGATTGATAAGGTTGATCATAATAACATTAACAAACATCGTCAATATTATTAAAGTAGTTGATGATGCCATGATCTAATATTGAAAGCCTTAATGATGTCAAAGACTGAATGACATGAATGATAGTTTGACCTAGTACTAAGAGCCATGATAGTACTAAGGCTAGATTGATAAGATTGATAGGTTGATAAGTTTTGATAGATTGATAGATTTTGAAGGCGCTAAAAGCCACAACAATACCTAGGATTGGGAAGATGATGATTGATTTTTCATATTTGATATGTTTCATGATGATTATGACTAATTTTGATTGATTCCAGGTTGATTTGAAATGGTTTTGAGTTGATTTGAAATGATTTTGAGTTGATATGAAATGATTACGAAATGATATGAAATTGATGTGAAAAAGGATACAAATGATGAAATATGATCAATTTTGGCCAAAAGATCAAAGTTAGTAGAATGAGAAAATGGGATGAATTATTATGAACAAGTGATGAAACCATAGATGCGAAACATTTTTGAGCATCTACATTTTCCCCCGCTTTGATACAATGTGATTTAGAGCATTGTGTCAAAGAGCAACTGATGAGAAAGCCACAACATGCCGTAGTAGGGATGATATATATGAGTTCTCCCTCAAGAAATTGACTAAGATAAGCATATGATAAATCAATTTTTTGACAATGAGAAGACAAAACCATAGCAATTGATAGATCACAAGTCAGAGCTAAAATGTGAAAGTTATGAGGTCTAGAGTGCAGAACGGGATCAATTGAGAGCCTGAGAGTAATTGCATAGGTTACCACTCAAAAAAGACACAAAATGATGAAAATTATAGTTACTTTTTTCCACAAAGAAGATACAAATCCAACAAAACTAATGGATTTCAAATCCAAGTTAAAACACAAAAGTTATGGGCTCTGAAGTGCAACATAGGGGCTCAGGGAGCAGTTTTGGGCATCCTACTTCCCCAAGTGTGCTCAAAACTCATCCAAGTGCATCTAGTGTGCACTTGGTAAGCCCAAGTGCACCATGAAAATACCAAGTTCACCCATGATTCACTTGGGAAGCCCAAGTGAACTCAAAAATTGTGAAATGTGCCCTAAATGGCTTGAGGGGTCAAAATCAACATGGTGGGGGACAAGCGAGATCCTAAGAGTAGTTGTAATAATGACCAATCAATGCAATGACCCAAAAATGAAAATGATATCTCATTTTTGTCATAAAAAATACATGATTCCAATACAACTAACAGTTTGTAAATCAAAGTTGAAACACAAAAGTTATGGCCTCCAAAGTGCAACATAGGGGCTCCAGGAGCAATCCTGGGCATCCTAGGTCCCTAAGTGCATCCAAAACTCATCCAAGTGAATCTAGTACATAGTTGGTAAGCCCAAGTGTGCCATGATAGTACCAAATGCATCAAGGACACCCTTGGGAAGCCCAACTACACTCTAAAAGTGCAAACTGGGCCCTAGAAGACTCTGGGGGCTAGAATCAGCCTGATTGGATTGAGAATGACCCAAAACTATGCGTGCATCCCCAAAATGATGGAAAGATGTCCTAACATGAGTGAAATCATCAAAAATGGTAATATTTGGTCAAAGATGGTGAGAAAAATGTCAAACTAAGCTCAAACCAGGTGGAAAGCCACAGAAAGTTGATTAACAGTGTAGGATGATGCAAGAATGCATGAATGCAAGATGAAGATGATTTAGTGAACCAAAAAACATGATCATGGTGATGGAGAATGAGATGAAGAAGAAAGATGAGATTAGGAGATGTTAGTATGATGTAAAGAATTTTTCTTCTAGAAAGTGTACTATATGTCAGATGGAGTTTTATTGTGATATGGCAAATGCAATGCAATGCATCATGGCATAAAGGGCCAAAGCACAAATGCAAGCCTTTTGTGTAAACAAGCACAATGCAAACAAAGAATGACCTTTTCCTTCTTGAGGCATATGTACATGCCCCAAACTCTCAAAGGTACTTTGTAATAGACAAAAATAGAAAAAGATGACCATGAACCATCTCGGCCACTCTCACAGATCAATTTATATCATCGAGTAGCATAGAAACATGGTTGAAGAAAAATAAAGCAAAAATAAATCACTCACTAAACAACGTGAGCCAATAGCTATTCTTGTCCATTATTACTTTCCTTTTAATGTTTTAAGGTGTGTAGGTAGTGTTTGACATATTGATGATGTGATAGCTTTGTTTTTGGATTCAATGGAGAGGTTCATAGTGATATGTTGGATTGATCATTGGTTCACATTGTTCAGATAGTGTGACTATCTTGAAAGTGTAGTGCTTTGATTTTTAGTTTGCAAAGTGCAAGTGTGTACACAAAAGGGATTGTTATCCATAGTGAATATGTACAAGGTTTATTGCAAATTTTTGATCGATTTTGTGATTTTTAGGGTTTTTGGGGATATTTGATTTTTTTTGTGACTGATTTCTTTAGGACAGTTTATGATTTTTAGGTTTTACTTCAGGAAATTTTATGATTTTTATGTTATTTTTTTAGGACATTTTATGATTTTTAGTTCTTTTTTTAGGATCGTATTTGAATTCTTAGGATTTTTTAGGATCATATTTGAATGTTTAGGATTTTTTCAAGATCATAAAAACATATACAAGTGTTAGCTCTAATCTATTATGTGATAGGTCCAATGAATAAAAAGTTCTTAGGGATGTGCCCTCAGTTCAAGTTCAAACTCATGCACCATGTAAGTAATATGCCCCCAGACAAGACGCAAACTATATACAAAGGCCGATGACAGAGTGTGTGTAGATTGGTGATGATTAGGCAAGATAACAATAGACATTAACCAGTTCATGAGCCATGATAAGGGACTAGAGATGTCTTGCAATATGAAAGATATGATCAAGGAATGATAGAGGGGGAAAAACTAGATGGAATCCCAATAGATGGAGGAGCAACAACTAATTACACATGGCACCTGTTTGCCAAGTTTTCACCATGGTGCTTGCCCAAAGTGCCTATTTACCAAGTTTTCACTTGTGGACGAAGTATTTCTCTTGACTCAAAATTTTGTGCCAAGATGCCTATTTACCAGGTTTTCATCAAGGCATCCATTTTTCATGACTTTTTCACTTTTTTCTTTGTTTTTTTTCCAATGACTTTTTTCTATTTTTTTGATATTTTTTCAAGAAATTTATATGCATTCAAGAATGTTGCTAACAACTTTTGATAAGAAATCTATTGTTGTTGCTACTAGTTGATAATCTCGAGGTCCATGATTGACCATAATTACAAGATTTGTTCTGAGTCTATAGCCAAAATTAAACCACTAAAAAGGCCTCGAGATATACCATCATATACCGTATGTAATAAAATGTCTACCTCTTGTGAATCAAGGCATCTAAGGGGAAATGGGTCAACAAATATGTCATGTGGGATGTCACTGATGATGACATATGTAAAGGCTTGTTGGACAAAGATTTTAGCTTGGGTCTTGGGAGAATTAGGTAACTAGATTTGGGGATAAACAACTAGATATAAGGGAGGGTTGGGAGGGTTGAGACCAATGACCTTCCACATGAATGTTGATTGAGAGAGCTTTGAAAGACTTTGTGGCATGTTGAATACTAGAACACTAATATTCATGGCATCATTTTTTTTTTTCTTGTATCCTTGGGAGCTTCTTAGCTTTTGATTTTTTATGGTCTAATGATGCCTTTCGGTTTTCACCAAGAGACCTATGCTTGTTAGTTTTTTCTCTTTTTGCTTTGTAACTAGAAGGTAGAGTTATCTCCCCTAAGTATGCCAATGTGTTCTCTTTAGAATAAATTGCTTCTTTATAATTGTCAATCATAATTCCTTCGTAGGTTTCAAAGTCTATTGTGAGTGTCATCATTGTCGAATCAATCAAAAATTGGTGTCCACATTGATCCCAATCTAATAGTTTAGGATAACTTGAGGGGATGTCATCATCAGTGCTGAATGGGCTTTGGTGAAAGGTATAAATATGGGAATCAGATTCTATTGTATCATTGGGGTTATGCTCAAAAGAAAGGGGATTTTTGGTTTTAGGTGGGATATCCTTAGATACATTTTCATCATTCAAAACATCCATAGTCTTACACGTAGGTACCGTAGTACTAGAAGGACCTATTTGTAATGGTTCAAATTTAAGCCCCAAACTAGGAGGTCATCCTTTTGTAGTGATAGGTTCATTTATACCTTGTTTCTAAGATCCAAGACCACTACATCCATCATATCTTTGTTTCTACATGATAGTAAACCCAAGTCCATACTTGCTAGGAGATATCAAAGTGGGTTTTTGTTCTGCTTGTGCTTTCCCCATACAAACAAAAGTATTCTCATTGATAGGAGTGGCATCTTGTGTACTAATGAGAGAAAGTATTGAATCCCTGATGTGGGATACGTGAGACATAAAGTATTCTCCACACCCATTGTCTTCAATTTTCATCTTTTCCTTGGCCTTACTAAGGAGTATATCAGAATCCACATACTTAGAGGAATCTGTGGGTTGTGCTTCATTATTTGTTTTGATTTGGTATGTAGTAGCACCTCTTAAATTGGCACAAAACTAGAAAGGATTTGAATTGCTAGGGATGGTAACCTCCACATTGTCATAGGAAAACTTTAGACATTGATGATATGTGGAGGGTACTGCTTTCATAGCATGAAGCCAAGGGCGTCCTAGTATCATGTTGCAATTCATTTCTATATCTAGGACATGGAACAATGTATCTTTAGTAGCTAGACCAACTCTAATAGGCAATACAATGATGCCCTTAGAGAAGCATTCACCATCATCATAAGATTTTATTGTGATTCTTCAAGAGGGATCTACATCATCTTCAGAATAACGCAAACCTTTGACATACTTAAGAGTACAGATGTTCAGTCCTACTCCATCTATTAAGACATGTCTAACTTTGGCATTATGGATGAAGACTTCAAGATGACATAGATCATTGTGGTTAGGTTTGTCCTTAGGAATATCTTGAGGGGAAAAGGTGATATATTGTGAGGTGGATAGGTTCCTAATCATGGCTTGGAACTAGGCAACATCCATGTTATCTAGGACTATTGACTCTTTAAGATCTTGTTCCAAGATCTTCTAATGTTGGTCAGATGTACGTAGTAGGTCTAAAATGGATATTTGCACAAGGGTCTTTCCAAGTTGTTCAACAATGCTATAATCAGATGAAGTAGGAGTATTAGGTCTACTAGGGGGTGCAAGTCTAGTAGAAGCAGTAGGTCTAGATGGGGCTTGAGGAAGAGTGATCTTGGTATGGCATGTAGTGACAACACAATGAAGGTCTTTAGCTTTTAAAGTGAATGTGGATATGTGAGAATCAAACTCATTGAAATAGTTGACAATGTAGTCATATCCCATGCATGTGTAATTCACATTAGCTTGTGAGTTTTGGTTTGAACTGGAGGGCTTCTCTTTGCGTGATTACCCAAAGGATCTTTGAAAATAGTGTGATCAGAGTTGGATGCTAATAGTGATGGATCAACTATGATTACACCATCATCAATACAGTCTTGTATGGCATGTTTCAATTGGATGCATGATGAGGTTTTGTGAATTTTAGTGCAATGGTAATCATAGAATTTTTTTTCATCCCACCAATTAGCTTTAGTCAATGGTTCCTCTTTGATCGAGGGTAACTATAGGAAGTTTTTACTTAGTAACTATTGTAGTGCAATTTCAAGAGGTATCCCCAATGGTGTGAATTTCCTATCCTTGGTTTTGGGATGTCTTTGAGGTTTTTCTTGTGTGGAATGCTCAGTTTTCTGTTGTTGGGCTAATGTTTGATTAGGATTTTGTGAATTTGTAGGATTTGCACCTTTCAAAGTCAGTTGAGGTTGCATTGTGCTAATCTTGCGGGCATCCACAATACTATCATTGGTCACATTCTTATTTTTGGACAAAAAATTTTCCTTGTAATTAAACGAGTTGGTGTTTGTGTTTTCCTTGTTTATCTTGAGTATTCCCTTACAGATAAGAGCATCTTCAATACTAGGCCCTTTTTTCATCAGTTTAGAAATGGTGCTTGGACTTTTTATTTTGATTTCATACATTAAGTCTAAGACTAAGTTTTCAATGTACAAGTTTACTTCTTGTTCTTTAGGAATGTCTAGTGAGCATTGGCTGACTAAGCTTCTCCAGTGTAGTAAGAATGTGATAAATGGTTCTCCCATGTTTTGTTTAGTTGAGCACAAATCAAAAAGTGTCACCTCATTTGTAATGTTAAAGGAAAAGTGGGAGATGAACTTATGCACAAGTTTCAACAAAGATTTGATATTGCTGGGAAGTTTAGAGTACCATTCATGCATGGGCCCAGCTAGAGAATGAGGGAACAATCTCATGAGGTAAGTGGGCTAATCACTAAGTTCTGTACATGAAGCACAAAATTCTTTCATATGATCAATAGGGTTGTCTTTTCCTTGGTATTTTTAAACCTTGGGGCCTCAAAGTGTTTTGGGAATGCAGGCATCTACAAAATTTTATCGAATGGATTAGGACATAAGTCCCTTTCTATATATAGAGCCTATTTCTTTTGGACTCCCAATGCCTCAACTTGTTTGGAAAGTTTTTTGAATTGTTGCAATAGCTCTTCATTAGGGTTTTTCTTGATAGTCTTTCCTTCAAGTCCTTTGTGCCTATGAGTAGACCATTTGCTATGGTGGGAGCTATGTCTACTTGGTTCTAACATTTTTCTATTTCATGAGTCTGGTGATGTGTCACTAGGTGGTAGAGGTATGTTGGCACCTTGAAGATAGAAGGGTTCCTATGGTTGGGGTACTTATTGTGGTATTTGTTGTGGCACTTGTTGTGGTATCAACTGTGATTGATGTACCATGTGTTTTTGTTGTGCCATTTGTTGTGGTTGTTGTTGGGATACCTTTATTGGTTGTATGTGAGGCCATGTATGTGATTTTTGTTGTAGAGGTATCTATTGAGGTTGTTGTAGCACATGTTATTGTTGTAATAAATGTTGTTGGTATGTAATTTGCTGCTCAATTTGTCTTTGATATTCCAACTATTGCTTGAGTTACTCTTGTTGTTTAGAAAACATCGCTTGTTGTTGTTGGAATTTTTGTTGATACATTGCATGGAGGTCAAGTGGGTTTATGTTGGACTACGTATTAGGGATGTTGGGTTTTTGATGTTGCTATTGATATGTGTAATGTGTGTTAAGTGGATGTAGACTTGGTTGAGGGTTGGAAGTGTTAAGTCCTTGTACCACTATAGGTTGATGTTGTTGTGGGAGTTGACTAAGTCATTGCAAATTGACCATCATGTTGGTATTGTTGCTTTGACACCTTTGTGTGTTAGAGGTTTCTCCTTGGGACATCATATTGACTTGACAATGAGGTGCATTCCTTTTGGGAATAGGTGTAATGTCAATAAGACTTTTCCTTTGTGCATCAATAGGGATTGTTATAGTTGATGTTTCACATAGTGTACTCATGGGAGGCTCCATAACATTTGATGTCATAACACTTGGTAGAGTTAGGAGCAAAGGTGCACTTTGTTGATTTGTCTCCAAAGGAGGTATGGCTGGCATCCCTAGAGAACAAGTTCCTTTAGGTGTATCTTGCTATTGTGTCATGTGACTAAAATCAAGTCTTAATGTCCTTTTGGGGTGTTTAGGAATTGGTGGTATTTCGTCGAACAAGGGGCTTACATTGATATGTTCAAATATACTTTGGAGGATTTTGATGGTTGATTTCTAATGGGACCTTATAGGTGCCATTATCGTGTTTGAAAACTCCAAAGGTTTTTTTCCCTTATCTAAGTCCAAATTGATCATGGATTGTATGTTTTCAATGTTTTTGTTGGTTTGATGTTTGGACTTAGGTCCTTTCACATTTGGGTTGAATTTGACAATTTCTTGGGCTGCCAAAAGTTTGAAGTTTTTTTAGAAGTTTTTGTCTTGACATGTCCTAGCCATTTCTTCATTAGTGATGCCATAATTAGTCTCAGAGTCATCACTAAGGTGTATAGTACATTGTTGTATGTTTGATGTGTTAGGGTGGAAGATACTTGTTTTAGGTGGGCTAAATTTGAAGGAATGTGATTGTTCATCTTCAGGTGTCGTTGGTACACTTCCTCCTCCTGGTAGTATCGGCAGAGACATAGGTTCAAAGTTTGGACTCCATTGGACCATCCCATGTGTAGGGGAAGTTTTTAAAGGAAACCTCATAGTAGGTGCATTGTTTAAGGTTTTTTGTGTCACAGCTTGATTACGATGATCTTGCGGATACATGTTTAAGGGGTCCGCAAGTAAAGGTTGTGATGCCTCAATTTGGTCTTCATCAAATGGTTGTGGAGTCTTCTTTCTCTTCTTCTATCATGGATGAGGTTTTGGTTGTGCTTGTGCCTCAAAAAATAAAGGTTGATAAATTTCCTCGGGTCTCTAGGCTAATTGTGTCCTAGTAAGTGTTGGCATGACACCTAAGAATGTAGATGCAATGGGGGAAAACCTAAATTGAATTTTTTGCCTCCCAAGTGCACACCTAAACTACCAACTATGCTCAGATACTACCAAGTGTTCCCATGATGCAATTAGGCTTGAAAGTGAGCATTTGGTAAGTAAGAGGCATGCAATGGGTAAACAAAGGTGCTAGGGTGCCTAAAATGCAAATTTTGAGTGTTTTGAGTGATTTAGAGTGTTTCCTAAGGTCTTGGGATGCAATGCAAGGTGTGGAAATGTAGATTAGGGTTCTAGAACCTAGAATCAAACACCTAATTACTAAGTTCATTTTGAAACTACCAAGTGCATCCTGAAAACACCAACTGCACACTTGAAGTGTGTAGTTGGTAAAACAGGGTTGCAATTGGTAAAAGAGGTCAAAACTTGATAACTAAGATGTGGGTATGCAAGATATGAGTTTTTTTGGAATTTTTAAGTTTTTAGGGGGTTCATGCAATGTGAGGAAATGCTAAATGAGCTAAGGTTTTGATATGCAAAGTGTAAATTTCCTAGGGATGCTATGCAAATGCAAAGTGTCAATTTGAAGTTATGCAAAATGAAGATTGTGGTATGCCAAATGAAGGCTAAGGTTGTGTTTTTGACTTGGTAATGACACTAAAGGTAGGTGTATGCAAGGTGTATTATGAAAAGGATGGAATTCTAGGGTTTGTAAAGATGTTTGGAATATGCAAAATGAGGGTAAATGATCAAAAAGGCAATTTGGTTGATGGACAATTTGATAGGGTTTCATAGTGAAAATGATGCTAAGAGTTTGAACAATTCAATATGAGGGGGATATACCACTGGGGTAATTCAAAATGACATTTAGTAATATGACTATGCTAATGATAAAGGTATATGCAAGGTTTTTGAATTTAGGTGAAATCTTTACAAGGTATTAACCTAAGAGTTTAATGTTATGATAATAGACTTTGGATCTTGACCAAAAAAAAGGAACAAAATAATAATGAGATCAAAATAATAAAGCCAAATCTACCTTGACATTGGTAGTGTTTGATCAAAGAAAATGATAAAATGACCATGGTCAAGATCCATCATCCATTGACACAATCTAATACTCTAGAGTTCATACTTTTGTTTAGATTTTTGATTAAATTCAAAGGTTTGGGGGTTCAAAATGATGTTTAAGGGACTCAAAATGGTGATGATGCTGATTAGATATGCAATATGGACAATTCCTATGATGCAAAATGGGATTTTGGGTGCAAGATGCAATTTTGATTCAAGTGCAGAATGGGGAGGTACAAAGGCTCCTAGATGCAGCATTAGGGTTCTAAAGTGCAATTTGAAGGCCCAAAATGGTCATGTAGGTGCCCAAGTGCACCCTAACAGTGCCAAGTTCACTCCAAAAGTACCAACTATTCCTATGATGTAGTTGGGGCCAATTTGGACGCTATTGGTAGTTTCTAGGTGCAGTTGGTACGCTAGGTTGAATGCATGTTGATTCTGAAAGTATGGTTGCCATGTTGATATTCCAGGAAGCTAAGATGTTGGGGTAGATGTTATGATGGTTGGGAGATGTAGAAAAAAATTTATGACCTAAGGAATGATTTCCTAAGTGAAGTTAATGAAGACTAGGTGATGCAGAATGCAAATCTGGGCAACCTAATGCAAGGGGAGCTAACCAGGTACCTAAGGACATTGTAAAGCCTTAAAATATTATTTGGAATCCCAAACTAGGTTCTTAGACCACCAAGTGCACTTATAAAGTACCAACTACATCCATGACATAGTTGGGGCCAATTTGGGCGCAGTTGGTAGTTTCATGACGTAGTTGGTAAACTAGGTTGAAACTAAGGCAATTTTGGGTGCTATGTTTTCCAAATTGATATCATAGAGAGCTAAATAGTAGAGGAAAATGCTAAGACAAAAATGGAGACTCAAAATGATACTTAAAAAATCTAGAATTATGGTTAAAGTGGGAAAGATGAGGGTTGGGTATGCAAAGATGCAAGATGGAAAATGCAACATGCAAGTCTTAGGGGGGAAATGCAAAGACTAGGGAGGTAAACTAAACCCAAATGGATGCAATATGAAAGGTAATGGATACTAAATGAGGACTAAAAGGTGCAATATGAAGTATACATGATTCAAGAATGAGGCCTAGAGTAGATTAAATGCAAGTGGAGTTTATGCAAGAATGAAATCTACATTTTGCCAAGCACATTTAGGATCACAAGTTGCCATGTTTTCTAAGGTTTGAATGTGTTGAACCAAAGTTTTCAAAGTTTGGAAAAAGGTTGAAATGTTTTGAAAATGTTTAATGTTTTGAGAAGGTTCAAGGTGTAAATTTTAATGTTGGCTATTATCTTGATTAATGTTTAACACACACGCAAGACACATTAAGACAAGAATAGTTGTTGTTAAAAGTGAACAAACACACCACAACCTAGGCTTTTAGGAATGTATCCACTAAATTTATACTTGAACCAAAGTCCAACTACACTTATCTAGAGAGGACAACCTAGGATCTTGGCACCACAGGCTCCCCTTATAGTGCACTCACTTCTCAGGGCTACCAAGATCCGCTTACCAAGTGATTGTTGCCTCTACTAAGGATCGTGAGAATGTAGGATGTCTTCACAGGCATGGGTGACCCCTTGAGCTAGTGTATAGAGAGGATTTTGGCCACTAAAACATGGTTTTTAGTAAGGGCATTCCATTTGGAAAGTGAAAGATAAAATTTTGTAGAAGATCTCCATGCCCTAAGAACTGGGGTTTGATGCACCACAAGGGTACTGGAGGAGAGCTATCATGTAACAATACCACCAACACAAATTTCAACATAATCAAATTTTATATAGTGGCTAGAATGTTGGCTTGACTTTTGGCTCATTATCACTTTGAGATTTTCCCCTAGCATATCCAATATCAAGTATCTTGGTCCAAGGCAGGCCTCCTATAGAAGTTACATAGGTTTCTCTTACACCCAAGATCCACAAATGGCAAGGGGAGAGGATACATCCAATGTAACTCCTAGGGATTTAAACACTATAGACACACTAGGCAGAAAAGAAAAAGTTCATTTTAAGCACCAAACAAAGTGTTATCTAATCTAGGAAATCCACACACATGGTTTTGACAAGCACACAATGGTCTTCAACAATGTCCTACAAAGCAAGCATTAGTAGTTTGTTATGATCATGTCTTCATCCCACGATTGCCACATGTTGCAAGTAGACCATTAGTAAAAAAAAATCATCTAATCTATGTTCTAGAAGAAAATGCAAAAATTACATACAAATTTTTATTGATGTGCGTGTTTTCTGTGAATCAAGTGTGCTCTGACGTAGAAAACTACACCCCAGAAGGCTAAAATGGCTCAGAATGCCCCCAAGTGCATGCAAATAGTGCTAACTATGTCCATGACATAGTTGGGGCCCAGTTGGGTGTAGTTGGGAGCCCAGTGCAAGTTGTGGACAATTGTGCCCTAAATGAGACCTAAAAATTGTAAATTTTGACACCTATACTACCAAGTGTGCCTAGTGTAGACTACATCAAGGATATAGTTGGTAAGTTATGGATGTAGTTAGTAAGTTAGAAATAGCAGAAAGAGGATTTAGTGGCTCCTAGACTCCTAAAACTTCTCTTGGGGGTCCCAAGTATGCCCTGACAGAGAAGAGTGCACCCTAGGACAGAAAGCTAACAAAATGCATGAAACAAGGGCATACAAGCATATTACTAGACCCCTTAATTAATCTAGGTGTGATATGGAAGTGTAGATAGCCTTTATATGCTTCAAAGAAAGCTCCTTTCTTGCACCTACAAACACAAAACAAGAAAACTCAAGGTAGATATGCATGTTCACGTCGGGTTCACCAATTGTAGGACAAGAAAATGGGTTAAATTCATAACATACTATGAGAAATCATAAACTCAATCAACATACACTAGTACCCTGTATTCTACCATGAAAGCCAAACTAATAAAGAAAGCAATAGAAACCCCCTCTTTCATTTGTAGCTCTCATGTCCTTCTCTCTTCTCCAAATGATGTAGCTCCAACTTGCCTATAATGCATAAAATATTGAAGAAAAAGTCTATGATAATGGTGATAATTCTATGAGAATACTTGAAGTTGTGATTTTAGATTGAGAGAAATGGTATGAAAAATGCCAAGAAGCTAGGGACTAGAAATGAGAGATAGAGTGCCCATTTTATAAGTGGCATGGAGGATGAGAGCATTGGATTTGTCACCCTTAGATATGTAATGTGGCAAGACATTCCTTTGAGAATCCATGATGCATATGACAAAAGATGCCAATTGTAAGATTCTATGATGCATGGAAGTCAAACTTGGCTAAATGTGGGAGAGAATCTATGACATGTCATAAGACACCTCAAGCCCACTTAAAGCCAAGAATCTATGACAAATAAGCCAACTATGGACATGCATAAGAGAATAAGAATATTTGATCATGACATATTTTATCCAAGTGTCAAAAGAGAATCTACGAGGTGTCATATCCAAGTGTCATGATGATGTCAATATTCTATGGAATATTTGAATTAAAAATCCTTTTATTTGACAAAATAAGAATTAGTAAAAATGGAATTAATGATGCAAAATGTGACTTAGGAAATTGTGAATTTCCATGGTTTACAGATGATGAATCAATTAATTAATATAATTAATTAATTGAGGATGATAATTAGGAAGAATAATTAGAAGAAAGAATAGGATTAAATTATGGGTTATTTAATCCTATATAGAAAATTAGTAGATAATTGGCCAAAATTGATTAAATAAGTGCAACAATATCCTTTGATGAAAATGTGGTGATAATGAAGTTTGACTAGGATGATGATAGGTAGACCAATCCATGGTCAAATTGATTGATTGATTGAAATTGATAACATGCCAAGGACACATGACATGAATTGATTGATATTTAACATTTAACTCGCATTGTAAAATGCTACAAGATATAGATTGATTGATAAGGTTGATCATAATAACATTGATAGAAAGTGTCAATATTTTTAAAGTAGTTGATGATGCCATGATCTAACATTGAAAGCTTGAACAATGTCAAAGATTGGATGACATGAATGATAGTTTGACCTAGTACTAAGAGCCATGACAGTATTAAGGCCAGATTGATAAGATTGATAGGTTGATAGGTTTTGATAGATTGATAGATTTCCAAGGTGCTAAAAGCCACAATAATGTCTAGGATTCTGTAGAGGATGATTGATTTTTTATATTTGATATGTTTTGTGATGATTGTGACTGATTTCGAGTGATTCTAGGTTGATTTAAAATGGTTTTGAGTTGATTTGAAATGATTTTGAGTTGATATGAAATGATTGCAAAATGATATGAAATTGATGTGAAAAAGGATAAAAATGATGAAATATGATCAATTTTGGCCAAAAGATCAAAGTTAGTTGAATGAGAAAATAGGATGAATTAGTATGAAGAAGTGATGAAACCATAGATGCAAACCATTTTTGAGCATCTACACTTGTAAAGGTGGAAGAATTAGTAAAACACTATCCTTCAATAGTTGCAAAGGAGAAACTAGATTCTTTACCAACTATCAAAAGCATAAGTCATCACATTAACTTAGTGCCTAGTGTAACCGTGCCCAACAAGCCTACCTATAAGCTCACACCATAGCAGAATATAGATGTAAGTAGACAAGTTGTGGATTTGTTGAATAAAGGATTGGTGAGGAAAATTTTGAGCCCATGTCCATGTCCATCAGTTCTAGCACCCAAGAAGGATGGTAAATTGAGGCTTTGTGTTGATTCAAGGGCAATTAATAAGATCACACTTAGGTATAGGTTTCCCATGCCTAGAATTGAAGACCTAATGAATTAGCTAGGAGAATCGTGTGTTTATTCTAAATTGGATTTGAAATTAGGATATCACAAAATTAGGATGAGACAAGGGGATCAGTGGAAAATGGATTTTAAGACTAATAAGGGACTATACGAGTGGCTAGTGATTCCATTTGGCTTGAGCAATGCACCTAGCACATTCATGAAATTAATGAATGAAGTTTTGGTACAATTCATTAGCAAATTTGTAATAGTCTATTTAGATGATATTTCAATATTTAGCAAGAAAAGAGAAGAGCACTTGGAGCATCTTGAAATATTGATGAAAAAGTTGCATTAGGAGAAGCTACACATCAATTTGGAAAAATATGAGTTCTTTAAGTCTGAATTAATTTATCCTAGTTTTCTGATTTCCAAAGGATACCTAAAAATGGATCCTAGCAAGGTAGAAGCTATTTTGAATTGGCCAAGTCCTAAGGCAGTAGGGGGTGTTAGGAGCTTTCATGGCCTAGATACCTTTTATAGGAAATTCATTAGAGGATTCAATGGGATAGTAGATCCCATACTATACCATAAAAAGAGGAATCAAATGTAAGTTTAGGTGGACTAAAAGAGCAAAGAAGAGTTTTTAGTTTTTGAAGAAGAAAGTGGTAGAATTACCCACCTTAATGCTACCTAGTTTTGACAAGGTGTTTACTGTGGAGTGTGATGGTAGCAAGTATGCTATAGGAATAGTCCTTAGTCAAGAGAATTGTCCCATTGCATTTTTCTGAGAAAAATTGAATCAAGCAAAGCAAAAGTATTCCACCTATGACCTTGAACTATACTCCATGCTTCAAGAACTAAAGAAATAGAAACATTATCTCATGCCTAATGAGTTCATAGTGTATACTAATAATTATGCCCTCAATTTCCTAAATAAGAAAGATAAACTCAACCATAGACATGTTAAGTGGATGGAGCAGACTCAAGCATTTACCTTTTCAATAAAACACAAAAAAGGAATAGCCACCAAGGTGGTTGATGCTTTAAGTAAGAGACTACTTGTAGTCCAAGAAATCAAGCTAAAAACTGTGGAATTGGAGTAGATAAAGGATATGTATAAGGAAGATTCTAATTTTAGAGAGGCCTATAAGACTTTTTTGGAGTATATGAACACCTTTCATTGTGAATTTTCTTATTATGTATTGCAGGATGATTTATTGTGTAAGGGAAGTAGGTTATGTATACCTAAGTCATCAATGAGGTAAAATATCATCAAGGAGAAGTACAATGGGGATCTTAGAGGACATTTTGGAGTAGAAAATACACTAAAACAAGTAACAGAGTTCTACTACTGGCATAGATTGTAGAATGAAGTTAGGAGATATGTGGAAAGTTGTCTAATTTTCCAAAGACCCAAAGGTACATCATCTAATGTAGGATTACATCAGCCTTTCTCGATACCTGTAAAACCTTGGGATAGCATAAGCATGGAATTTTTCCTTGGGTTACCTAAAAATTCTAGAGGAGTATACATGGCCTTTGTAGTGGTTGACAGGTTCACAATAATGGCTCATTTTATACCTTGCATGAGCAACCATGATGCATCTCATATTGCAAACCTTTTCTTTGAAGAAGTAGTGATAATTCATGGACTCATTATGATAATAGTGATTGATAGAGACACCAAATTCATTGCACAATTTTGGAGAACCTTGTGGAAGAAACTTGGCACATATTTGGCTTATTCATCAGCTTATCACCCTTAGATTGATAGCCAAATTGAGGTGGTGAATAGGTCCTTGGGAAATCTAGTTAGGTGTCTCAAAAAACAACATTATTTGGTTTGGGATTAGGTAATCAGTCAAGTTGAATATGCATATAATGATTCTATTAATAGATCAACAAGAAGGACACCTTTTGAAGAAGTATATGGTTTTCGTCCAAGATGACCCATGGAACTAAGGGGTTTGCAAGACATGAAGTCTAGAAGTGCTACAGGGGAGACACTTGCTGAATTGATGAAGATAGTCTATGATCAACTCAAGGATCATTTGGAGAAATTAGTAACTAAGTACAAGGACAAGGCATTCCTAAATAAGGATAGGTTAGTTAAAGGACCAGGTAGCAAACTACAGATGAAAAAGATAGGTCCTTGCAAAATTTTGCATAAATATAGGAATAGTGCATATGAATTAGAATTACCACAAGGGATAGGCATGTGGAGTCTTTTATTTGAATTTTGTGTAAAAGTTGTAAAAATTGCAAAAATTATAATAAAAGTTGTTATGAAACTTTTTGCAATTTTTCTTGCAAACTAGAAGTCTAATAGTCGGATCATTGTTGGATAAAGTATGAAAGAATGAAGTTGTAAGGTCAAGATCTATGACCTATAAACTTAATATCTTCAACCTAGTTTGCAGTTGGAATTGCATTGTACAGATTTTATATGAAATAACAAGTAATTTTGGTGGAAAAACCATGTGTAGTCAGATTGTACCTTTCTAAAATATGTTTGCAGAGTGATAGAGAGTTTTGGTTTTTTTTTTTTGAAAGTTAAGCTTTTTCTTGTTGGTGAATATAATAAATTATTTTGGTCAAGTAGGAGAAGTGCTTTTTTTAGTTTTTTATTTTATTTAGTCTATTGCTTACCCTACCCTATAGCTAGGGATTGAATGAAAATGGCTAATCTCTCTTGATTCCCATGATGAAAATTCTTGATGGTGAATGTGTATAAGGGTGTTAGGATATGAATGGAATTCATGGTTTATAACTTCCCAACATCCACATGCCTATGGTATTTGTAATACCCCAAAATTGGCTCAATGCCATGATACCAATTCTGATCTATTTCTAATCAATCCTAAGACCTATTCTAATAGGCAATTCTCATTCTGCTACTCACTACTTGATTTAAATGTCAGATGCAGAAAACCCTAATCTACATTCATCATATTTCTTATTTAATTCCTATAGTACGTACTCATATTAGTCGCATTAAACCTACTTGATTTAATTATAATTTAATTATTAAGTATTTATACTTTAATTAAATTATAATTATATCCTAAGGCTAATGTACTATGGAATTAAATTTATTTAATTTAATAAATACGCCTATCTTGATTAATTAAATGTAATTATTTAATTAAATGGGAAACGTATTTCTAATTAATTAAACAAAATTATTTAATTAAATGGAGTACTTACTTCTAATTAATTAAACAAAGTTATTTAATTAAATGGGAAGCCATTCCTAATTAATTAAATGAAGTTATTTAATTAAATAAGAAAATTGTCTCTAATTAATTAAATATTATTTAATTAAATAGAAAAAGTAATTATGAGAGCATATCTCATTTTATTAAATTAAATATCTCAACAAAATCTCTCTTCAGTTCAAAAAGGGGAAATTTCCAGTTCACTATTGATCAAAAATGAGTTAAATCAGTTAACTCCTTTTTCTACTCAAATTGAATCAATTAACTCCTTATTTTACTCAAATTAAATCTGTTAACTCCCTTTAATTTGGGAATCTCCCTTTATGACTGAACTTCACCTTTAATCCTGACCGTTGATTGAAATTGATCTCAGCCGTTGATGGATTCCAGGAAAGTCTATTTAAGAAACCCTCATCTCTTCATTTTGGGAGGTTGAATGAGAATTTGCATCGAATTTCTACTAGATTGTGCATTCATTTGAGCTCCCTACTTTCATATTCATTTTCTAGCTTAATTTCATTTAGCATAATATGCATATGATTAATCTAGTTTCCTTTACTTGTTCTTAGATTAGAATTCATTTCTCATTCTAGATTAATCTTCATAATCATATAGATTAATTTCATTTCTTAAATCTTTCGTTCTTACAAGGTCTGGTTGCTTAAACACCTCAAATCTGAGGATATCTGACAAGAAATTCCCTTTAGATAGAAGGCAACAAGTCGCTTTGTTGGCTGATTTTTGGATGAACAATCCAATGTTCATTCTGGGATGAATCCGCATACAATGACCATGTTGAAGTGTGTGTGTTAGCAGAGGCCACATATTCAGGCATACATTTAGGATGATTACATCATTGAATACCTATTGCTTGGGGCATCTGGTTCCCATCTTATGTCCTCATCACTTGGGGCATCTCATCACTCAAGACATCTTGTTCCCTCCTAGCTGGCATCTTTTCATCAATTGATCAATCGTATAATAGTTCTTCTCAGAGTTTGATGGATAGGTATTGGGACAATCTAAACCCCAACTCCTGAGGATCAAGCCTTGTTTTGGGGATGATTCTATGACTCATGATTAGACCTTATTATATTTTATCAATCTCTTGGGTATCTAGGTGTTCTATCTGGATCCTTGAAGGTTAAGCTCCATTCTGGAGATAATCTTCTAAATGCTTTCAATTTCAGGTATCTAGACATTCTGTTTGGATCCTTAAAGATTACGCTCTATTCTGGAGATAGTCTTTTAAATGCTACCAATCTTAAGTATCTGGGTGCTCTACTTAGATTCCTTGGGATTAAGCTCTGTTCTAGAGATAGTCCTCAAAAGTTTATCAATTGGTCTCTATGTCATCAACTTTGGAACCAATCTCATCTTTGCATCATGCTTTCTGATTTTTTTTGAATTGACTGTGTTGCTCGCACATTCATTCAAAGAGGGGCAAAATGTAATACCCCAAAATTGGCACATTGCCATGATACCAATTTTGGTCTATTTCTGATCAATCCTAAGACCTATTCTAATAGGCAATTCTCATTCTGCTACTCGCTACTTGACTTAAATGTCAGATGCAGAAAACCCTAATCTGAATTCATCATATTTCTTATTTAATTCCTATAGTATGTACTCATATTAGTTGCATTAAACCTACTTGATTTAATTATAATTTAATTATTAAGTATTTATACTTTAATTAAATTATAATTATATCCTAAGGCTAATATACTATGGAATTAAATTTGTTTAATTTAATAAATACACCTATCTTGATTAATTAAATGTAATTATTTAATTAAATGGGAAGCCATTCCTAATTAATTAAATGAATTTATTTAATTAAATAAGAAAAGTGTCTCTAATTAATTAAAGATTATTTAATTAAATAGAAAAAGTAATTATGAGAGCATATCTCATTTTATTAAATTAAATATCTCAACAAAATCTCTCTTTAGTTCAAAAAGGGGAAATTTCCAGTCCACTATTGATAAAAAATGAGTTAAATCAGTTAACTCCTTTTTCTACTCAAATTGAATTAGTTAACTCCTTATTTTACACAAATTAAATCTATTAACTCCCTTTAATTTGGGAATCTCCCTTTATGACTGAACTTCACCTTTAATCCTGACTGTTGATTGAAATTGATCTCAACCGTTGATGGATTCCAAGAAAGTCTATTTAAGAGACCCTCATCTCTTCATTTTGGGAGGTGGAATGAGAATTTGCATTGAATTGCTGCTGGATTGTGCATTCATTTGAGCTCCCTACTTTCATATTCATTTTCTAGCTTAATTTCATTTAGCATAATATGCATATGATTAATCTAGTTTCCTTTACTTGTATTTAGATTAGAATGCATTTCTCATTCTAGATTAATCTGCATAATCATATAGATTAATTTCATTTCTTAAACCCTTCGTTCTTACAGGGTCTGGTTGCTTAAACACCTCAAATCTGAGGATATCTGACAAGCAATTCCCTTTAGATAGAAGGCAACAGGTCGCTTTGCTGACTAATTTTTGGATGAACAATCCAATGTTCATTCTGGGATGAATCTGCATACAATGACCATGTTGAAGTGTGTGTGTTAATAGAGGCCACATATTCACGCATACAGTATTATATCAACATCTAGGTCTAAGTAACCTGTCTACTAGATGTGCTGACAGTCTATGATTATATTGTAGAGGTCAAGGAATAGGTTAATTAGTATTGATTTTTGGTAGATAATAAGGTGGAAGAGTGTCAATGGTATTGGGAGAAGAAAATTTGATGAGGGCTTCAGTATTGGAATTCTAAAAGCACAAACAGTATGTTTAAGCTTAAAAGCCCAAAAACTACCGCTCGAGGGTCAAGTGGTTAAAAGAGATGACCTAGAGCTCATCTTCTGGAATTAGTTAGGTCATTTGATGTTATGAAGGACTCTGTAATTTTTTTTGAGTTCTTGGAGTTTGGTATTATTTTGATGAAATGAAGCTACTAGTAAAAAGCCCCTATTACGCCTCCTTGTGCAATTTGTAGATTTGGTTTAAGAAGAATCCAAAAACTTATCAAAGGGTCAGGAAACTTGGTGAAATAGAGTAATGATGGAGAAGGGTGTAAGGGAGTGAGATGTGTGGAAGTTTTTTTTCCTTATGGAAGGCTTTAGTTCACTTGTAAGATAGTGTAACACCTCACCAAGTGATTTAAAATAACTAACTTAAAGTTTCACTAAGTTTGACAAATATTTTTTTGAAAGATAAAAACTAACAACAATAGTTATAGAATAGCAGAAGCAATTAACATACACTCATACATCAACAACACATAAACAAGTTACATCTCCTAAGGGTCCCATGACATTGAATCACATTTAGGTTTAATTAATACTAAAACCAATATATAACACATCCACATTAAAGAATAACTACAAGTACAAATTCCATTTAAATAATATACAATTATATATGAGGCCACTTGGCAATAAATAGAATGCACAAGCATCCACTATACAAGTCACATGCTATGAAAGGCTGAAATAATATACATCATAAAATAGATTACATCATCTTGAAAGATCTATGAAATCAAATACAATACACAGAATAACCATCCAACAGAAAATTAAGAATAGATAAAAAGGAACATTTGCACAAACACATCCAGCAACAGCATCCAATGGTCAGATCTCAATAGTATAATAAAATGTACTACCACCTAACCTCGTGGAACCCAAAAGGGTCCACTCCCACTATGTTGATGAGATAGTCTCAAGTCTCAAACAGGATAACAAACTCAAAAGTCTAAACCAACATCTAGGTTCAAGGAATCACCTGAAAGAAAACTATCTCAAAGGGTACTAAGATGCAAGTATCAACTAATCCCAGAGGCAATAAAGACATGTAGGGAATCTATTATGCATGTGGGCAAGTGTCATTGCATGAACCAACTCTAAGGTTACTCGACTAGTCATTTAATCTTTCGTCCCCCTACTGACTCTATGTAGCACTAGTATCCTTTCATATTGACAAGGCATACTAATGAAGCATGGTCACAACCAAGCATCTTCTCTACTCCCATCCTATCTTATACCAGCACTCAAGGCATGGGTGAAGAAAGCAATGACTCTTATTAATTCATTTTAAGCCCATTTAATGAAATATTATCACTTATTAAATAACCTACAATGGGTTACCTATTAGCCTCTTTAGGGCATCAGCCTCCATTGCAAGCCACTTCCCAACATGTCATATAGATAACCTACCCTAAGCTCAATAAAAACAAAAGGTCTCATATGACCATAAACCACACATGAGTTCTTTAACAAGCATTATTGATCAAAATACAAACATCACTAAAGAGATCATCCTAATAGGACTGATCCAAGAAAGTACACATACACCAAATCCATGTTAACATGACATCACCAAAAAAAAATCATACAAATACCTTAGCCCTTTATAAGTGACTAAAAAGAAATCCAAATACAACTAATTGTAGACTTAATGGTTATATCAGATAGGTCACACCTTTCACCTTAGTTTCACACAAGACCACTAGAAAGAAATAATAATCAATAGTTCAAAACTTCTCATAGAGCATACAAGACACATTACCATGGTTGAGTATAAAAGATCAAAATAAAAATATCATCATGACATCATAGATAGAACTCTTGAGCCTCTGGTAAACATCTTGATTTGGTCAAAACTTAGACAACTCGATGCCCAACACTAATAAATAACATGTCACATAAAACACATACAAGATAAGTTTCATAGTTCATTATGTTTTGAAAATGCATAAGTTCAATGTTCACCATAGGTTTTCAAGTTTCAATTTTCATTTTTGAAATATTATAGTTCATAATGTTTGCAATCTCAAACAAGATTTCTATTTCTATTTCTCTAGTTACCAAATTTACTAAAGGTTTCTAATTCACTAGAATCCCAGACAATTCAACTAATTCATCTAAATTTGTTTAAACATTGTTTCATAGTCCAATTCGTTATCAAAACATAAGAGTTTAGTGACCATACAGATCACAGTTTTCATCTTTTTAAAGTATGCTAATTACTAGGGTTTTTGAATAAGAAAATTTCCCTAGTATTACTAATCATTTTCATATATCTAAACTATATAAACACATCCAAGTTTATAAAAGAAAACATTAATTCTCCCAATTAATTTCATTGATTTTTAATTTACTTTAAAATTATATTTAAATAATAAAGTAATAAATCAAATTTTCAAATAATTAAATTTCAAATTCTAACAATAGTTATTAAAATTAATAATAATAATAATAATCAATTAATACCATAATAATTTAAATTTATTAAATTTTGAAAAAACTTTCCTGAAAAGGAAATCTACCAAAAATAGAAACTTTCCCAAAATGGAAACTTGCTAAAAATAGAAACTTTCTTGAAATAGAAACTTGCTAAAAATAGAAACTTACTAAAAATGAAAACTTACTAAAATAGAAACTTTTCAAAAATGCAAACTTACCTTGGAAATTGAGCGAGAGAAATTGAGAAGGTTCCTGCATGATGGGTACCAATGGAATAGAACTTTGGATGACTTGCAAGTTTTCACGCATGCTTGTAATAGGCTGACCAAGGAGATAAAAAAGAAACGGCATGCCAGAAAAGAGGAATTATTCATGCTGATGCACATTCAAGAGCACAAAAGAATTGTTTGGATGGAGGGCCCCTTAGGGTGGATATGCCCTATGATATTCTTGGCTAGATTGTTCCTCTACTCTTCTGTTATTCTTCTGACTTAATGTACAGCGGTTTCTGATTCTGTGTGGTGAGGCCTAGCCTCATTGTTTTCTCTCGTGGTGACCTTTTTGGTTCTCCTAATTTTTGTAACTCTTATATCTAATAGAAAAAGAAAATGCAAACTTACTAAAACTATAAACTTTCCAAAAAGGGAAAATTAATAAAAATGGAAACTTTCCAAACTAGATCTGATAAAGCAATGAAATTCAAGCAATTAAGTTTAGTAATTTAAAACTAATTTTCTTTTCACAACCCCTATCTCAAATTTAATCAAGTCCATTATGAATCAGCCAATTTAAATCAAATGAGGGTTTCTAATCTCAATTTAACAAACAATGGTTTCAATTTTATTAATTCATTCATAGATAAAATCAAGAACAAAGAATGGTAAATTTCAACACAAGGGTTTCAAGCAAATCTAAAATTTTGAAAATACATTTATCCAGACACAAAGAAAACAAGAATTTGACAAATGGAAATCCACTATGTAATTAAACCACGAGATCCTACACAATCGCATGAAGCACACAAAACAATCCCATTTCTCTAAAAACTTCCTTCTTTGAAATTCCTCCTCCAAAACCTGTGTAATTACAAAATGAGTTCTAGATCTCTAATATAGAGTTCTCCCCTAATTTGGAGCTCTAATTGTGCAATCACAAGATTGAACTCATTGATCAATTATTGTTTATTACATTTTACCTTTTCATGCACAACTCTTTTAGATATTTAATTACAAAATATCTTAATTAAATAATTCCTTTCTCTATTTAATTAATTTATTATATTTTAATTTCATCCATACACTTTAAGCAATTTAATTAAAATAAACTTAATTAAATAATTGCTTACTCTCTCTTATTAATTATGAGATGCTTTTAAAATAATATTTATTAATTTAACTAATAATATTATTTATAGTATATTATTAAAATACAACTCCCAAATAATAATTATTAAATTAAATAATTATAAATATGCCTAAATTAAATAAATGATACATTTAATAATATATTTATTAATTCAATTAATAATATTATTTAGTGTTTATTATTAAAATAAAACTCCTAAATAAATTATTATTAAATTAAATAAATATAAATATGCCTAAAATAGAACTTTAGTAAAATGTTTAAATTTAATTTTTTATGTAATTAATTTCTTAATTAATTAAATATAATAAATATTGAATTTCTTTATAAAATTTCCATTAAATTAAATCATTAAATTATCCTTTAATTAGATTTAATTATAACATAAAATTAGAACCGACCCACAAAACCAAATGCAACAACTCAACTAAAAGTTAAAGAACAAAGTCAAACTCGAGGGTCAAAGTCACAAATTCATGTCATTTGACAAGTTTGGAAAGGTGAAACTAACTCAGATACTTGTCTTGCTTTCTAAGACAATTGGCTTAGTATAGGATTTGGACTCAAGAGTTATCTCCCCACTTAGATCATTGAAATACTGTGATAGGGTACACTCATCCTGGCAATTCAGGGAAGTCAATACCTAGTACCTACAATCTACATAAAATTCACACATGTACACACACAATATTCTAAACTAAATAGGCAATGCCAAGAAGTGGTTCATCATATGGATCCCAACTAGTAGGTGACTACAACTCTTTTCCTTAGCCACATTAGAAACATCACACAAAAAGAAAACATACACTCACACCATACACATGTAGTATGGGGTAAGTATCCATAGAAAAGCATATAATTAATATATATATCTAACATCATGAGATAATTGAAATCACTAACTGAACATACATATATCACTATCAAAAAAATCCTAAAATAACTAAAATAACTTAGTAACTCATCACACATATAAACTAAGTATAAAATGACATATAATCAAATCCAGTAACCAAGTATTGATAATCATAAAGCACGATTAGAAAATTGACCTAAAAGAATTTGATAATACAACAGAAAAGTCAAGTGGGGGTAGGCATTATAGATAGGGTTAGGATTGTGAAGGTGAAGTTGTTGTGTTGAAGAGACCAATCACCACTAACCTAGTCTTGAGTAGGTCCTAGGAAGGGATATTAGGATATCCTATTGGTAATACACCTATTACTTGCATCAATATCATATGTGTGATCGGATAACTATATAAATAAAGAAGATCTCTTGTATCAAATGTGTGTGTGTGTGTGCGGAGTATTACATGAATATGTGTAGAAGATATATAAAGGTGATATCATGGGAGCCTATATGAATATATTAGCTGACAAAGTGGTTGAAGAAAATTACTATAGAATAAAGTTCATCTATGTTGTGTTGCAAAAGATCATTGTATATTGACCATAAAGGATCTATATTTGATCTATGTTGTTGGTGATCTAAGAGCTATTAATTGGAATTATTTTGGCATAATTAGATGTAATTCTATACCAAAATCAGGCAAAACATACGAAATCTAAGCATGTAAATATTTAAATCTACTAGTAAAGTCATTAACTTTTTCTTTTACTCCTTGTTGTCAATGCATTAATTAGTCAAAGCAACTCGAGGAGGCATATTATTTTGAAAATATTGAACGAAATAATTAGAAATAATTTTAAATAAATCAATAAAATAAGAAGGTAAGGAACAATATCATTACAAATATTTGTGCCAAAAGGTCCTAGTGAAAAACTTAGTCATGAGCCTATAGTTCTGATAAAATTACTACACAAGGTTTGAAAGGTTTTGACATGAGTAATATGATCACCCTTACCATTATAAATGGAAATATGAGGTATCTAAACATTTTGAGGCATAATGACTCAAATAATGTCCAAGGATAAAGGATTAGCTATGACACATGTACAAATTTTGAATTTGGATTGAGTCCATAAAGCAATTTGTTGTTGTAAGGAAGAGACAAATTGCTCAAGATAAGTTATTAATAGTGAAGTCAATAAAAGAAATTATAGGAAGAGATACATTCGATATATCAAGAAAGCTATTGCAAGTGGAGGTAATATTTGAAGAAGCATGAATCATTTTACAAGTGGTATTAGGAAGAGGATTGGAATATGTCAAAGGAACACTATGAAAATAAGGCATAGATGAAGGGAAAAAAAAATATGGAACACTGGTAGAAATAGTAGGAAAAGTAAGATTAGGAAAATAAAATGAATAGGATTGGAAACTTTAATTGAATTGGTAAGGAGAGGTGTAACATAAGTGGAAATTCTAGGAAAACAAGTGGAGATTTGAAATTAAGTCTCAATAGTCATAGAATGTGGGACATAGCTTAATTCTTGACTGCCATTCACAAAAATTTTAACATTAGAATCAATGATATGGGGAATTGTATGCAAGAAGGTAATTCTATGTTCATAATTTTGAATGAGTTGAGGATTATACAATAGAAATGGTATCAAAAAATTGATGTTCTTGAGTTATCCAATTTAAGAATTTCTTAAACTCATGAGTAAGCTTTTGAACTGGAAAAGGAGGAACTCTTGATTCTTCATAGTCATCATGATTAGAATGAGAAGAGTTTTTCTCCATGTGAGTATTAGGAACATGAGGGATGATGCTTTTTTTCATCAAGACTCAAAGGAAGGTGAACTCACAATAGTGGGTTACTGTAATACCCTAACCATCACCAAACCATAAAATAACCATAAAACGATAATCCAAACATACAAAAATAATTAAATCCTGAAATATTTTATTTTATTTTTTAAAATCTCCATTACATAATAACCTTTATACAACAGGTACAGTAAAGTACTTATAATCAATAATGTAACATTTCAAAATATTACATCAGAGTATATAACATAACTATACTCTTATAAGAAATACAACAACTTATAATAATACATTCAAATTAACACTGGTTCAAAAAGTTAAAAAATCATTTCTTCTAAATCCATAACCAACCCTATCTTGAACCTGAAATCCAAAATAGTACAACCACAACACACACAAACAGGGCTTAGTAACACTAATAAAATCGATAAGATCTCCTTTAAACCTGCATGTTAGATTTTATGACAAAACTATATTCATATAATCCAAATAACAAAAGTAATGAAAATACTATTTTCTTTTCACATTAAAATTATAAAGCAAGTATGTAATTTCTTACACACAGATATGCAGAAATAAACTCGCATAGAATACGACAAGGTAATGATCTAGTAGTCCATGGGTGTCAACATAAGAATCTACATTCAGCCACTCGTAGAACTCAATATGTCAGGTGCAACCATAATGTTCTTATCTTATTATATGATTCCCAACCCATGATCCACTTAATTAAATAACTGTCATAAACTTTCCCATAAGGATCTAGACTAGTGTCGGAGGGCATCCGGCAACATAATTCTATCACCACAAGTTACTCGCTTTATGAAAGCCACTCAATCTAAAGGATCAACTTGCATAATCTAACATACACATAATTCAAGTTATACTAATTGGAAGAAAACTTAGATTATTTTTCCAATTCCAACTAATACACTTTTTCAAACTACCAAATGAAACCATATTTGTAACCACGATTTTCAACTACTTAACAACTATATTCTAATTAAATAGTAAAGAATTTACTTTTTCCAAATTCACTAAATTTAAATAAGTAATCATAGTAACCTCTTGATTGGTAATATAAATTTAAACTCTAACAATCTATTCATAAGGGAATACATATAAAAAAATACATACATACATACATACATACATACATACATACATACATACATACATACATACATACATACATACATACATACATACATACATACATATATATATATATATATATATATATATATATATATATATATATATATATATATATATATATATATATATATATATATATATATAGAAAACCTTAAGAATTTAAAGTTAGAATAAAAATAGATAAATAAACTTTTCTACTTGGAAATCAAATTACTTGCTGTTACCACATAACTACAATTTCTAATTCAAAAACAACACCCTACTGTTTGAATCTGCAACACACACAATGCCCCTAATACCAATTTTACTCATCTACAAGATCTGTTAACAAAATGTTTCTTTCCATTCCAAATAACAGAATATCTATAGTTTGCAATTATCGAATAAAACTTTATGCAATTATTTATGAACTCAAACATCAAGCACAATCAACAAAACATCGAGTCATTAAATAATATGTATATAATTTTTTATTTTTTAAATCGGTATTATTTTTTTACACATCAAAAAACTTGTCAAGAACAAAGACACACCTCTTCCTGTTCATTATAAGATTGGTTGTGCACTGCAAAACCAAAAACCCCAAAATCTTGCTAATGGTTGACACCAAAACTTTTGCACATGATTACACCAAAACTTTTAACATAATGACTATAACTACTACTGAATACAAAATTAATGTAAAACATCTTGCCTAAAACCCTTGACCATATTTGAGAACAATTCCAAACCCCAACTCAATTAAACCATTCAATAATATAACAGTGATACGAATATCAAGCAACTGTTTGACAAACTTACTCACCCTTAGTTGCACGTCTATGCCCTCGGTTCACAGTCGCGAATTCATAGACTGCAATCTCGTGGCTATGGCCGAGTCACATATAACCAAAATAACAAAATAACAAACCCAAAACTTAAAACACATAGAGCTTGGTTTAATAATAGCCGAAAATCTTCTTTTTTTTTTAAAATCACATGCATGCTTGGTTGCTATCACAAACATGTGTTTCTTGTCGAGTTCAATCTTAGTGAAAATGCATGTTTGGGACAAAACCCAAATATTAATAAAACTCAGAATGCAACTCCACACTTCACATTCGATTGTGGATATATACAGAGCTATGCATTGTACATAGTGCCATGCTCTACATATGCCCATTCTCGAATGTCGATACCCATTATATAAAATTGTTAACCTTATACAACATGCTATCGATATAACAATGCAATAGTAAATCAAGAGAGAAAATAGGGTAACAATTTGCCCTAAATATACATCATAAACCCAATTACAACACATAGCATAGAGTAATTTCATTCGCACACCCAAATCTAGGTTTATCCACATAACAAATTTAGATATTCAATATTCACAAATCTAAATGAAACATAATAATAACTATAGGAAAGAGTTAAAGAAAAGACCCCTGCCTGTACAAATGTGGAAGAAAACTTAAACCAAGCTGCTTGGGGAGCCCTCTCTTTCCAAATTCACAGCTCCAAGCCTTCAAACTTCCAAAATCTAGACACAGAGATACCAGAGAAATCTTCTAAGTAGTGGTATCTGAGAAAGAAATGAAGCCACGAAATGATAGAAACCAAAAAGAAAAAAAAAATGTGAACCTCTATAAGGCGAGTAAGGAACAATACACTCCATCATGGCCATCAATTTCTCCATGAAAATGCAGAGAAAGTTTCTCAACAGAGCATTCATAACCCCAACTGAAAACAAACAATTGCGATTCGAACTCAGGCAATGTGCAAAATCAATGCTAATAACAATGAGCAAAACCATAAAAACCTCATTCCTTAGCTTAATCAACACATGGCACAGTAGTACCAGCTCATCCTTCAAAGAACCTACCCACCATTAAAACCCACTATCACCGCCACCATTTGCCAAGTCCAAAACCCATGCTAAGTTTTTAGTTTAGGCACTAACTCACTCTAACATAGTATTAGGTACTAATCTAACATTAATATTTGTATCAATATTAATATTAATATTTGTATCAATATTAATATTAATATTAAGATTAATACTAAGTAATATTAATATTGCTTACTAATTAATAAGTATACATATATGTATACATATAATTTACAACTTGTATAAATATAAATACAAGCACACGAATACATAACAATTACATATATATATATATATATATATATATATATATATATATATATATATATATATATATATATATATATATATATATATATATATATATATATATATATATATATATATATATATATATATATATATATATATATATATATATATATATATATATATATATATATGTATATAGTTATACAAATTATAAATATACATACATACATACATACATACATACATACATACATACATACATACATACATATATATATATATATATATATTCTTAGAAACTAGCAAACAACAGATTCAAGCTACTGCAAAATTTAAAGCCACCTTATACATAAAACTTAAAGTACGAATTAGACTAAGGTAAAACTGAAACCATACTAACATTAATTAATAAAATTTGATTCCTGAATCCAAATTGATTCAGATAAAAGATTCTAAATATAACATAAAACTGAAAGTATAAATACATCTGTTCTGAGAATTAGATTTAACAACCTCTAAATTCTCATAGAGTTTAACATAATAATGCCAGAATTAAACTATCTTAACAAGTACCAAATTATCCAAAAAAGTAAACTATTCTCAGATTCCAAGGTGATAGATATACAACTGTCAGGGCCATGACACCCTCCCTCACTAGCTTAGGCTTACTCTTGAAAGCCTTAAAACAAATGAGGATGTGAAGTTTTCAATGCCCCTGCATCTTCCCAAGTTGTATAGGTATCATCATTATGATCCCATAATACCTTTACCTGCTCCACCTTACAACCTCTGAGATTTAGTTCTCTTTGTTGGACAATCTGTACTAGTTCCAGCATCAATTGGCCATCCATTACCTGTAATGCATTCCAATTCAGAACATGAGTGATATTAGGTATGTATTTCCTTACTACAGACACATGAAAGACATCATGGATTTGAGATAGACTAGGAGGCAAAGCAAGTTTGTAGGCAACTGGACTAACTCGTTCCAGGATTTAAAATGGTCCCACAAAACGTGGAGACAATTTGGAGCCTTTACCATATCTAATAGGACTCTTTCTAGGTTTGACCCACAGAAATACTTTGTCCCCAACCACAAACTGACGCTCAATCCTATGCAAATTTGCATACTTTTTCTATCTATCTTGTGTTGTAACAAGGTGTTCCCTGATTCATTTCACTTTCTATTCCATATCTTGGAGCATTTCAAGACCTAGGAGAATTCTATCTTCCAAATTATCCTAGCTCAAGGGTGTTCTACATGGTCGTCAATATAAAGCTTGAAATGGAGCCATACCTATAGAGCTATGATAACCATTATTATATGCAAATTCAACTAAATGCAAGAATTCTTCCCATTTGTTCTGCCTATCCATGATGTACATCTTGAGCATGTCTTCTAGAATTTGATTTACACGCTCAGTTTGCCCATCAGTCTTAGGATGATATGCAGAATTGAAATTCAGTTGAGTACCAAGCTCATGTTGCATAGACCTCCAAAGAGAAGATGTGAAAATTAGGTCCCTATCTGATATGATCTTCTACGGAATCCCATGCAGTCTTGCTATCTATTCCATATAAATACGTGCTACAGATGTAGCATTATATGAAGATCTCACTGGAATAAAATGTGAAACTTTGGTTAACTTGTCCACTACAACCATGATTAAATCATGCTACCTAATTGATAAAGGTAATCCCATGATAAAATCAATGGAGATGGTATCCCATTTCCATCCAAGCACTCTATGAGATTGAAGTAAACCAGGGGGATGTTGATGTTCATCTTTCACCCTTTGACATTCTAGACATCTAGCAACAAAATCAGCAATATCCCTCTTCATACCTGGCCAATAGTAATGTTGTTTAAGATCAGCATTCATTTTCTTAACACTAGGATGTGTTGAATAGGGCACTTTATTAGCTTTAGACATAACCAAAATTCATAGCTCTCCAATATCAGGAACATAAATACTACCTCTGCAGATTAGTAATCCATCAGTGTTGATAGAGTAACCTTCAAATCCGCCTTCTAACGTGCTGCCACTATCAATAATAGCCTTGACATCTAAAGGCCAAGGATCAGTAATCAGATTATGTAATATTTTCTCCTACAAATCCTAAAGAAGAAAGTTCGTGACGTCTTCTGCTAAGTGCATCAGCCACCTTATTCTCCTTACCTTGTACATATTTTACTTCAAAGTTATATTCACACAAAAATTCCATCCATCTACGTTACCGTGCATTCAGATTTGGCTGTGTGAAAATATATTGAAGACTTCTATGATCAGTACATAACTCAAAATGTTGTCCAAGGAGAAAATGTCACCATTTGGTCTACGCATGCATCACTACAACAAGTTCCAAATCATGGGTAGGATAGTTTATATCATGATCCTTGAGTTTCCTAGATTCATATGCAATCACCCTGTCATCTTGCATTAAAATTGCTCCTAATCCATCTAAAGAAGCATCTGTGTAAACAACAAATTCTTTACAAGGATCAGGTACAACCAATATAGGTGCACTAGTCAAACATACTTTAAGATGCTAAAAAGCTTCTTCACACTTATCCGACCAGACAAACTTCTTACCTTTTCTCTAAAGAGAAGTGATAGAATGTGCTATTTTTGAGAAACTAGCCACAAACCTTTGGTAGTAACTGGCTAAACCCATAAAACTTCTTACTTCTAACATGTTTGTAGGTGTTGGCCACTCTACAATAGCTCTAATCTTAGCTGGATCCACAGCTATTCCATCTCCCATTATAATGTGTCCAAGGTAACTTATTTCTGATTTGAAAAATTCACACTTTTTAGGATTAGCATACAGCTTATTCCTTTGGAGACATTCAAAAACTTGTCTCAAATGTTGTTCATGCTCCTCCAAGGAGTTAAAATAAACTACTATGTCATCTAGAAAAACAACTACAAACCTATCAAGGAAGGTTCTACAAACTCCCTGCATCAGACTCATAAATACTGATGGCACATTTTTTAAACCAAAAGGGATAACAATAAATTCAAAATGCCCATACCTAGTTCGAAATGATGTCTCATGAATATTGGCTTCTAGAATTCTTAGGTGATGGTACCCAGATTTAAGACCAATTTTAGAGAATACTTTAGCACCCTTAACTTGATCAAATAAATCATCAATTCTAGGAAATGGATACCTATTCTTGATAGTAACTTTATTTAACTGCCTCTAATCAATACACAGTTTAAGCGATCCATCTTTCTTCTTAACGAAGATAACAGGTGCACCCCAAGGAGAGACACTTGGTCTAATCAGTCTTTTCCCAAGAAGTTCTTCAAGTTGAACTTTGAGCTCTACCAATTCTTGTGCTTTCATACAATAAGGAGTTTTAGAAATAGGTTTAGTTCCAGGCACAATGTCAATCCTTAAGTATATTTCTCTCTTGGGTGGAATACCCAGAATCTCTATTATGAAGACATCTAAAAATTCCTTCAGTAACGGATGGTCTAAACTAGTTTGATTAACCAAAGGTTCAGAAAAATCATTTACAGAAATAGCAAATAGCTTGCATCCTTTTTGTAAACACCTTTGAAGTTGTTTAGCGGAAATAGTTCTAATAGAAATAGGTCTCTAAATTCCTATTATGAATCTATTTTCTCCATTATCATCAATGCATTTAATAATCTTTTTGCTGCAATCAATGACAACTTGGTGCTGATCCAACCAATATATCATAGGTTCCTAAAGGAATAACTCTAAGGTTTACTATTGTGGTAAATGCCTTAAGATGAATTTCACAATCTACTGCAATCAGCCCAGTTTCGACCTTAGATCCAGAAGCTAACTCAACTTGCCATGCCAACTCAGCCTTTCTCACAGGAATATTACAATGTTTAACCAAATTGGCAGAAATGAAAGAATCAGTGGCACCTGAGTCAAATAAAATAGAAATTTTTGTACCTTGATAAGTACCTTTGGCCTCAATCACTATTTTTTGATGTTCTACTTGATTATGATCCATAGTAGCAAAAATATGGAGGTTCCTTCCAGAATCTCCAATAGTAGCCTCAAAGCCCGATGCTTTTGACCTACCCCAATTATTGCCTTTAAGAGGACAATTCCATTGTAAATGACCCAACTGCCCACAATGCCAAAATTTTGCTCCTATTTTTGGTACTCTTATCATGCGAGGAATTTTCTTGTGGTGGTGCAAAACTCTGTTTCACACTTTCAGAAAGCTTAATGGATTTAGGTAGTTCAAGGACCTTAAACCCCTTATCTAATTTGGTAAATTTTTTGAATTTCCATTTTTGAGAGTTACTACCATAACCAATAGGTGTTGCCTTAGAATCATCCTTGAAGGATTTTTGACTTTTACTACTGCTTGGAACAGGTGGGTTAACAACACTCTTGGTTGAAAAACCAGTTTTCATTTTAGCAAGCTTTGCCTGATCAGCAGCTTCCTTAACTATTTTAGGTTTGAAAGTTCTCACTTCCTCACCAATCCTAGGATTTAATCCCCGGATAAAGTGCTGCACTAAAGGTTTATCACCTTCATTCCAACCAGAATACTTCTTAAGATGAAAGAATTTTCTTTTGTACATTTCCACTATTAAATTACCTTAAAAAATGTTAAAGAATTCCTTAGATCTGGTTTGCTACCAATACTCAGACATGAATCTTTCCTGGAACCTCTCTAAGAAAAATTCCCATGTGACTTGAGAAATATGAAGTCCAAGGTGTTCTAATTCCATTTCCCACCAAATGGATGCAAAAGACCTTAACTGCATTGTAGTCCATCAAACCTTCACATTAGTGTGATAATCATGTAGAATAAAACATCTTTTGATGTTTAGAAGCCAGGCTTCAGCTTCATTACACCCTTCAGTTCCATTAAAATATGAACCTTTGAGCTTAGATATGTCTTTTAGCTAAGTCCTAATAACAGGATCCACTACTACAGCCTGATTGGCATTGCAAATCTGTATACCCTGAGCATTTTCTTCCCCACTAGGAATATTATTCCTAGCTTCAATCCCATCCAAATGTCCAAGAATCTACTAAAGAATTTCAGCTTGAAATCCTCTTTGCTCCTCAACATGAGTTATTTCGTCATCAACCATTCCTTAATGATCTTGACCCCTACCTAGGCCACAACCTCTACCTTGGCCTCAACCACAGCCTCTACGTCCACCTCTGCCTCTGCCTGCATTGGCATCAGCATTAGGGATACCTTGTCCCCGTACTCCTCGTGTAACAGTAGGCATACTGGAATTCCTATAGAAGAGATTTAATTAAAATCTCATAGGAAGCATAATGAAACCCCTAATTAAAACTTATCAAGTCCCGAGTGTTTAAACCTTGGGCTCTGATACCAAATGTAATACCCTAACCATCACCAAACCATAAAATAACCATAAAATGATAATCCAAGCATACAAAAAATATTAAATCCCAAAAAAAAAAAATTTAAAAAAAAAATCTCCATTACATAATAACCTTTATACAATAGGTACAGTAAAGTACTTATAATCAGTAATGTAACATTTCAAAATATTACATCAAAGTATATAACATTACTATACTCTTATAAGAAATACAACAACTTTTAATAATACATTCAAATTAACACTGGCTCAAAATGTTAAAAAGTCATTTCTTCTAAATCCATAACCAACCCTATCTCAAACCTGAAATCCAAAACAGTACAACAACAACACACACAAATAGGGCTTAGTAACACTAATAAAATCAATAAGATCTCCAGTAAACCTGCATGTTAGATTTTATGAGAAAACTATATTCATATAATCCAAATAACAGAAGTACTAAAAATACTATTTTCTTTCCACATTCAAATTATAAGCAAGTACGAAATTTCTTACATGTAGATATGCAGAAATAAACTTGCATAGAATATGACAAGGTAATGATCCAGTAGTCCATGGGTGTCAACATAAGAATCTACATTCAGCCACTCATAGAACTCAATATGTCAGGTGCAACCATAATGTTCTTATCTTATTATATGATTCCCAACCCATGAAATTTTAAATATTACCACTTAATTAAATAACTATCATAAACTTTCCCATAAGGATCTAGACTAGTGTCGGAGGGCATCCGGCAACATAATTCTATCACCACAAGTTACTCGCTTAATGACAGCCACCCAATCTAAAGGATCAACTTGCATAATCTAATATACACATAATTCAAGTTATACTAATTGGAAGAAAACTTAGATTATTTTTCCAATTCCAACTAATACACTTTTTCAAACTACCAAATGAAAGCATATTTGTAACCACGCTTTTCAACTAATTAACAACTATATTCTAATTAAATAGTAAAGAATTTACTTTTTCCAAATTCACTAAATTTAAATAAGTAATCATAGTAACCTCTTGATTGTTACTGTAGACACCTAAAAACCTTTAGAAAATAAAGTATTTTTATTTTCTGAAAAAGTCCTGATGACATCATCATTTATTAATTAATTAATTAATTAATTTTTATGCCATTAAATCCCTTTATCTTAATTAAAAATATTTAATTAAGGAATCCCTCCCAAAAATGTTTAAATCTTATTTAAACATTATTTCCTTATTTATTAATTATTTAATTAATAAATTGACCAAAAATCCTAAAATAAATAAAAAATTTATTTTTTGCCCAAAACTTGGCCAATTTCCTTATGACCAATAACCTCTTCCAAAATCTTCTAATCCTTCTTTAATTTCAATTAAAGGCTAATCTCATCATTTCCTACCCCTAACCCCAACTCAAAATATTTAATTAAAATTAAATATTAATCCTCATGTTTATTAAAAAAATTTTAATAAATATCTCCTCAACCCAAACCCTTGAAATAAATAAAACTTTATTTATTTCTTAAAAATCTAATTTATCCTCATCCTAAGAAGTTCTAGACTCTTCTAGAAATTCTTCATCCTCATCCTAGGAAATTCTAGACTATTCTAAAAAGTCTTTATCCTCATCCAAAGTCTAGACTCTTCTAGAAGATGTCTTTAAACCTAATCCTAATCCCCTCCTAAGCTTGTCACATTCCCTAAACATGGGTTAAGACTTACTAACCCAAGCCAAAGTTAACAAATATCTCCTCCTTCACCCACCCTCATTAAATGCCATCCACTTGCCTATCCCTAAGCTAATCCTAAACCATCCTAAACCATCCTCTAATCATTTGCACAAGCCTAAACAAGCTTAAAACCTTCCTAATCAAGTCCAAGTCAAAATTGCTCTCATCACCTTCAAAATATCTCAACCATAAAACTTTATAAAGTCCACTAGGTCATAAATGACTCTTACAAGCCCTTTTATTGCTCTTACAAGTCATTATGAGGGTCTTTATGAAGATTTTATCCCTTGAGCCTCCTTTGTTGACTCATCCTTCCCCTTTCCTCCATCCTCTCACCATGTGACATGTGTCACTCCTTGATTGGCTATAAGGAAGCACAATCCATGTGCTCTCCTCTCATGCAATTTGAGCCCTCCATAAGCTTTTTCCCATCCTTGCATCTTAGCCCTCAAACCCTCAAGCCTCTTGCCTATAAATTGGATCCTTCCCCTTTGCAAAATAACACAATCCATGAAGTAAAGTCATAATGCCATTTTGAGAAGCCATTTTACATCAAAACCATACACTCACACCCAAATTCCAACTCCATTTGAAGCCCTTTTTGAAGCATAAGCTTGAGCATACATCCTATCTATTTAGACAAAGCTACTCAACAAGAGAGCTTCTCATTGAGAGAGCCCATTAATGGCTCATATTCTCAATTGAGAGTTCATCTTAGTCTATCTTGAAGTTTATGAATTTTTTTTAGTTTGTAGAAGCTTTATTTAAATTTGGTTTCTATTAGCATACTAACATTTCTCATATACATTTCATCTTTCGAGGCCATCTTGGGTGCATAAGATTAGGATCCAAAACCTTGTTTCTTTTTAGGAGGCCTGCTTGGGGATTTCATTACCCCTTGGACGACCTCAACTCTAGCATTCTGGCGGAGTATAAGAATTGGGAGGTGAATCGAAAGACACCTCTCTTGGGATCAAGATTTTGTCACTCGAGCTAAGCCTCAAGGAACTTTATACCCTTGAGAAGTGAAAGAGGAGAAGTGGGTTACCGCTCCTCTCGGCTGTGTGACATATTTTTGGTCTCATTTACGGATTTGGGCCTCATGTACCTTCGGTATATCGAGGACTCCTTAGCTAAACCAACTGTCGACCTTGTAGACAACCATCTAGGATGTTAATGTGTTTGAGGTGACTGATCGAAACATTTGTAGAACATACACACTCCTTGGCACAAGTATCACTTTCTGAGAATCAAAAACTTCTATCTGGTTGTTTCTATCTATTGCTTGATATTTTATTTGTTGAATGAATGTTTGCCAAACTTGGTCAATCCTAGCTTAGGGCATACTTAGCATAGTCACTACCCATTCCAGAAGTTGAATGAGTTGAAGCAAAACAACCAAGATCTCTCAAAGCCAAGCAGATTCAAAAATTGATGTCAGAGCAACCCAAACCCAAACAGAAGTTCCACAAAGTTAAACTCAAACCATCTCTAGCATACCAAGAACTTTCAGCCAAGAGAAAAGAAATAACACCAAGCCCACGAATTGCCAAACTCCACAAAGCAGAGGACAAAGCTACCAACGAAGCACTTCAAGAGGCCTGGTTAGAGCGCACCATCAAATTTAGCCAACATCTAGGAGTTAATCCTGCTTATGCCTTACCAACTAGGCATGATTTCTATGATTAGACACCCTTGTTTCTCCACATATTCTTGGATGAGCTTCACTTTAGAGTCATCTTTGTAGAAAAGCTCGCCATCTTAGGTTATCCCCTTAAGCATTATTAGCTCATCCATCTCATTTAGAATCAGACCATCTAGCCAGCAATCAAAACCTCACATCCAAGCCTTCAAAATTGTTGTCACTTTTACCAAAAGTTTTCCACTCCTAAAATCTTCCAAATCCATCAATCTCACCAAGGTTATCCCTTTGACAGAGCTTTGTCTAGGGTAATATAGCTTTGTCACTTGTTATCCCTCATCACCTTGAGCTAAAGGTTGGGATCCACAAGTGGTCAATCTCGTGTTCTTCCTAAAGGATCATCAGTCTATCCTTAAGTTGACACAATCACCACCAAGCTTGCACATAGGAAAGCAGACCTTTCGTGCTTTGGCAACATATCTTTGAAGTTAGAATCTCCAACCCAATCCTCCTTAGGTTTTTTCATATAGCTTTGGCTTAACCTAGGAAATCATTTGCATAGAGAAGCCTTCCCCCTTTTGCATCCATCAACATTATTGCATCTCATCCCTAGGAGCATTTTTCATGCCACCCGTCACTCGCTTAGCCAAGAAGAAAGGAACAATGGAGCCCTATCATTTGGATGGAACAACCTCACCCCCCTTGAGCACTTAGCCATCCTTCAGCCCAGAGAAAGCTATGCCATCATGTACTGACATTGAAGCTTTCATGAACCAACCAGGAAATGCATTATTGGTAAATGCCATTATAGACAAGAACAAAGAGACAATCATGGCTAATTTTTGAAGGGAAAATGTAGGAACCTTTGACTTTGGAAGACCCCCTCCATTATCAAATCCATCTCACCCATTGTTTGGGCAGGTACCACCACCCATAGGCTCTTATGATCAAAATTATCCTCAATATATGCTAAAAGAAGAGCCTTCGGCCAATCCATATGATCCAACAGACCCAAACATACCATCATCCACCCAAGTTGAAATCTCCATGCCGCAAGCCAACCCATCCACCACCACTCCATCCTTAGTTCATACCTCTCCACTCCAAACCCCCTTTACCCAAAACAGCTCACCATTCACCCCCTTCACTATTGCTGTTGCTACTCCCCAACCCAGCCTTCCAAATCCACCCATCTCACAAATCAGTGCTAGCATATTTGGCCAACCTCAGCAATATACAATACGGATGCCACCCATGGGGCCAAGTAATCAACCTTTCATCACCCCCAGCTTGTTCACTGCAGCCCAAAGCACAATCCCATCATTTCCATTAGGTCTTGGGAGCTCAATACCATTAGCCACAAATCTACAAGCTACTACTTTCACTCCACAAAGCTATCAAATCCCACAAGCTACTACCAATTTTCTACCAAACTCCCAAGTGACCCTAGCCCCTGCCACCACTCTACCAAGCTTCCAAATCCAACCACAAAGCTATCAAACCCCATCAGTTCCATTCCCAAGCTTTCAATTCCCACCACCTCCACCACCAACTAATCCATTACCTCCAATTACCAACTACTTTTCAAAGCCACTTCTAGGATTTAATCCACCACCCCAGCCAACCACCAATTATTTGCAGATACCATCCCAAATGGGGGCACAACCCACATATATTGGTCAAACCCCACAAGCCCCCCGATCCTTTCCCCAAGCCTCTCAACCATCTTATACCTTACCTCCACAAAGCAATCCATTTATCCCACAGCCAGCTTATGTTCCTCAATCCCAACCTCAAATCCCATATCAAAAGCAAGCCTTGCAACACATGCAGCAATATGCGCCACCTCCCCCTCAGCAACCTGTCATCCACCATGCAGTTGCCCAAACAATGTACAATCCCTATCAGCAAATCCCTCATATCCATCCATATTCAGTGGCCCCATCCAGCACATACCTACCTCAAGGCACTCCTACATTGGGGGCACCCCAGCCATCACCTATCAATTTAGAATGGGAGCAAATGAAGATAGCTCTGAAAGCCATCCAAGAAGGGAATGATCCAAAGACATTCAAGTTTGAATTGTTTTATAGAATCCCCTATGGCACAATTAAAAACTTTGCTGAATTATCTGAGGCATTTGTAGCCCAATATGCCCATCTTGTTGAAACAAAGCTATCAATAGTTGATCTTGTCCACACCAAGCAAAAAGGTGGAGAAAGCCTTGCCGAATACCTACAAAGATGGCAAACCCTTACCACCCGCATATCCTGCACCTTGCCAGAACGCCATGTGGTGAAAATTTTTATTGATAATGCCCATCCTAGCTTGGCTCACCACATGACCATGAACTGTTTGCAAACCTACAAAGATATCAAAGAGAAAGGAATGATTCTTGAGCAAGGACTCATTAAAGATGGTGTGGTCAAGCTTTACAAGGACGCCAACCAAAATCAATCACATTCCAATGACAAGTCTAGGTATTGGAACAAAAATAAGCACGTTGCAATAGATGGCGTCACTGACACCAGACATGTGAATATTGTTGGTCCTTCTCACAACCAGTCCAACCCACCATATCAACCAAAAAATCAACAAGCTATCAACTACCAACAACAAAATAACAAAAGCTATCAAAACCACAATCCAAGACCCAACTTCCAAGGGTCTAGCAATCAAGCTAATGCCATCAATGTAGCTGCAGGACAAAAGCCTAGATTCCAACCTACACCTAGAAACTATACACCCCTTGGTGAGCCATTGGATGTCATTTTTGAGAAATTAGTCAAAGAAAACCTCATCAAATTTCCTCCTACCCAGAAAATTGACCCAAGCCAATCCAAAGTTGCATGGTACAAAGATAATGAGTACTACAAATTTCATAGGGTAAATGGTCACACTACCCTCAGATGCATGAAACTGAAAGACTATGTGCAGGACCTCATTGATCGGAAGGAAATCACTATTGGTGCCCAAACCTCTCCCAATGCAGGCTTACAAATCTATCAAAATGCTTTTCCTCCACACCACAACCAAAATCCTGCAAAAGCACCTATCCAAACCAACAATAACAACACCAACAACCATCAACCAAACCAACAACATGGGAAGAACAATGACCACACTTCATCCTCTATAGACTATGGTAGCCTTATAGGTTGTATATCTGAGAAAGAGCCTTCCATCAATGTTATCAATATCCAAGGACCAAACAATGAGTGTGCAGTCACCACTCGAAGAGCGCGATTTAACATCGCAGGCCCACCTGTTACACCAACACCATCAGCTCCATCAAAAAGCCAGTATAATATCTTGGAACACCTTGGGAACATGCCAGCCCAAATCTCCATTTTAGACCTTCTTCGCACTAGTCCTGTGTACAAGAACATCCTTGACAGTGCTCTCATAGAATCTCGTGTCCCTTCTGATATCAATGCTACTAATTTTCATAATCTTGTTGGACACCTCTCATCCTCATGTGCCATATCGTTTAAACCCACCGACATACCCATGGTCAAGCCAGATCACACCCTTCCGCTTCGCATAGCCATCATGGTATCCAACTTTTCTGTAAAAAGAGTAATGATAGATAATGGATCAGCCTTGAATATTTGCACCCTAAAATTCATAAAACAAGCTGGGTATACTAAGGCAGATATCATCAGTGAGGTTATCACCATCAAAGCTTATGACAACTTGGAAAGAACCACAGAAGGAACTATTTTGTTGCCAATCAAGGTTGGGCCAGTCATCCAAGAGACACTTTTCCATGTTATTGATCTAAACCTACCATTTAACATCCTCCTCGGTCGCCCATGGATTCAAGCCATGAAAGTCGTTCCATCCACTTACCATCAGTGCATCAAATTTCTGCATCAAGGCACTGAGGTAACCATCCATGCCAATCCAGAACCCTTTGCTTACTGCAATGCAGTTGAAGCTTCATATACAAACCATTGCCCTGGAATTGATATCGGCACATCCATCGCCAGCTCATCCCACACTTATAATGACCCAGAAACCATCCTCGCCTCTACCCTGTCTACCGTGAAGATCAATAACAAAGGTTGTGGAGAGTATAGTCTGTCAGATGCATTTGCTGTCGGGGCACTCCCACTTGATCCACATGCCCATGGACAACCGACATATCACAAAGCTAAGGAGGTTCCACCTCCTTGATATAAACAATTTGGCCCAACAACCTTTGTATCCTCAAAAATCCCTCTTCATGAGGAGCTCACTCCAGATATCAACAAATGGTTACATAAGGATGCACCTCAAAGAAATCAAGCATGCCTTGATCACTTCAGCCAAAAGTATCGCCAAGAACATAAGCTCATCACTGACAAATGGAACTATCAAGGTGGTGGTCTAGGACCAGAAGAAAGAGGCATGCAGTGCCCCATCGACGCACACAAGTGGGAATCGAAGTCAGGTCTTGGCTTTGGCATACCCACAATTGGGGGCACCAATGAGAACGGTCATGCTTTTTTAAACATTCACCGCAACCTTGTCGAAATCAAAGACATTCTTGAGGAAGTTGAAAAGAGAGCCTACGACGATATCCTAGACCAAATCTCCCTCGGAGAGTCTGTTCTCCAAGAACTATCCATCCACCTCATTGACATACCACTCGACCATCCACAACTCATAGATTGGGACCAACCAAGTGTCATACACATCGATGAGTTCACATCAGAGGAGGCACTTCTAAGATTCATGGGAGCTGAAACTCCTCACAAGAAAACAAAGCCAGATTCTGCCTATATCTACAAGCTAGATCCCAAGGGGTATTTTGGAGAAAATCCCCAACCTAGTTCTGATACACCCAAAATTGAAACTAAGGTGAATCTAAGACTAGCTAAGGCAACGAAGAGAACCCCTCAGCAAGAAAATCCAAAAGAACATGAGGATTTAGCATTGCCTCCTCAAGATAATCGACCAGAGGTGTCTTCTATTCTAATTGAGGATATCAAGAAGTCAACATTGGTTCATCAGAGATCCCCAGACTTGTTCACATTGCTGCATCCCTATCACAAGACCAAGCTGACCTCCTCTTTGAGGTCTTAAGAGAGAACATTGGCCGATTTTCATGGTCATATCAGGACATGCCAAGACTTGATCCAAAGCTTGTAGTTCATCATCTTGCAGTTGATCCAAAGATCAAGCCCATCAGACAAAAGCTTAGAAAAATGCACCCCAAGGTGGCATTATTGGTCAAAGCTGAATTAGAAAGAATGTTAGCTACTAAGGTTATCCGACCTATCGACTACTTAGAGTGGATCTCCAACATGGTCCCTGTCACTAAACCTTCCGGTGACATTAGAATCTGCACTAACTTTAGAGATCTTAACAAAGCTTGTCCAAAAGATGATTTTCCCTTGCCCAACATAGATATGATTGTAGATCTTACAACTGGACATGAAATTTTGTCCCTCATGGATGGATTTTCTGGGTATAATCAAATCAAGATTGCAGAAGAGGATCAGCATAAGACAGCATTCACTACCCCTTGGGGAACCTTTTGCTACAACATGATGCCTTTTGGCCTAAAGAATGCTGGGGCTACCTATCAAAGAGCTATGACAGCCATTTTTCATGATCTCATCCATAGCATTTTGGAGGATTATGTGGATGATATCTTTGTCAAGTCTCATACCTTCATGGATCATCTTGCTGACCTGGAGAAAGTCTTTGATAGGTTAGCCAAATATCATCTCATGCTGAATCCCAAGAAATGTGTCTTTGGGGTCACATCTGGCAAGCTTCTAGGTTTGATAGTTTCTAAACGAGGTATAGAGATCGACCCCAAGAAGGTCAAGGCTATCTTAGACATGCCTCCTCCCCAGACACTGTGACAACTTCGCTCTCTTCAAGGAGAGCTCCAATCTATTCGGCACTTCATCTCCCAGCTTGCAGATAAGTGTACACCATTTTCACATTTACTGAAGAAGGATGGGAACTTCAAGTGGGATCCTTTATGTCAGTGTAGCTTCGACCATCTCAAGCAGTATCTCATCAATCCCCCTATCTTGGTTCCACCAGTTCTTGGTTGTCCCCTAATTTTGTACATATCAGCAACACCTACTGCTCTAGGGGCACTTCTAGCACAGCTTGATGACTACAACAGAGAAAGAGCCATCTACTACATCAGTAGAACCCTAGTTGGTTATGAACTCAATTACACTCCTATGGAAAAAGCTTGTTTGGCAGTTTTTTTCTCAACTCAAAAGCTTCGTGATTACATGCTAAGTCATACCATCCAACTAGTCTCCAAGATTGAGCCTCTCAAGTATATGCTCTTTAGAACAGCACTTACAGGCCATTTGGCCAAATGGGCTATGCTCCTTAGTGAATTTGACATCCAGTATGTGGATAGAAAGGCAATCAAAGGGCAAGCTATAGCAGATCACCTAGCAGATGCACCTCTAATAGATGCTTATCCATTGATCATAGAATTTCCAGATGAGCATATCTATCTAATTGAAGAACAACCCACATGGAAACTTTATTTTGATGGCTCATACACATCTCATGGATCAGGGGCAGGAATATTGTTGGTCACACCTCAAGGAGATTACATTCCAAAAGCCTTCAAGCTACAATTCCCTAGCACCAACAATATAGCTGAATATGAGGCCCTCATAGCAGGATTAAAGATAGCTGCAAAATGGAACATTGTTGAGCTACACATCTTTGGCGATTCTCAGCTCATCATCAAGCAAGCCCTAAATGAATATCAAACCAAAGATGAAAAGCTATTACCCTACAAAGAGCTAGTTAATCAGCTAACCCAACATTTTACAAAGCTTCAGTTTACACGAGTGCCTCAAATACAGAACAAAGCAGCAGATGCTATGGCTACTATAGGCTCGCTCTTGGAAATTCCCCAAGCAGCTATACAGTATGAGTTTTTAGTGGAGCAGCTCCTCACACCCGCCTATGCGAATGAGGATTCAAACCATGTTTGTATCTTGGTTGGTCCCCAATCCCCTTGGTACCATGAGATTCACGCTTACCTTAACGATGGTATCATATCCCCTCACCTCACACGTACCCAACACCAGAACCTCATCCGAAAATCATCTCGCTATGTTATCATAGCCAATACCCTATATCGTCGGGGTTATCACGATACTCTCTCTCGATTTTTAGACCAAAATGAGGCCGCGATGGTGTTAAAGGAAGTACACTCTGGACTTTGCAGTGCCCACACGAGTGGCATTGTCCTAGCGCGACAAATCCTTAGAGCAGGCTACTATTGGCCTACCATTGAAGAAGACTCCTGTGACTTTGTCAGAAAGTGTCTCCCATGTCAGCAGCATGCAAATCTTGTGCACGCTCCAGCACAGGATCTACAGCCTATTGCACCACCTTGGCCTTTCGCTTGTTGGGGCCTTGATCTAGTTGGAACTATCACACCCCTCTCATCTGATGGACATAAATGGATAATAATAGCTATAGACTATTTCACTAAATGGGTGGAAGCAGTCCCCCTAGTCTCAGCTACAGGATTTCAGGTCTCCAAGTTCATCTTGTACCACATTGTTTGCCGCTTCGGTATCCCATCCACCATCTTCACCGACCACGAAGGTAACTTTGAAAATCTCAACATGGAAGAATTATGCACTTCCCTCCTCATCCATCACCGCTTTTCTAGCCCATATTTCCCACATGGTAACGGCCAAGCAGAGGCAACTAACAAAACCCTCCTCAAAATTCTAAGGAAAGTTGTCAATGATTCTGGCCGTGATTGGTACCTACAAATAAATCCAGCCCTATGGGCCTATCGAACTTCCTTTCGTACATCCACAAGCACAACTCCATACTCCCTAGTCTATGGTGCCGAAGCGGTACTACCTATAGAGGTTGAACTTCCCTCCTTGCGCATATCTTTGCAAGGGCAAATATTAGATGAAGAATATAGAGTAGCTCGACTCACCCAACTAGATCTCTTAGATGAGAAGCGGCAACAAGCCTATGATCATCTCACAGTCTATCAAACTCATCTCAAAAAAAATTTCAACAAGAAGGTGCTTCCACGACACTTTTAGCCAAGTGACATGGTCCTCAAAGAAAACATGAAAGTCCAAGTAGATCGAGAAAAGAAAGGCAAGTTTGAACCTACATGGCTTGGTCTTTATGTTGTCACTGCTTCCTTTGGGTTTGGAGCTTATCAACTATCTACACTAGAAGGAGAACTCTTGAATGATCCTACTAACATCATTCATCTCAAGAAGTTCTATGCTTGAAGATCCTTGGTATACCAAGCTTTTGAAAAATACAAAAGAAAAAAATAGTAAAGAGAAATAAGCGTCCAATGGTGAAAACTTGGCAATTCAAGCACCTTGGATAGGTACCTTGGTGAAAACTTGGTAATTCAAGCGCCTGGTGTACTAAAGACTAATCCATTATCTATCACTATCCTATCCCTCATCCATTTACCCACCATCCCATAAGACACACTTGCTTGTTCCCTTGGTGTTCCAACCAAATATCCAAAATCTGATGAAGCTTGTAAATACCTCCTGTACAGCTTGTAAATCTTGTACCAAAGCTTGTATTATACCTTGTAAATCTTGTACCATACCTTGTCTATCCAAATCTTGTCCAAGGTTTGTACCATATTCCAGCCTATAAATAATCTTGTATCCTAGCTTGTATACTATCACGTGCACACACAAAACCCCATTTTCACTTAATCTTTTCGCAAACCATCTACCTATCCACCTATCACCTATTATAGACATCCCATCCTTCACAAACATTTCCATCTCACAAAAAGCAAAACATGAAAAAACTTGTACATTTGTAACATATCTTGGTCCATCAGCTTGTATATCCTCTTTAGCTTAGTACCAGTGTATCTGTCCAGTGTTCATGTCAGTTCGTCCTTGGTCAACATCTTGCACACATCGAACACTTTGGTTAGTTATTCCAATGCATCCTTTAGCTAGATTTCCTGTCACCAAAGTGTTATCTTTCTTAGTTCAGCTTGCCAGACGCATCACTCATCCAAATCCACTAGCTTTGGTGCTCTCCGATAGGTCCTTGTAGGATATAGCTTTCCTCATGTCTGATCTTGGTCCGTTAGTACCTTGTCCTACCCATCTCGTTGGCAAACAGTTCTCTTTTGGATTTTTGCTTTCTTTTGATTTAGGATCTTCCCTTTTGGGTCTTGAAATATCTTTTCCAAGCAATCTCCTTGCGCCCTCCTCAAGGTTGCCACGATCTTCCATATCATGGTATACTGCGAATGGGGCAATTAGAGCATAAGCTCTTGATTAGGTCTTTTGCTTGTTTTCTTTTTTTGCTTGTGGGTTACCTAGTGTCATTTCCACGCTGCTTCCTTTGGGATTCATGTGTGATATTGGGGCAATCCTTGTGTGTTTTTTTTGAGTCAGTTTGTCAGTCCTCTGGACGGTTGGTAAAAAGGCCTTGATGTTCTTGGTAACCCTGGCAATTAACCAATAGTCCTATAGCAAATCTAGTGCTCAACTACATGGTGGTACTTCTCTTTGAAGTATCCCCCCGCTCAAAAAGCTTCAATGGTTTTCCTTCATCTCCATTATCCCCCATCCATATCCAGCATTTGTCTCTCCTACCCCAGCTTATGCATCAGTATCTCTTTGAATCACTCATCACTCTTAGCTTTAGGGATCCACAATCCTAGTCTTAGGAATCCACCAATCCAAATCAATCCACCAAGCCTCATCTTTCGAGATCCACAATCCTAGTCCTAGGGATCTCCAAAACCCATCTTCCACCAATCTGACTCTTTGAAATCCTATTGCATCAGCTTTATAATCCCCTCATCCATCTTCCTATCTTGGATTCCTTTTTATAGTGCTTCGTTCCTTCATCCTCTGCAATCCCTAAAGTCTTAAGCTTGCTTCCTCTTGTGCATCTGATTCTCCTTTATCATTCTCCCATAGTGAGAGTTTGAGCTAATTTAGCCCCTTCTCTTTGCCAATATGAGTTTCCTTGCTCATCCAAGATTCTTCTACATTTCAAGAAGCCATCGAGCCTCACTTTCTCTCCCCGTTGCCTTCTTGAGGGGGCATCTCACAGTCCATTCTCTCCTCTTCTGCTCTAGCCTTGGGCATCTTATTTTCTTATCTTTGATGCCATGCCACTTGCGGCATCACATCAAAGAGGGGCAAAATGTAGACACCTAAAAACCTTTAGAAAATAAAGTATTTTTATTTTCTGAAAAAGTCCTGATGACATCATCATTTATTAATTAATTAATTATTTAATTAATTAATTAATTTTTATGCCATTAAATCCCTTTATCTTAATTAAAAATATTTAATTAAGGAATCCCTCCCAAAAATGTTTAAATCTTATTTAAACATTATTTCCTTATTTATTAATTATTTAATTAATAAATTGACCAAAAATCCTAAAATAAATAAAAAATTTATTTTTTGCCCAAAACTTGGCCAATTTCCTTATGACCAATAACCTCTTCCAAAATCTTCTAATCCTTCTTTAATTTCGATTAAAGGCTAATCTCATCATTTCCTACCCCTAACCCCAACTCAAAATATTTAATTAAAATTAAATATTAATCCTCATGTTTATTAAAAAAGTTTTAATAAATATCTCCTCAACCCAAACCCTTGAAATAAATAAAACTTTATTTATTTCTTAAAAATCTAATTTATCCTCATCCTAAGAAGTTCTAGACTCTTCTAGAAAGTCTTCATCCTCATCCTAAGAAATTCTAGACTATTCTAGAAAGTCTTTATCCTCATCCAAAGTCTAGACTCTTCTAGAAGATGTCTTTAAACCTAATCCTAATCCCCTCCTAACCTTGTCACATTCCCTAAACATAGGTTAAGACTTACTAACCCAAGCCAAAGTTAAAAAATATCTCCTCCTTCACCCACCCTCATTAAATGCCATCCACTTGCCTATCCCTAAGCTAATCCTAAACCATCCTAATCCATCCTCTAATCATTTGCACAAGCCTAAACAAGCTTAAAACCTTCCTAATCAAGTCCAAGTCAAAATTGCTCTCATCACCCTCAAAATATCTCAACCATAAAACTTTATGAAGTCCACTAGGTCATAAATGACTCTTACAAGCCCTTTTATTGCTCTTACAAGTCATTATGAGGATCTTTATGAAGATTTTATCCCTTGAGCCTCCTTTGTTGACTCATCCTTCCCCTTTCCTCCATCCTCTCACCATGTGACATGTGTCACTCTTTGATTGGCTATAAGGAAGCAGAATCCATGTGCTCTCCTCTCATGCAATCTAAGCCCTCCATAAGCTTTTTCCCATCCTTGCATCTTAGCCCTCAAACCCTCAAGCCTCTTGCCTATAAATTGGATCCTTCCCCTTTGCAAAATAACACAATCCATGAAGTAAAGTCATAATGCCATTTTGAGAAGCCATTTTACATCAAAACCATACACTCACACCCAAATTCCAACTCCATTTGAAGCCCTTTTTGAAGCATAAGCTTGAGCATACATCCTATCTATTTAAACAAAGCTACTCAACAAGAGAGCTTCTCATTGAGAGAGCCCATTAATGGCTCATATTCTCAATTGAGAGTTCATCTTAGTCTATCTTGAAGTTTATGAATTTTGTTTAGTTTGTAGAAGCTTTATTTAAATTTGGTTTCTATTAGCATACTAAGATTTCTTATATACAGTTACTATAAATTTAAACTCTAACAATCTATTCATAAGGGAATACATATATATTAATACATATAAATAAATACATATATACATACATACATATATATATATATATAACCTTAAGAATTTAAAGTCAGAATAAAAATAGATAAATAAACTTTTCTACTTGTAAATCAAATTACTTGCTGTTACCAAATAACTACAATTTCTAATTCAAAAATAACACCCTATTGTTTGAATCTGTGACAAACACAGTGCCCCTAATACCAATTTTACTCATCTACAAGATCTGTTAACAAAATGCTTCTTTCCATTCCAGATAACAGCATATCTATAGTTTGCAATTATAGAATAAAACTTTATGAAATTATTTATGAACTCAAACATCAAGCACAATCAACAAAACATTGACTCATACAATAATATGTATATAATTTAAAAAAAAAAAAAAAACTCGGTATTATTTTTTTACACATCGAAAAACCTATCAAGAACAAAGACACATCTCTTCCTATTCATTATAAGATTGGTTGTGCACTGCAAAACCCAAAACCCCAAAATCTTGCTAATGGTCGACACCAAAACTTTTAACATAATGACTATAACTATTGTTGAATACAAAATTGTTGTAAAACATCTTGCCTAAAACCCTCAACCATATTCGAGAACAATTCCAAACACCAACTCAATTAAACCATTCAATAATATAACAGTGATATGAATATCAAGCAACCATTTGAGAAAATTACTCACCCTCAGTTGAACATCTATGCCCTCGATTCACAGTCGTGAATTCATAGATTGCAATCTCGTGGTTGTGGCCAAGTTACATATAACCAAAATAACAAAATAAAAAACCCAAAACTTAAAACATATAGAGCTCGGTTTAATAACAGCCAACAATCATATGTATTTTTTTTTTTTAAATCACATGCATGCTTGCTCATTGTCGCAAACATGTGTTTCTCGTCGAGTTCAATCTTAGTGAAAATGCATGTTTGGGAAAAAACCCAAATATTAATAAAACTCAGAATGCAACTCCACACTTCACATTTGATTGTGGATATATACAGAGCTATGCATTGTACACAATGCCATGCTCTGCATATGCCCATTCTCAAATGTCGATACCCATTATATAAAACTGTTAACCTTATACAACATGTTATCGATATAACAATGCATTAGTAAATCGAGAGAGAAAATAGGGTAACAATTTTCCCTAAATATACATCATAAACCCAATTACAACACATAGCACAGAGTAATTTCATTCGCACACCCAAATCTGGGTTTATCCACATCACAAATTTAGATATTCAATATTCACAAATCTAAATGAAACATAATAATAACTATAGGAAAGAGTTAAAGAAAAGCCCCCTGCTTGTAAAAATGTGGAAGAAAACTTAAACCAAGCTGCCTGGAGAGCCCTCTCTTTTCAAATTCGTAGCCCCAAGCCTTCAAACTTCCAAAATCTAGACACAAAGATACCAGAGAAATCTTCTAAATAGCACTATCTGAGAAAGAAATGAAGCCACGAAATGACAGAAACCAAAAAGAAAACAAAAATGTGAACCTCTATAAGGCGAGTAAGGAACAATACACTCCATCATGGCCATCAATTTCCCCACTTAAACGTAGAGAAACTTGCTCAACAGAGCATTCATAACCCTAACTGAAAACCAATAATGGCGATCCGAACTCAGGCAACGTGCAAAATTAATGCTAATAACAGTGAGCAAAACCATAAAAACCTCATTCCTTAGCTTAATCGACACATGGCACAGTAGTACCAGCTCATCATTCAAATAACCTGCCCACCATTAAAACCCACTATCGTTGCCACCATTTGCCAAGTCCAAAACCCATGCTAAGTTTTTAGTTTAGGCACTAACCCACTCTAACATAGTATTAGGTACTAATCTAACATTAATATTTGTATCAATATTAATATTAATATTAAGATTAATCCTAAGTAATATTAATATTGCTTACAAATTAATAAGTATACATATAATTTACAACTTGTATAAATATAAATACAAGCACATGAATACATAACAATTACATATATATATATATATATATATATATATATATATATATATATATATATAGAGAGAGAGAGAGAGAGAGAGAGAGAGAGAGAGAGAGAGAGAGAGAGAGTTATAGTTATACAACTTATAAATATGCATACATATATATATAGAGTTATAGTTATACAACTTATATATATATATATATATATATACTTAGAAACTGGCAAACAACAGATTCAAGGTGCTACAAAATTTAAAACCACCTTATACATAAAACTAAAAGTACGAATTAGACTAAGGTAAAATTGAAACCATACTAATATTAATTAAGAAAATTTGATTCCTAAATCCAGATTGATTCAGATAAAAGATTCTGAATATAACACAAAATTGAAAGTATAAAAACATCTGTTCTGAGAATTAGATTTAACAACCTCTAAATTCTCATAGAGTTTAACATAATAATGCCAGAATTAAACTATCTTAACAAGTACCAAATTATCCAGAAAAGTAAACTATTCTCAGATTCCAAGGTGATAGATATACAACTGTCAGGACCATGACAGTTACACTTTTTTGGAGGAAGAAATTCCTCCAAAATTGTACAGCAACCAATTTTATGTTTTCATACTTTTGATAGAAAATTTTATAAAAGTTTCAATAGAGACTATTTATTTTTTATCAAAACAAACTATGAGTCTAGTTTTGATAGAAATTGTGGATGCCACGTAGTTTCTGTAGACACCTAAAAACCTTTAGAAAATAAAGTATTTTTATTTTCTGAAAAAGTCCTGATGACATCATCATTTATTAATTAATTAATTATTTAATTAATTAATTAATTTTTATGCCATTAAATCCCTTTATCTTAATTAAAAATATTTAATTAAGGAATCCCTCCCAAAAATGTTTAAATCTTATTTAAACATTATTTCCTTATTTATTAATTATTTAATTAATAAATTGACCAAAAATCCTAAAATAAATAAAAAAATTATTTTTTGCCCAAAAATTGGCCAATTTCCTTATGACCAATAACCTCTTCCAAAATCTTCTAATCCTTCTTTAATTTCAATTAAAGGCTAATCTCATCATTTCCTACCCCTAACCCCAACTCAAAATATTTAATTAAAATTAAATATTAATCCTCATGTTTATTAAAAAAGTTTTAATAAATATCTCCTCAACCCAAACCCTTGAAATAAATAAAACTTTATTTATTTCCTAAAAATCTAATTTATCCTCACCCTAAGAAGTTCTAGACTCTTCTAGAAAGTCTTCATCCTCATCCTAGGAAATTCTAGACTATTCTAGAAAGTCTTTATCCTCATCCAAAATCTAGACTCTTCTAGAAGATGTCTTTAAACCTAATCCTAATCCCCTCCTAACCTTGTCACATTCCCTAAACATGGGTTAAAACTTACTAACCCAAGCCAAAGTTAACAAATATCTCTTCCTTCACCCACCCTCATTAAATGCCATCCACTTGCCTATCCTTAAGCTAATCCTAAACCATCCTAATCCATCCTCTAATAATTTGCACAAGCCTAAACAAGCTTAAAACATTTCTAATCAAGTCCAAGTCAAATTTGCTCTCATCACCCTCAAAATATCTCAACCATAAAACTTTATGAAGTCCACTAGGTCATAAATGACTCTTACAAGCCCTTTTATTGCTCTTACAAGTCATTATGAGGGTCTTTATGAAGATTTTATCTCTTGAGCCTCCTTTGTTGACTCATCCTTGCCCTTTCCTCCATCCTCTCACCATGTGACATGTGTCACTCCTTGATTGGCTATAAGGAAGCACAATCCATGTGCTCTCCTCTCATGCAATCTGAGCCTTCCATAAGCTTTTTCCCATCCTTGCATCTTAGCCCTCAATCCCTCAAGCCTCTTGCCTATAAATTGGATCCTTCCCCTTTGCAAAATAACACAATCCATGAAGTAAAGTTATAATGCTATTTTGAGAGCCAAATCCATACTAAAGCCATCTATCCACACCAAAAATCCACAATCATCCATTGAAGCCTTTGGAAGCATATTGAGCATACATCCTATCTATTTAGACAAAGCCACTCAACAAGAGAGCTTCTTATTGAGAGAGTCCATTAATGGCTCATATTCTCAATTGAGAGCTCATCTTAGTCTATCTTGAAGTTTATGAATTTTGTTTAGTTTGTAGAAGCTTTATTTAAATTTGGTTTCTATTAGCATACTAACATTGCTCATATACATTTTGGCACGCCCGGTGGGACCCCGCATGGGTCATCTTCATTAGCTTTTTTAGTCAAGTTTTGTATGTTATTTGCTGATTTTGGCTAATTTTACTTATTTTTGTGATTGGTAGGATTGTATAAATTGGTTTTGTAGGTCCACATGAGCATGAAGAAGACAAAGGAACTCATAATCTATCTCATAGTATTTGCAGATTTTTCAAGCTTATAGGTGGACAAGGCACTTGGAATTCTTCTTTCTCTTCTTGTCTATATTCTTCTTATTCCATCTACTTCTTCTTCTTCTTCTTGTGGGAGATCTTGGCTATTTTTTTTTTTAAGGAAGAAAAATCATACACACTTCTTTTTAGTGCTTAAAATGAACCCCCAAATCATACTTAAATCCATTGAAAAATTAAAAATTTGCAAAAAAGAAAAAATATTTTAACAAGTGAAACTAAACCAATCTAATCATTTGCATCCTTGCAACATCAAGGTTTTAGATGCATTCATGCAAAATTAGGAACACTTCATTTTTGGGAATTTAAAAAGAACTTCAAGTTTCCATTTCAAAAGGTTCAAAATCAATACTAAGTGCACACTAAAGTTCTTTTAAAAAATCTCATCAAAACTAAGAGTCCTAAATGGTTGCCAAAAATTGTCCTAAAAGCTTTGTTATTTATTTCAAACAAATGTCTTATTGCAAAATCTTGAATGTTTCTTAGGTTTTTCATGCATCAAAACAATCTATGAATATTGTTTTTGGGCTTAAAACATGCAAACTAGAACAAAAAATCTTGAATGAAAAGCAAAGTCCAAAGAGTCATTTTCACTTTTGAGTCCAAAACAAAATCTTGAATGATCTAAGGTTAAAACAAAGCACTTCAAAGTTCTTAAAACAACACACAAAATCTCAATCTTGAATGCTCAAAAGAAAACACTTGAATGTTTAACCACTTGTCTTTGAATGCATGTTGCTAAAATCACTCTTGAATGCCATGGATTAAAATCAAATTTTCCTTGAATGCATGATTAAAACAACAAATCCAATCTTGAATTCTAAGGATCAATTAACCATTGCAATATCAAACACTTCATTTGGAGCTTCTAAAAATTGAACAAAACAAATCTCTTTTTGCAATCTAGGTAAAGTTTGATTTTTGGACATTTAAGAAACCTTGTTAAGTTAAAATACAAATTTGCAAAAATCAATTTGAGTAGTTCCTTGGACTCACCTCTTTTCTAATCACCCATCAAATATTAACCATTGGTTGCAATCTCAGCGCCATTTATGGGGATGGGTCTACTTGAAAAAGGTGTTAAATGTTCCACAATCTAACTCACTCACTTGGTCTTTGAATGTTTGCTTTAACTTTATCAAAATTCTTAAATGATCAAAACTCTAGATTAAATCGATCAAACTTCAAGTTTGGGCACTAAAATTGAACAACAATTGACGTGGAGAGCCTCCGGGCGTGCGCTTGAAATCGAATCTCACACACTTTTGTTTTGGGCTTAAAACAAACTCACACTCAATCTTGAATGCCTTAAAGAAAATTAATCGATACTTGACGTGGAGGGCCTCTGGGCGCGCGAGTTTGCATTTGTTGACCCTAACTCTTCTTATTGTTTTCATTCTTCGATCAATTTACTTTTGTTGGCACTTCAAGTTGGAATAAACATTGTATCTTAAACATGAGTGCTTGCAAAGTCTAGATCAGAAAACTTAAGCATCAGTTGGTAAAAAAAAACAAGTGTGTTTTTTAGCCCAAGGTCATCCAAGTCTTCTCTCCCCTTGTCGTCTTTCGAGGCCATCTTGGGTGCATAAGATTAGGATCCAAAACCTTGTTTCTTTTTAGGAGGCCTGCTTGGGGATTTCATCACCCCTTGGACGACCTCAACTCCAGCGTTCTGGCGGAGTATAAGAATCGGAAGGTGAATCGAAAGACACCTCTCTTGGGGTCAAGATTTTGTCACTCGGGCTAAGCCTCAAGGAACTTTATACCCTTGAGAAGTGAAAGAGGAGAAGTGGGTTACCGCTCCTCTCGGCTGTGTGACATCTTTTTGGTCTCATCTACGGATTTGGGCCTCACGTACCTTGGGTATATCGAGGACTCCTTAGCTAAGCCAACTGTCAACCCTGTAGACAACCATCTAGGATGTTAATGTGTTTGAGGTGATTGATCGAAACATTTGTAGAACATACACACTCCTTGGCGCAAGTATCACTTTCTGAGAATCAAAAACTTCTATCTGGTTGTTTCTATCTATTGCTTGATCTTTTATTTGTTGAATAAATATTCGCCAAACTTGGTCAATCCTAGCTTAGGGCATACTTAGCGTAGTCACTGCCTATTCCAGAAGTTGAATGAGTTGAGGCAAAACAACCAAGATCTCTCAAAGCCAAGCAGATTCAGAAATTGATGTCAGAGCAACCCAAACCCAAACAGAAGTTCCACAAAGTTAAACTCAAATCATCTCTAGCATACCAAGAACTTTCAGCCAAGAGAAAAGAAATAACACCAAGCCCACGAATTGCCAAACTCCACAAAGTAGAGGCAAAAGCTACCGACGAAGCACTTCAAGAGGCCTGGTTAGAGCGCACCATCAAATTTAGCCAACATCCAAGAGTTAATCCTGCTTATGCCTTACCAACTAGGCATGATTTCTATGATTAGACACCCTTGTTTCTCCACATCTTCTTGGATAAGCTTCACTTTAGAGTCATTTTTGTAGAAAAGCCAGCCATCTTAGGTTATCCCCTTAAGCATTATTAGCTCATCCATATCATTTAGAATCAAACCATCTAGCCAGCAATCAAAACCTCACATCCAAGCCTTAAAAATTGTTGTCACTTTTGCCAAAAGTTTGCCACTCCTAAAAATCTTCCAAATCCATCAATCTCACCAAGGTTATCCCTTTGACAGAGCTTTGTCTAGGGTAATCCAGCTTTGTCACTTGGTATCCCTCATCACCTTGAGCTAAAGGTTGGGATCCACAAGTGGTCAATCTCATGTTCTTCCTAAAGGATCATCAGTCTATCCTTAAGTTGACACAATCACCACCGAGCTTGCACATAGGAAAGCAGACCTTTCGTGCTTTGGCAACGTATCTTTGAAGTTTGAATCTCCAACCCAATCCTCCTTAGGTTTTGTCATATAGCTTTGCCTTAACCTAGGAAATCATTTGCATAGAGAAGCCTTCCTGCTTTTGCATCCATCAGCATTATTGCATCTCATCCCTAGGAGCATTTTTCATGCCACCCGTCACTCGCTTAGCCAAGAAGAAAGAAACAATGGAGCCCTATCATTTGGATCGAACAACCTCACCCCCCTTGAGCACTCAGCCATCCTTCAGCCCAGAGAAAGCTATGCCATCATGTACTGACATTGAAGCTTTCATGAACCAACCAGGAAATGCAGTATTGGTAAATGCCATTATAGACAAGAACAAAGAGACAATCATGGCTAATTTTCGAAGGGAAAATGTAGGAACCTTTGACTTTGGAAGACCCCCTCCATTATCAGATCCATCTCACCCATTGTTTGGGCAGCTACCACCACCCATAGGCTCTTATGATCCAAATTATCCTCAATATATGCCAAAAGATGAGCCTCCAGCCAATCCATATGATCCAACAGACCCAAACATACCATCATCCACCCAAGTTGAAATCTCCATGCCGCAAGCCAACCCAGCCACCACCACTCCATCCTTGGTTCATACCTCTCTGCTCCAAACCCCCTTTACCCAAAATAGCTCACCGTTCACCCCCTTCACTATTGTTGCTGCTGCTCCCCAACCCAGCCTTCCAAATCCACCCATCTCCCAAATCAGTGCTAGCATCTTTGGCCAACCTCAGCAATATACAACAGGGATGCCACCCATAGGGCCAAGTAATCAACCTTTCATCACCCCCAGCTTGTTCACTGTAGCCCAAAGCACAATCCCATCATTTCCATTAGGTCTTGGGAGCTCAATACCATTAGCCACAAATCTACAAGCTACTACCCTCACTCCACAAAGCTATCAAATCCCACAAGCTACTACCAATTTTCTACCAAGCTCCCAAGTGACCCCAGCCCCTGCCACCACTCTACCAAGCTTCCAAATCCAACCACAAAGCTATCAAACCCCATCAATTCCATTCCCAAGCTTTCAATTCCCACCACCTCCACCACCAACTAATCCATTACCTCCAATTACCAACTACTTTTCAATGCCACTTCTAGGAGGTAATCCACCACCCCAGCCAACCACCAATTATTTGCAGATACCATCCCAAATGGGGGCACAACCCACATATATTGGTCAAACCCCACAAGCCCCCCGATCCTTTCCCCAAGCCTCTCAACCATCTTATACCTTACCTCCACAAAGCAATCCATTTATCCCACAGCCAGCTTATGTTCCTCAATCCCAACCTCAAATCCCATATCAACAGCAAGCCTCGCAGCACATGCAGCAATATGCGCCACCTCCCCCTCAGCAACCTTTCATCCATCATGCAACTGCCCAAACAATGTACAATCCCTATCAGCAAATCCCTCATAGCCATCCATATTCAGTGGCCCCATCCAACACATACCTACCTCAAGGCACTCCTACATTGGGGGCACCCCAGCCATCACCTATCAATTCAGAATGGGAGCAAATCAAGATAGCTCTGAAAGCCATCCAAGAAGGGAATGATCCGAAGACATTCAAGTTTGAGAATGTGTGTCCTTACCCATTTGACAGAGCCATTACCATGACACCATTTCCCAAACACTTTGAGGTACCCAAATTTGACAAATTCAGAGGAAAAGGAGACCCTGTCACACATATCAAAGAATTTTACATGCACTGCCAAGACGTAGCATACAATGATGTCTTCCTCTTGCGCCTTTTTCCCAAAAGCTTAGCTGGACCAGCTCTTGAATGGTTTTATAGAATCCCCTATGGCACAATTAAAAACTTTGCTGAATTATCTGAGGCATTTGTAGCCCAATATGCCCATCTTGTTGAAACAGAGCTATCAATAGTTGATCTTGTCCACACCAAGCAAAAAGGTGGAGAAAGCCTTGCCGAATACCTGCAAAGATGGCAAACCCTTACCACCCGCATATCCTGCACCTTGCCAGAATGCCATGTTGTGAAAATGTTTATTGATAATGCCCATCCTAGCTTGGCTCACCACATGACCATGAACTGTTTGCAAACCTACAAAGATATCAAAGAGAAAGGAATGATCCTTGAGCAAGGACTCATTAAAGATGGTGTGGTCAAGCTTTACAAGGAAGCCAACCAAAATCAATCACATTCTAATGACAAGTCTAGGTATTGGAACAAAAACAAGCACGTTGCAACAGATGGCGTCACTGACACCAGACATGTGAATATTGTTGGTCCTTCTCACGACCAGTCCAACCCACCATATCAACCAAAAAATCAACAAGCTATCAACTACCAACAACAGAATAACCAAAGCTATCAAAACCACAATCCAAGACCCAACTTCCAAGGGTCTAGCAATCAAGCTAATGCCATCAATGTAGCTGCAGGACAAAAGCCTAGATTCTAACCTACACCTAGAAACTATACACCCCTTGGTGAACCATTAGATGTCATTTTTGAGAAATTAGTCAAAGAAAACCTCATCAAATTTCCTCCTACCCAGCAAATTGACCCAAGCCAATCCAAAGCTGCATGGTACAAAGATAATGAGTACTGCAAATTTCATAGGGTAAAAGGTCACACTACCCTCAGATGCATGAAACTAAAAGACTATGTGCAGGACCTCATTGATCGGAAGGAAATCACTGTTGGTGCCCAAACCTCTCCCAATGCAGGCTTACAGATCTATCAAAATGCTTTTCCTCCACACCACAACCAAAATCCTGGAAAAGCACCTATCCAAACCAACAACAACAACACCAACAACCGTCAGCCAAACCAACAGCATGGGAAGAACAATGACCACACTTCATCCTATATAGACTATGGTAGCCTTATAGGTTGTATATCCGAGAAAGAGCCTTCCGTCAATGTTATCAATATCCAAGGACCAAACAATGAGTGTGCAGTCACCACTTGAAGAGCGCAATTTAACATCGCAGGCCCACCTGTTACACCAACACCATCAGCTCCATCAAAAAGCCAGTACAATATCTTGGAACACCTTGGGAACATGCCAGCCCAAATCTCCATTTTAGACCTTCTTCGCACTAGTCCTGTGTACAAGAACATCCTTGATAGTGCTCTCATAGAATCTCGTGTCCCTTTTGATATCAATGCTACTGATTTTCGTAATCTTGTTGGACACCTCTCATCCTCATGTGCCCTATCGTTTAAACCCACCGACATACCCGTGGTCGAGCCAGATCACACCCTTCCGCTTCGCATAGCCATCATGGTATCCAACTTTGCTGTAAAAAGAGTAATGATAGATAATGGATCAGCCTTGAATATTTGCACCCTAAAATTCATAAAACAAGCTGGGTATACTGAGGCAGATATCATCAGTGAGGTTATCACCATCAAAGCTTATGACAACTTGGAAAGAACCACAGAAGGAACTATTTTGCTGCCAATCAAGGTTGGGCCAGTCATCCAAGAGACGCTCTGCCATGTTATTGATCTAAACCTACCATTTAACATCCTCCTTGGTCGCCCATGGATTCATGCCATGAAAGCCGTTCCATCCACTTACCATCAGTGCATCAAATTTCCGCATCAAGGCACTGAGGTAACCATCCATGCCGATCCAGAACCCTTTGCTTACTGCAATGCGGTTGAAGCTTCATATACAAACCATTGCCCTGGAATTGATATTGGCACATCCATCGCCAGCTCATCCCACACTTATAATGACCCAGAAACCATCCTCGCCTCTACCCTGTCTACCGTGAAGATCAATAACAAAGGTTGTGGAGAGTATAGTCTGTCAGATGCATTTGTTGTCGGGGCACTCCCACTTGATCCACATGCCCATGGACGATCGACATATCACAAAGCTGAGGAGGTTCCACCTCCTCGATACAAACAGTTTGGCCCAACAACCTTTGTATCCTCAAAAATCCCTCTTCATGAGGAGCTCACTCCAGATATCAACAAATGGTTACATAAGGATGCACCTCAAAGAAATCAAGCACGCCTTGATCACTTCAGCCAAAAGTATCCCCAAGAACATAAGCTCATCACTGACAAATGGAACTATCAAGGTGGTGGTCTAGGACCAGAAGAAAGAGGCATGCAATGCCCCATCGACGCACATAAGTGGGAATCGAAGTCAGGTCTTGGCTTTGGCATATCCACAACTGGGGGCACCAATGAGAACGGTCACGCTTTTTTGAACATTCACCTCAACCTTGTCGAAATCGAAGACATTCCTGAGGAAGTTGAAAAGAGAGCCTACGACGATATCCTAGACCAAATCTCCCTCGGAGACTCTGTTCTCCAAGAACTATCCATCCACCTCATTGACCTACCACTCGCCCATCCACAACTCATAGATTGGGACCAACCAAGTGTCATACACATCGATGAGTTCACATTAGAGGAGGCACTTCTAAGATTCATGGGAGCTGAAACTCCTCACAAGAAAACAAAGCCAGATTCTGCCTATATCTACAAGCTAGATCCCAAGGGGTATTTTGGAGAAAATCCCCAACCTAGTTCCGATACACCCAAAATTGGAACTAAGGTGAATCTGAGACTAGCTAAGGCAACGAAGAGAACCCCTCAGCAAGAAAATCCAGAGCCACAAGAAGAACATGAGGATTTAGCATTGCCTCCTCAAGATAATCGACCAGAGGTGTCTTCTATTCTAATTGAGGATACTCAAGAAGTCAACATTGGTTCTTCAGAGATCCCCAGACTTGTTCACATTGCTGCGTCCCTATCACAAGACCAAGCTGACCTCCTCTTTGAGGTCTTAAGAGAGAATATTGGCCGATTTGCATGGTCATATCAGGACATGCCAGGACTTGATCCAAAGCTTGTAGTTCATCATCTTGCAGTTGATCCAAAGATCAAGCCCGTCAGACAAAAGCTTAGAAAAATGCACCCCAAGGTGGCATTATTGGTCAAAGCTGAATTAGAAAGAATGCTAGCTGCTAAGGTTATTCGAACTATCGACTACTCAGAGTGGATCTCCAACATGGTCCCTGTCACTAAACCTTCCGGTGACATCAGAATCTGCACTGATTTTAGAGATCTTAACAAAGCTTGTCCAAAAGATGATTTTCCCTTGCCCAACATAGATATGATTGTAGATCTTACAGCTGGACATGAAATTTTGTCCCTCATGGATGGATTTTCTGGGTATAATCAAATCAAGATTGCAAAAGAGGATCAGCATAAGACAGCATTCACTACCCCTTGGGGAACCCTTTGCTACAACATGATGCCTTTTGGCCTAAAGAATGCTGGGGCTACCTATCAAAGAGCTATGACAGCCATTTTTCATGATCTCATCCATAGCATTTTGGAGGATTATGTGGATGATATCTTGGTCAAGTCTCATACCTTCATGGATCATCTTGCTGACCTGGAGAAAGTCTTTGATAGGTTAGCCAAATATCATCTCATGCTGAATCCCAGGAAATGTGTCTTTGGGGTCACATCTGGCAAGCTTCTAGGTTTGATAGTTTCTAAACGAGGTATAGAGATCGACCCCAAGAAGGTCAAGGCTATCTTAGACATGCCTCCTCCCCAGACACTGCGACAGCTTCGCTCTCTTCAAGGAAAGCTCCAATCTGTTCGGCGCTTCATCTCCTAGCTTGCAGATAAGTGTACACCATTTTCACATTTACTGAAGAAGGATGAGAACTTCAAGTGGGATCCTTTATGTCAGCGCAGCTTCGACCATCTCAAGCAATATCTCATCAATCCCCCTATCTTGGTTCCACCAGTTCCTGGTCGTCCCCTGATTTTGTACATATCAGCAACACCTACTGCTCTAGGGGCACTTCTAGCACAGCTTGATGACTACAACAGAGAAAGAGCCATCTACTACATCAGTAGAACCCTAGTTGGTTATGAACTCAATTACACTCCTATGGAAAAAGCTTGTTTGGCAGTTGTTTTCTCAACTCAAAAACTTCGCCATTACATGCTAGGTCATACCATCCAACTAGTCTCCAAGATTGACCCTCTCAAGTATATGCTCTCTAGAACAGCACTTACAGGCCGTTTGGCCAAATGGGTTATGCTCCTTAGTGAATTTGACATCCAGTATGTGGATAGAAAGGCAATCAAAGGGCAAGCTATAGCAGATCACCTAGTTGATGCACCTCTAATAGATGTTTATCCGTTGATCACAGAATTTCCAGATGAGCATATCTGTCTAATTGAAGAACAACCCCCATGGAAACTTTATTTTGATGGCTCATACACATCTCATGGATCAGGGGCAGGAATATTGTTGGTCACACCTCAAGGAGATTACATTCCAAAAGCCTTCAAGCTACAATTCCCTAGCACCAACAATATAGCTGAATATGAGGCCCTCATAGCAGGATTAAAGATAGCTATAGAATGGAACATTGTTGAGCTACAAATCTTTGGCGATTCTCAGCTCATCATCAAGCAAGCCCTAAATGAATATCAAACCAAAGATGAAAAGCTATTACCCTACAAAGAGCTAGTTGATCAGCTAACCCAACATTTTACAAAGCTTCAGTTTACACAAGTGCCTCGAATACAGAACAAAGCAGCAGATGCTATGGCTACTATAGGCTCGCTCTTGGAAATTCCCCAAGCAGCTACAAAATATGAGTTTTTAGTGGAGCAGCTCCTCACACCCGCCTATGGGAATGAGGATTCAAACCGTGTTTGTATCTTGGTTGGTCCCCAATCCCCTTGGTACCATGAGATTCATGCTTACCTTAACGATGGTATCATATCCCCTCACCTCACACGTACCCAACGCCAGAACCTCATCCGAAAATCATCCCACTATGTTATCATAGCCAATACCCTATATCGTCGGGGTTATCACGATACTCTCTCTCGATGTTTAGACCAAAATGAGGCCGCGATGGTGTTAAAGGAAGTACACTCTGGACTTTGCGGTGCCCACACGAGTGGTATTGTCCTAGCGCGACAAATCCTTAGAGCAGGCTACTATTGGCCTACCATTGAAGAAGACTCCTGTGACTTTGTCAGAAAGTGTCTCCCATGTCAGCAGCATGCAAATCTTGTGCACGCTCCGGCACAGGATCTACAGCCTATTGCACCACCTTGGCCTTTCGCTTGTTGGGGCCTTGACCTAGTTGGAACTATCACACCCCTCTCATCTGATGGACATAAATGGATAATAACAGCTACAGACTATTTCACTAAATGGGTGGAAGCAGTCCCCCTAGTCTTAGCTACAGGAGTTCAGGTCTCCAAGTTCATCTTGTACCACATTGTTTGCCGCTTCGGCATCCCATCCACCATCTTCACCGACCATGGAGGTAACTTTGAAAATCTCAACATGGAAGAATTATGCACTTCCCTCCGCATCCATCACCGCTTTTCTAGCCCATATTTCCCACAAGGTAACGGCCAGGCAGAGGCAACTAACAAAACCCTCCTCAAAATTCTAAAGAAAGTTGTCAATGATTCCGGCCGTGATTGGCACCTACAAATAAATCCAGCCTTATGGGCCTATCGAACTTCCTTCCGTACATCCACAGGCACAACTCCATACTCCCTAGTCTATGGTGCCGAAGCGGTACTACCTATAGAGGTTGAACTTCCCTCCTTGCGCATATCTTTGCAAGGGCAAATATTAGATGAAGAATATAGAGTAGCTCGACTCACCCAGCTAGATCTCTTAGACGAGAAGCGGCAACAAGCCTATGATCATCTCACAGTCTATCAAACTCGTCTCAAAAGAAATTTCAACAAGAAGGTGCTTCCACGACACTTTCAGCCAGGTGACATGGTCCTCAAAGAAAACATGAAAGTCCAAGTAGATCGAGAAAAGAAAGGCAAGTTTGAACCTACATGGCTTGGTCCTTATGTTGTCACTGCTTCCTTTGGCTCTGGAGCTTATCAGCTATCTACACCAGAAGGAGAACTCTTGAATGATCCTACTAACATCATTCATCTCAAGAAGTTCTATGCTTGAAGATCCTTGGTATACCTAGCTTTTGAAAAATACAAAAGAAAAAAATAGTAAAGAGAAATAAGCGTCCAATGGTGAAAACTTGGCAATTCAAGCACCTTGGATAGGTACCTTGGTGAAAACTTGGTAATTCAGGCGCCTTGTGTACTAAAGACTAATCCATTATCTATCACTATCCTATCCCTCATCCATTTACCCACCATCCCATAAGACACACTTGCTTGTTCCCTTGGTGTTCCAACCAAATATCCAAAATCTGATGAAGCTTGTAAATACCTCCTGTACAGCTTGTAAATCTTGTACCAAAGCTTGTATTATACCTTGTAAATCTTGTACCATACCTTGTCTATCCAAATCTTGTCCAAGGTTTGTACCATATTCCAGCCTATAAATAATCCTGTATCCTAGCTTGTATACTATCACGTGCACACACAAAATTCCATTTTCCTTAAGCTTTTTGCAAACCATCTACCTATCCACCTATCACCTATTATAGACATCCCATCCTTCACAAACATTTCCATCTCACAAAAACCAAAACATGAACAAACTTGTACATTTGTAACATATCTTGGTCCATCAGCTTGTACATCCTCTTTTACTTAGTACCATTGTATCTATCCAGCGTTCATGTCAGTTTGTCCTTGATCAGCATCTTGCACCCATCACACATCTTGGTTAGCTATTCCAATGCATCCTTTAGCTAGATTTCCTGTCACCAAAGTGTTATCTTTCTTAGTTTAGCTTGCCAGATGCATCACTCATCCAAATCCACCAGCTTCGGTGCTCTCCAATAGGTCCTTGCAGGATATAGCTTTCCTCATGTCTGATCTTGGTCCGTTAGTGCCTTGTCCTACCCATCTCGTTGGCAAACGACTCTCTTTTGGATTTTCACTTTCTTTTGATTTAGGATCTTCCCTTTTGGGTCTTGAAGTATCTTTTCCAAGCAATCTCCTTGTTCCCTCCTCAAGGTTGCCATGATCTTCCATATCATGGTATGCTGCGAATGGGGCAATTAGAGTGTAAGGTCTTGATCAGGTCTTTCGTTTGTTTTTCTTTTCTTCTTGTGGGTTCTCCAGTGTCGTTTCCACGCTGCTTCCTCTAGGATTCATGTGTGATGCTGGGGCAATCCTTGTGTGTTTGTTTTGAGTTAGTTTGTTAGTCCTTTGGACGGTTGGTGAAAAGGCCTTGATGTTCTTGGTAACCTTGGCAATTAACCAATAGTCCTATAGCAAATCTAGTGCTCAACTACATGGTGGTACTTCTCTTTGAAGTATCCCCCCGCTCAAAAAGCTTCAATGGTTTTCCTTCATCTCCATTATCCCCCACCCATATCCAGCATCTGTCTCTCCTACCCTAGCTGATGCATCAGTATCTCTTTGAATCACTCATCACTCTTAGCTTTAGGGATCCACAATACTAGTCTTAGGGATCCACCAATCCAAATCAACCCACCAAGCCTCATCTTTCGAGATCCACAATCCTAGTCCTAGGGATCTCCGAAACCCATCTTCCGCCAATCTAACTCTTTGAAATCCTGTTCCATCAGCTTTATAATCCCCTCATCCATCTCCCTATCCTGGATTCCTTTTTATAGCGCTCTGCTCCTTCATCCTCCACCTTCCCTAAGGTCTTAAGCTTGCTTCCTCTTGTGCATCTGATTCTCCTTTATCATTCTCCCATAGTGAGAGTTTGAGCTAATTCAGCCCCTTCTCTTTGCCAATCTGAGTCTCCTTGCTCATCCCAGATTCTTGTGTTTTTCAAGAAGCCACCGAGCCTCGCTTTCTCTCCCCGCTGCCTTCTTGAGGGGGGCATCTCACAGTCCATTCTCTCCTCTTCTGCTCTAGCCTTGGGCATCTTATTTTCTTATCTTTGATGCCATGCCACTTGCGGCATCACATCAAAGAGGGGCAAAATGTAGACACCTAAAAACCTTTAGAAAATAAAGTATTTTTATTTTCTGAAAAAGTCCTGATGACATCATCATTTATTAATTAATTAATTATTTAATTAATTAATTAATTTTTATGCCATTAAATCCCTTTATCTTAATTAAAAATATTTAATTAAGGAATCCCTCCCAAAAATGTTTAAATCTTATTTAAACATTATTTCCTTATTTATTAATTATTTAATTAATAAATTGACCAAAAATCCTAAAATAAATAAAAAATTTATTTTTTGCCCAAAAATTGGCCAATTTCCTTATGACCAATAACCTCTTCCAAAATCTTCTAATCCTTCTTTAATTTCGATTAAAGGCTAATCTCATCATTTCCTACCCCTAACCCCAACTCAAAATATTTAATTAAAATTAAATATTAATCCTCATGTTTATTAAAAAAGTTTTAATAAATATCTCCTCAACCCAAACCCTTGAAATAAATAAAACTTTATTTATTTCCTAAAAATCTAATTTATCCTCACCCTAAGAAGTTCTAGACTCTTCTAGAAAGTCTTCATCCTCATCCTAGGAAATTCTAGACTATTCTAGAAAGTCTTTATCCTCATCCAAAATCTAGACTCTTCTAGAAGATGTCTTTAAACCTAATCCTAATCCCCTCCTAACCTTGTCACATTCCCTAAACATGGGTTAAAACTTACTAACCCAAGCCAAAGTTAACAAATATCTCTTCCTTCACCCACCCTCATTAAATGCCATCCACTTGCCTATCCTTAAGCTAATCCTAAACCATCCTAATCCATCCTCTAATAATTTGCACAAGCCTAAACAAGCTTAAAACATTTCTAATCAAGTCCAAGTTGAATTTGCTCTCATCACCCTCAAAATATCTCAACCATAAAACTTTATGAAGTCCACTAGGTCATAAATGACTCTTACAAGCCCTTTTATTGCTCTTACAAGTCATTATGAGGGTCTTTATGAAGATTTTATCTCTTGAGCCTCCTTTGTTGACTCATCGTTGCCCTTTCCTCCATCCTCTCACCATGTGACATGTGTCACTCCTTGATTGGCTATAAGGAAGCACAATCCATGTGCTCTCCTCTCATGCAATCTGAGCCTTCCATAAGCTTTTTCCCATCCTTGCATCTTAGCCCTCAATCCCTCAAGCCTCTTGCCTATAAATTGGATCCTTCCCCTTTGCAAAATAACACAATCCATGAAGTAAAGTTATAATGCTATTTTGAGAGCCAAATCCATACTAAAGCCATCTATCCACACCAAAAATCCACAATCATCCATTGAAGCCTTTGGAAGCATATTGAGCATACATCCTATCTATTTAGACAAAGCCACTCAACAAGAGAGCTTCTTATTGAGAGAGTCCATTAATGGCTCATATTCTCAATTGAGAGCTCATCTTAGTCTATCTTGAAGTTTATGAATTTTGTTTAGTTTGTAGAAGCTTTATTTAAATTTGATTTCTATTAGCATACTAACATTGCTCATATACAGTTTCAATAGAAAAAAACTAGATAGTTTTGATTGAAACTATCTAGGTAGTTTCTATCAAAACTAACCAGCTCGGATGGGGTTTGTTAACCCTAGCCTTGGGCTTTCTAGTTTCGACCAAAACTTCTTTATTTAGTTTCAATCGAACCTCTTTAAAAAAATTGGAAGCTTCAAATCTGTCATCTTCAACCTCACATGTCATTTTCGACAGTGGATTTTATAGTTTCAATCAGAAGTGTGCAGGTACAAGCATCTCACTCATCAAACATCAAAAAAAGCTATTAATTTTCATTATTTTTACCCATTTTATAAAATTTTAGTTAAATTTTAAATAATTTTAGTTTAATTTTATTTGTTTTTAGCTTAATTTTATATGTTTTTTGTATGTACATATTTCATGTATATATGTATATATGCATATATATACTATTTGTATGTGTACATGTATATGTATATATACATAAATATATGTGTGTATACATGCATATATATATATATATATATATATATATATATATATATATATATATATATCATGTGCATATATATGTATATGTATATATATGTGTGTGTGTGTGTACATGCATATGTATATATACATATATATGCATATGTATAAATAGGTCATCTTCAACCGTACATATCATTTTTGGTAGTGGAGTATACAGTTTCAATTGAAAGTGCATAGGTGCAGGCATCCCACTCATCAAACATCGAAAAAGCTATTAATTTTTAGTTTTTTTGTCCATTTTATATGATTTCAGTTAAATTTTATATGTTTTTAGTTTAATTATGTATGTTTTTTTGTATGTATGTATATATTATGTATATATATATATATATATGTATATTTATATATATCATGTATATATGCATATATTTACCATGTGTATATGCATATATATAAATGTACGTGTATATGTATATGCACATGTCTATGTATATATACTTAAATATATATGTGTGTGCATATATATATGTTATATACATATCATGTGTGTATATATATGTATATACACACACACACATATATATATTTATACATACATATATATATATGTATATGTATATACATACATACATACATACATACATACATACATATATATATATACATATATATATACATGTATACATATATATATGTACATATATATATATGTATAGATATATATATATGTACATATATACATATGTATATATATATATATGTATATATATACATATGTATATCTATACATATATATATATATGTACATATATATATGTATACATATATATATATGTATGTTTATATATATATATATGTATATATATACATATGTATATATATACATATATATATATACATACATATATATATACATACATATATATATACATATATATATATATATATACATACATATATATATACATACATATATATATATATATATATATATATATATATATATATATGCATATGTATATATAGGTCATCTTCAACCCCATATGTCATTTTCAATAGTGGAGTCTACAATTTTGATTGAAATTGTGTAAGTATAGGCATCCCACACATCCAATTGTTGGATACAATTGATTAATTTTGTATTATCTTTGATGTTACACAAATGTCATATCAATTGACATTCAGTGCATGTTAAACTCACTTGGTCAATGAAGACAGTTTTCCTTGTTTACTGAGCGTTCTTGAGTCCATTCTATACAAAAGGCAGTATTGACTGAGCTCACTCAGGCATTGAATGAATTTATGCAAAAAAGAGTGTTAACATAGCTCACTTGGTTAACAAAGGAAAATTGAATAGAGCTAGTATTAACCAAGTTCACTCAATTACCAAAGGAATTTTGTAAGTTCGAAGTATTAATCGAGCTCTTGTTAGTTAACATAGGGAATCACTTTAGAATTAGTTTCTACCGAGTTGGGTTGGCTACCAAAGGATTCTCTTATTTTCGCATGTAAAGCTTAATTATTTTACCTATTTATTTCATCCAACTATGGTAATGAATACTAGTTATTCCAATTTTTATATGAGCCAACTTGACAATCTAGAAGGTATGAGTAAAAGGTCAATTTGTGATTTCAAACAATGCAGGTTGAATGAATTGGAAGAGAAAAGAAGAGGGAAGAAAACATGAAGGATAAGAAAGTATCATTTTGGAGGAGAAAAGTGTTTTTCGATTAGAAAGGATCAAGTCTAAACTAGAATAGAGATCTGTAATCAATAATTTAGTTGCATCTCAATCAGGTCATTTCATTGTTTCTCTCTAACCATTGTAGTAGTGATTTAAAATATCTTAACAAAGTTGGTTTAATAGCCATTTACAAATCCTCTAACAAGGTGGCAATTCCATTGAATTGTTTCAAGACCTTTTACAAGGCCACTCCTAACAGGGTGATCAAATCCTTTAACAAGTCCACACCTAATAGTGTGTTTTGTAACCTTTAACAGGTTTGGCTCCTAACAAGGCTCACTTCAAAAGAGTGAAAAATAGTAACTAGTTACAATTGGTGGTTTTTCCCAAATTGATTTTCCACATTAAATCCTAGTGTCATATGTGTTTATGTTATTTCTTTCATGCTTGAAAGTAGATTACTAATAATATCTTGAGATCTACTAAGTTAAACACATTATGCATTTACTGAGTTATAGCAATTTATATATTCTTACCGAGTATTTGCAGTAATCAATTTTATTAGTCTGAATTATATTTGACATCTAAGGGATCTAAAATTTATTTTACTAGTAATTGATTCACCCCTCCCCTCTCAGTTACTCCTCTTATATTTCCAACAATTGGTATTAGATCTTTTGGTGCTTCCAGAGAAGGTTTCAAGGACCTAAGCTAAAGATTGTGATGTCTTACAAAAGAGAGATTCCAAAGCTAAACAGAGACAACTTTGCAACATGGAAAGGACTTATGAGGCTTCATCTAGCTACCATCAATAATTTAGGCTGCAAATATCTTGATGAAGAATACAAAACTCCCACTAGAACATTACCAATTGAAGATATTGCTAAAAAAAAAACCATAACATCATGATGATTGATATTGCATCTGCTCTCAATTATGTTGAATTTGATGAGGTCAAAAACTATAAAATTTATTTTGATATGTGGAACAAACTAAAAGAAATTTGTGGAGGAGATGACAATGTAATAAGAACCAAAGAAAAAAGTCTTAGAGGACAATTTGATCAAATGAGAATGAGAGAAGATGAAAATGTTGCAAAATATGTGGAAAGAATTAAGGCCAGTATTAATGCAATCAGAGCATCTAGAGGAGAAATCAAAGAGGAAACTATTGTAATAAAATACTTAGAACTCAACTTCCCATCTATGCAATCAGAGTGTCTGCTATTCAAGAAAAGAGATGTGATCCAAATAACAAGATAGGCTTGGATGCCCTAGTAGGAAGATTGACAGATTTTGAACTAGATAACTTTGACAACTATGTTCCTACTTCCAAGAATATTGATTCTACATTTGAAGCTAGACTCTCACTCAAAGAAAAGGGCAAGAAAATAAAAGACAATCAATCAAGAAGTGAGGAAGAAACTGAAGAAATTTTTGATAGTGATCTTGAAATTATTGAAGCCCTACTTGTAAAGAAATATTCTAGGAGCAGAGGGAAGTACAAAGCTAAAATTCCTCTAATCTATTTTTCTTGTGAAGAAATTGGTCATATTGTTGCTAGGTGTCCAAAAAAAGAAAGCAAAGAAGAAATGAAAAGCCACAAGTACAAAGACAAGAAGGAATTCAAAGTCACAAATCCTAGAAAGACAAAGGTAAGAAACAAAAATTTATGGCTAAAGATTCTGATAACAGTGAAGATGAAATAGTGTATATTGTTGTAAAAGATGAATTTGATGATGAAGGAGATAAGATGGCACTTGTCTCTCATGTTAGTAAAAATGATACTTGGATCATAGATAGTGGATGTTCTCACCATATGACTAGAGATAAAACTAAGTTTGAACATTTAGAACACTATGATGGAGGTAGTGTAAAGTTTGAAAACAATGAACCTTGTTGCGTAGAAGGAAAAGGTCATATTTCATTAACCAATGAAATTGTATGTGACAATGCCTATTGAGTTGAAGGACTAAAACATAAATTTGCTGAGTGTGGCACAGTTGAACAACATTGGATTCAAAGTAGAGTTCATGAATTACAAGGCAAGATTGTTGGATAATAAAGGAAATTTGATTGGATCAAGCAAGCAAACAAAAGGTAACCTATTTTATCTTGATCTTGATGATTGCTTATGTTTTATTTCTCAAGTAGAAGAAATTTTCTTATGGCATAGAAGACTATGTCATGTAAACTTTGATAATATGGCCAAGATAAGAAAACTTAGAAGAGTAAGAGGTATCCTGAGTTTGAAGAAACCTGATGTTGGATTATGCAAAAATTGCCAAATTGGTAAAATAGGAAATACTAGTTTTAAGAGCAAGAACCATTAGTCAAAAGATGTCTTGGAAATTGTACATATTGATTTATGTGGACCCATTGGAATAGAAAGTTATAGTAGAGAAAAAAAATTCATTATTTTTGTTGATGACTATTCTAGAATGATGATTGTTATGTATCTGAAAGAAAAATTAGAACGTTTTGAGAAATTCAAATATTATCTGGCTAGAGTAGAAAAAGAAACTAAAAAAAAGATTAAAATGCTTAAGATCATATAGAGGTGGTGAATTCATCTAAAATGAATTCAAAATTTTTTGCATTGATAGAGGAATCAAAAGATTGTGTTGGTAGAAATATTTTTGGATGATACTCTATTTATAGGAAATGATGACTTAAGAAAAAAATTCTCAGAACAAATGAATAAATAATTTAAGATGTCCATGTTTGGTGAAATAAAATTCTTTTTTGGATTGCAGATACAGTTCAACAAAAATGGTATCTATATCGCTCAATCTAAGTATATCAAAGAGATACTCAAAAAATTTGGAATGGAAGATTCAAAACCAATTGGAACCCCCATGTATACTAGACTTAAGCTTACCAAAGATGATGACTACAAAGAAGTAGATTAGACCTTATATAGATCAATGATTGGGAAATTATAGTATTTAGTACATACAAGGCCTGATATTTTCCTTAGCAGTTGGAATAGTAGCAAGATTCTCAACAAATCCTAGAGAAAACCACATGATGGCAATAAAAAGAATCTTGAGATATTTGAAAGGTACTAAAGACTATGGCTTATGGTAAAAAATTGGAGGCAATCTTGACTTAAAAGTATTTACTAATGCTAACTAGGCATGAAATCTTGATGACAGAAAAAGAACTAGTGGTGGAGCATTCTTTCTTGGGAAAATGTTGGTATCTTCGACAAGCAAGATGAAAAACTACACATCTCAATCCATAGCAGAAGTAGAATATGTGGCTATAGCAATAAATTGTTCTAACATTGTTTGGTCCAAACAATTTTTGGAAGGAATGAAGATTGAAATCAAAGAGCCAATAATCATGTACTGTGATAACACTAGTGCAATCAACATATCAAAGAATCCATTGATGCATTCCAAAGCAAAGCACATTGCTATAAAATATAACTTTGTAAGAGAATTAGTACAGGATAAAGAAATTAGATTGGAATATGTGCATAGAAAATAACAAATTGTAGATATATTCACCAATCCATTACCTAAGGATGCATTTTTGTATCTAAGAGATAAGCTAAGGGTTATTGCCCTATACGAAGCTCACTAAATCATGTTTAGTGATGCATCAATAGGAACTAAATTAAAGATCAATTAGTTGATGCAGTATTGACAAGGACATATTGTAGATGAATCTATACTCAAGGTACATTGAAACTAATTAGAATTGTCTTTGGCATGTGTTGTCAAAGAGGAAGAAGTTTACTATCATATCTTTCTGAAAATTTGAAATTCTAAGAAGGAGAAGTTCAGTAGTTCCTTCAAAGAGGGAGAATACTATAGGAGAAGTTTTCTATGTAAAATTAGAGAGGGAGAAACTTTCTCAAAATTTCATTATGCAATGACATATTGTGTTGCCACCAATGTCAAAGAGGGAGATTGTTGGATTTAATTGATTAATTGTGTGTTGTCTTTGATGTTACACAAATGTCATATCAATTGACAGTTAGTGCATGCTAAACTCACTTGGTTAGTGAAGATAGTTCTCCTTGTCTACTGAGCATTCCTGAGTCTACTCTATATAAAAGGCAATATCTACTGAGCTCACTCGTGTGTCGATGGAATTTATGCAAAAAAGAGTGTTAACCAAGCTCACTTGGTTAACAAAGGAAAATTGAACAGAGCTAGTAGTAACTGAGTTCATTCTATTACCAAAGGAATTTTGTAAGTTCATAGTGTTAACTGAGCTCCTAATGGTTAACATAGGGAATCACTTTAGAAGTAGTTTCTATCAAGCTAGGTCAGCTACCAAAGGATTTTCTTGTTTTGGCATGTAAAGCTTAATTATTTTACATAGTGACTGGAGCTTACTATGGTAATAAATATTGGTTATTCTAATTTATATTTGAGCCAACTTGACAATCTGGAAGGTATAAGTAAAAGGTCAATTTGTGATTTCAAACAATGTAAGTTGAATGAATTGGAAGAGATAAGAAGAGAGGAAGTGAACTTGAAGGATAAGTAGGTATCGTTTTGGAGTAGAAAAGTGTTATTCAATCAGGAAGGATCAAGTCTAAACTAGAATAGAGATCTGTAATCAGAAATTCAGTTGCATCTCAATCAAGTCATTTCATTGTTACTCTCTAACCATTGCAGCAGTGATCTAAAATCTCTTCACAGCGTTGGTTTAACAACCATTTGTAAATCCTCTAACAAGGTGGCAATTCCATTGAATTGTTTCAAGACCTTTCACAAGGCCACTCCTAACAGGGTGATCAAATCCTTTAACAGAGTCACATCTAACAATTTGTTTTGTAACTTTTAATAGGGTTGGATCCTAATAGGGTTCACTTGAGAAGAGTGAAAAATAATAACTAGTTATAATTGGTGGTTTTTCCCAAATTGGGTTTCTACGTTAAATCTTGGTGTCATATGTGTTCATATTATTTCTTTCATGCTTGCAAGTAAATTACTAACAATATCTTAAGATCTACTAAGTTAAACACTTTCTGCATTTACCAAGTTACAACAATTTTTGTATGCTGACTGAGTATCAATAATAATTAGTTTTATCAGTCTGAATTTTATATTTGACATCTAAGGGATCTAGAATTTATTTTAATAGTAACTGATTCACCCCTCCCCTCTTAGTTACTCCTCTTATATTTCCAACATATATATATATAGGTCATCTTCCACCCCACATATCATTTTCAATAGTGGAGTCTACAGTTTCGATTGAAAGTGCACAAGTACAAGCATCCCACTCATCACACATCAAAAAAGCTATTAATTTTTTGTTTTTTTTACCCATTTTATATGATTTTAGTTTAATTTTATACGTTTTTACTTTAATTTTATATTTTTTTAATATATGTATATATATCATGTATATATGTATATGCGCATATATATACTATGTGCACATGCATGAATATGTATATATATGTACATGTATATGTATATATACATAAATATATATATGTGTGTATGGATATATATGTATGTATATATATATACATATACATACATACATATATATAAATACACATATACATACATGCATATATATATATATATATATATATATATATATATATATATATATATATATATATATATATATATATATATATATATATATATATGCATATGTGTGTGTGTATATGTATACATACATATTGTGGATATACACATAGTTTTAAATTTTTAATGTAAACATGTAAACTTATAATATATTAATTTTAAGTTTGTGTCTGTGTGTGTTTGTGTGTTTAAATTAACATGTACTAGTTTTTAATTTGTACATATAAATACATACTAGAAACATGTATGTACATTTTATATGTTTAATGCAAAGTAAATTTATTAAATATATGTTTTTAATACTCACATTTAAATATTACATGAATGGAAAATTGTAAATTGAATGTACACAAATTATTTTTAAGTACTTCACATAAATTACACTTGACTTAAACTAAAAAATTTGAATGATAACTAGATAACTTAATGTAAAGGGAACATGCAAAATTAAATATATAAAGTTCCCTAATTCATATAAATAACCTACACATAACTTAAAATCCCTTAAACAATATTGTATTAGTAAACCATATCAATGAATAACATGAACCTAGAAATTTGTGATATATATATATATATATATATATATATAGATTTTTTTTTTTTGATATTCTAGACCCATGAGCCATCATTTTAAGATTGAGCTTGAACTATATTTTCATGTGTATATATAGATATTTCAATACATTAGATTATAGATTCTCCAAGCTCTAGGCTTTATTTATGAATAGATCCTAAACACAAACCCAAGTTCAAGACATTTTGTATTAGGATCCGTTAATTTATTATTTGATTTAGTTCTATATTTAACCTAGTTATGTGTTAGGTGGTCCACCCATGTGATCTAAACTCTTTAGACTTAATCAACAATTTTATGAAGTTGTCACTCATGCGCGCACGTGCGCACACGCACACACACATGATATAAATTGTTGAAGAATTAAAATAATCATTAGGGTTCTAGAGTGAGTATTTAGGTTAGGATTAGAAATAAGTTTGAACTATAATCAAGCTTCTAAGGTTAGGGTTTTAGTTACGCTTTTTGTGGAGTTCATAGTAGGATTTTATTAGGGTTCATATTAGGGTTTTATTTGGTAAATATTAGGCTTAAATATTATAGTTCAAATATGCGCATGTACAACATTCAAATTTAAAACTTTTAGGAAGTAAAACATACATGTACATGTATATTATGTTTGTTTCATGTTTAGCCTATCCATATGTGCATGCTCATTTTGAAAGTTCAAAAATAAATTTAAGACATGTGTACATGTTCATTTATGTTTTAGGACTTACATGTATTAAAAGTAGCTTTGATACATGTACATGTGCATTCATTTCAACATTTAAAAATATTTTTGATCCATGTACACGCATATTATATTTTTAATTTCATGTTTATGGAATTATAGTTTCTTAAATGTCATTGTAATAAATTTCAAGTTTACTAAATGTGATATTTTTATTTTTATTTTAGGTTTACACATTATACATGCATACTACATACATTGACCTCAACATGGAAGATCAACAGCCTCATATTCCCCTCAAGCAGTAGTCTATCCCCCCTGAGAAGCAGTACCCTATCCCCCTAAGCAACACCCTATCATCCCCAGCATCATGTTCCCCCATATTAGAATCATATCCCACCTTATTAGCTCTATGATCAGACTAACCAAGAGATTCAAAGACTTCATGAATCCCTGGCTAGTGGTACATGCTATAGTGTATATAGTAGTACATGCCAAAGCATCTTAAGTAGCCTTACATATATTAGAGATGATATTCATTGTATTGCTCCACATTCAACACATAATATATAGGTTGTCCTTGACAATAAAAGATGAGAGGTCTCTTTAGGTCCTTCACTGCAACAGGTATAAGGCTTAGTCCCCAAAGATGTCCTGAAGAGGGAATGTTTCCCACATTATGTTCTACAATAAGTCATGAAGGAGTATTCTCCCAGATCCATAGATTACTACATTGATATACCCACACTTCCTTGCTACTCATGGTCATTATCCAAATAATGACAAAATTTCACTCTATTTTGCATGACAACTTTATGATGAGGTTCGCTTAGGTGGGGTGGTGAACTACATACATTTACCATTGCATTTAGGACAAGGGCATGGTAGAAAAGTTGATAGGTTGTTGGGTCATCCACCATAGACACATAGGTCAATTATTAGAGAGAGGGCATTTGTTATTTCCCCTATATTAGGTCTATTAGCTGATAAGGCCATGCATAGCACCCAGTTGTGGGGGGATGATTCAAGGAGTTGGATAGATTTTCATAGCTATTATATATATTTCAAGTGATTAGGTTAGCTAGTATTTGATGTCTCATTGGCATTCCAAATCATCATTTGGTAGCATATCTTCAGGAGACTTGTACAGATTTGTAGGCATCCCTTCACTAACTATCTTAGAGAGTCTCACTCAAGTGTTGGCATGAGATACTATGACTAGTCTTGTTAAGGATCTATTATATTCATATAGATTCATATCAAACCATCTTGCCATACCCATATTAGATGTTTGACATTGTTTCCATGGTAGTATTGGGACACATCCTCAACCACATTCCTCTCAATGATTAGGTGGTGGTCATGGTGATAGTAAATATCATGATCCACCTATTGACCACTCTTTTACTACAGAGGGACATATACATACTAGTATAGACCCTCCAGCTAGTGTGGGGCATGGTTAGAGTTTATAAGTGGGCCTTGATGATGTTGACTTCAACTTGTTGACCACAAAATGGATGGACTTGTTGACACGTGATGATTTTACTTCTATGCCATCTCATCTAGTTAGTCCACTTGGCTCGTCATTATTAGGACATATGCCAGTGACTAGTCATGCTAGTGTAGATGTAGAGATGGAGCTAGATGAAGCCCAATAAAATTTGGATATACTTTTGGAAACAATCAATTTTGGGCAGTTTGAGTATTATCAGATGCCAGCATCTACACAAGTAAATCTATAGTTCTTTTGTTCATGTTAAAATTTCAATTGTTTAAAACTAATAATTTATGCACATATACATATCATGCCTTGGTAATTATAAATTTTTTAATTTGATTTATTGCACATGTATGTATGTATTACAGGGGGACATGCCTCTTTTTACTCCATCTTTGATGCCAAATTGTGTACATCATTCGGACTCATTCGATGGTGTCAGTAGTGGATAGGTGATTTTTAAATGTTTTGAATTAGACATATGTACATATGCATACATATGTACATATAAATTTCATGAAATTTGTAAATTTAAAAGAGATTTAATTTAATATGATTATGTACATTGATATCACTTTCTCTTGAATATATATAGGGCTCAACACATCCTAGTGAGCATCTGAATAGTCAGTCTTCAGACCACACTGTGAGGAGAGATCACGATGATAGTCCTACACCTGAAAATCTATAGTTTTTTATAGTATAGACTATTTAATCTAGACTTTAATTTAAAGAGACATTCATAGATTCTAGATTGATACCTGGATTTATACATGCACACTATTTATATTTGATATTATCTTTTGAGATCTAGATTATACATGTTTTTGTTATTTGTTCGATGATTGACACATATATTGTAGACTCAAGAATGATGTTTGACACATGTGTTTATGTTTAGGTTTGTATACATGTCTGATGATTGACCTACATATATACATTCTCTAGACATTTCTTTTACATGTTAAATTGTGTTGGATAATGTTCTAGTATATATTTGATGAAATTAATGTATGCATATGTGGTTAATTTTGTTCTATACATGTGATATTTAGATATGATTAAATTCATAATTAGTTACATAATTTCTATTTTTTATAATTAGCTACAAATCACAATTTAAACTTGACAAGTTAAATGAAAGAGTAAAAGTAATATACAATTAGTTTAACCAATCTTAAAACTGAAAATGAAAAACTAAAAGTAATATATAATTAGTTCAACCAAATTTAAAATTGAAAATGATAAAGTTCAACCAAATTTCAAATTGCTGAAAATGAAAGAGTAAAAGTAATATATAATTAGTTACAAGTCCTAATTTTATCCCCTTAAGACAATTTTTTGAATTTCTTTCCCTCGAGGCACATGTCCTAATTAGTTGTATAGAAGTTCCTAATTTCTATAATTAGTTACAAATCACAATTCAAATTTGACAAGTTAAATGAAAGAGTAAAAGTTTAATATAATTAGTCACAAGTCCTAATTTCATCCTCTTACTTGACAAGTGTTCAAATTTATTCCCCTCAAGGTACATGTCTTAATTAGTTGCATAACAAGTTCCTAATTTCTATAATTAGTTCCAATATCACAATTTTAACTTGACAAGCTAAATGAAAGAGTAAAAGTTCAATATAATTAGTCACAAGTCCTAATTTTATCCACTTACTTGACAAGTGTTGAATTTCTTCCCCTCAAGCCACATGTCCTAATTAGTTGCATATAAGTTCCTAAGTTATATAATTAGTTACAAATCACAATTTAAACTTGACAAGTTAAATGAAAGAGTAAAAGTAATATATAATTTGTCCAATGAAATTTAAAATTGAAAACGATCAAGTTCAACCAAATTTCAAAATGTTCAAGTTGTTTCAAATTACAAGTTGTTTTTATCTCATATCAAATGGGTCAGCTCATTGTTGGATAACATTTAATGTTTTCCCATCATCATCAATATTGAGTCTCCACTTACGTATTCCAGGTCCTTTGATTGGATGAAGAGTTAGACTAGTGGTAATAACATGGTTATTATATTGATATACCTTATTTTTAGGTTGATAATTGGTGAAATGAATTCCATTCTTAAGTATTCTTATTTGCTTCAAATATGTCCCCCATACAATCCTGCATACACATTTTAAAAATATCACATAGATTAATTAATTACTGAATATATGTACACATGTACATATATATACATCAATCAAATAATTCAATAAATTTGAATTCATAAAAAACATGTGTGTATACATGATTCAACTATATACTAACCTATGGGAAACATAATTCCATTACTTATTTCAATTTCTTTTGTGTTCTCTCTTTGTATGGTGCAATGCAATAAATAATAGCTAACACCTTCTATGTTTTCTGATTCTGTCATGACTACAAAAACATTGTCTACACAAAGTATATGTATAAATTCCATATTTGATGTTCACGAGTATATGTATTGAATAAATTAACCAAAATTATGAAACAAATACACTAGTATATACATACATACCAAATCTAACCAATCATAAAATATGGTCATAATCACTAGAAATCAATGGAATATCATCATAGTTTTCATCCTCAAGCTCATTCATATTGATAACATCTAGTGGCACCAAAATCCATTCACCCACATATCCATGTTCCTGATTAAAACAGACATCATAGTTTTCATCAATGTAATTAGGACAAAATCATGAGTATTCTCTTGTGTACAATGACCACACATTACTATTTATACTCATAATTGAATGAAAAGATCATGGATCTTTTCTACCCTCTTGCATGCATGCATTGATCTTCTATCAACACCTAAATGTAAGTTCCATACATACATATAAAAAATAAGTTTTAAACATGTATGTACATAATTTAATTATCACCTATCATATTAAATATAAATTTGATTCAATTATAATATTCAAATTAATTTATGCCTAATACCTCCCAAAACATTTTGAATGGTATGACTCGATATTCTTGTGATGACATGTTATATGTATTTGTTGGCACCGTAAAATATGTTTTGCACCACTCAATCACATCATGAGCATTATTAATGTGATATCCTTTATAGTCCATTTGATACCTTCTTAAAGCATGTTTGATACAAGTTCCTACACCCTCTTGCTCACCCTTTGCAAGTCCACTCTCAAAAAAATTCCAAATGTGTGGTATATAAAGGTATCAATGATATCAACATAATGCATAAAATGGTATAGCTGATTTAAATTGTGATGCACATCCACCTAACCATACAAAAAAAGACCATTTTATGCCTTTATTTTTCAAATATTCAAAAAATGTATGTTGTGTTCTTTGTCATTGCTAATGTAAAAGTGATACTCTTCTTTAATGACTCATTCTTGATCTACACTTTCCACACCATCCAAATCAAATTTTGCATGTTAATAAGACACTTGAACCAAAATAGTAACGTACTATGTAAAGTAGTATTCCACTTGAAGTTATTTTTAAGAAATGAAAGAGTAATTCTCTTCAAAGTCAACAATAGATAAAATTGTTCTCAGTGGGAAAATTTCTCATAGTGTTTGAAATTGTTCTTCTTGCCACTTAGAAAGAAAGCATGATGTATATATGGTTGAATTAATTTATGAAAATTTTACATAAATCCTCCATTAGGTATCTCATCTTCTACATATTCCAACCTTGTTGATTCTTTTCCAACTTTATGCACTTATATCTCTTACATTTTGCCATCCTCGTCATATCAATATCTTCATCTCTCAAAGGAAATTTAGTTAGGTTACCACATGTTTCACAAGTTTCTCTTATGCAATCTATTTCACCTATTTCACGATCATTTGGTTTGTCATATAAGATTGATGTTATGAATTGGCTCGATCATTTATGAAAAGAATTTTTAGAACTGTCACTTTCTTCTATCACCTTTTGGAACCCTTGATAGTAAAAATCAAATTCAACATGATATCAAAAAAATGTTTGAAATTATGTATTTAACTTCACAAAAGAGGCTTTCAATCTTTCAAACATTGTTTTTCCAATCTTTGTGTCAGGATTTAAATTACAAAATGAGAGATACAATTCACATTGCATAACATCCAACCAATGTTTTGTGTGTTGAAGATAATCCTTAGGCCCAATCCTCTTCTTGATGATATATCTTCTATTTGGTGAAGGATGAGTATTATCAACCTAAAATTGAATAACTAAGTTCTTAATTGTTTCCACAATCCTATCAGCTCAAGGAGCTCTACATATTAGTGCCCAATTTCCTTCTAATTTACTATCATCCAAATTATTTCTCCTGTTTAGATAATGTAATATTGTCTTCCAACTATACCCAATATGAGATGATAGTGAAGAGATATGTCTTTTTTTCATAATTTCTTATTTAAAATAGATATCAGCATCACTCTTCATGTAATTGATTTATTTGCAAATCTAGTTTTTTTCCTAACAGAATGTAGTTCCCTTCCTTAACACGTCCAACAATATATTTTTGTAGTTTAGAATTCTTCCTCTTTTTTATACTTGTATCTATACCCAATAGTTTAAATGACTCTTTTAATTCATCTTTAAGAGGTGAAATTTATAATAGTTGGGTTTTCTCCATTGTATCAAGCTTCTCAAATTGTGTAATTATTTCTTTAGACTTTTCATTCAATTTCTTCTTCATAGTATGTGTAGGTTCACTAGCATATTCTCTCAATTTTTACACATCCATTTCAATTAAATGATCTATGTTTCTATGATTAATTTTTCTCATCAATATTTGATCTAGATTAACATTCTCATTTGTTATTTGATCTTAGGCTACTAGAAAAATTAAAATAAAGACTTAAGATTCAACTTCTTTTTAGGGGACATATGTGTATATACATAACAAGTGAATTATTAAATACAATTTTATCTAAAATTCAGATGATCCTTCTTCAATATACATTGCTTCATCTTCAATTTCCTCATGTCCAACATTTTCATCATTTACTACTACACATGTATGATATAAAAAATAAAATCAAGAAAGTTGGTAAGGGGATATGTCTCTAAAATTATAAATCAAAGATATAAAAATTTTCTAGACCTAGAAATATAGAGAGAGATTGTACTTGTTGGAAATGATTGAAAAGATCATGAGGCAGATTGTTGGAAATGATCATACATAAAAAGTAATGGAATTGGTAAAGAATGCTCTCAATCATTTTTTTGTCATTGATGTCAAACTTGCTACTTGCAGGAATGACAATTGCTTTAGTGATCCAAATACTATCAATTTGTTGATTGACAAGGAGGAGGCAATCAATAAGATGTAACTAGAACACCTAGAGAAAGGTTGAAGCTATGATGTTGTGATGAAGTACAAGGATCAGCTAAGCCATTGATGAAAAAGTGTATTGATGACATACTCTAAGACACAGAGAATGGGCACACTGAAACATATCAAAGATGTAAGGTTTTAGCTAAGTCATTTGTAAAGCCTAACTAAGTTCATTAGAGAGAGAAAGCCAAGCAAGCTAGTTAGTGCCGAATAGATTCTTAATTGAAGCCGAGAAAGTTCAACTTGAGTAGATGCCAAGTGATCTTAAGATGTTGAGTAAAGAATAGATGCGGAGTGATCTTTAGATGCTGAGTAAAGATTAGATGCAGAGCGAAGATCACGTGCCAAGAAAATACAAGTGCTGAGTAACACAGAGGTGCCGAGCATCAATAAACCAATAGTGTCAAGTTGCTGCATTATTTCAAAAATCAAAGATTCGTCAGATCTAAGCTGACAAGGTTGTTATCTAAAATTTTGTGAAATAAATAGAAGATAAGAGTGATGATCAGGTGGCATAGAACACCATGTAGAACATTTTTGGAGAATACAACTGGACTCTAGACGAAGTTTCTAGATAAGAGCAAGATATGGGGTAGATACATTGTACCCTACCTAATCTACCTAAAACCCTAAAATTGGAGAGGAAGAATCGAGCAGGAAAGGGACTCTAAATTTCTATTTAAGGAGTCATAAGGTCATGAAGCAAAAAAAAGGGGAGGTCAAGCATGAAAGCATAAAGTGCTGAAAGAAGTGCTAAGGAGTAAGAGAAACCAGTTACTCTACTTCAACAGATGACCATGGATATGGTTGCATTGGTATGATGAGTAAGAAGACTTAAGGAGATGAAGCTTGAGATGAAAAGCTATCAGAGCTGAATTGATTAAAGCAAAGCAAAAGGATTGAACCAAAGTGTGATCTAAAATCTGCAAGATATGTTGTAAGTTGTATCAAATCAAAAAGCCATTATTGTTACTCTCTAGCAATTGTAACAGATAGTTTAAATCCTATGGACTTAGATTAGTTTAATAGCCATGCTATAAATCCTTTAACAAGGTGACATTCCAAGTAAATATTCTAAAGTCCTTTTACTAGGCCCATTCCTAACAGTATGGTGAAACCCTCTAACAAGGTCACATTTAACAATGTGTTGTAAGCCTTTAATAGGGAATCACTTTAAAAGAGTGAAAATTAAGTAGCATGTTAGTGGTGGTTTTTCCCAAATTGGGTTTCCATGTTAATCACTAAGTCATGAGTTGATCTTGCATGTTTTATTGCTGCATGTTGATTTCTTGTAACTTGCTAGGATGATTAATTTAAGCTTGGATGGATGAAAAGTTTATGGATTCACTATAATTTGTGAAAAATTATTATTTGGGCATTTAGAGCTTGGATCACTGATTCACCCCCCCCACCCTCTCAGTTATTCTAAAGAATTCTAACAATTGGTATCAGAGCCTTGTTGTTGATTATGTTTAAAGGAACTAGAAGCAGAAAAGATCAAAATGCCTAAGGGAGAAGTTCCCAAGCTCAACAAAGAAAACTTTGTTGCATGGAAAAGTTTGATGAAGCTACATCTTGGATCCATAGGAGATTATGCCCAAAATTTAGTTGTTACTAAACATGTTGATCCAACTAGTACTCTTGCTGTAGAAGATTAGAAAAACAAACAGGAACACAATCAGACAATGTTGGAGATTGCTTCTACACTCAACTATGCTGAATTTGATGATATCAAAGGATGTGACACTGCATTCAAAATGTGGAAAAGCCCTATCAGACATCTATGGAGGAGATCAAAATCTCCAAAGAGAAAAAAGAGAAATCTTCAGAGGAAAGTTTGATGATATGAAAATGGAGAAAAGTGAGAATGTTTCTCAGTATGGCACTAGAATAAAGCAAGTGGTAAGTGCCATAAGATGTTGAAGTGGTCAATTGGATGAAGATACTATTAATAGTAAGTTCTTAAGAACCTTGCTCCCTATCTATGCTATTAGAGTATCTACAATACAAGAGCTAAGATGTGTACCAGGAAACAATCTAAGTTTTGAAGGTATAGTGGGTATACTCACTGCATTTGAGTTATCTAACTTTGAAAACTACAAACCTCAGAATGTTGAATCTACTTTCAAGGCCAAGCTATCACTAAAAGATATTGAATAGGTGAAATCAAAGAAAGGAAGAAAAATGAAATATGTATCCAGTGACAGTAGCACTAATGAGGAAGATGTGGAACAATTGGAAGCATTGTTAGCTAGAAGATTTCACAGAGGCAAAGGAAAATTCAAAGGTAAGATGCCTATCATTTGTTTCAATTGCAATGAAGTAGGACATATTGCTACAAGGTGTACACAGAAAAAGGATTACAAGGAAGGTAACAAGTACAAATATAGAAGAGAAGATGATAAGACAGATTACAAAGACAAAGGCAAGAAGTGTTATATTGTTGAAGAGGATTTTGATGATAATGATGATGAAGTTGTTTATGTAGCCATGAAGGACCAATCTGATGAAGCAGAGCCTATAGCACTGGTAACATGTATGAACAAGAATGATAGATGGATCATAGATAGTGGATGCTCACATCACATGATAGGAAACAAAAATAAGTTTGTTAACTTTACTCAGTATGATGAAAATAGTGTTAGATTTGGTAATGATGCTCCATGTCAAATAAAAGGAAAAGGCTCCATTAAGCTTACAGAGAAAATTTCATGTGATAATGCATATTATGTTGAAGGACTAAACTAAAATTTGTTGAGTGTCTCACAATTAGGCAATGCAAAGTAGAATTTGGAAACAAAACTGCAAAAATCTATGATACTAATGGTAAATTGATAGGAAAAGGAGATCAAACAAGAAGTAATCTATTTTACCTTGATATGGATGATGTTTCTTTTTTTGTTGCAAAATTTTATGATGAATGGTTATGGCATAGAAGGCTATGTCATGTCAACTTTGACAATCTGGTCAATATCAGTAAAATGAAGAAAGTCAGAGGTTTACCTAAACTGAAAAAGCTTGACAATATCATGTGCAAACAATCTCAGCTAAGAAAGATGAAAAAATCAAGTTTCAAAAGTAAAAACCATACATCTAAAGAAGTACTTGAGTTAGTTCATACTAACTTATGTGGTCCAATGGGAGTACAATTCTATAAAGGAGATAAATACATAATGTTGTTTGTTGATGACTATTCCAAGATGATGACTATTATGCTCTTAAAGCAAAAATTTGATGCTTTTCAAATGTTTAAGTGGTATGTGGCTAGAGTTGAAAAGGAAACAAGAAAGAGTTTGAAATGCCTAAGATCAGACAAAGGTGGTGAATTCACATCAAATGAATTTTAGATATTTTTTAATGACAAAGGAATCAAAAGACAAACGTCAACTCCTAGAACTCCCCCACAAAATGGAATTGCTGAAAGAAGAAATAGATATGTGATTGACTGTGCCAGAACATTAATGATGGAAAAGACTGTTACTCTAAAATACTAGAGAGAAGCTATATGAAAAAACCTAAGGAGGATTGGGTTGGGGATTCTAACTTCAAAGATATGTTGCCAAAGCACAACAGGTTTGCTTTCCTATGTGCAAGCTTGGTGGTGATTGTGTCAACTTAAGGATAGATTGATGATCCTTTAGGAAGAACATGAGATTGGCCACTTGTGGATTCCAACCTTTAGCTCAAGGTGATGAGGGATAACAAGTGACAAAGCTAGATTACCCTAGACAAAGCTCTGTCAAAGGGATAACCTTGGTGAGATTGGTGGATTTGAAAGATTTTAGAAATGGCAAACTTTTGGCAAGGTGACAACAATTTTGAAGGCTTGGATGCAAATGTTTTTGGATTGCTAGCTAGATGGTTTGATTCTAAATGAGATGGATGATCTAATAATGCTTAAGGGGATAACCTAAGATGGCTGGCTTTTCTAAAAAGATGACTCTAAAGTGAAGCTTATCCAAGAAGATGTGGAGAAACAAGGATGTCTAATCATAGAAATCATGCCTAGTGGGTAAGGCATAAGCAGGATTGACTCCTAGATGTTGGCTAAATTTGATGGTGTGCTCTAACCAGGCCTCTTGAAGTGCTTCGTCGGCAGCTTCGTCCACTTCTTTGTGGAGTTTGGAAACTCATGATCTTGGTGTTATTTCTTTTCTCTTGGCTGAAAGTTCTTGGTATGCCAAAGATGGCTTGATTTTGACTTTGTGAAACTTTTGTTTGGGTTTGGGTTGTTCCGACATAAATTTTTGAATTTGCTTGGCTTTTAGAGATTTTGGTTGTTTTGCTTCAACTTGTTCAACTTCTAAAGTAGGCAGTGACTACGCTAAGTATTCCCTAAGCTAGGGTTGACCAAGTTTGGAAAACATTCATTCAACAAGTAAAATAAAATGAAGCAATAGATAGGAACACCCAAATAGAAGTTTGTGGTTCTCAGAATGTGATACTTGCGCTAAGGAGTGTGTATGTTCTACAAATATTTCGATCAGTCACTCCAAACACATTTACACCATAAATGGTTTTTTGCAAGGCTAACAGTTGGTTTAGCTAGGGAGTCCTCGATATACACAAGGTACATGAGGCCCAAATCCATAGATGAGACCAAAATGATGTCACACAGCTGAGAGGAGCAGTAACCCACTTCTCCTCTTTCACTTCTCAAGGGTATAAAGTTCTTTGAGGCTTAGCCTGAGTGACAAAATCTTGATCCCAAGAGAGGTGTCTTTCGATTCACCTCCCGATTCTTATACTCTGCTAGAACACTGGAGTTGAGGTCATCCAAGGGGTGATGAAATCTCCAAGTAGGCCTACTAAAAAGAAACAAGGTTTTGGATCCTAATCTTATGCATCGAAGATGGCCTCAAAAGACGACAAGGGGAGAGAAGACTTGGATGACCTTGGGCTAAAAAACACACTTGTTCTTTTACCAACTGACTCTTATGTGTGCTAATCTAGACTTTGCAAGCACTCATGTTTAAGAGATAATGTTCAATTCCAACTTGAAGCGCCAACAAAAGTAAATCGATCGAAGAATGCAAACAAGAAGAAGAGTTAGGGTCAACAAAAGCAAACTCGCGCACCCAGACGCCCTCCACGTCAAGTATCGATTAATTTTCTTTAAGGCATTCAAGATTGAGTGTGTGTTCATTTTAAACTCAAAACAAAGATGTGTGAGATTTGATTTCAAGCGCTTGCCCAGATGCCCTCCACGTCAATTGTTGTTCAATTTTAGTGCCCAAACTTGAAATGTGATCAATTTAATCTAGAGTTTTGGTCATTTAAGAATTTTGATAAAGCTAAAGCAAATGTTCAAAGACCAAGTGTTAGTTAGATTGTTGAACACTTAACACCTTTGTCAAGTAAACCCATCCCCATAAATGGCGCTGAGATTGCAACCAACGGTTGAATTGATGGGTGATTAGAAAAGAGGTGAGTCCAAAGAACTCTTCAAATTAATTTTTGTAAATTTGTATTTAACTTAACAAAGTTTCTTAATTTTTCAAAAATCAAACTTTTCCTAAATTGCATGTAAAAGAGAGATTTGTTTGTTCTTTTTAATCCCCCAAAAATTGAAGTGTGAGATATTGCATTGATTCATTGATTCTTTGTATTCAAGATTGAGTTTATTTGTTTTAAGCATGCATTCTAAGGAAAATTGATTTTAATCCATGGCATTCAAGAGTGTGTTTTGAGAAACATTCATTCAATGGAAAATGTGTTTAACCATTCAAGTTCATTTTAGCAACATGCATTCAAAGACAAATGATTAAACATTCAAGTTCATTTTTTAGCAACATGAGAATCTGCAAGAAACATGGTTAGTGGTTTCATATGTGCTCCAACCTGCAATGAGACAAAAAAAAGAAATTTAGTTAGTCACCCAAAATCTTCAAAAATGAAAGCTTAACAATGGGAAAAAAAAATTTAACTTTTTTTGTTGTTTTTCCTACGCGTAAAAATGTTTAGAATGGTCTAAATCCTACGAAACCACTAAAAGTCAAATTTTGATTTATACTCTTTTTTTTTTAAAAATCTATAAAGTGCAGGAATAAAGATTTTAAAATAGAAGTGCAACAGAGACAGGCGAAGACGATAGTTCATCAGGTGTAGACGCCAAACTGCAGAGACGCTGATCTACGGGGACATTGATCTACGGAGATGAAAAACAAAGAAGCGAAGATGATAGGGTAGCCGACGGAGGCGCTGATCTGCGCAGACGACAATCCAAGATGCGTAGATGATAGTCGAAGAAGCAAAACTGCGTAGATGACAGTCAGAGATGCAAAACTGCATAGACAAAAATTTGGTTTTGGAGACGATAGAGTAGCCAATGGAGATGACAATTTGCAGGTGCAGACGCCAAACTGCAGAGATGAAACTGAGCGAAAAAGGCTAAAAAATGCATATTTTTTTCAAAAAAAAAATAAAAATCGAATTTTTGAAGGTATGTCTTCTTCCCAAGTGCATTCTTTAACCTGCAAAAATAAGTGAAACACCCTACAACTCACTCAAACAACAAGAAACATTAGATTATTAGAAAAAAATAACATATAGATGAAAATGGATAATTAAATGACCCATAGCGGGGTCCCACCGGGTGTGCCAAAATATAGAACAAGATTTAGTATGCAAAGAACATTAACAATAAAGTAAACATTCACAAACCAAAATTAAATTTACATATATGTTTAGACAAAGAAAAGCAAACAAGAAGTGCAAACTTCAAAAGAGAAAACACTCCATGCTTTCTTGATTTTATAGATGTGTCTTCTGATGTGGATGTATGCTCAAGATGCTCAAAGCTGCTTCAATGGAGATGGGTAATGGCAAATTGGTAGCTTTGTGAGCTCTCAATTTGGCATTATAAGGGTATGGATATGGATTTTAGCTCTCAAAAGGGCATGATAACTTTAGCTCAAGGATTGTTGTTGAAATGGCTTGGGATGGGATTCAATTTATAGGCCAAGGGGTAGAGGGATGGAGAGCTTAGATGCAAGGATGGGGAGATGGTTAAGGAGGGATAAGATGCACTCAAAGGGGAGCACATGGATTGTGCTTGTTTACCGCCAATGGGAAGGTAACATTTGTCAAAAGGAGGATGAGTGTGAGAGGGTAGGGTAAAGGGTTGGTTAAAGGCATAATGAGTGGGGTTGAGTATGTAAGAGAGATGTAAGAGGGATGAGTGTGCAAGAGGGAAGAGTGTGGAAGATGGATGTAAGAGTCATGAGTGGGCTTGTAAGAGTCTTTTATATTTTGTAGGAGCACTCATGACTTGGTGCTTGGAATTTTTAAGGGGAGACTTTGATTTGGTTTAGGAATGTCTTAAACTTGTTTAGGGAATGTGACAACATTAAGAGGTGGATTAGGCTTGGGTTTAGGATTAGATTAAGGATGTTAGAGATGTGCAAGTGGATGGCATTAATGAAGGTGGGTGAGTTAGTGGCTAAGCTTGGTTAGTATGGGTGAATAGGGTGGATTAGGCTAAATGGAGGATTAGAGATAGGTTAGGGGTTTTTGGATTTGAGAATTTTATTTATCGAATAGATTTATTTAATAAATAGGGATTTTTGGAATTAGATAGAAGAATTGGATTTAATTGATAAATAATAGGTTATTTGATTTATCAATTAGGACTATAGATCATTAATTAAATTAATCAGCTAGGTATGGCAAAGGATTAATTAAATAAGAATTTAATTAATGATGCTTTTAGAGATAACTAAATAGCATTACTAAAGCGGTGTAATCTAATTTAGGTGTCTACACTGAGTACAGGTCAAAAAAGATACTAGTGCAAAACCTTTTGAATTATGGTATGGTCACTCACCCAATGTAAAACATTACAAAGTATTTGGTTGCAAATGCTTTATCCTTAAAGATGCTAAAAATAGGAAATTTGATGCAAAAAGTGATGAAGGCATATTCCTTGGTTACTCCACTAGAAGTAAAGCATATAAGTGTTTGAATACTAACACTAACAAAATTGGGGAAAGTGCAAATGTAAACTTTGATGAGCATATAGAAGTCCAAGCTGAAAAACCAAAGAGAATGGATGAATATAGAATCTTTGTGTGTTCTTATGAAGGAATGCCTGTTCATGAGGTTGTTGTCAATCAAATTGGGATTCAACAACAAGTTTCAATTTCAGTCGAGTCACAACCAATGAATGTCGAGCTACATTTAGAAGCTGAGTTGCAGAATGAAGAAAATGTACTTTTTGATCTTGAAGTTAGTACACATGAAAGAGATGAAGAACAACCTGACAACAAAGTGCATAGTGACCCTGAATCTAAAAGATCAAACATGGAAACAAGTACAGAACCAAGATTATCCAAATATGTAAAAAGATATCACCCTGCTGAACAAATAATTGGTGACAAAGATGCAAAACCAATGACAAGGAATAGACTAAGACATGAATCATGTCTAATCAACAAATTTGAACCGAAGACAATATATGGTGCATTACAAGATGATGACTAGTATAAAGCTATAGAAGAAGAGATTGATCAAATAAAGAAGAACAAAACCTGGAGTTTAGTTCCTAGACTAGTTAACAAAAATGTGATTGGCACCAAGTGGGTATTCAGAAAAAAGCTAGATAAGAATGGTGAGGTTACTAGAAACAAAGCTAGACTAGGATGAAAGGGTTATGCTCAAGAAGAAGGATTAGACTATGGGAAAACATTCACACCTGTTGCTAGAATGGAAGGAGTAAGAACTTTACTTGCATATGATGCATATAAAGGTTTTAAAGTCTATCAGATGGATGTCAAGTCTACTTTTATAAATGGTATATTGGAAGAAGAAGATTATATTGAACAACGAGAGGGATTTGTTGATGAGAACAATAGGGATATGATTTGTAAATTATATAAAGCACTATATGGTCTGAAACAAGCACTCAGAGCATGGTATGAGAGACTTCACAAATATCTAATGCAAATAGGATTTGAAAGAACTGATGATAATAGCAACATGTACATCAAATCAGAAGAAGGTAAGGATATTATTGTATCTAAAATCTTTGTAGATGACATAGTTTTTGGAGGAAAAGAAGAGCTTTGTAAAAGCTTTGCTGACAAAATGAAACATGAGTTTGAGATGTCTATGTTTGGAGAGATCAAATTTTTTGTTGGATTGCAAGTACATCAACTAAAACATGGTATATTTGTGACACAATCGAAGTACATCAAAGAGATACTTAAAATGTTTAGTTTGGAAGAATCCAAACCAGTTAGCACACCAATGGCAATAGGAAATAAGCTATCCAAAAATGATATATCAGTTGAAGTCAATCAAACAATGTACAGATCTACAATTGGAAAACTAAAATATGTTGTATATAGCAAACCAAACATAGCATTAGCAGTTAGAATAGTGGCTAGATTCTTTGCTAATCCCAAAGAAAGTCATCTCATAGTAGTAAAAGGAATAATGAGGTATCTCAAAGGAACTGATAATTTTGGTCTATATTACAAAAAGAATGAGAAGTTTGAGCTTAATGCATATACAGATGTAGATTGGGGAGGCAACATTGATGAAAGAAAAAGCACAAGTGGAGGTGCATTATTTTTAGGTAAAAGGCTAGTTACTTGGACTAGCAAGAAATAAACATGCACATCCCATTCCACTGCAGAATCAAAATATGTGGCAGCAGTAGTCAATTGCACAAACATTGTGTGACTCACACATCTATTAAAAGGAATAAAAGAAGAAGTAACTAAACCTGTGATATTATATTTTGATAATACAAGTGCTATAAACATATCCAAGAATTCAGTAATGAATGCAAAAACAAAGCATATTGCAATCAAGTATCACTATGTCAAAGAGTTGGTAGAAGACAAATAAGTGAAGTTGGAGTACATTCACATAAAGGAAAAAACTACAGATATCTTCACCAAACCATTGTCCAAGGATGCTTATGAACATCTTAGAGGCAAGTTGGGGGTAATACCCCTAACTCAAGCAGTGTAAAACAACAAGGAAGATGCCTTGCATCAATAGGAACAAATCATTGAAATTAGAAGAATGATGTAGAAGATGACAGCAGAAGTAGAAACTCCAAATCAATCACAAGCATGGTGACAGAGGGAGAAAACATGAGATGCAAAGCTTATACTTTTCATATTAAAAATGCTACATCTTTTGCATTTATGTCAAAGAGGGAGATATATGTAGAAACTGATCAATACAAAGCAAGAGGGAGATATATATATATATGAAAGTGGGAGAGATATGAGATTAGCAATAAGGATGCAGCAGTCAAGAGGAAGAAATAAAAAAAGAAGCAGAAAACATATATAAATTTTGGTAGTAACTAAGTTTATCAATTGATCAATTTGGTTTTCCATCAATGTCAAAGAGGGAGATTGTTGGAAATGATTGAAAAGATCATGAGGGAGATTTTTGGAAATGATCATACATAAAAAGTAATGGAATTGGTAAAGAATGTTCTCAATCATTGTTTTGTCATTGATGTCAAACTTGCTACTTGCAGGAATGACAATTGCTTTAGTGATCCAAATACTATCAATTGTTTGATTGACAAGGAGGAGGCAATCAATAAGATGTAACTAGAACACCTAGAGAAAGGTTGAAGTTATGATGTTGTAATGAAGTACAAGGATCAGCTAAGCCATTGATGAAAAAGTGTATTGATGACATACTCTAAGACACAGAGAATGGGCACACTGAAACATATCAAAGATTTAAGGTTTTAACTAAGTCATTTATAAAGTCTAACTAAGTTTATTAAAGAGAGAAATCCAAGTAAGCTAGTTAGTGCCGAACAGATTCTTAATTGAAGTCAAGCAAGTTCAACTTGAGTAGATGCCGAGTGATCTTTGGATGCCAAGTAAAGAATAGATGCCGAGTGAACTTCAGATGCTGAGTAAAGATTAGATGTCAAGCGAAGATCAGGTGCTGAGAAAATACAAGTGTCGAGTAACATAGAAGAGTCGAGCATTAGTAAACCAATAGTGTCGAGTTGCTGCATTATTTCAAAAATTGAAGATTCGTCAGATCTAAGCCGACAAGGTTGTTATCTAGAATTATGTGAATTAAATAGAAGATAAGAGTGATAAGCAGGTGGGATAGAACACCATGTAGAACATTTTTGGAGAATACAACTGGACTTTAGACAAAGTTTCTAGATAAGAGCAAGCTATGGGGTAGATACATTATAGCCTACCTAATCTACCTGAAACCCTAAAATTGGAGAGGAAGAATCGAGGAGGAAAGGGGCTCTGGATTTCTATTTAAGGAGTCATAAGGTCACGAAGAAAAAAAAGGGGAGGTCAAGCATGAAAGCATAAAGTGCTGAAGGAAGTGCTAAGGAGTAAGAGAAAACAGTTACTCTACTTCAATAGATGACCACAGATATGGTTGCATTGGTATGATGAGTAAGAAGACTTAAGGAGACAAAGCTTGAGATGACAAGCTATCAGAGCTGAAGTGATTAAAGCCAAGCAAAAGGATTGAACTGAAGTGTGATCTAAAATTCACAAGATATGTTGTAAGTTGTATCAGATCAAAAACCCATTATTGTTACTCTCTAGCAATTGTAACAGATAATTTAAATCCTATGGGCTTAGGTTGGTTTAATAGCCATGTTGTAAATCCTTTAATAGGGTGACATTCCAAGTGAATGTTCTAAAGTCCTTTTACCAGGCCCATTCCTAACAGTATGGTGAAATCCTCTAACAAGATCACATTTAACAGTGTGTTGTAAGCTTTTAATAGGGTAGGCCTTTAACAGGGAATCACTTTAGAAGAGTGAAAATTAAGTAGCATGTTACTGGTGGTTTTTCCCAAATTGAGTTTCCACGTAAATCACTGTGTCATGAGTTGATCTTGCATGTTTTATTTCTGCATGTTGATTTTTTGTAACTTGCTAGGATGATTAATTTAAGCTTGGATGGATGAAAAGTTTATGGATTCACTATAATTTGTGAAAAAGTATTATTAGGGCATTTAGACCTTGGATAACTGATTCATCCCCCCCCTCTCAGTTATTCTAAAGAATTCTAACAGTACTTGCAAGAGATGTGTGCATGTACCTATTTGACCTTGGGATGAACCTTCTCCAACCTCAATAGGTTGTCCTAGTTGACTACATCTTAAATAAATTCATAGTTTAAAAGACCATAATTAAAATGAACCCTGATTCTAAATATCCATAATTTAAAAAACCATAATGTAATAAACCCTAATCCTAAATATTCATAATTTAATAAAACCTAATCCTAAATATTGATACTTTAATAAACCCTTAATATTAGTTTAATAGTAACCCTAAGTTAATATTTACCATATTCTTAATTGGATAAACCCTAATCCTAACTATATACAAAAAGTCTAGAATACGATTGTACACTATAAGTTAAACATGCTTTGGAAAAAAGATTGCACATGTGTACCTTGCCTCCTATAGTATCCTGCTAAAAAAATTTGATGATTTTCATCTTCTTGTTCTTGAGTTCTTCTTCATTCATATTTACTTTCTCTTTTATTATTATTTCCCAAGTCACAAATTCTTCTTCCAAATTTTGAAAATAGACAAGTTGCAAAATATTCCCTCCCTCCCAATTGAAGTGTGAATTATCTAATTTGATTTGAACATTAAAATTGAAAAATAAAATTATATTAAAAAATTTATAAATTAAAAAAAACCCTAAAGGCCGAGAAAAGTTTCAATCGTAACTATCTAAGGTCAATTAACCATGCGCATAACTACATTTTTAGTTTCAATGGAAACTTTAGGATTTTTATCTATTGAAATTTAAGTTTAAAGTTTCTATAGAAACTTAATTTCTATTGAAACAAGCTAATTACAAGTCTTCTCGATATGTTAGAATACTTTTAGTTTTTTCATGGCTTCTAGGCTCAATTACCTTGTTCAAATGGAGCACTGAAGACATGTCATTTTGCATGATACAAAATACTCTGAACAGTCTTTCTAATGACTATGATTTTGATACATTTTGATTTTTTTAAGTATACTTTTTTTACATGAATTGAATAGAGTTTCATCCTAAAAAATAAACCTCTATACTGGATGCTCATGGAAGAATAATAACTAAGAGAATATTTTTTTTGAAAAATAGTCACAGTCTCTGTATTTGTGTCCTCTTTCAATCAAAGAAGGAAATTTTAAAATCAAGTAAATATGTAATAAGTTACATGTGTCAAAAGCCACATATGTCCAAATTAGTGTTATGTCAACTTTAAACTCTGATAAAATATGAAATACTAAGGATAAAGACATCAGACCACCTCCACAATTTTGGTATGGATGTTAGCAAACTAAATTTGAAAGAATAAAATTGATATATATTTTAGAAAAAAAGTTACATGTGTCAAAAGTAGTCTCACTCTTTTAAAATAACATTTTTGATAACATACCAATTTTTGTGGAAGATAAAATAATTCTAAAAAATTATCTTGAAAAAAAAAATTATATATATATATATAGAATCTAGATAGAAAATCCTAAAAAACTCTAATTTACTTCACCTTCAAATTCCTAACCATTTTTAAAAAATTTGCATTTCAAAGTCAAAATTTTCTCAAAAATTCATAGTTTAGTGTCGGTTTAGAAAAATAAGTGTAACCCATTATTATAGGTCCACCATCCAGGGATGGAGCTAAACCCTAATTAAGGGACACTAATTAGGGTTACTAACTTATCAGTCTTAGATTAACATATTATTACTTCAACAACCCTAATTGACATGTTGGTGCACATACGCATATAACAAATGTCAAGTGACACCATAAAATTTACTTTTACATAAGATTTGACATGTCACAATTTACAAATTGATACACAAAAAAGCATCTTTCCCAATCCCTAAAAGAAGGAAGGAACTTGTAAATTAGATGAATGACCACTAGTATGTTGAAGAAAAGATTAAGGAATTTTTCCCTCCAAGCAATTCAGATGAAGCTAATGAGGTAATCAAAGAAATCCTAGAAAAGAATGGCTCCCTACAAAAAGAGGTAAGAAATTTGAAAATAGAACAAGAAATTCAATCAACAAGATTGTGTGAAATCTTGTAACAAAGGAATAAGGAAAATGAAGACTTGGAAGCAAGAAATAATGAAAGTCAAAATCAATCCCTTGACCAAGAAAGTCTTATCAATAAACTCTCCGAATAAATTGAGGAAATCATGAGTCTGAGATCTAAAAATGAAAGGTTAATAAATAATTTAAGCATTGAAAGACAAATCAATGAAAGATTGAAAGCTGATTTGAATTCTAAGAAGCAATTCAATGCAAGAATAATGAAATCCCAAGTAGACATGGATCAATTGAATCAACAAAGCGAGCAAAATCTCTATAGGAAAAAGGGTAAAGAAGGACTTGGATATAAAGAATAAGGTGAATCTTCCAAACAATGTGCTCAAAGGAATCAAAAACCTACTTGCAATCACTGTGGTAAGATATGTCATACATCAAAAAAATTTGGAGCAATGGGAAAGTAAAATTCAATGGAAAATGCTACAATTTTAGTCAGCATGGTCATAAAGCTAATGAATGCAAGGAGAAACCAAAGTTTGAAGGTAAATGTCACAAATGCAAGAAACAAGGTCATAAGGAATCTAAATGTAGATCTAAACCATTCAATCCAGTTGAACAACTTATAAAGGCAATATTTGTTTGGGACTACAATACTTGGTGTAGATGTCATTATTGTGAAGAATATGGACACTTTGGCATTAACTGTGCAAGGCATCACTTGAGAAAGAAGGATACAACAATAAGATTTTATACATGCACTAAACTTGGTCGTATAGCTAAGAATTGCATGAATATAGGTAGATTTGAAGATGAAAAGAAAGCCAAAGCTGATAACATTAGAAAATAAATGAGATGGAAATGGATTCCCAAATCTACCTTGCAAGCCAATTCAAATGATATTCATGTCAATCAAGAAGTGGGTGACTCCACCATTTCCAATTAGGTTCTTAAGGAAGAACTAGAATTGTATCTTCAAGCCACATCTTAAGAAGTTCCATTGAATGAAAGCAAAAAATCCATATCTGTATTGCAGATATAGAAGGATCATAGATGTTTAGCATCAATATTCATCGAGCAAGGCTAGACCATACCAAGTGAGGTCGGGAGTAACAAGTTTTGTTTGGTTGCCAAGTTACAAGGTTCTACCGAGTTATCTAGATAGATAGTGGATGACAGCTTGTTAAGCACTATGTTATTATGGCTCTCTTCGTACCATGCATTAATGGAAGACTTTCATCAAAAAAGGCAAAATTTTGACTTCATTCTCATTGTGAATTTAGTGTATCTAGAGAAAAATGATTTACAAAGCATCTAGGTGATCTTGAGCATAGTTTGTAGTGAAATTTTTGAAGGAAATTTTATCAATCTATTAAACAATCATGGCATCCACCAGTAGTAGTAGCAAGGCAATGAAATGTTAGTGTGTGGTGTCAAATGGAAGGCTTCAAACTTCAAGCTAGTGCCAACAATTGTGGAATCACTTGACCCTAATGGAGTTCAGTCTCAAATTCTAGCGAAGGTACTTCTCATAAAAAATATTCATACTCATTTTAAATGTGTTGTTCAAGAAATTGGAACCCTAGAAATGGATAGTGCCTTAGCTAAATTATGTGTGGATGGAACCCTTAAACCTGAGCATAAACACTTTGAGGAGAAAGGCTTGACCCACATTCCGCACCTACCAAGGAACTTCCAAATCAAGTGGATTAGGTATATTTTGAGCCATGAGCACAATGGTCAGTTATGGTTAAAGCAACCTGTCTTGATAACAAAGAAGATGATTCACAGAATCATGGGTCTCCCCATGCTCAACAAGGTTAAGGTTACCAAAACCTTAGGTTAGGATGAGTTATAGAAGAAAACCCTAGCTAAATGGGATGGTAGAGGACTGTAGATCATCAATCTATCTGATGTAGAACTTAGGTTTGGTATTCATATCATTTCCCATAAAATATATAAATCTAATAGATTGAATAGTGTGTCATGTGAGGCTATGGACTTAGCATAAAAAGTTGTAAAGAAGAATTTGGAGTATGATTTGGTAGATTTGATGTTGAAACAGCTTAGCAAGAACATGGAAAGTATCAAGACATCAAAGAATAATATGTGTAAATTTGGTTCTTCATTAACTTGTTTTTTCTTTTATGTACAAAATTTTTTCCAATCAAAAGGATTAGTGGTATGGAGAAAGGATACTCTAGTTCTATATCAAATCAATGAGTTTATTGTAGAAATGGGTGAAATTTTTTATAGTATTATGTATAACTATTTTGAATTTTTCAAGGAGAGAATGAATAATAGGTTTCAAATTCAACCAAAACTTGTTGAAGACTACAAGGATGATTTTTTTTTCATGGTTGACTATGATAGGGTATATATTTAGGTAGATAGGCCTAGAATTATATGGGCGAAACCCCTTCCGTACAAGGTTAATAGTGATTAAACCAAGGAAATAATTGAAGCCCTGGTGAATGAATCTATAGATCCAAAGTTACCTATATTTGGAACATAAGATGATGCAAAGGCCAGAATAAAGCTGAGATCAAGCTATCTCAAGCAGTAAGCAAAGGTAAGAGGAAGATAGCAAAGCTAAAAATTGAAAGTGCCCCTCTTATGCTTACTAACGGAAAAGGAGAAGATGATGAAGAATCTGAAGAAGAAGAGTAGGAATCAAAAAAGGAGGAAGGGCTTATAAGAAAGAAAGGCAAGGTGATTATCACCAAGCCACCCAAGGCCTCCATAGTTGTATTTAAAAGAAGATCCAAGAAGAAAGATGGCAGTGAAATTTGTATTCAATAAGCCTCCACTCACAATCAATTAGAAGAAGGTGTAGGCATCACAAATTTCAAAGCTTTAAAATATGAAACAAGAACTGATTCTGAGAAAGTGCAAATTGAGGAGCTAGTGCTAACTACGATGGGAAAATGGAAATATTCCCCAGATCAAGTTGCCCCTCATATTTCCAATGAATTGTTGGAAAGGTTGAAACCAAGATGGGAATTAGCTATGTAGACAACAAAGAATATATATGAGAAATCTCTAAGAGAATTGCTACCGAATCTTACTAATATAGACGTTAAGGCAGCAATGAAGGATAATGAAGGTAAAATGATGATCAGATTTCATACTTGTTTGATCTTGATCAAAGATATTGAGCATGTAGTTAGAGATGCTACAAATATGTGGAAAAATTTTTATCATTTACACAAACCAAGTGAGGATCTAGTGGAGACCAAAGATGATGATGATGATAGTGACAATGAAGAATATAACACACCTTGTGTCACTATTGATGTTGAGGACTATCAAGTAGTGATGAAGGATGGTGAAGAAGAGAAGAAGGAAGAAGCTAATGAGGAACATAAGGATGGAGAAGAAGAAGAGGATGATCTAGTAAGGATAGCTACACAAGTTATAACCTCCCTTCCTCACTCTCCACTAAAGATTGCTACATCATCTAGCATGGAGACAGCTTTAGCAAGTGTGATTGCAACCACCACAGATACATCATCTGCTCAATGACTCATTTCTCCCTCTCATCTCTAGGCATCACTAATGGAAGTGTCTACCACTTCATCCACTGAGCTATAGTCATCCTCTTCATCAGCTCTTGAGTCAGGGACATCAGCAGTGTGTACAGCATCAAGTTCTAAAATTTTGTCTACTTCAATTTTGCATGCTCCTATAAGTACTTCATTTATAAATACTTCTACCAGTGCTCCTATTATATGTACTTCAGTTAGTGTTCCAATTTTTATTACTTGAATTTTGGATTCTATTAGCACTCCTATCAGTATTCCTTTAGTAGGCCATATTCAAGTTCTCACAGCAAGCCCTACTATTTCTACAAGTGTTTCTATTTCTAAGTCCAAGGCAGTAATACCAAGGAAACCCCTTAAAAGTAGAACCAAGGAAACCCCTTAAACTTCTCATTACTAGAAAAGAAATTGATGAAGATATAGACTTGGAGAAAGAGATTAAAATTCCTAAGTTGGATCTTGACAAAGCCATTTTGGAACAAATGAAATTGGTCAGCCAACTTCTGGAACAAAAAGCCAAGCAAAAGTAGCTTAGAGAGGAAAGGGATAGAGGATTTAGAATCATTAAGAGTGTAAATAATATTTTGAAAAAATCCATAGGAGTGGATGTTGATTCATCACAGAATATTTTTCTATAGTTAGAGGAAGCAGTTAATAAATTCAATGAGGACACAACTGGTCAAGAAAAGTTGTTAGACAAAGATGAGAAAAGTTTGACAATAAGGTGCTTGAGCACTTTTCTATCCATTAGGTACAGCTTTCCTCAATTTTGAGTAATCTTGAAAATTCTTTTACAAATGTAACATCTCTTTTTTCTAAACTTTGTGATGTTACCAAGTACACAGGAAATCAAGGAAAAACTGAATAAAATTGATGAGGATCTAAAGGCCAGTGCCCAAAAGTTGCAACTTGATCCTAGCTCAAGCTCTACACATCACATAAAGTTCAGATTCTTATCTAAATTGCAAGCTGAATTGTTGAGAGAAGAAACAAGGATCAGGTCTACATTGATAGACATCCAAAACATGATACTACCAATCATGGACACATTGCAAAAACATATTGCATATTCAAAAACATTGATTCATAATAACAATTTTTCAGTTGTAGACCATATGATTGAACTTTTAGCAGAAGTTCAACTGGCACTACACACGTGCAAAATTTTGCAAGAGAATGGGGGTAAGACATTATCTCTTATTCTCAAGGTACACTCTAATTTTCTCTCACATTTTAGTGTATCTATATAAGTATGGTGTAAATAAATGTTTGGCATTATTGTCAAAAAGGGGGAGAGAAAGAGATATTTGTGGAGGAACATATGTATAGTACATAATAAAGAAGAGAGACTTGTATAAATAGTATGGTACTATGGCTTATATAATATGCAAATTGTATGAAGGAGATATGTGGAAATGTATATATAGTAGGTTTACAAAGACAAATTTTGAAAAATCAAAAAAATAAGCATAACACTGTACATATATTTTTGGCTAATAAGTTTTTTTGTCACTAATGCCAAGGGGGGAGATTGTTGGCATTAGGTTATGTTTTTCATTAGTGAAAACACTTATTCATAATTCTATATGGTTATTGAGTTCATCACTTAGTCTCCAGTGTTTACTGAGCATTCAGTGGTTGCCAAGTAAGTTCAGTAGTTCAGTAGTTCACATTGAGCATTCCAAAGGTTACCGATTGAAAATAGATAGTGTGTAATCTAGTAATTATCATCAAGAAGTTAGTGGTTACTGAGATTCATTTTATTTATTGAGTCATCAGTTATTGTGATGTGAAGCCAGTGTCTACTGAGTGATGGGATGATCAGTGTTTATTGAGTGCAAGCAAGGTAAACATAGTGTTCAGTTCTTACCAATTTACACTATATCTACCGAGTCCCCAATGTTCACCAAGTTCAAAGCTATATTGAGTGACTAGTATGGAACAAGCCTCTACTTCTATCAAATTCATGAAAATGTTGAGTAATGTAGTGGACACCGAGTATCAAAAGGTCACCAAGTCAACTATTTAGAACCCAAGTTTCTACATTTGGGCTAACTTAATAATATTTGTGTTAACTTATGTTTTGGCTAACCTTGTTGATATGAGAATTGGAATGGTATATATATAATGTATTATATCATACCCAATGTATATATTCATGATGACAAGTAATTTTTTGAGAAGATTGAATGTGAGTCAATAACAAAGTAGAGTATTCAGCAAGGTCTATAAGGAGCAGTCAAGTTGAATCTATCACAAGAGGTGATCAACATTTCAAGGATCTAATAAAAAAAATAGCTACAAGTCTGATCTACTATTTCATCCCAATAGGTGAATCATATTTAAATCCTTTAATGGGGTAGAATTAATAGTCTTTTCTCTTAAATATCTTAATACAGTGCATAGTTCATTGTATGTTTGTAAAACCTCTAACAAGGTGGACTTGGTAGTCCTAATTGCTCCTAATAGGGAATATCATTAGAAGTGATCATTGTAAGCCTTAATAGGCCAACTTTATACTGTAGTATTGAAGTTTTGTGGGTATCATCCCCACCCCAGTTTTACTTTCTATTTGGAAGGTTTCTAGGTCACCAAATATGGTGTTCCTATGTTATGAATGTTTATCTCTTAGTTTCTCATTCTTTCAGTAGATTAGATGATTAAATGGTGAATGGATTATGTATATTAAGTGTTGAATCTATTAAAAAAAATTGAGGTTATTGATTCACCCCTCCCCTCTCAGTAACATAGCTAGTCTTGATTATTTCCAACACCTCCCCCACTAAACATGAACTTCCTCCTGGAGTTCATCAAAAAGATATGGATACTGAGATCTTGTCTATGTTTCATCCTTCCATAAAGCCATGATCTCATCTTAGCAACCCCACTAGACCCTAACCTAGTCTAGTTCTTGGCCTTAAAGAGCTAGGGTCTATTGGGTAATAATAAAAATAGGCTCTAGTTCTAATTGCCTATCTAACTCCACCTATAAGGAATCCTAATCTATAATGTGAGACTCATCATATATATATCCTCTATGTACATAAATATGGAACACCCCATGGATGTATGGAGAACTAGGTGGCAAGGCTAGATGGTAGGCAACTATTCCTATCCTATCCATAATCTCAAATGGTCCAACAAATCAAGGTGCCAACTTAGAGCCTTTTTTGAATCGAATCAGACTCTTGTGAGGTCATACTCTCAAGAAGACTTTTTCTCTGACTCTATACTCTCCACAATCCTAAACTAATGATAACCCAACTTTAGATCTATCTTTGAGAATACTCAAGCACCCTATAACTAATTGAAGAGATCATCAATCCTAGGAGGTGGGTATTGGTTCTTAATGGTTATTTTACTCATTTGGTTATAATCAATGCACAACCTAAGTTATCCATCATTCTTCTTCATGATGATCACCGATGCACCCTAAGGTGACAAACTAGGTCAAATATATCCTTTCTCTAAGAGTTCCTCCAACTGGGTCTTTAGCTCACCAAGCTCATGAGTATTCATCCTATATGGTGCTCTCAATACTAGCTCAACTCCTCATACAAGATCTATATGAAAATCCATTTCTCTGGGTGAAGGCATACCAAGGAGCTTTGAAGGAAATACATATGTAAACTCTAGTAGAATAGGAAAATCATCGAGGTATGGCTCTCCCTCTAAATCCTCCTCTTTGTCACTAATTGTGATAGTGAACAACTAGCATCCCTTTTGCACCATCTAAGTTGTGTGGTGGAAACCCTACAAAGAGATATACTTTAGAAATCCCATATTCATCCACATACTCTACCCTCTTTTGTTGATCATAGATCTTGTTGATGTGTGCATAAATCCAATCCATGTCAAGGACAACATCATATGAACCTAGAGGGGCAATGCATAGGTCAAACATCATGGTCATGTCTCTAATTTGAATTCCTGGCTCCTAAGGCTACCTCTACTTCCCAACTAGCATCCTATCTAACTGCCACAAGCCCATAATTCTCCACTATAAATGGAGATATAAAGGGGTCAGTAGGTATAGAATCAAATAAAATAACAACCATACTACCTCATATCATACCTATGGCTTCAATAATTATGGCCTGATTCTCAACCTAGTAGTTATCAACTACTGCAAACACTCTATAGGATCTACCCATATCACCAACCATAGGCTCTGAGGTAGCCCCTCTCTAACCACCATCTTATTGTCCCTATAAATACTATCTAACTAGGTGACCCATGCCACCACAAGTGTAGCATAATCCCTAGGTATAAACCTATACACCTTATTGATCTGGACTACTCTGGACCTCCAGTCCTACTAGACCCACTTAACCACCTCTAGCAAACACATGAGTCCTTGTTGGCTATGACTATAGGGCCTATGAATTTTGATCCTATTTAGGACCCTATGACAACCACTACTTGGGATTAGAGCCCTAATACCCCTGTGATGGTTTTTACCTAGAGTCCTATTGTGGTTTCTACTACTGGGACTATTGGCCCTTAGAGGACCCTACTAAGTAGTTTTACTTCCCTTTTAAAGGGGTCTCTATTATCTTGATTGTTGGGTAGTGTTACAGTGCTATCTCAAGTACTCATCTGAAAGTAGTAGGGAACTCCAAGTGGACATTACCTTGAATTGATAAATTAAGGCCAATTATGAAATGGTGGTTCCACAATTTCTTGCCCTTCATGTATTCAACATAAGGAAGGAGCTTGAAAAATTGGCTCTCATATTGGAGTACTGTGAGGCCTCTCTACTATAGAAAATGGAACTCTACCTACTTCTATTTAAAGTGCTTTGAAAGATACCTCTCTCAAAATCTAGCAAAAAATATCTTCCAAGTGAGGGTGTCAATCCTCACTCCTACTATAGATTCCTCATGTTGCCACCATATGGAGGCATTGTCCTATAGTAATCTCATAAGGATGTAATCTAAAGCACCATTGCAAACTCTGTAACCAAGCCTATTCCACTTCCTCATCTATGAAACCTAGAAATAATGGTGGTTGGATTCATATCAACCCCCTAATCTCATCTCGTACATATCTAGGAGGTCTATCGGGTGATGGCTCTAACTAATGCATTGACTCACCCTCATGATCACCCTATCCCTCAACCTACCTCAGTGGGGGACTTCTACTCCTCTCTTTATCATCTTCCCTACCTCCTCCTAGTACATATTCTTCCCCTTTGGGAATCTACTACTTGGGATGTACTATGGGTGGTAGCCTCTACTAAACTATTCCAATCAAGGTTTCGAGGGCATCCAAAATATCCTGACTAGGGTTCTGTGGTGATGGTGGTGGTGGTGGAGGTGGAGGTGGAGGTGGTGTTCCATCATTCTATTCTTCCCCAACACTTATAGCTCTACAACCTCTACCTCATCGAGTATTTTATGTGACGGGAGGTATCCTTCACAAAAATTAAAGTTTTGAATAAGTTAAAATGTAATGGGTTTAGGTTCCTAGTGTTGAAACTGATGCTTTAATACCAAAATTTCATGCCCAAAATATCAAGGAAAAACACATGAACAACTCTATTCTTTAAAGTTAAATAACACCATGATGGAACCTTAGGTTCTGTTGCTACAAATACACCTAATTTGGGTTACATAATTTGATTTGATAAAACTCTAGCTTTAAGTGTGATGAGAAAGAATTAGGGTTCCATAGTTCCTTAAATTTGAGTTAAAATATTTGACTAATTTCATAAGACACATTAGGTCTGACATGATTCTAGATTTCATTTCATTATGTCAGTTCAATTCCCTAGGTGAACTAAATCTGTATCTCTTAGGAAGCGATCCAAAACTATAATACTTGACCTTGTTTAGATTCATATTTTAATTTAACTATTTAAATCATTATTATTCATTAATAATTACTTTTGACATTCATTTCATCTCTACTACATCTTCCTATTTCACTATTGGGACAAGTACCTAAGACCACTTCATTTGTATTAGATTCCTAAGATCTTAGCTATTCGAGTTAAAGAACCCATAATGAAACCATTATAAAATATTAAACGAAATAATATACTAAGATTATTTAATCAATTTATATGATATATCTTCCTTGATAAAATAACCTACCTAATAATCTAACATAAGAAAACAATCTAACACCCAAATAATCCTATAAAATAACTCTTTTAAATATCATCTCTTCTTTTATCACAACCTATAATAGCATTAACCAACTTCATAATTTAAATACTAACCCACATCACTACTAAATAAAACCATTTAACTACTAAATAAACCTATCTAACATCTAAAACTTTGAATTTAATATAACTTAAATATTTAAAGAAACATAGCATTTTCATTAACACCTATTCATTAACACTAATAATACAAAACTTATAAAATATATATATAAATTAGCACTAATTATAAACTAACTCATTCTAAAATCCTAAACAACCTACCATTTAACACTCACTTACCATTCCACAACACTAACTACTAACTAATCCTAACTCCTAACCAACCCTTAACCATCCCTATCACCTAACCCTACAAACCCACTTGGCATCTTGGTAGATATCACATCCATTCCCCAAGGACATTAGGTGGCCTCTAAGGCTCCTTTTCCATGTTTCCCAAGTGTTGAAAAAAGGTTGCCCAAGGTAGCAAGACTTTCCTTCCAAAAAGGTCTGCACGGGGTACAATTTGAGAATGTTTAAGGTTTGTTTCTTTTTTGTTTGGAGGGAGAAAATTTTTGGAGGTTTATATCCAAATAAATTGTAAACTCCCCAAGGTCAACATGCCAGTAAAAGGCCTTTTCACATGGGTTGACATTACCAAATCTTCATCAAGGACTAGAAGGATGAGTGGGCCAATGGGAGAATTGCTCCAAGATGAATTTAAGGTGGATTTTATTTGTGGTTGAGATATTAGTATGATGGGTCTTTACCCTTTTGGTGATGAGGAGAATGTGGAACCCACGCGATGTCCCAATTTCCCCATACATTTAATTTAAAATTTACTTTTTTTTATTGTTTTAATTAAAGGTGATGTCTACATTTAAATCTACCCTTTTCTTACTTAATCATAGAGTTTGCACTAACAATACAATATAATAGATTAAATATCCTAATAAGGAGAATATTGAAAGAATATTCTCTATCACAAAAAGGAAATTAAAACCTTCCCCATACATTTTCCAGAGAGCATTTTGGCTTTCAAATAAGGGAAATTTATAAGTTCTCTTTTCCCCTTGATAGTACTAGCTTTCCTATTAGAAATTTTTATAGTGACATAATGTATTAATGTTTTGTTCATTCTCTTTAGTGGATTGTAGGTATAATTTTGATGTTAAATTTTTTATTCAAATTAGGAATAATTTTAGGGAGTCTATAAACAATGCAATATAAGGTAAGATTAACAAAATTTATATGAACTGAGGTTTCAATATAAAAGTAAGATAATTGTATCTAATTTGAACATTGATTTTAACACAAGACTATAAGGATGAGTCATAGCATCTATCAATTAAATAACTCATTTATCCATATTCTATAATAAGAGCTTTCAAATACAATGATTCAAAATGAAGATTTCATGAAGAAAGATAGAGAGTTATCAACTCAAAATTTTGCAAAGAAACCTAATTGAAAGTAGGGTATGAATTACAATTTAATAATACTTGATCACAGAACTTGATTATTTTGTACAATAATTGAATGTTTGATTCGTTAATATTAAAATTACAACATTTAATCTAGTCGTTTCATATTCATTTTCATCACGAATATACAATATAACAAGTGGTATTACAATGGAAAAATCTCTAATAACATGACACCAAGAACACCATTAGTGCCTTAAGAAAACTAGGATTGGTCCATCATGAGATCCTATCTAGACAATTTTTAAAACACAAAAAACAACCATAGAGAGCTCACCTCCCATCCTAGGCCTCGATGTGAGGCTACACCTTGAGTTGGAGAACCAATAACTGACCAGGTGACATTCAGAAAACAAACACAATGACACACTCAACATATAGTTCCCATCCAAGGTATGCATAACAGGTTTTTTAATGAACCTAAGACTAGGGAGAAGGTTGGTTTTTCCTATTAGGAGATGTCAATCATGAACACAAATCATATCCCTCTTCCAAGGCTACTAAACCACATAAACTTCCATTTCTTTCTCTCCTTATTTCCCCAAAACAAAATTAGTTTGTATTGACAAGAAAGGGCCCATAACACCTTACTTTCTCCATCTTCTCAACATGAGAAGAGACTCTACACTAACCTGGAGTCCAACTAAATCCTTTCTCCTATATATGGAAAATTCTACCCTATCTGAGGGTGGGTAATGCCAACACTCCCTTAATAATTTTTCAAATAAAATAAGTAAGAGAAACATGAAAATAAATCAAATGAAATCCACAATACCCATCCCTCACATGATACAAACACACACATACTACAATATGCAAGAACTTAACACACACAAGCAATGAAACAAGGTCATAACCATGGCAATGGAGAACCAGCCTTCACAAGGGTTATGGCAATGAAATTTGAGATGAGCTAAATCCTCTCCTTCTTGCAACTCAAAACTTGACTTCTCTAAATGTAGAGAATGGGTGAACAATATTCAACTCTTAAAAGAGACTCTAATAGCTTCTAAATTCACCCACCCCAAATAGAAATAACTCCAAACTTGACATTAGTCTCCTATGTTCTTCCCACTTGCTCCTATTGTAAAGACAAGCTTTTATAAGGAGTGATAACTTGAGTAACCTCATGGTGATTGGTCCATTTTCGTACAAAAGGAAGATTGAGATATTTTAGGGGTCATAAATGTTACTAGGAAGTTCTAGGAGAATGGGAAAGGTTCCTAACCCATACACATGCCACTTGGGCACTCGAATTAAATTAAATTTGGCCTATAGGATCATTTTAGAACCTATACAAGTGGCTTAAAATATTTGATCATAAAAACCCTAAGGATGTAACCTTTCCACTAAACCTTAACTAAGGGAAATTAATTAGGGTTACTAACTAATCAATCTTAGATTCATGGGTTACTTTAACAACCCTAATTGACATGTTGGTGCACATATGCATATATCAAGTGTCAAGTGACACCATAAGATTTTCTTTTACATAACATTTGGCATGTCACAATTTAGAGAAAGATACACATACATTCATATTATGATACAAATTAAACACAAGACAATGAGGTTTGAATCACTTTATTGAATTCAACCTTAGTCTTACAATTTACACATAGGGTTGATTACTAATTCTCTGGTTAATTCAATGGTTAATTATCCTACACACTCAATTCAAATATTAGTAGTTTGATAACATCACATTCATATATTTAAACCAAATTTAAATAATCACGTTGATCAAAACATTAAAAATCTCATTTAAATAACCTTCCTCATTTTTGTACACATATTTAATCATCACTAATTATATAATTAAGGTATTTAACATATTCATAATTCTGGCATGCCTACACATTAAACATCAAATAACATGATTAAGAATTTTTAAAGTAAATCATCACACAACATAAATAATATAGATAAAGTCTAGTCCATCAAATAATATCTCAACATATCGAGTCATAATGTGTCAAAATATAATGTATCAGATCTCATATTATGGATCAAGGTGAGGCCTCCATCCAAATTGGGTCAACTAAAAGATAAGGCTTATTGACTACATAACACAACAAACACCAAATCATTATTCACAAGACATATCAAACATAAGCTGAAAATGATATTATTTTTCCTTGCATTTAATTTGAGATTTGATGAGTTCCTCTTGGTGTGCGTCATTTCTTTCCCCTGCGTCAAATTCAATGGTTCAAATGTTCCACACTCTAAGAATATCACAATTAATTATAAATTAGAGAAACCTTATGAGATGAAGGATAATAAGAAAAATAAGGATAAATATTATGTAAGTCAATTATTTAGTACTAGTCAACAATTTGATTTCTTTATATCATGATTTCCTTCAACTTTGGGTGAGTCTAAGGAAGAGAAGGAAAAGGATCCCTTTCAAGGGAACTTCATCTCTAATGAAGAAACTTGTGAGATTATGATAGAAGAAGAGGCTATGGAAGAGGAAGAAAAAGACAAAGAAAGAGAAAATGGTGAAGGAAAAATGACTAAGGAAGAAACTAGAAAAGAAATAAATGAAGGCAAGACTTTAACTATCGTTACTAATGATACTATTGTTAGTGATGCTAGTAGATATGCCTAGTATCTCTATGGTTACAAGTAAACAATCAAATGGAGAGAAGAATGTGACAAATAAAATGTAAATTCTTACCTAGACTCTCATGTCATATAGTGGTGAGAAGTCAACTTTAGATACATTCTTAGTGAGTGGGCTAGGAAAGGCACTACCTAAAGTTGAGAAGGAAGTAGATCTTAAAACATATGATCAAGATAAACTTATAAATTTTCCAATGATGGACTTTGTAAAGAAAAAGAAAAGTTTAGAAAACAATTTTGAGAAGAGAACAAGGATATTGGGGAAGATGTTGGATACATTAAACAAAACATTGTGCACTCCTTACATTTTCTAAGGTAGCAATGTAGTTGCAAACTTTTATAAACTCCTTGATGAATTTTATATCCACTTTAGATCTCTTGAACATGTGGCTAAAGTGAAAGAAAGAAAAGAGTATAAAGCTAAAAGGTTCAATGAGTTTTTTAGATCAATTAAGCATGTATGTAATTTGGAGGAACTTATGAAAAAGGACAAGGAGAACTTGGAAAATATAGAAAAAAACTATGAATCATTAAACAAAGCTATCTCTAAATTTTAGAAGGAGGTATTAAGGATAATGGGTAAGATAAATTTCCAACACATTGAGAAGTGAAGAATTCAATAAATTTTTAGTGAATTTAGGAGTCTCGTTACTCGTAAGATTGAAATTATGTAGAAGGAACTTGAGGTGTTAGAAATAGCCCAAAATACATATGCAATATTTTGACCTACAATCTTACATGCATTTGAAATAGAAAAATATACATTGTGTGGAGAGATACAAGTGTTAGAGTCAGTGATGAAAATATGGGATACAATTTTCTAGACATTGAAGGTAAATTTTGGTGATATCCATTGATTGGTTAAGATAAGTTTATCTTGAGATGATACACACACACACACACACACACACACACACACAATTAGTAATTTTTGTATCTATCCTTTGTCATTGAAGTAAAAGGGGGAGAAATAAAGTGAGAAATGTTGTATGGGGAGACAATATTTTGTGTGTCTCTTTGTCTGTGTGTATATAAATATTTCAGTTCTTCAAACAACTTAGATATAATTTCTAATCCACTCAAACTCTATAGAAACTTACTAGTAACATAAATTTGTAGTCAACTATCCCAATAATAAAAACTTGTAGACTATAAAATATTAACAACAAAATAGTTCAAATAACATCCACACAAGTAAGACACTAGGATTTAACATGGAAACCCAATTTAGAAAACACCACCAGCAACATGTCACTAATTTTCACTCTTCTTAAGTGAGATTTGTTAGGAGCCAACCCAATTAAAGATTACAATACACACTATTAGGTATGACCCTGTTAAAGGATTTAGTCACCCTTTTAGGAGTGGCCTTAATAAAGGACTTGAGAAAATTCCATTAGAATGTCACCTTGACGGAAGGATTTACAAATGATTATTAAGACAACCTTGATTAAAGGATGTCAACTGATACAATTGTTACAAAGTAACAAAAGATTGATCTAAATAAATACAACCCACTTTGCAAATACATATCATAATTTGGTCAAATAGTTGATTCGTTGACTGGCCTCCATTAGCATCTTCATTACTGATTCACTTGGCAACCCTTCAAGCAATTACTCTTCACCTCAACACTTAATTGTTTAGCTTTCTTCTCAATTTTTCCAACCAACATAATCAACAATTTCTCCAACATTTTTAGGTCTGATAACTTCCTTAGGTTAATCCTTATGCCTCTTAAATAGCTAGCTTTATTATTTGTCATTTAAACACCATTTTTTATCTTAGGTTTAGGTTAGATTCATCAAATCCTTCCATCTTTTAATTTCCTCCTTGTTCTAGGAACTTCTCCAAACCTCTCTTTGATCCATGCATAAAAATACTCTATATTAAATGTTCTAGTTCATCAATCCTTATTTTCAACATTCTTTACATATTCCAAGAATTCAACTATGTTAGCTAGGAATCTCAATTTCTTCACAAACTATAAAATGCCAATACTTGGCCAATACTATGCTCCTCATCCACGGTCATCACTATATAACTCATTCATCAATATATTTCCTTCCTTGGCTTACACTGGCTTTTCTAAGTCCTTTTTACTAATGCTCGGTCCAACTCTTCTAATACTATCTTTTACTAGTGCATAGTTGACACTAAATTTTCTCAGTTTCTATTGCTCACTTGATTGACACTAGCATAGGGCAGCTTGTCCTATGAGTTCCTTAATCTTATATCTTGAATGTTGGTTAGACATATGTATTTTTTATTAATTGTGTTGATCATAGATTGGTTTTGACAAGTGAGTGTCAACATACTTAAGAAATTTACTTTGTTCATGCCAAACTAGTAATACATGCCAACTACAACATATAAATATTAGACCATGCCGAGTTGCAATGAGTGCTAAGTCACTCATGTGTTGAGTCACTCAAGTGATAAGAAAATAGATTGTGTCAAATGATTCAAGTGTCAAGTAATAGTAGATGTCGAGCAATTCAAGTGCCAAGTCAAAACAATGTATGCCAAGCATCAGAGGCTACATACTCCAACTAACACAGATTGGACATATTTGTTTGTTATGCCACAAACAACTATGTAAATCATTTTTCAGCCAAACTAAGGATAGTTTTTTATCCTTTAAAGATAAGGATGAACCTATATGCAGATTCCCCGTGCAAATTACATGCAGCCAATCAAAAATGGGAAAGTTTAAGTGGCAAAATGGATGAATCTCATCTGTAGATTCATACCTAACCCTAAAACACCTCAGTCTTCTTAAGGAGAATGAAGCCCTAAATTTTTAATAGAGTTGAAAGAATTGCAAAGGGGTGAATGATCAAATGGGAGGAGTGAACAAGACATTTTGCAGAGCATTCAAAGTGACTTAGCAGTAAGAGAAAATTGTAGAATCAATTAAGTGAAGAATAGAGGATAGAGAATATAGCATTGATACATTAGATTGTGAAGGATTAATCAAAGACTAGATAGAGGTGATCTATTATTAGGCAAGCAAGTGCTAATTGCAAGATCTATCTTGAGAAATTTTGACAGGTGATTTCAATTAAATCTCCTAGGTGGAGTACTCCTAACTAGCTTTACCAAATCCTTTAATAGGGTGGCATTCCAAGTGATCGACCTAAAGTCCTTTAACAAGGCACACTTCTAATAGGGAATTGAAATCCTCTAACAAGGTGGGATTTAATAGTCTTTGTAAGTCTTTAATAGGGTAGGCCTTTCACAAGGTAGATCATTATCCATGGTCAAACCATTGTAACCTTAATTAGCTACACTTTATTGCTATAGTACTAAAGATTTGTGGGTTTCATCCCCACCTTAGTTTTACTTTCTCATTTGGAGGGTTTTTGGGTAATCATATCTGGTGGTGTGTGTGTCTAATCACATGTTTACATGATTGATGCATATGCTTTATATGTTATATTATAGTTTATTATGCATGTGATGTATGAAAGGTGAAAGTTTTATGGGTCCAAGTTTAAACTCCTAATTCACCCCCCCCCAGAAGCTTACTCCTTTCACACTTGTAATCACAATCTATACTACTATGTGAGGTGACTAAACAAAAGAAAAAATCCATGGAAGATAAGGCCATGATTGAAGAAGACAATAGAATCTTGAACAAAAAATTAGAAGAGAAGTCAAGAGAGCTAACCAAGATCTCAAACATGTAATTGGATACCTTAAGCCAAATGATGTATGCTTATCATGAGTTGAATGTCAAGGACATTGAGATAACTACATTGAAGTTGCAGAATGAACAACTATAGAATGACCTACAATGATCAGAAGTATGGACACAAAGCCTTTGAATGCAGATCCAAGTGCATGTGGTCATCAAACAAGCCATCAAAGGTAAGAAGCTATGGAAACTCTTATGAGTGGGATTACAATACAAGATATAGCTACCACGATTGTCAAGAATATGGATATATTTCTGAGAATTGTATTAGGATTCACTTTAGTGTTAACTAAAAAAGGTGGTTGAGTCAAACCACACTTTAGCTATTTGAAGACTCATCATATTAGTAAGCATTGTCCAACTAGGTCAAAGGTACCAAGTTGTGAATTTGATAAAGAAAAAGGCAAGGGAGATGTTGAACACAATAGGAATGAGATGAATAAGACATGGAAGAAGAAAGATGATTGCACTACATCAAATGGAGAAGGTATCACTTCACCCAATGCGTTGGGTGGTCACACCTCATCAAACTAACAAAATAAGAGGTATGTGTGATTGATATTTAAAATATTATATCATACATCAATTGAAAAAGAAGTTAGTAATGAAAGGACTATATTAGCATGAATGAAGATGCAAGATGTTGTTGAAAATTTAAAATTAAATTTTAATTTTTCATGTTGTTGGTGAGCATGAAAAGTTTTCAAGAGTTGCCAAATTAGCTAGTTTATGATGAGTCTGTAGTAGTTGTCAAGTGATGGTAATATCAATGGATGTCGAATGATTCTAAAATCAAGTTAATGCCAAGTTTACAGTTGTAGAAGCACTGAGCATTAATTGCAAGGGTTTTTGAAGGGTATATGGTCATTTTTCACTCATTTTTCATCATTTCAAATTCAACCAAGAGAAAATAGAGTAGAAGGCGATAAAAAAAAAATTTGAAGTGACTGCAAAGATTACAGCGATAATTTCACACCAATTCTACAAGATTTTCAAGGTATTTATCACAAGCTGAGCTATGCAATTTTTATTTTACACAAACTCTAGTTTTACATAATGACATCTAGCTCAAAGAATGTAGAAGGGAAGGAGGTTTTAAATGTCCAACTAGATAGTAATGAGGTCAAATAGCCTATATTCAAAGCCATCCCTGACATAGCATATAAAAAAATCCCTCTGGTGCACTATCTATGATCCTGCCAAAAATTATTATGGTACAAGATGTTAGGAAATGTTACAATTTGAAAATAGGAGGAATAGGAGACATGGAAATCAGAGAAGCCTATAAAATACTATGTGAAAATGGTGCTCTAAAATAAGAATTCAAAATCGTCAAAAGGAAGGGTTTGACTCATGCCCTAGATCTTGCCACCATTTTCAATACGAGATGGATCAAAATTGTCTTAAGCTGAATACATGATGGATCCTGATGGCTAGAAGGAGGAATGTTTAAGATATCAAAAAGGATAATTCATAGATTGATTGGCTACCCAACCCTAGATCATCCCGAAACTCTAAGGAATGACTCCAAAGAAGTGATAGAGAGGAACATTGGGGCAAAGTAGAACAAACAAGGAATGACAATTGATACTATCACTGATCCACTACTGAATTTTTTTGTAAAGGTAATCTCACAAAAATTCTATCAATCTAGTAGATTAAATATTGTTCCCTATATTGCATTAGATATTGGCTATAAAATTGTTAAGAGAGATCATACTTATAGTCTGGTTGAGCTATAGTTGCAACAAGTGATGGAGAAATTAGGAGTTATAAGGAAAACCAAAAGTACACAATGCAAATTTGGTTCAGTACTTATCAATATATTCTTTTATGTACAAAATTCATTTCCCTCCTTTAGTATAGTTGGATGGAAGACCAGTAGGTCAATAGTAGTGCAGATCAATGAGTATATTGCACAAATAGGAGAAATTTTTTAAATATTGATGACTAGCTACTTTGAGGACTTTAAGAAGTCAATAAAACAAAGAATGGGGATACTTGTTTTATTAGTTGAGCAAGAGTACAATGATATATGCTTTCTATTTGATGTTGATTATACCTTTATATAGGATGCTACACCAAGGGCCAGATGGTTAAGACCACTTGGATATGAGATCAATGTTGATGAAGCATCAGCAACAATAACTACACTTCTAGCAGAGGAAGTGGAAAAAATTGCAAAAAACTTTGGAAATTATGATGTGATGAGATAAAAGATTGAAATGGAGTTGAAAACTACCTCTACACTTAAAAAGAAAGATAAATTGGTGAAAAAGATAAAGGCCAAATGTGGTGAAGGTGCAAGTGAGGAAGAAGAGGAAGAAGATGAAGAAGATGAAGAGGATGAATAGGAAGAACAAGAACAAACACAAGGACCTCTTGCATTGACCCAAGGCATGGGAGAGGACAAGGAAGAAGAAGAAACAAAAGTTGTCGAGGGAGACGAAGCCGAGGAAGCACCAACACATGCTGAGTCAAAGAAGATAAAGGCTAAGACATGGCTTGTGACTAAGGCAAAGAAAATTGAAAAGCCAAGCCCAACCAAGCCTACTACTCCTACCACCAGAGCTAGCACATGTGCAAACACACAAAAGGAAAAGTAAAAGACTAAGGTGATAAAACAAGGAGGCCATGAGCAGAAGAGATAGAGAAGAAAGTATGTTGTGCAGCATGACTCGGATGAAGAAAAGACTAAATTAGATTATTTGAGTCAATTCAAAGTGGTAAGTCACAAACCACTCTCTGATATTTAAAATGTGTATGAAAATGTCAAAAATAATACAAATTTATCTAGTTTAAAGAATATTGATTTTGAAAAACTTGGAAGAGAGGAGAAGATGGAAGTGTATGCAATGATGTCTAAATTTAAGAACACTCCACTTGAATTTGATAAAACTATACCAAAGGGCATATATAAAATTGTTGAAAATAGTGGCATTAAAGGGCATATATAAAATTGTTGAAAACAGTGGCATTATTATTTAAATTTGGAAAAATAGATGAGAGAAACAACACTAGCCCAAGTAATGCTAGAATTAATAAAAGGTCATATTGCCAAGGCAAACAAGAAATATGGAGAAAGGTTTGAACCAAAGTATAGAGCATTCAACATTCTTCAAAATAACATTGAAGATGTTGTAAAGAAATCCACAGAAATGTGGAAATTGATCTATGGATTAACCACTTTAAAACAAGGAGAAGAGGACCCCTTTGAGGGTAAGAATGATGAAAAAAATGATAAAGAAGATTGTAAGGAAGAAGGAAATATAGTTGAGGGGAAGACTAAAAATATAGATATTGACACAGCCACAATTGAACATAAACATGAGGAACAAATGATTTGAAGAAGATTCTAGACCAATCTACACTACAAGCACAATTATGTAATAATATAATTTTGATCATTGGAGAAGAACTTCAAAAGGTAGTAACTAAGGTTATAAGGGATAAGTTGAATCTACAAGAACCACCTTCTACCATCCCTTCAGTTACTCAAGTACAACCTTTCACTCAAACAACAATAGAAACATCTACTAAGGTTAATACTAATATTAAAGTTGATATAGTTGAATAGAAATAGATTATAAAAGAAGGAAAAGGGATAACAATAGAGAAAATAGGATAGATAGATTTATTTGTACCTAAAGCACAAACACAAGAAGTCAAGTCATTGTCATAGATCAAGATAAGTCTGAAGAGGGTGAACAAACACCTAAGGTAAAGGAGAAAGAAGCCATCTAGGCACTAGTAACTCCACCAAAATCTGACTCTTCTCCTATAAAATTCTTCAAAAGACAAGCACAAAAGCTATACCATTGTAGATCTCAGTGCCAAGCTCAAGCTCTTCAAAAGTTTATAAGGTAACTCACTATGGTGATATCACTTTAGATGAAGAGATAATAATTCCTAAATTTGATTATGAAACAATAAAAATAGATCAAATAAGCATTTTACAACAAGCTTTAGAGAAGAAGAAGCATGAAGAAATGCTTAGGAAAGAATATAGGAAAAAGAAAGCACTGCAAGAAATTAAAGACATATTTTTAGATGCATTCAGCTTGCCTACTCTTGAAGAAACAAGACACTATCAGAGAAATTTCCAAACATAGTATAAAAGGTCAACAATGAAGACATTGATACAAGTCCAAAACTTCTTGAGTGGTTAGAAAAGAAATTCTAGAGTAAAGTCAATTAGAAGATATCTAGTGAGATGGCACTGACTCAAGTTGCACTAGCAACAAAGGTTAACAATTTGAAGAAGGTACTTGAGAATATATTCTTATTGTACACCAAAGTGTGTGATCCCATACTCTTCACCCAAGAGACCAAACCTCACATTCTAAACCTAGAGAGAAATCTCAATACATTAGGTACAAGGTTACCTCAAAACCCAGCTTAGATTGAGAAGCATTTTAATACCTTTCTTCAAACACAAAGTCAATTAGTTGTGTTAATAGCAAAAGAGGATAACATAATAGACAAATTGATAAATATACAAGTGCCTCTCACCCCTCACATGGAAATACAATAGAAGGAATTAACCTATGTAGAAAATTTGTTAAAGAAAGACCCCAATCTTTCTACTCTAGATGGCCTAGTACACCTTGCTACCAAGCTTTCCATCCAACTCAAGTCACTGGATGTTGCATGTGACAACTAGGATGCAGCTCTAAAAATCATAATGCAGGTCCACAAATCATTTTTGGACAAACACACTATCTGTGTATAGCCCATTTGACATAAGTTTCAAAAAAAGGGAGAATATTCTAAGGGGGAGATAGAATAAAAAGAAGGAGAATATCCTATAGGGGAGATAGAAAAAGAGACAGAAAAATAGATCAATCAATAGAGACAAATCCACTTAGAATGAAGAACAAATTTTGGATACATAATAGACATATTAACTTAGGGGGGTTATAACTCTTGAGTCAGCACCCCCCAGAAGCTTACTCCTCTCCAACTTTTAATTCCAATAGATTGATCATCTCTTCTAGGCTTCAACACAACAATCTTCTCCACTTAGTGTCATGATTAAATAGCATAATATCTTGTCAAAGTCCATTTGATCATGTGCCCATTGTAGTTCCTCATAAATCAACCTTTCCACTAGGTCCTCTTGCTATATCTTCTTATCAAATCCTCTTCATCAAGCATCTTGATATAGAACTATACTCAATTAGACACTATCTCACCAATAAGATTTGACAATAATGACAACATCACAATTGTTCTAATTGTAGTTTACAACAATACATACATACATACATATACATATACATACATACATACATACATACATACATACATACATACATACATATATATATATATATATAATGTTGGCAATTTGGCTGAGAGGGGAGTATAGAAATGCATTGAGGATATCATTTATCGAAACATGTTATCTATATAAATATAATAGATCATGAAGACAATTTTTTTGAGTAGAAGACTTAGAAGATTACCTAAGTATCATAGAATTTTCCTATCAACATAGACACCATTTTGGTTTGCAAAGATCATAAACAGTGAGTTAGCACATTCACACTTGAGGAAAGAAATAATGGGTTATAATGATCCTACATACAAGAGCACAGTTCATTATGATTCATGTGGATGAAGATATTAATGATATAATAGTTACAGGTATGCACATGCAAAATAGGCACAATAGGACAAAGTTAAGGGAAGTGGTATTTTAAGTTAAGAAATTATTATTTTTAGCAAAAAAATTACTAAACCAATTAGAGTTGATATCCTATATGTTAACCCTAAGTGAAAAAAGTATGATTTTGCATTTTGGGACATCTATGAAGATATGAAGGCTGAAACAACATTATTTCTTGATATAAAGGACCAAATTTTGGATGCAAAGTCGTGTAATGATTTTGTGATTATTATGCTATGATTTTCTAATGCCAACTTGGTGTTAGACTAGAGAAAGATTAAATTATGAGAAGATGTTTACACTGAGCTTCAAAGTAAAAATCAAATATAGAAGATGTGAGCATTGTCAAAAGGTTCATGTATCTATTATTTTTGTGTATAGAATATCATTGTAATTGCATTTTTTGGCAATGGGCTCATCTTGCAAACATTTTGTAATTATTGCAATAAATTCTAATAGGGTTGAGGCTTCTAACAAGCACCAAGACACTATAGGGATGTAATATACTCCTAATAGGGTAAACATCATTCACAAGATACTTTTGATTAGTGGATCATTTTGTGGGTACCATCACCATTGGGGTTTTCTCTTGGCCAAAGCTTTCCTAGTTAAAAAATAATGGTGTTATAAATTTCATTGTGTTATTTTTATGTTTACTTTTTATTATATTCACATGTGCATGTTATAAGGTGGTAAATGATATCCATAGTTGGGGGAAAGTTTGTGGAATATGTATTAATGCCCCTCCCCCCCACAAGTATTTCCTAATTCAAACAATTGGTATCAGAGAATAGTTACTTAGAAGAGTCATAATAATTTGAGTAAGATAGCTATGGATATGGACTAGTTGTAGAAGAACCTGGATGAATATCTTGAGGAAGTTGATGTGATCATTGAAGAAAGAGATAGCTTAAAGAAGAAATACAAAGAGGCTAAAGATACCAATCAGAACTACAAAAAAGGAGATTGAACATTTAAATTCCTAGAAGTATGAATCAAATTATCAAAATAATGGTAGTTATGTAGTTTCAAGGCTTAAGAAGGAAAATGTGAACTTAAAACATGAGTTAGAGATTAAAAATTTTAAATTGAGCTTAAAGGATGATGAAAAGAAGATTGAGTCACATTTGAGATATGAGAATGCAAATATTGTAAGGAAAATTGCAATAAATAATATAACCATTTCCACATAACCCATAATAGATCTAAAATAAATATGCAATTGAATCCACATGCAAGAGAATAGACAACATATGCACAAAAATGTGACACAAGATATACCTTGGGAAACCCCCATTGAGGGAAAAAAACCAAACCTCCAAAAGCATCCATCACCATGTATTATTCAACAAAAAAACCCTTGCAATAAAACCATGGAAGCCTTCAAAGCCATAGCCACTATCAAGAAATCTATGTAAATAAGCATGAATCCACACATCCCATGCCATGCTTCCAACCTTCACAAATGCTCCCTTGGCTAAGTTGTCAAACCTTGTCTCACTCGACTCTGTTCCTTTTTACATTTTCTCTTCATACACAACAACTACCCTTGTGCCTACTTACATAATAGCAAGTCCCACAAAACCACCAAGTGGTATTACAATAAAATATGTGCTAAAACCATGTGCTACCTAACCCCTTTACCCCACATTTGATATTAAAATTTTAATTCTTTTTCCTAATATTAAATAATTACATGAAATATTATTACAATGTTACAATACAACTCATCAAGTATATCCCATGGGAATCTTTACATGTTGCATGTCCATCTTGGTGCAACATTACAGAATAAAATAAAATAATACAATATAAAATTATTACGCAATGTGTGCAACGTATACATTGCACAGGGTCAATATGTAGCCACATAAATGAAAAAGGAAATAATCCCTCCCAGCACATCCACCATCATGGATCAAAGTAGACAAAGTGCTCCATCCTAGTACCCACAATAAAATCAAAGTATCCAACATCTCAAACATGAATGATCTCACCTCCTATTATGTCACTGCTACCAAACATACATAGAAGTCATCCAAAGAGAAAGCCACCCAACCTATCACATTAGAAGATCATAAAATCCTATACCAACTAAAATTCCAAGCACAAAAACCTAATCCTAAGGTAATCACATGTATCTATAGTTGTCAACATATCCATAGCTAAAATAGCACCCATAGCAAGTGTCAACCCATCCAACTATCCATACCTCCAAACGTAAACCAAGTGAATCTCACATCATCAACATATCCAATCTATATCCTATAATCACAAGCCTGAAGAGCAATACCTACCACATATATACCAAGAAGCTCACACTACAAAAGATAATTTCAAATCTACAACCAATCCACTCGCAACATCTCAAAGAATTGATTCCATGTAGTCTCAAGGACATCCACAACACATAAACCAATAACTTACAAGAACAAATCTCATAAAAAAATGTCCAACAATCTACCAAGCTCTCCACCACCAACAAAGGAGAGAGATAAATGAATAACCATGTCATCTATCACATGACTTACATGAGCACAAACTAGTGATCACAATCCCTAACCAATCTCAAATTCAATGTAAGAAAAATTGAACATCCAGGAAGATAACCAAGACCAAAGAGAAACCATGCAAATCATAACTTGTATCATGTCCTTCTACACACACCTCTTATTGTAAACTATGAAAGTATGATCTCCTCCATAAAACCCCAACCAAGAAGCCACAACAACACCCAAATCATACTAGATGATGAAGATTCTTCAATCTAAAATGTAACAATGATACAAAATTCCACTAGTCACTATAGAAAAATATAAAGATGAGATAATTTTTATGGTTGAGATAGATGTGACATGTATGAAAGAAGTTGAGGCAAGAGTTAAATTATTGATGGTCTATGAGATGACTAGAGAATTAATTAAAGTTTATGCAAAGACAATTCATGAATCTAAAAAAGATGAAGAGTATCCCAGATGGGTCATCTATAAATAAAATTTGAAAAGTAAGGATAGATGTATAGTAGGGATATTAATAGAAAAGTTTATAAGAAAATTTGGGAATTACTTAAAGAAACTAGTATGAATAAAGAAGAATTCAAAGAAGCTATGGGCATAGCCAAAGAAATGAGATTAGGTGAAAAATATGAGATTTTAAATATAAAATCATTAGCAATACAAAGTGTAACTTTATGGAGATTCCAATTACAAAACCATCAATATAAAGAACCATATGTCGTAGTTGTACCAATACCATAGTTTATTCCATCACCTCCAATTTATCCTATGGAAGAAGAACTCATTACCATAGTAAAATTCAGTCATCTATACCTTGAAACACAAGAAGATTAGTGAGATTAGTAGAGGTTAAAGAGGAGAAAGAAAAACCACCAAAGCCTAAGAGGATGAAAGAAATTGCCATTAGTCCAGGGAAGAGACAAAAGATAATACTTACATATGTGGGAAGTCAGACAAAGAAAAATATAAACCTGAGGACACCAAGGAAGAAATAAATAGAAGCCAAAGATAGAAAATATGAACTATATGATCATTATTGATGGTAATTTAACCAAGTTCGATAAATTTTACCATTTATATGATAATTTTGAGAAATTACAATTAGAAAATGACATAGTTATATATATGATCTTGTTTAAGAAAATGTTTATAAATATTCATGGATAGATAGCTAACGATTGATATGAGAAGTTGAAGAACAAAAAAAAAAGATTCAAGGAAGAGGTCAAAGAAATTAGAGAGAGAATAGTTAGAAAGCTATGTGAAATTGAAAATGAGGAACACTTTGAGAGGATCATGAAAATTCTAGAGCCATTGTTGAGGAACAAGACAAGAGTAATCTTGACCATGGGAAGCAATTATGAGTAATTAATTAAAGAAACAAATGAAGCAGTTGTTAGGGTTGTGATAGAGTTTAAAGACACTTTTACTAAGGCATAGAAGACAAAACAATTTCAGATATACCTAAGCCTAGAAACAAGGAAGAAAGCATGAAGATGGGGGGAGTAGTCGAAACACAAATCCCTACTATAGTAGAAGAAAATGGAGAAACATAGGAAAGATGTAGAGATAATAGTATCATAAATACCACAAATCACAATTTTTACTGATACAATGAATATTGGCATTACTCATATAATAATTGATGAAATAGAGGATCCTTTTAAGGATTATGGCACCATTGCTGACATTTTGGTCGATTATAGAAGTTATGATAAAGAGAAGAAGGATGAAGGAGATTAAAAGAATCTAGGATACTAAAAGAAAAAAGGTGAAGAAAAATAAGGAAAGGATAAGAAAGATCAAGAAGATTTGGCTAAATTGGTAGATGAACTTAAGAATGCTGATAAGTTGTAGATTGACTAGGAAATACTTGTGCAAGAGACCTCATATTTTACACTACGACTCAAACATACAAAGATAGAAAAGGAGCAATCAACAGAATAGCCAACTAAGACATTGAAAGAAGAAAATGGAAAGGAGAAAAAAGGAGAATAATTAGGGACAAAAAAGGAGAAACAAGAGGATAATCAAAATCTTCATATTCAACTAGTCACTCCTATAAAGGAACCTAGCTTAGAGATTCCCAGCACTAGCACACCAAAGACTACTTGAATCTTTTTTAGCAAGCATGATGGGGAATATTTTATTGACAATGGTAGAAGACCTAGAAATTAAAATATTAAAATATTTAGTCAATTATTAGCTTTTTCTACTGGTAAAATAATTGAGAAGAGCAAAGGAATAAAGAGCACTAAAGAGATTATTGAGAAAATGACATCCAAGCTACAAAGTTTGATGAATGTGTATATTAGTGAGAGAAATCCACACAAAAAATAGTTACTGAGCATATTAGTGAAGTTAGGATTAACCACAGACAAAAATAACAATTACATGCAAATATAACCAATATCATAAAATAATAAATCACTTAGAAGAGAACACAAGACAACAAGATTTAACATGGTTCACCCAATCCCTAGGCTATGTCCACCAAAAAACAAGTCCAAAATTATTATCCTCCAGTGATTACAACCTAATTACAATATATAATCCATTACATCTCAATATTGCCACAAGAAGAAATTATCACATCACATCTTATCAAATCCCTAACCCTAAGCCCTTGTTTATATAATTATTTTTTCTACTTTAGAGTTAAAATTAGTTACAACATGTCAGCCCAAAAATGCTAATAAAATAGTTGCCAAAAAAAAAAAAAAATCTCAAGGGCTACACCCCCAAACCCCACTCGGGGCCCAGCCATGAACCCCCCCCCCCCCCCCCCCCCATTAAGAATTATGGAGTATGTACAGTACTTCCTTGATTAATAACAACAAACTAACAAGTAAGAGCAATCCACATAATCTAGCAGCATAGTTAGCATCTTATGGACTGTGCACACGTATCACAGTTTCAAATTCAATCAAGGAAGCATGGAATGAAGGATTGACCAGCATAAAGATTATTTTTGTTGATTGAAAATCATTGCTAAATAATTTATCAACATAGAATGAAGGTAGATTAAAAATTTTGATTTTTTTATAGTATTTTACTCACCTTTATCATTGATGTCAAAGGGGGAGTGATTGTATGGAAAATTGTATGCATGAGGAGATATAAGGTAGAGTATAGTTAAAGAGGGGGTAATATAAATATTGTAATATCGATATATAAGTACATAAAGATATTATATAATGGAAATGATCCACATTTTGAAAATTTGGTATGGCCATGTGAAGAAATTCACAATTTTAAAAAATTTCATTTTGGGGCTTACCCAATTTTCCCATATGTTGCCATCAATTCCAAAAGGGGGAGTTGTTGGAAATTTGGCTAAGAGGAGAGTACGGAAATTCATTGAGTATGTTTTTTATGATAGCATATTATCTATATAAAGACAAAAGATCATGAAGAAAAAGTTTTGGTTGGAAGACCTAGAAAATTATCTAAGTATTAAAAAGTCCATCTATCAATGTGGACACCTTTTTGGTTTGCGAAAATCATAGATAGTGAATTAGCACAAGGGCACTTGATAGATGTAAGAACATGTTATAATGATCCTACATAGTAGAGACCAAGTCATTATGATTAGTATGGATGAAGATATTAATGATTCAATAGATGTAGGTATGCATAGGCAGAATGAGACAAAGTTAAGGAAAGTGGTATTTTAAGTTCACCAATTAGGGATGACATACTATATGTTAACCCTCAGTGAGAAAAGTATGATTTTTTATTTTGGGACATGTGTGAAGAAGTGAGGGGTGACATAACAAAATTACTTGGTATAAACGATATAATTTTGGATGTGAAGTTGCGTAATGCTTTTGTGGTTTTTATTCTACTATTTTGTGATTCAGACTTGGTGTTAGAGAATAGAAAGAGAAAAGTGTGTGAAGATATGTATAGTGAGCTTCAAAGGACAAATGAGATATAGAACATATAAGCATTGTCAAAAGGTTTATGTATCTATTCCTTTAGTGTATAGAATATCATTGCAATTGTATGTTTGGGTTGTGGGCTCATCTTGCATACATTTTTTAGGCTTCTAAAAAAGGCATAGTCATATAACAAGGATTGAGATAGTTTATGGATTTGATAGACTCCTAACATGGTCAATGTCTCTCACAAGATACTTTTGATTAGTGGATCATTTTGTGGGTACCATCCCCACCAGGGTTTTCCCTTGTCCAAGATTTCTCTAGTTAACAAATAATGGTGTTATGAGTTGATTTATGTCATTTCTATGTTTAATTTTTAGTATATTCACATGTGCATATTATAAGGTTTTAAATGATATCCATAGTTGGAAAAAAGTTTGTAGAGTATAGATTCAACCCTCCCTCTCATTATTTCCTATTTCTAACATACATGTATATATATACAAATATATACATACATACACATATATATGCATATATATAAATGAATGTATATATCTATACATACATATATATACATAAATCAATAAATACATATGCAAAAGGGGAGAATCATAAGATCACATATATAGAATTTTTTTCTTTTGGCATCGGAGACTTGGCCATTTTTCACTAAGTTTTTCCATTGATTACAAAATGGGAGATTGTTGGAAAGAGTATTCTATGTGTCCATATAAGTGTTGTAATTAATGGTAATATGTATCTTTTCTATGGGCACTAGTATTGATGAAATGCTTTGATGAGTTAGACATAGCATGAAAAGTGTCTAAGCCTAGGAAGGCTATACAGAGTTTAGTCAAATAATTTTGGTTGATGATGAAAAAGGAATATGATCATATGAATCTATAATTATATGGATATGATGTATATAGTCTACTATAATTATCATAAAATTTGGTATTGGATGCAACATAAGTTTTGATATCTTTAACAGACATGTGTTTAGGAAAATGATACAAAGCAACTTCAAAAATCAGGATGCTTGGCTTAGTAAATTGAAATGATTTTCTAATTAAATTACTTATCATTAAAGGGATGACATCAAATATCTTAACTCTTGGATATCATATCTTTATTTTTATTTTTGATATGGATATGGACCCATTTGGTTAAGTCCTAATCGGGTTGACATAATTAATAAAATAGATTGGCATAAAGGAAGGTCTTTTTAGAAGTGATGTTATAGATTTTTTTTGATGTAAAGTTGTGATGTGCAAGACTTTATGTTGAATATTAAATCAAAGAAGATCTTAGTGTCTATTTGTTGTGATGTGGAGCTTAATCAGACTTGAAGGTTTATTTGGCACAATTTTTTGCCCATATTATTTCTAGAAGGGTTTAGGGGCAATGCCCCCAAGACGAAGTCAAGAGGCAACATCCCAAGTGCACTCCCTATCATAGTATAGGATGGGGTCAAGGGGCGATGCCCTTGTGGACATTTTTAGGGTTAGCACCCTTGAATCCAAAAATGACCTTATAATGTAAAAGGTGTTGACTACTTTTTTTTCTTATTAGATGACTTACTCTAGCCCTAATTTTGTAGGTGGTAAAAGCTTGTATAAAAATGCTTAGGGTTAGGGATTTCATAATGTAATGGTGATATTGTAGCTTCTTGCAATAGTATTGAGATGTAAGGGATTGCATATTTTAATCACTAGATAATAATAATATTGGACTTCTTGTTGGTGGATGTAGCCCAGGGATTTGGTGAACCATGTTAAATCTTGGTGTCTTGTGTTCTCTTCTGTGCCATCTATTATTTTCATATATTAGTTAGATTTGCATGTAACTATTATTTATGTATAAGCTTAATCCTAACACTATTGGAATTAATTAGGCATCATGATCCAAATGGTAGTTCATTGGGTATGACCTAAAACTCTTATGTAATACTTCATGTAATTGGACAATGCATCTTTGAAGGTGGCTTCAACATTATTTAAATTTGAACAATGAGCGCCCTTTGTTCTCATCAACTCCCTTTGGTTGATAGACCTTTAATAGGTTTGTGTCTTCTAAAAGGTACTTATGTACTTAATATTTTGTATCATTTCTTAATAGGGTCAAGTCTCCTAACATGAACACTTTTAAAACTAGTGCATCAAATTGTTGAGTATCATCCCTACTAATTTTTTTCCTTGGCTAGGTTTTTCTTGAGAATAAATGTTGATGTTATGAGTTTCTTTATGGTGTATGGTATATTTTTATGCTTTGTCATTTAAATTATTGTATATTTTTGATGTTATGTAGGAAGGGATAAAGGGCACCTCCCAACTACCCTTGCTTAGAGTTACACATAGAAGCTACCAAATAGAAGAACCTACAAGAAATTATAAAGGAATAAATGCATAAATGATGAAATATATTATTTAGCATGCTAGGCATAAGGCCTACCTAATTTTAGCCATATATATTCAAATCACAATCAATGAACTTAAGAGCTCAGGCTTACATAGCTAAATATTTTTGTATTTTCCTTTGGTCTAACTTCATTGTACTTTTTTGAACCTAGATCTCTACTTTTATAGATAGTAAGACCACGATTTGGCTTATCAGGAAATTTATTACAATTATAAGTCCTCCCCAAAGGAAATTTTTTGACATTTCAAATAAGAAGGATAACATCTATGGGGACAAAGATGGGTCCACATGTGATCCAAGAAGAGGTTCCCAAGTGCGTGGAATTCCATATGTAAAGAAAAACCTCACTGAACAAAATATTGTACATTGTTTGAGCTACCAAGAAAATAACATGCCTCAAACAAAGAGAAGGATAACTCTCATTAATGAGGGAATTGAATTATGCAAGCTTAGGGAAAGGATCCATTATAGATCCATATTAAGAAGATTACTATGAAAAAAGAAAAAACATGAAAAACAACATCCATCCATCAAATAACAAAAAGGAACAATGAAAGTAAATATATTTCTGGTTGATGCAAGAATTGCAAAGTACCCAAGAAGCTCCTACATAAAATGTCTAGGGTAAATGAAGAATTGATGTCTGTATAAGAAATCCTTGGTGCTCTAAGAAGTACTATAAAGATACAACTTATATTTTGTGATCCAAGAATTATATTCAATGGATTTATTCTTCTACTAAAACAAATATTCTATGTAATCTTTTCCTCTAGTGCTTTTACTAATTCTAGTATCCAAAATTTGATCCATTCCTTGTGTCTTCTATTGAGTTGTTGTTTTTCACAATGCCTAATGGTGAGAATCCTTTTGAACTCCTCCCTTGAAAATATAATATGGGATCAATTCCAAGGTTCCAAGTGATCTTGTGACCTACTAAGATCTACTCAATTGAAGATAAATGTGTTTGTTCATAAGGAGGCCTTTGTTGGTCCAACCAATTTGGATAAGATCTATAACCTTCTGTTTCAAAAGTAACCACAAAAGAGATATATTTTTTCTATTTTCTATTTTGTAATGAATGTAACTATATGAACTCCTAATTTAACTAAATGTTAGAAAATAAAATAACAAAGATAAGGTAATGAGATATTAAAGCAAATAACTTGAAAGGGAAATTCCTAACAGACATAAACCATAGTAACAACACATCTATGAGTTAAATTGTCAAAAAAGATTGGGTGGGAAACCAATGAAAATAGGAGCAATGCTTCCTCAATTCCATTGATGCAATCCTCGATGGGAATTTAGTAAAAATAGAAAGATGTTTCACTTCTCATTAAATTGCAAGGCCACAAAAAGTGACTCATGTGACACAAGAAGCTCTGTAGGAAGAATAGGGTGATCTCTTCTCCAACTTAGTACATTAGCAGAATTCATCAACATGAGGAAAACATCATAACTAAAAGATTACACAATCAAATCAACACAATAAACCATTCCCTCCATTATTATTCATGAACAAGAATTCACAAAAATAACACACTCCAACCAGAATAAATACACTTAGAATGAAAGCATTAATAGCATATAATATTACATCAAAATAATGGCCTAGATTACATATTTCATCCATGTATTTATAAGAAATCATCTCCTCAATTTGTGCTAAGAATGAGAGATCTCTTAATGCAAACATATACTTTAAAATTGAATTATATATAAATTGACTCTCTAAATGGTGCTAAGTAGGACTCCACCCTTTTTATGAATTAATCGGCTCATTAGCCTTTACATGACTTTTAAAAAATAAAGAAGCAGATAAGAAGAAGGAAGTTGCAATAGGATCTGAAAGTAACTAGAAGCTCTAAAAATGGAAGCTTGACCTTCTCTAGGTGTTTTTGGGAACTGAAGTATTGTAAGAATGTGTTTTTAGTGCATGGAAAGTTCTAAATTAACAGCTGGTAGTTAACTATCAATGTATTGTTACTTCTTCAAAATTTTCAGCACTCCTCTATAAATAGTGCACATGTGCACTTTGATGACACATTCAAAAAATTCCAAAATGTTCCCAAGTGTCAAAATTAAATTTTTAGCTTATGGGTTTTGTACCCCTCTATACCAGAGCAATGTCTAAATGTTTGCTCTTGAATTTCCCTATAATCTTCACTACTTGGGAAGCTTCCAGCAAATCCAATGTTTATAATTAGATTTAGCTGTCTATTGGTAGTTATTGAACTCCATACAAGTCTTTGCAAAATCCTTTAGTTTAGTGTCAAGTTTCAACAAAACCTCTTTAATCTTAAATGCTTGCCTAATATCTTCATCAGATGAAGCATCCTTGAAAGTTCTTTGGAATTGTTGAACAACTAATTGCACTAACTTGAGCTTTATTTTCAACTCATCTTCAAAAATCTCAAGGGTACTAGCATCATAGTACTTCTCTTCTTCCAAAATATGCTCTTGATTTTGGTCTGTCAACCTCTGAATATATTCATGATTTCCTTACATGACCTTATTGTCGATAGCTATCTTTTCAATCGAATCTTCTAGTTTATCAAGCTCTTCCACTATATACACCTCCATTATTGTATGATACCTTTGATCCTTTATTTTTGTCAAAAAATTTAGGTCTTTAGCCCAGGTATGTACCTCATCCATCAACCCAAAAATTGGGTTCACTATCAACACCACTTTATCTACACTTGACTAAATGCAATTCAACAAGTTCAATTTACCTTGTACTATGTGTATGCCCATCTATTCAAAATTGTCATGCTGTTGTTGACATGCTCCCAATAATGGATCCATCTAAATTCTCCCCTTTTCTTTCTTCTCTAATGCCACAGCAAGAGTGATTTCTAGATGATCCAAGCTTATTGGGCCAACTATTCCATGCAAATAACCTCTCATAATCTCATTTTTCTTTTGCAGCATTACCAATTCTAACTCATTTCTATCCATGTGTTTGAACACCTCATTTATGTCTGTTGTGATCAAAACTTTGGCAATATCTACTATGGGCTTCCCTAATAAGATTTCCTTAATCTAATAGTCTTTGGGAGTAAAATCTTCCATATTAGCATGTGGAGGATGGATGGCTATGTGTGCAAGCAAGTCTTGATCTTGGTTCTTCATGATGAAGGCCAATGGTTGTGCATCACCTATAGGTGGCTTAGGTTTCTTGATGGTTCTTACTAGCTCATCCACCCCCTCCCCAACATTTAGCTTCCTCTTTTGTTGAACCATTACCTCCCTCTTTAGCCAAATGGGTGTAGTTCCCATTGGATACATATATTTGACTGATGAAAGGGTTTGTACCACAAGTCCCTTTCCCTTATCAATCCTCTCTAGAGTCTTTTCCAATTGAGAAAGATCACTAGTTTGATTCTATACATTGTCTTAGGATAAGGTCCTAGCCATGGTATCATGAGGAGTTTGTTGAGGTTCCTCATGTATCCATCCCTCCTTCGATACTGCATCATCTTATTTTTGTTGGGGAGCTTTATCTTCCTTTGGTGCTTGTTCTTCTACTTTAATGGATAGAGGAAGTGGTGTTGTAGAACCTTTGTCCATAAATGATAGATCGTAAGATGGTAATGGGGGTAGGCCGAGAGGTCCTTATGGTAGAGGTGGAAATTGGTTCCAGTCCTCTCCTAGGGATTGACTACTCAGAGTATCATGTATCTTCTCCCCCACCATCTTAGTGCCACTAGGCATGAAATCAAAATTTGAGAGGTTAAAGACATCAATATCTTGACCTTCTATATATGCAATCCACTTTTATTGCTCAACTTTAGAATTTTTAATGTAAACAAGTTTTGTTGGATTAGATGGTGGCATTAGAGTAGAACTCCTTCTTCTTTCTTCTTCTAAGGCCCTAGCTAATCAAATCCTTTGACTCAAGGGAAAATTATCAAGTTTTTCCTCCTCTTCTTCTTCTTCAGCTTCATGAAAAGTTTTAGGTACCTGTGGGTGAGGAGTATTCTTTTTCTTTAGTTTTCTCCTTTCCTATGGCTCTCCCACAGTGAATTGAACCCTAGTCTTATTAGGAACTGAGAAAGAGGCTTCTTCCTCTTCTTTCCCTTTAGGTGTTACCCTCTATTCTTCCTCTCCTTGGCCTTCTTGTTCCTATTCTAGCAGAGGTCTTCAAGCCACTAAATCATCTTGGGGTTGTACTTGTATCAAATTCTTCTATGGTTTTGCAGGTAGTTGTACCTGAGCTACTTGCTTCCTAGCTTTTGTTATAACTCTCCTCCTTTTAACTCCCTTATGTACCTTGAAATACTCAATTTCTCATTCATGTCTATAAACCATTTTTTTTTTCACTAGGGATTACACTGGGAAAGATGGCATTGACCTTTACACCTTTCCTTTCATAGGCCATGTTGTGGCTTGTAGGGGAACAACCTGTGGCACTAGATCAAGTTTGAATGGTTTCTTGATCCATTCCCTTGTCAACTGGATAATGTGTTAGGCTCTATTCTTGATATCTACATTTTCATTCTTTCCAATCTCTACATTCATTATAGGCCTTGATGGAACTCAAAATTTCATTCTCGTTTTGAGTACCATTTTAAATTTTGAGTCAAATTGAGACCCTATAAGCATTTTTCTTGCTTGTGTACTTGGTTTTCCTTGTGAGGCATATGAGGTGTTTTATGTTTATAACACCTTTTATTTAGTATATCCATGCATCCTATAATGATAAATTTTCATTTCAATTCATTTCATGAAGTTCCATTTTGAGCAATGCTCAGATCTACATTTTTGCTTAAATGTCAAATAACGACAAGAGGCCTAGTTTCCATTTGAATATCTTGCACCCAATTATGTTTCATGACTCTCCTCTTTGGGAGTATTTAGTACACATACCAAAGAACCCATTTTTCATATTTCAAGTTATTTTGATATGTTCTAACTAGGTTTTGAATCCCTAAAAGTTGGTTATTTGCTGTGTCATGCTGATGCAAATTTCTTAGAATTCTAGGGGCCCTATTTGACCAATTATAATTTTGACCCAATTAACCAAAATGAGAAAATTCCTTTTTCATTTAATTCTAGGGATCAGACACTTAATATGTTCTATATTTTAGCCTATGAAAAATCCATTTGATTAGTTTTCAAATGCAATTCCAAATACAATTTCTAAAGTTTTAGTGGTGTCATAAAGTGCAGATTGATCAACAGCCCTGCTCGGGATATCATAACCCTGAATCTATGATGGATGAAATCAAATGGATTGTACCAATGCGTTTTAATCCCAAAAATTATTCAAGTATGTCATTTTTTAAGTCTTGACCAATCCATCTGCACACTTTCCTAGGTCTATTCAGTTTGTGAAAATTGCAATTTTTCCACTATTCCCAGTTCTACATTTCTAAGTACCTAACTTTGAACACTTTCCAAATACACCCAGTTATTCATCATGAGCCCAAATCAGATTTATATAATCCTTGTGAAAATGATCTAATGCCCTAATTTTTGTACCTTCAAGTATATGTATGACCTATTTTTGAAGCCAAAACCAAATGCACTTTATGGTTTTCTAACATGTTTATTTGTAGGCAGTTTTGATTGAGCAACTTTAATGGTTAATATATTTTGGCCCTAAAGTCATCATGAGATGAAATCTAACAAGGTAAGAGAATGTAGAACAAAGAATCAACATGTCAGTTTTCAAGACTTAGTTAGGTGTTTTGGTTAGTTTTTAAAGTCAACCTATAGGCCACCTAGGTAGAAAATTATAGTTTGCAACAATAAGGTAAAAATGAGTTTTAAAGGTTGAATCAGTGATGCAAATTGATTTTAGTTAGTGAGGTAAGTTCATTGGATCAACTTGATAGTTCAAATGTTTCAATTTGAAAAAACCAAACAAAAAAAGCCAGGTCCAATCTAGGGCTTGACTATTTATGTATGTTTCATATATTATTGTGGGGTTTTCAAGATGCTCAAACATGTTTAAGTGTTTTAAGTCTTTTAAAAGGCTTTCAATGAATGCATGACACCATTTGGAAGGTTGACACAATAAGTCACAACACATAATGAACAAAAGGAGATGTGTATGAAGTTTTGGAGCTTATGTACATGTAGCAATAGTTTCCTTTATAGAGAAGCTATATGAGATTTTCTTATATAATGGATAAAGTATCATATTTTTAGGATACACAATGTGAATTTAATGGTGGATTTGAATGTGACATAGGTTTTTCAAGCCATCCAAAGTATTATGAATTCTACATCTACCCATAATGTATTTTGAAGGAGTCACTTTCGAAAGTTATCTTGGGGATATTATTGAGAACATGAGTAATTTTATGTGATCACATGTATAGATGTGAGTGGAAATAGAGCATGTCAAGTTGTAAGAATTTAAATTTGCACAATGAAGCAAGTCATCCATGTTAGTAGCTACCTGTTGTGCTCAAAGAGTCCTTGAGCTCTTGGGTCCATCACTCAAATCACTCTTAGTGCTCATTAATTCATAGGTTCAAAATTACTACCTGTGGAAAGTGTGGGAATGAACCAAAAGTAGGTGAGAATGTTTCTAGTGATGAGAGGGTCTGTAAAGCTAGAAATCACAGATGTGGTATAGAAACTCACAAGAAAAAATCACTTAATGCCATGAATTGTGATACTTTTTGCATTAAATTTGGATTTTTCCATGAATTCTCTTGTATTATTTGTGGGAAGGCTATTGACCAAAGTGAGGGGGAGTATATTTATATTCATTATGAAGGAAAACTAAATGAAGAGTTTGTTTGTGGGCATGTTTCTCACCTATAGTGTGCTCTTCTTTGTCACATGGTGGCTGTTGAGTGAAGCATTGGTTTAGATGTCGAGTATTATTGTAGACATTGTGACAAGAAGATAGACTTGATGATGCATATTATGGGTTTTCTTCATGCATCAGGATGCCTCAAAATATAGGATGATGTTGAGAAGAACTTAAGTATTGCATAATTTATCTTTTAGGGTACATAGAAGGTTGCTAGAACAAGCTAACAAAATGTTACTAATTCAAGCTTAGGTCCATCACCAACTTATTTATATGGTCAAGATTTGGCCCCCTACAATGATAGCTCCCCCTTGGTGCACTCTCGAACTGGTCCCCTATCTATATTATGATTTTCTTGTAGGTGTGGGTGAAGGTGGGGAGAGTAGTTTTATGCATCATGATAGGCAGGATGGAAACCCACTATAGTGATGTAGAAGGGTTGTGTTTCTCTCCAAAGTAGTTTCCATGATGAGCCTTTGTCATGATCGATGCTAAGAATGTAAGTAGAGAAGAAGCAAAATTTTAAAATCTAGGAATTGTTGGATGTGCCTCTAGCCTATCTATAATGAAGTAAAAAATGGTCACACATGGTTTGAAACAAATAGTGAAGATCTAAAAAAAATTGTGGATGCTTTATCCCACATACCTAATTTTCAAACAATCATCAAGGGCACCATTTTTACCCAAAATATGAAGTATAACATACTGTCAAAACTTGGAGAAACTAAATTTTCCATTTCTATAGTTAGATTTTGCATTGGTTTTCAATGGTAGAAGTTAGAAGGAGTTTTATAATTTCAATAAATTCTTAGAAATAATGAGGATTTGATTATTTCAGCTAAAATAAAATTAGAGTATGATCAGACATAGATAAGATCAGATGCATTCACAACCATAAAGAAATAATTTAATACTTTGAGAAGTAGTTGGAGGTGACAAAGTTTTATCAATAGAGGTAGTTGAAGATTCATAGCTAAGGGATAGTAAAAGAAGAACAAGGTCAGATTCAAGAATCCTACATTTTTAGGATGTGTATCTAATATTCCATTACAGGAGGGTTTTTTCTGATTATTCTAAGATATTTCAAAGATTCTATAGTAGCATAGATGAGATTTGATACATGGCTAATGAGACAAGAGATTACTTCTATAGCAATAGAAGGAAGGGCTTCATGTGGATACTTAGAAACATCAAATTTGATCTAGGAGTCTCTTCATGTCTATATATTTCTCTTCTTCTCTCATTGTAAATGTTCTAGTTTTGGAGAATTTTTTCATTGTTGTGATACCATGGTTGGTTTGAGTTTTATGACTATGATACCATATTCCTTAGTGTTTTCTCTATTATGAATAGCAGTTGTATTTTTCTTTTGAAGCATTTAGATTATACAGTCATCCATTGTGTTTTCTCTGAGTTTTGCATATACTTGATGTATTGGTTTCAAGGAAATTAATAGAGAGCTTCATTGAAAGTTTCATTCTGAAATTTATCTCCTTTAAATGGGTTTGTAGTTTTCTAGTGATATATGTACAAAGTGTGTATTGTCTAGTTGCAATTGTCTTTGAATTTATATGTTGTTGTGTATCTTGTGTTGGGTCAAGGACTTGAGTAAATTTCTTGATATGGTTTGACAGAATTGCAGGGATCATAGGAGGATATGATAAGTATGAATTTCATTTTGAAGATAGATGTCTATTTATAAGGTGAATGGATATATCAAATATCTGAGTATATGATTATATTTTGGGTATCCATGTGTATGTTTTGACTTAGTTTATTCCCAATGGATAAGAGACTAATTGGCTTGGAGATTACATGTTTTTTTTGTTGCATACTTGGGTTATGTTGATATTCAAGTCTTTAATCAAATATCTTTTCCCATTCTATTTAGGATCTGAAAAGAGTTTTTGTCACTTAGTTTATCAAATTCATGAGTTATGTCATTAGCTATTTCATATCCATGTCTACGTAAGCATAGAAGATTGAGAGGTTTTTATCTATTATATAGATTCAGTTATATGCTTTGATACTAGTACCATGTAAAGAATTTGAGGTCCACATACCTAGGTTTTGTAGAGCTTAAAGAAGAAGAAGGAGAGTAAATAGCCTTATAGTTGGCCCTGGTGTCTGAATAGGTACATTAAACATGGGAATTAGCTGCCCCAAGGTTTATGTGTTTTTATCACTGGGTTATTAAAAATTTGTTAATTTAGAAGCCAATAGGTTTGCCATATATCTTGTCCCTATTGTACATTGGATCTAAGACATCTTCTGTGTCTTTTTTGAAAACCTTGAGAGGGATCTTCATCTTAAGTGGCTTTTTTTCTAAATATAGAGTCATTTTATAGTAGTCCCTTATTCAGACATCATAGTCATCTATGGCATTCATCTAGTGACCCTCTAGTGTGTCTTTATGCAAGAATTGCCTCCCTCCATATGTTGTACCATCCCAATATTATCAAAATATGGGCAAGGGGATTTATACTCTTCCAAGACATATTGATCTCATTCTGAATTGAAGGTTGCTATATCCTATTTTTTCTTGACCTTAAATATACCTATGGTTATTGAACACACCCATGTCTTCTTGTGTTGTTTTCTTACTCTGTCATATGTAGATGTGATTTGTCTAGCAATCTCCAACAAAATGAGTCTATCTAAAGGATATCTTGAGAGTTTCTTTAGATTCACCTATGTTCCTACCCCCTTAGGTATGTGAATGTTTTGAATTGAATGTAGTAAGTGCCAATTTTTTTGATCCTTGAGGATGCCTCTACTGATATTATTTTAGCATAATCACCCTCTATAAACTAGATGCTAACAAATATAAAACTATCATTCACTATCTTATATTCCTTTCTCTGATCTAAGAGCTTCTTCTTCACTAGCTGAGGATACACCACATAGGGCCAAGCATTTGCATCTTGCATGCTTCCCTTTTTGTAAAGCCTTGGGTATTCAATTGGCTACGCTTCCAATAAGTACACCAAATATGATGTCCTATAGAACTTGGGGTTGGTCTTGACTCCTACTAGTTGCTCATCTAGGTTATCATTGAGTATTGTGTCCCATTCAATAGGTATCTTAGTCATCTTGATGGTTTCAATAAAGTAGACCATCTAGATACTAACATCTCCAACTGTCGATAAGCCCATGACTCTGCTCAAAAGCACTATGGCATATCCAATGTCATCCTTCATATAACCCCAAGTCATGTCTACTTTTCTGATTATGTGGCCCAGTGGTGTCCTGTCAATCAAAAATAATGATTGGATTATCTCTCAGGCCTCTTTTTGATTCTCTCAATATCATCTTTCTACTCCCTCATAGGATAGTTACAAGTATTTATCAGCTCTAGGAAAATGGAAGAATTTCTCAGTTTTGTGAGGTTGGAGGTTGAGGACTATCTTGCCTATGACACTCTTGACAACATTTTCCTTAGTAACATAGTGGTCTAAGAATGTCATAGCGAGTTCAGAAGACTACATAGATGTAGGATGCAATGTTGCATTGATTAACCCTGATTTGATAAGCACTGACACCATTATAGATCTCTCTTTAGGCTTGTTTTGGATGGTAAGGAATGTATTCCAATTGATATGTCCTAGTTAAGTGTCGTATATTTATGTATATCTATCCTAAAAATGGGATTTATTTGGTGCACCTTGGTATCTAAACACTACTAGTTTGGGAGCCATATTTTCTATGAGTGAGGATGATGAAGATGTTGTTTTATCCACACATAAGAATGATATTACTCTGAAGAGTTTCAATTAAACCTAAGCATAAACCTTCATTATCAAAAAAACTAGTCCAAGGCACAAAAATAGAGAAAAACTAGTTCAATCCCCACTATAGCCTAGAATGAAAAATAGTGCACCTTGCACACCTTGATAGGTCAGCCAGGTTCCCTTAATGGCCCCTAAATGGTCATTTATGCACAGTTGTGCACCAATGCACCCTAGTGAAGTGCATACATGCACATGTGCACTACTGCACACATGCATTTGGCATGTACAAAAAAGGGGGAGCTTAGAGTTGGTGCAATAAGAGTGTGCACATATGAATCTTTATGGGTTGTGCACATGCATACTGTTATTTGTTTTCCTAAGTCATTTCACAAGTTCAAAAAGGTGCACATCTACACACCATTAGCTTAGGCATTTTTCTTTAGTGTAAAAAGGTTTGCATGAACACACCTTTCCTTGGTGTTTTTAATTAAGTTCTTTTAGTTTTTAGGGTGGAAAAAGGTGTGTACATGTGCACCTTAAAGAGATTTGCATGTGCAAACCTTTGGTGTCTTAATGTTGTGTTTTGTTTTACAGGTTAGCATCAAGCACACCTTTGGATGTACAGATGTGCAGTCAAGGATGGAAGCACAAGAATAATGAGGAGAGGGTGAAGGGTCTTGGCCTCATATAGGCCTAAGAATGTGTGCATCTCCAAAGGGAGATAAGTACACACTTGCACACCCTAAATGGGTGCGCATGTGCACTAGGTGCGCTAGTGTGTCCTTTTGCACTAGAGGATCCTTATCTCTCAAAATTCTCAGTTTTGAGATTTTGAACTTCTCAGTTAGAGATAGAGGCTAGATTCAAACTCCTTAGGGAGTCCAAAAATTACTCAGACCTTCGACTAGGGGTCTAGGAGATGAAAAAGTTACTAGAGGGTCCCTATTTTTATGAGAAACGAGGTGTGCATTGTGAAACCACAACATCTTATTCTAAGGATAATCCATCTTATCAATTGTCTCTTCATCTAATTCATGATACCCAAAGATGTCTAAAATATTAAATATAGGTGAAATATTCATATTCTTAGGCAATTTAACTTCAAAGGCGTTACACTGTCGTGTTTCTTCAAGATTCTACAAGGCCCAAACCTTTTCATTTTCAGCTTATTGTATGTGTCAACTATAAATATTTTCTTCTTCAAATGTACCATTACCTCAACTTCAACCTCAAAATTCTTATGTCTTTATATCCTTGATTACTATCATGTAGATTAATTTTTATCCCTTTACAAATTTCTTAGCTTTGAAATTGTTCTTCACTTCAACATCCTAATTTATCAATTCATAGCTCCACTAGGACTCCTACCATTTATAATCTCAAAAGGAGTCTTCCTAGAACTTGTATTAACATAATTATTATATGAAAACTTAGCTTGTGCCAAAATTAAATCCTAGTTATAAGGTCTATCTCCAATATTCAAACATCTTAAAAGGTTACCCTAACTTTTGTTTGCAACTTCAATTTGTCCATCAACCTGTAGATGAAATGTAGAGCTAAAATTAATATCACTATTCATCTTCCTCTAAATTTTCCTCCAAATATAACCAATAAACTTAGTATCTCTATTTTAAAAATAGTCTTAGGAAATCCATGAAGTCTCACCATCTCTCTAAAAAATAAGTTTGTTACATCTAGTGCATTTGATGTCTTCTTACAAGATATGAAATGTGCCATTTTAGAAAATATTTCAAACACTAAAAATATAGAATGATTACCACTTTGAGGCCTAGGAAATCCTAGAACAAAATTAATACTAATATCTTCCCAAGGTTTTTGAGGAATAAGCAAAAGTGTGTACAATCCAACATTTTGACTACTTCATTTAGAAACTTGACATATTCTACAAATCCTTACAATATACTAAAACTCCTTGTGTGTATGTGTGTGTGTGTGCGCATGCGCACACACACGTGTGTTGCCAAAAATATCTTTCTAAAATCATCTTCATCATCTTATCAATTCCAAAATGTCCTACAAGTGCACCACTATGTTTCTCTTTAATGATATTCACCCTCATATATCGTCTAGGTATACACAACTAAATTCCTTTAAACAACGTGTCTTCCTGAATGAAATAATCAAACCACTTTTTTTTTATTAGTAACAAGGTTCTTACAAGCTTTCCAAGGTTTTTCAAAATTAGGGTTAGTTTTATACAATTTTTTCAAATCCTCAAATCCAAGCACCTCAACTCTCATTTATGTCAACAAGCTCCTTCTTGTGCTTAATTCATTTTCTACCTTATTAGATTGTTCACTCTTATATTCTGACACAAGAAAATTTCTACATGTACTCAACTCACTTCATACATCAAATTGTCTACGTGTACTCAACCCACTTCATATGTCAAAATTTCTACATGTACTCAACCCTCTTCATATGTCTCTAATTCAACTTATATTGACTTTCCAAATATTGTAAACCTTTATGATGTGCATAACACAAACTCTCTAGACATTCGATAGTGTCTCTATTTCTTCAAAGCTTGAATAATTGCATAAAATGATTGATCCTAGAATAAATATTTTCTCTTAGCATAATTCACTTTCTCACAATAGAAATATATAGGATTACCTTCTTTACTCAAAAAAATGCCAATGACATTACTACTAGCATCACAATAAATTTGAATAACTTTGTTAAAATAAGGTAAAGCAAGAACATATAATTTTGCAATCTTTTCCTTCAATATTTCAAAGCATCTATGTGGTCCATGTGTACACTTAAATCCTTTATATCACTTCTCATAGTCTATATCATAGCATTACAAATTGAATTGAAATTTAAAGTAAATTTTCTCTAAAAACTTTCCAATCCATGAAATGATCTAAATTTTCCAATATTCTCAAGTGTAGTCCAATGAAGACTAAATTTTACCTTTTCTAGATCCGTCTTCAAAGCATCAATCATAGAACCAAGATACAAAAACTAATCCGTTATAAAATAACAGTTCTTAAGATTTATCAACAACTTGTGCTACTTCAACCTCTAAAAATCTTGTATGATATGCTGAAGGTGTTCCTCTTTAGTCTTACTATAGGTTATTATGTAATCAAAGTATACAATCACAAAACTTTCCAAGAATTTTCTTAGAACTTCATTCATCATCCTCATAAAAGTAGTAGGTGCATTAGTTAAACCAAAGGGCATAAACACCCACTCATATAAACATTCATTATTCTTAAAATAATTCTTTCATTCATTCCTTCTCTAATTCTAATCTTACGATAAACAATTTTCAAAAAAATCTTTGTAAAATACCTTCCTCCACTCAATCTGTCTATAATGTCACCCATCCTTAGAAACGGAAAACTATACTTCATTGTTATCTTTTGTATAGCTATAGAATTTGTGTATTAGCCCCAACTAATGATGTAACTAAGAATAATATAAATGTATGTACAAGATTCATATCATTTGTCATGTTTTCATTGATCTAAGGTCCTAATTGATTAGACATTACACTAATTTAGTAGAATGTCATATCATTTTATTTATGAAAAGATTTAATTGATGAAAAGGTTTTGAAGAAAGTATGTTGATGATAGAGTATTGAGTTTTTTTCAATGGGAAGGTGAATGAGTTGGGCAATGATAATGTAATGTTGGTTTGATTATTTTACAATTATGTAACCTTTTAATGTAAAGAGCTATACAAGATGCACTAAGTGACAAAGTGAAAGAAGAAAGACAATGTTCACTGAGTCACTATTGTTGTTGCCAAGACATTGGAAAAGCAAGTTAATAGATCAGTAGTAACCAAGAAAGTTTAATATTGACTAAATTATGTATTGCTTGAGTGAAATTTTATGTTCACCAAGTAAAAGATGGAATTTGAGGCTGAGTGTTGATGAAAATAAAGAATGTTCAAGAAGTTTGAAGGTGAGAGTCAAAGTTTGTTACAAGATCTATAGCTGGAAAAACAAAATAAAGATATGATGATGGAGATTGAAGAAGGATAAGGATGAGCACAAATTTCTATTAAATTTAAATATTTTGAGTATCTAGATTCATTTTATTTGGTATGAATATGAGATTAATGATTGTGGTTAAGCAACAAAATCTAGAAGAATCTAAAAGTAGAGAGACTACTATTTAAGGAGAAGTTGGAGAAATTTTTTGGTTTCTAGTTGAATGTTGAATGTATGTGAATTTTGGAAGGAAAATAAGAAGCTAAATGAAGCAAAGAGAATTGAGTAGAGAAGAGAGAGAATCAAAGCAGAGTGAAGTAAAAAGTGAAAGTAAGAAGGTGTGAATCATCCAGTAAGAGATTGAAAGGAAGAGATCCAAAAGAGACTGAGAAGAAGAAAATGCTAAAAAAGAAAGGAAATACTAAACCTAACATATCATTTGAATTTTTTCTTTTTAGTAGTTGTAGCAAAAAATCTCTTAACCAAGTGGACCTACCAAGTCTATGGAATCATATATGGTAACATTGATTAGTGATGTTTGTAAGTCCTTTAGAGGGGGCCGATATTTAGTTAGGATCAAGGAATGATAAGGTCTAGATGATATTTTGGGGTAAATCCTCCGACGAGTTTATAATACAATTTTTATGTAAATTATTAATAATGTTAGCTCCTAATAGAGCTCACTTTAGAAGAGTGAAATTTTTGGGTTGTTAGTCTCAGGTGGTTTTTCCCTTTATAGGGTTTCCACATTAAAAATTTTGGTGTCAAATATGTAAAACATGTTATGTTCCAAGTTATTTTTCATGATATTTACTTATTACTACAACTCAATAACAACTAGGTAAGAGTAAAGTTATATTTATGATATTTGACAATAACAGAAATAGTACATTAATAGTTTGGTATAAATTGGTTATAAGAGTGAACTATGAAGTTAAACAAGAACACCAAGTAATTTTTATTAAATTTTTTATGTCTTATTGGTATTGAAATATTTGAAGGGACTGTAGGATAAATTTGCATAACTAGTTCACCTCAACCTCTTACTTATCTAGCATTGTACACATTCTTCATTCTCCATTCTTCTTATGTGCTAATATAGTAGGTACTACATTAGGACTCAAACTTTCTCTAATAAGACCTTTCTCATGTTATTCTTGTGCTTATGTATTCAATTCTTCATTCTCTATAGGTGTTAGTCTATGTGGTGCTTTATTAGGAAACTAGCTCTAGGTATCAAATCCATGCAATGACTTTTACTTCTCACATTAGGTAATCAATTAGGAACATTATCAGAAATAATGTCTTGAAATTTAGCCAAAAAATATCTCACATTTCCTAAAGAAGAATGAGGTAGATAAAGGCCAGGATTCTCCCCTAGAGGTTGATTCTCAAGGACCTAGTATGCATACTCAGGCCCATTTGAAGAAGATTGAGGAAATTAGTAGGAAAGACGAGGTGAAAGCTGATGTTGAAACCATACATTCTCTTGTTGACCAGGCTATGAATCTGATCAATAATCCTTAGCTGGTCAGTTGTTGTACCTTTGCTAGACTTTTGTTGTCTTTTCCAACACTATCCTCTGTGACCTCCTTTTGTTTTAGATTAAGGTAAAAGCAGGTTTTGAAGGGGCCCTAAAACCCTTTACATCAAAAAGAAAGATATACCATGAAGCTTTACCAATTTTTAAATGGACTTGAACCAATAGTACAATTAAACCAAGTCAAGTAGGGACCTGAAACCAACAAAAGTGTTTAGAAAGAGAAACCAGCGAGGACACTGGAACCTAGAAAGTAAATAGACTGGAAAGCAAGGCAACAAGAGAATCCTCCTAGACCAGAAAAATCACCTAGGATTTCTGATCAAAATTGTTCTTCTACTCACAACTTCCTTAGTAATGATCTTTCTCTAGCACTTTTCTTGATGCAGGAGAAATTCAGGCTTTTGTTATTTAACAATATCCTAACAATATCCAGATTATGAATATTGTTTAGCCCCCTAATATACCAAATAATGATTTTCATATCTATTTTTTAGGGGTAAAATCTAGAATAGTTACCTGCCTACCATTAGCAATATTCTACATACATTCTAACTCTTTGGTTTTCTTAGTGTTTCTTCTTCCAGATTTTTCTAGAGGACCAACATCCAGTTTCACCTTGGAATGTTGTTCTACTCTTTTTCTAGATTTATCCAGAGTAGAAGCAAGAGAATTTGTCTTGGTTTGTTGATCTATTTTGCTGCTTCTAGTCTCTACCCCTTCAGTAATGTTCTTAATATGAGCTATTTTTCTTTGGTTAGGCTTATGCTTTGAGTTTTATCCTTTTTCAATCACAGCATCTAGGGGAAGAGGATCATCCAAAGGAAGGTCATAATCAGCCTAAGATAAAACCTGGAACTCCCTAGACTGAGAAAAAGGAAGATCACCCATCTCTGATTTATTTTTAGCTTCAGCCAAGAATTCCCCTTCCTCTAGCATGATTCTATCTTCTAAATCTCTCCTTTGATCTTCTATCCTTTGATAAATCTACCAAATCATCTATTCTTTTCTCGGGCATTATGGTATTAAATTGAAAACCATGTCCTTCTTTCTCAAAAATTGCTTTCTCAAATGAAGTCTCTTTATCCACCTTAGCATGTGATGATTTAGAATCTTCTTTGGGTTTCCATACTTTCTTTTGCTAGATCTTGATCTTTTTCCCATCCAGAACACTATTCAGATGCTTTTACTTTTGGAGGGACAGTTTTTAACCAGATGCCCTTGTTTCTTACAAGCATAGCAAGAGTTAGGTAGATCTTCAAAAATAATTTCTTGAATCTTTTTACCAAGTTTGGCTATTAGTTCCACCTTTTTTGGGAGATGATTCAGGTCTACTAGTTTAACATAAAGTCTAGCACTTTGAAGTTTGGTTCTGGAAACCGTAGCATTGTCCAATGCCACTAATTCACCAAAAGAACTAGCAAAACCTTTAAAAATGTCCTCATGCCAAAATTCTAAAGGGAGACTAGGAAGTCTAGCCCAAATGGAGGTGGTTAAGAAAAAAGAATCTGAAAGATCCATGTTAGGTTCCCATGTTTTAATAGTGAGAGAACATTTACCAAAAGACCATGGTCCCTTGCAAAGAACCATATTCATATCTTCAATGAAATTGAAAATAAAAGAGAAGAATCCATTCAACATTGGGGCAATATCAATTTCTCCTTTAATAATCCATTTCCTTTTAACCATTTTTCTAAGAGATTCAAGAACTAGTCTTGCTTCTAAAAATTTACCCACTAGGATGAAATCCATGGAGGACATAGAAAAATCAACTAAAGGATCTAGAATAAAAACTTGAAACTCACCTTTCTCCCAACAAGACTTAGTAGTCACCGGTAGGAAATGAGATTTTCCTATAGGTTTCTTTCCAAAAAGAGAAGACCAGGGTTTCAGCCCTTCTGAAGACTTTTCCTTGTTAGAATCAGCAACATCTTTCTCCTTCTCGAGATCTTTCCACGGCCCATGAAAAGAATCCAATGGGGGGACACAAACCCCACAAAAAGGACCAGATTTGTGCAACTTCTTTCCAATATCCATGTCTGAGGTTTGTTTCATGTTTGTTCTTGGTTTCTTTCCTATGTTGTTCTTTTCTCCTACTTCACTCTAGAACTCTATTTTTGTAAAGGTTTCGGGTCATTTAAAATCTATTTTTACTTAATCAAAAAAAATATCTCACATCAGGTGCATGTTGAAGTTCATCTTGTCTTTCATTGTTTATATGAATCAAAGAAAAGAAAACATTATATTCCTTTATATCTTACAGAAACTAATTTCCCTCAAGAAAACAAACTCTTACAAAAGTACCTTTACTTTGCTTAGATTTTTTAACCAAAGGAAACAATACTTGTTTCTTCTCATTAGCCCACATAGTATACCAATTAAATCTACCATCATGCAAAGTGTCCTATCGTATTTCTAATGCCTTCCACAAAGTATATGACAACAATCCATAGACACGATAACACAAAACTTCATCAAAATAATTCCCAATCTTAAATTTTACAAGGCATTATTCACTTACCAATAATTTATTTTAATCCTTTATCAAGAAATATTGTGATAAGGGTTAGGGTTAGGGTGCTCCAATCTCTACACATTCAACTTGGTTACCAATTCTTTAGGCACAAAATTCTTAAAAGTGACACTATCAAGAATCACTTTGTAACATTTATCTTTAATCCTACATCTAGTCTTAAAGAGACTTTTCCTCAAAACAAGTTCATCATCCAACTACTCATTCCACAAAGTTCTCCACATCATCAAGATCTCTTCTTTCTTAGGTTCATTAGGTGCATCAATAACTTCATGATTCAAATAATCTTTGCTACTCCTTCCTACTTTCTTACCAAAAAATGTACATTCAAAAGCTTTATGTACTTATTCAACACACTTAAAACAAGTTCCTTTAAATCAAGATCTATTTTTGTTAGTCCTAAAGTAAGTAGTATAATTACCTCTAGTGTATTTACATCTTCCTCTACTTCCACTATCTTCTTTTCATTCAAAATTTTCTTTGTCAATAGGTATATTATTAGATCTACTATTTTCTCCATAAGATCTTCCTCTACTTTGTTAGAATCTTCCACCTCTTTCTATATGTTTAATTTCTTGTTTCTCTACCAACTTCTCTATTAGAATAATCAAATGGGAAGAATACTTCTAAGAAGGGGGGTGAATCAAAAGTATCACACTTTAACCTTACAAACTTTTAACTAAAAATAAATCCCATGTATGTAAACATATTAGTTAAGCATAAAGTAAACACATGCATCAAAACACATAACACCAAATTTGGTAACCCAAAACCCCTCCAAAATGAGAAGGTAAAACTGGGGTGGGGATGATACCCACAAAATATCACTATAGCAATAATGTTTGAGCACTTCTGATGGTCTACCCTATTAAAGGCTTTACATTGTATCAATAGTGACCTATCTAAAGTATTTACAAACACTTTACATGAAGTGTCACCCTATTAAAGGATTTTATCACCTTGTCAAAGGTTCTACAACCTAGCTATTAAGCTAACCTATCAACATAGGATTTTCTCTCTAATACAATTGCTAGAGAATATTAGATTAATAAACCTCATAGCTTACAATCCTTAATTGTTAAATTTAGGCACTTGATCTACTCTCTCTAGTCTTGATCATTTGAGATATGATATCTTTTTAATGCTCTTGCTCTATTCTAATCAACTGAATATGCAATGCTAATCCAATCACTAAGTCTTTAACACTCTTTTTGCTTTCCCTGTTCTATAATTTTCTTACCTCAATTATTCATTTTCTTAGAAACTCAAATCAAGGGATCCTTTCTTTCTTATAAAGGCTTCAAAGACTTCGGGTTTGAAATGAATCCACAAACTAATTTTCCCACTCAAATCCTTAGATTTATCCTATTGGTTGCATGCAATCTCCACTTTTCTTATTGGTTGCATGTTGATTGCATAGGTAAAAGAAAAGATTCAAAATTATCTCTCAAATCCTTCAAGATTCATCCAAAAATGGTTTGCATCTAAGTTTGTGAAGGCACAAACTCATATGTTGATTCTATGTTACTTGGCACATACTAGATTACTGGTGCTCAGCACATGTATGATTCTGGCTTGCTCAACACATGTAGCATTCTGGCTTTCTTAGCACATGTAGCATTCTAGATTTCTATTCACATGTAGCATTCTATCTTGCTCAAAACATGTAGATCACTTAGCACCTATATCATGCTCAGCACCAGAAGTCACTTGACACCTATTAGAATTCTGGCTCGACATATATAGTGTACTCAACTTTTGTATGAAAATTGGTTAAGCATGTTGACATTCAATTGTCAAAACCAATCTAAGACCAAAAATCTCCCCCTTTGACATGAGTTTCAAAAACACTTAACTAAGAATTATACTTGATCTTATGAGTACATCATTTACTCTTGTTTGGCATATGTACAAAATTTCAAAAACTTGTTTAAAATTTTGTAAAGAACAATATACCTCAAAAATCTTATAACTCCCCCTAAGCTGATGTGCCATTTCCATTCTCTTAACCAAAATTCTTGTGTTGAATTTGTCTCATGTTGATGTATCTGATACTCTTTTTCTTTGCCTTGTTTCTACTTTTTGTATTACCTTCCATTCTTATTTACAACTCCCCCAAAACATTATATCTCTCCCTTTCTATTTACACATTATGTCTTTACCCTTGTTATTGTTATCTTATAACTCCCCCTTTATTATATCTCCCACTTTTTGACATTGATGTCAAAGGGTACTAAGGGTTAAGACAATATTTTTCCAAAAATGTACTATTTGCCTCCATAATCATCTTCAGAGCTGCATCCCAATTCTCCAAAGCAATTTCCAATGATTTATGTTGGGTGGCAGTCTCTACTGCAAGATGAACAAGTCCATCTGAAGTAGAAAGATTAGGATCTTTCTTTAGTACATTCTAAGCATAGGCTTCTTCTTTATGGAGTACTTCCAAGTGTGGGGTTATGGAAGATTGTATTTGCATCAGTTTGGCCTTAATATTGGCATCTTCTATTGTTACTACAATTAATTCTTTTTGTGTGTGAAGCATTTGAGAAAAATGCTTCTCACTTTAAGCTAGATCTTTTGGTAGCTACATGCTAGAAATCTTTAGATTTCTCTCAAAGCTCAGTATCCTTTGTCTTGTCTCTTGTGTGAAATATGAGAAGTTACACAATTTTTTCTACAATGAGAATATATTCTCAAGCACCATTTTCACCTTTTCAATTTTCTTTGCCAATTCAACCAATGACAATGCTATTTCACTAGATATCTTTTCATTAACTTTTCCTTGAAATTTCTTCTTAGACCATTCCATGAGTTTCACATTGATTTCCTGGTCTTCATTAGTCACTTGTTCTACAATATCTGACAATTGTTCCAATATTAGCTTGGTTTCATCAGGTGTTTACAAGTTGAAGGCATCCAAAAAGATGTCCTTAATTTCATGCAATGCTTGCTTCTATTTATACTCTTTCCTGAGTATCTCCTGATTCTTTTTCCTTTCCAATGCCTATTGCATGATGTTTATCTTTTCAAGTCTCATGGTTGCATAATCAAATTTTGGTATCTCTATTTCTTCATCTAATGTATAGTCTCCATAGTGGAGTACCCTTGCAATATTAGTATAGATTGAGCCTAGTGTAGAAATTTGAATGACATTGCATCAGTGCTCAACTTTTGAAGGACTTGTGTAGGAATTCCAATAGTTGGTAGATTAACCAATGTCTGTATGGCAGCCTGCTCCTCTTCCTTTGGTGTATCCTTATCTTCATTTGATCTCCCTAGATTAAACATAATCAATTGGGGTGTACCTTTAGTTTGTACTATGTTATTAGATGTATCAGTCTATCCTATTTATTTTGTTGATGTATCTTTTTCTTCTTCTGCAGTCAGCTTCTGTTGCATTGTGTCAACTATTCCTGATGTGTCAACTATTGGAAATGGTAATAGAAGCATTAGAAGTTGAGCACTAGAATTTTTAGAGATTTTAGAAGGTGATTCCTATGGATTCACTTTATCTCTAATTGAGTCAACTACTACCTTTTGCAACTCATCCACACTTACAAATATTGGATTTGTACATAACCTAGCCTATAGAGTGGATTGGTCAAGGATATTTTTGAGATCCTCTATAGTTAGTGGATTGATGTTTTGACAAGATTTGTCAGGACATATTTCATAGTTATGGTATCTATAGATGTGGTGATGGCATGTAGAGGGCTGGGATGTGGCAATTGTGTGTCTTGTACACTATTTTTCCATCTGCTACTGTTGATCAATCGTTTCCATTTCATCTCCTTTTTGTGTCTCCTCCTCTTCTCCTTTTTTCTTTTCTTCTTCCTCTTTCTTTTCTTCTTCTCCTTTCTCTATTTCCTTTTTCTCATTTTGTTTCTCTACCTTCTCCTTCTCACTAGCCTCTACCTTATTTGCATCTTTATTCTTTTCATTGTTCTATCCCACAAAGGGATCTTCTTCTCCATCCTTGATAGTAGTCAAGCCATATATCAACTTCCACATTTTTGTTGATTTTTGGACAAAATCTTCAATTTTATTCTGCAAGGTGCTAAAGGCTCTATATTTTGGTGCAAAATTGCACCCATGTTTCTTGTTCACCTTAGCAATTTGACCTCTAGTCAATTCTAGCATCACTTGTGCCAATGTGGATTCTCTTATTTCCTTTTACATTTTCAAACAATAATCCCACTTATTTTCAATAACTTTGTACAACTCCTTGGGCATTTTATTGTCCAATTCAAGAGGACTATTCTTGAATTTAGCCATCATGGCATATATTGATTCTTCTACCTTATTCTGACTCTCTCTCTACTAATTTATTGAAATCAAAAGCTTTTAATTTAGAAAAATCTGCATTCTTTCTAACATTATTACACATTTTATCAATATTGGACTTGGGCACATGGCTTACCACTCTAAATTGGCTGATGTCTTCATATTCTATTCTTTCCTTATCATCAAATTCTGGTTGTGCAACATATTTCCTCCTTTCTTTCTTCTGTATAGGACTAGTTTACTCAGTAGCCTTCTTCTTCTCTTTGTTTTACTCTTTGGCCTTTTGAGTTGAGGCTCTTGTGGTGGCTCTTATCACTGATATTGTTGGCTTGGCTTGGGTTGGCTTTGCAACCTTCTTTGTTTTGGGTTGGGCTGTAGGTTGAGCTTTGGCTTTTCTTTTCTTGGGCTTAGCTTGAGTTGGTGCTTCCTTAGCTTCTTCTTCCTCGGCACCTTCTATGTTTTCTTCATCCTCACCTAAGCCTTACGTAATCTGCAGTGGGCCTTGCCCCTATTCATCTTCTTCTTCCTCCTCCTCTTTAGTAGCCCCTTCAATTCCTTCTCCAAATTTCTTCTTTAGTTTCCTCACCAATTTATCCTTCCTCTTTATCATAGAGGTTGTCTTCAACTCCATTTCAACTTTGGATTTCACAACATCATATATTCCAAAATGGGGACCCTCCTTATCAATTTCCTTTGCAAGCAATGTTGTGATTGTTTTTGATGCTTCATCAATGTCTAGCTCATATCCCAATGGTCTTAGCCATCTAACCCTTGGAACTACTACTTGGATATAAGTGTTATCAATATCAACTAAAAATAAATATCATTGATATGCTGGTCCACTAAGGAAATTGGTATCCTAAGCCTTTTTTTAAAGGTGTTCTTGAAATCCTCAAATTAACTTTTCATTTGAGCTTCAAAGTTGTCTCCCATTTTCTCAATGTACTCATTGATTTGAGTACTAAAATACTTGTTCAATTTCCAATTAACTTTGCCAATAGAGGGAGATTCTTCCAAAACATAGAAAAATATGTAGACCAGGACTGATCCAAACTTACATTTGGCACCTTTTGATCTTCTGATTACTCCCAAATTCTCCATGATTTGTTGTAAGAACAATTCTGACGGATCATATGTATGATCTTTCTTGACAAGTTTGTAAGCCATATCCATAGTAATGCAAGGAACACTATTCAATTTTCTTGATTGATAAAACTTGTGAGATATCACTCTCACTACAAAATCCAAAAGGGGATCTGTGATAGTATCAATAGTCATGCCCCTTTTGTTCCATTTAGTCCTAGTGTTCTTTTCAATAGCTTCCTTGGAATCACTTTGCAGGGTCCTATACCAATCTAGGGTTGGAAAACTTGTAACCCTACACATGATTCTCTTCATTATCTTGATAGGCCCTCCTTCTAACCATAAACAACCATTATTTATTCTACTTAGAACAATTTTTATCCACTCAATTTTGAAAACTATGGGGAAAACTAGGGCATGGGTTAAACCCTTTTTCTCAACTATTTCAAATTCTTCCTTCAACACTCTGTTATCACACAATTTATCATATGCTTTAAAAATCTCCAGGTCTCCTATTGCTCCTACCTTACAATTGTAACACTTCCTCACATCCTGCACCATCACAACTTTGGGCAGAATAATGGAGAGTGCACTAGAAAGGTCATTTTTATAGGCTACCTCTAGAATTGGCCTAAAATCAAGTTGTTGAACCTTGTTACTAACCAACTAAACCTTGAAACCTTCCTTTTCCTTAGGTTTTTAGAAATTGAAGCCATATTGCAAATCTAGTGTTTTAAAAGATATAAAACTTTATAACTACACAACTCGGCACTTGAAGAATACTTTAGATTGATGAAAATAGTGCTTGATCTTGTCAAAATCCATGCAAAAGCTTCAATGTTGTTCGTCAATCACTTATGTGCTCTTCTCATTATTTATTTGCATTCAAATGATGAGAAATTATCAAAAAATTGACCTTATAGTCTTTCAAAAGCTAGCATTAAATGCTTAGTGCATATACAGTTGTACTCTTGGCTCTTGAAGATTTCAAAATAGCTTGGCTTCCATTGGTTTTTCATCACTCAGCTCCAACTAGGTTTCTTCTTCAGTCAACTCCCACTAAAATTCCCTAACTCAGCATCAACTAAAGATTATCTTGGCATCAACTATCAACTTAGTTGCAACTAACTACTTGACATGCACTAACATTTACTCTGCATTTAAGGATAGCTCAGCAACACTTGCAAAAAATTTAAGTTTTAACTTTGCATCTTTTCTCATGTTGCTTTCATCTTTGAAGTTCTTGTTTGTCTTGGGACTGATGCATGATGTAGCTTTCTATACTGGTCCCATACACCTATCCATGCTTAGTTGGATGAGGTGTGAACACTTGACCTCTTGGGTGAAGTGATCCCTTCATTTGATGAGCTACACTCATCTTTCTTCTTCCAAGTCTTGTTCATTTGTCCTCTGATGTGTTCAACATTTACCTTCTCTTTTACTTTGTTGACTTTTGACTTGGGTGCCTTTGACTTTGTTGGGAAATTCCTACTAATATGACCAGTCTTCAAGCAACTAAAATATGTGGTTTGACTTAACCATCTATTCTAGTTTTCTTTGAAATGTGTCCTTATGCAATTTTTTAGGAATGTGTCTATATTCTTGATAGTAATGAATGTTATACTTGGTGTTATAGTCCCAATTGTAATGATGACCATGGTTACCTTCTCTTGTTGCCTGATTTGATGTCCACATAGGCTTTGATCTACACTCAAAAGCTCTATGTCCATACTTCTTGCAATTTTAGTAGTGACCTTCAAATTTTGGTGTTCTGATAGTCCTAGTCCTACATTCATGTGCTTGATGTCTTTGTTTCTTGCACTTATGACAATATCTTGCATTCTTAGGCTTATCATGTTGATGGACATTCTTGCTCCTACATACATTAGAAGTATGTCCTTTTTTACCATAGAAATCACAAGTAGGTTTAGTGTTCTTAGCTTTGTTACTCCTTTCTTCTATAGTCTTGGAGGACTCTCCTTGTTTAGTGCTGATGTAAGCTAGTCTTGAAGTATCATTACTAGCCCTTGATGATTTTAATAGCTGCTCAAAGTACTTGATAGCCTCATTAGGTTTGTTGAAACTTTTTGCAACTTCCTTCTCTCCTTTTAGGTCATTTTGCAATTGTTCATTTCGCATCTTTAGTGTAGAGATCTCAATATCTTTCATATTCAGCTCATAATGTCCATTCATCATTTGGCTTAAGGTGTCTAGCTACATGTTTAAGATTCTTTCAAAATCAATTGTCTTTTCTTCTAGTCTATTGGTAAGATTTCTCTTGTCATCCTCAATCACAGCCCTGTCTTCAATGACTCATTTCCTCTGTTCAGTTATCTCACATAGCATCATGGCTTGTGATTCTTGTTCAAGCTTGAGTATTCTAATTTCTTCTACTTGAGCTCTATTCTTCTCTATCAATTCTGCTATTGCTGCATCAAACTCTTGAGTATCTCCAATGGAAAATACTTTTGTGGTATCAATCTCCTTGTAGTGTGTGTCATTTTCAGCTATGACTATATCCTTCCTTCTTTTCGAGGATTTTCTCAATTCTTCTAGGGCTTCCTCCAAGCTGTGTAGAGCGAGGTGCACATCAGTCACCTAATTCTCTATAATATTCCCAAGTTTGAAGGCTTCCATCTTAAGATTTTTTCTCTAAGTTGTTAGGCTTCTCCTTGTGAGAACCTTGCTCTGATACCAATTGTTGGAATAATCAAATGGGAAGAAAACTTTTGAGGAGGGTGGGGGGTGAATCAGAATTATCACACTTTAACCTTAAAAACTTTTAACTAAAAATAAATTGCATACATGTAAACATATTACTTAAGCATAAAGTAAAAACATGCATCGAAACACGTAACACCAAATTTGGTAACCTAGAAACCCTCCAAAATGAGAAGGTAAAACTGGGGTGGGGATGATACCCACAAAATATCACTATAGAAATAATGGTTGATCACTTCTGATGGTCTGCCCTATTAAAGGCTTTGCATTGTATCAATAGTGACCTATCTAAAGGATTTACAAACACTTTACATGAAGTCTCACCATGTTAAAGGATTTTATCACCTTTTCAAAGATTCTACAACCTAGCTATTAAGCTAACCTATCAACATAGGATTTTCTTTCTAATACAATTGCTAGAGAATATTAGATTAGTAAACTTGATAGCTTATAATCCTTGATTGTTGAATTCAAGCACTTTATCTACTCTTTCTAATCTTGATCCTTTGAGATCTGATATTTTTTCAATGCCCTTGCTCTATTCTAATCAACTAAATATGCAATGTTGATCCAATCACTAAGTCTTTAACACTCCTGTTGCTTTCCCTATTCTGCAATTTTCTTACCTCAATTAATCATCTACTTAGCAACTCAAATCGAGTGTTCTTTGTCTTCTTATAAAGGCTTCGAAGACTTAGGATTTGAAATGAATCCATGAACTAATTTTTCTTGCTCAAATCCTTGGATTTATCCTATTGGTTGCATGCAATCTCCACTTTTCCTATTGGCTACATGTTGATTGCATAGGTAAAAGAAAAGATTCAAACTTATCTCTAAAATCCTTCAAGATTCATCAAAAAATGGTTTGCATCTATGTTTGTGAAGGCACAAACTCATATGTTGATTCTGTGTTACTTGGTACATACTGGATTACTGGTGCTCAGCACATGTATGATTCTAGCTTTCTTGGCACATGTAGCATTTTGGCTTGCTCGGCACATGTAGCATTCTAGCTTACTTGAAACATGTAGTATTTTGTCTTGCTCAGCACATGTAGATCACTCGACACCTGTATCATGCTCAGCACCTATTGGAATTTTGGCTCGCCACATACTATGGCTTGGCATATATAGTGTACTTGGATTTTATATGAAAATTGGTTAAGTGTGGTGACACTCAATTGTCAAAACCAATCTAAGACCAACACTTCTCTTCAACCTTCAAGGCATACAAATAATCTTCCTCTACACTTTCCATCTTTATCAAACTTATTCCATCTATATTTAAGTTCTCAAGTCATTTAAGTATCTAGCAATGTTTCATCAATATGTCCAAGTTATAGAATTCTTCAATATAATTTTTCACAATCATATCTTTCTATCTCAAATTTTCATTTCTTCTTAATAAATTAACTTGATTCAATAAGAAGGAATTTATTTTTCAACTTACCAACCATCTTTACCCATGTCTTAATATTTTCCTATCCTGTTCTTTATCTGTCAATTTGTAAGTGTTCCCACAAAAGAGATGCATGTCCTTTCAAATTTATAACTACTATCATCACCTTCTTATCCTTGGGAATACTCTCATAATCAAAATATTTATCAACCTCAGAGATCCAATCCAACAAAGAATCAATATCAAGCCTTCCACTATAAGTATAAATTTGAAAAATAGGTCTTGCATCCACTCTATTTAAAGCTCTCAGAAGTGTTTCTTCATCTTGTTTCACCTTAGGCTTTAGAATTAAGAGTTTATGCTTCTTCTTCTTCTTCACTAACATCTTCAAGATGCATTCCTGCTCTCTGGGTTGTTTGAACACCTTCAAGTCTAGTTGTGATTTGTCTTAACATATCCATAGTAACCTTGTTTGTATTTCCTCTACTTCAAACCATTTTGACAATATTGTTGGAAATATGGCTAAGTAGGATAAGTTATATTTTTCATTTATGGAAAAATATATCTTAGGATCAGAAGGCACAATGTATTGATAAATGTCTCATAGTCAAATATAGAAAACTGTCTAAGTACCGGTGGTATAGAGATAGTTTTGGTATGTATAGTCTACAAAAACATTTTGGGAACTTATGAAATTGGATAAAGGTAGTACAGAGTATTATAATGATATGTGCAAGAGTGCAGTATGGTATAGATAGAATGACATTAAATATAATAGTATTATCAGTACAAGCTATGAACAAAGCAAAATAGACCACATCAATAATTTGGTATTTATGAATCAAGGAATTATTTTGGTAACAAAAATAATTACTTAAAGAATTAGGGATGACATCCTAGATGTTAACCCTAAGTTAGCAAGAATTAATTTTTTATTACGTCAAGTGTGTGAATGCTTGAAGGCTAATAGGGTAGGTTTTGTAAAAAAGAAAAGGTATAAGTAAAAGATCAAATTATACGAAGTAATGTGGTAATATGTGTAATATATGAATGTGTTCTATATGTTATGTGAACTTATGTAAAGGCTATGTGAGGTATATATGACACAAATCAAAGATATGTGAACTACAATAGATAGTAGTAAAAGAGGTTATTGTATCTATCTCTTTTGTATATAAGAACAACCTTGCATAATTGCATGTTTGGGCAATGGGCTCACCTTTCATACATTTTGTAATACCAACTCTTAATAGGGTTGAAGCAACTCCTAATAGGGTTGAGGATTTTGGGTCAGTGCAAGAAGTTGAGTCTCACTTTTGGCCAAAAAGTGGAAGTATTTTAACAATTTTTGAAATATTTTGTCAATTGATGCCAAAATTTAAGCCATTTAGAGATGAAATATAAAAAACTTTACAAATAAAAATTGTATGCCTGGAATCTTCTTTTTGAAAATGCAATTTATTTGTATACCAATAGGATAGATTATATTTTTTCTATGGATCTTCAAAAACCACTTTTTCAAAATGCTTGTTTCAGGACTATACCATGCTCATATACGAACACCGTAATTTGACACAACTAAATGAACTTTTGCAAATCCTTTTAAATGGAGTTACTTGACACCCCAAAGATTGATGCAAATATTTTTCTTGAATTTTTTAATGAATATTTTTTTTTTTTATTAATTTTTAATTTTCTATAAAGGTAAATTTTAAAACCTTTCATGTACAGACACCATAATTTGATCAAAATTTCACTTTTTTCAATTTTTTTGAACTTCAAAAGAATTGAATGTAGATTGATGACATATAAATTAATTTAAGAAAAATTATAAAATAAAAAAAGTTATTAAAGTTTTAATGAATGCCGCTATTTTACATTTAGCTACTATTGGCTGTTTGTTTTGCACGAGGTCAACGGCAGGAATCCATAGTGTAATTCCTCACTTGAAAAGAAAATATTTTTAAGGATCCACTCCAAGGTTTAGTGTTTGTCTTGCAACGTACCAAAATCTGCTCAGTAGAAGATAAATGTGAGTGTTCACAAGGAGGCCTTTGCAGGTTCTAAAAACTCTTTTATCCTAGAATCAAAGTAAAATATGTTTGTTGTCTCAAAATATCACACCAAAAGAACAATATTTTGAGAATATTTAACAAATCAAATGATGTTTCACTCTTCATCAAATCGCAAGGCCACGAAAAGTGCGCTCATGCGAGACAAAAAGCTATGTAGACACAATCAGGTGATCTTTTATCAAGCTCATTACATCGGTGGAATTCATGTATCTGTAGCAAACACCAGAATTAAAAGATCGCACATCCAAAAAAAATGCAATAAACTTTTGGATCAATCACAATTTCATAAATAAAATCCACAAAACAATGACACATTCAGGAAAGAATAACTATACTCCAAATGCTAGCACCAAAAGCATAACTTTATTGCATAATAATGGCGGCCCTTGTTACACTTTACAATGGGGTATTTATAAGAAATCATCTCCTCAATTTGTGTTGAGAGTGAGAGATATCTTGATGCAATAAAATGCTTTTAAAACATTTAAACAAACTAAATATATACAAATTGATAATCTAACTAGTGCTTAGAGGGACTCCATCCATATTTTATTCATTAATTAGATGCATGAGCCCTTTACATGTCAAAAACAATGAAAGCATGAGAGAGAAAGTAGGAGGAAGCCATTAGTCGAAGTAGAAGTGCATGGAGACACCAAAAATAGAAGCTGGTCCGTAATTCAGAGGTGCGCCGATAGTTGACTGCCAGTTCCAAAAATAGCACTTTCCATGCATTGGGAGTGCATTTTGACGGCAAGTTAACTCTGACACACATCAAGTGACTTATGTTGGGCATTCATTTTGCATGAGGTCAATGGCAGGAATCCATAGTGTAATTCCTCTCTTGAAAAGCAAATCTTTTTAAGGATCCACTCCAAGGTTCAGTGTTTGTCTTGCGATGTACCAAAATTTGCTCAGAAGAAGATAAATGTGAGTGTTTACAAGGAGGCCTTTGCTAGTTCTAAAAACTCTTTTATCTTGGACTCAAAGTAAAATTTGTTCGCTGTCTCAAAATATCACACCAAAAGAACAATCTTTTTGTATTTTCTATTTTTTTCAATGAATGCAATTCTAACAATGCAGCTACTATGAGGTCATATTCTAATAGGGGATTAGCAAAGAAAATAACGAAACTAAAAGTAAATAACATGAAATCAAATAACTTGAAATTAAAATTTCTAAATGGACATAAGCTACAGAACACAACATGTTGTGAGTTAAACCTTCAAAAACATTGGTAGAAAACTAATGAAAATAGGAGCATCGCTTCCTAGAATCCACTGATGCAATCGTCAGTGATAATCTTTAACAAATCAAATAATGTTTCACTCTTCATCAAATTGCAAGGCCATGGAGAGTGTGCTCATGCGAGACAAAAAGCTATGTAGACACAATCGGGTGATCTCTTCTAAATCTCGTTATGTTGACAGAACTCATATATCTGTAGCGAACACCAGAACTAAAAGATTGCACACCTAGAAACAATGCAATAAACCTTTGGCTCAATCACAATCTCATGAATAAAATCCACAAAACAATGACACATTCAGGAAAGAATAACTACACTTCAAATGCTAGGACCAAAAGCATAACTTTATTGCATAATAATGGCGGCCCTTGTTACATTTTACAGTGGGGTATTTATAAGAAATTGTCTCCTCAATTTGTGTTGAGAGTGAGAGATATCTTGATGCAATAAAATGCTTTTAAAATATTTAAACAAACTAAATATATACAAACTGATAATCTAATTGGTGCTTAGAGGGACTCCATCCATATTTCATTCATTAATTGGATGCATGAGCCCTTTACATGTCAAAAACAATGAAAGCATGAGAGAAAAAGTAGGAGGAAGCCATCATTCAAAGTAGAAGTGCATGGAGACACCAAAAATAGAAGCTGGCCCTTCACTTGATCTGTGTTGGAGTTAACTTGCCATCAAAATGTGCTCCTAATGCATGGAAAGTGCTATGTTTGGAACTGGCAGTCAACTGTTGGCACACCTCTAAATTGTAGACCTGTGGACCTGCGGACCTTGACTGGATCAAAATCTCAAAATTTTACTAAGTGTCAAAATTGAAATTCTGGCATTTGGGTTTTTCTCATCTTTATCATAAAGATATGTTTGGATTTTTTCCCTTGAATTTCTCTATAATCTTAGTAATCTTAGTAGCATCAGGAAGATCCAAAGCCTCATACTTGTCTTTAACCTTCTGTCTATAGTTGTCCACCTCAATTTGAGTTTTTAAAAAATCTTTGAGTTTGGTGTCCAACCCTAACAATGCTTCCTCTATCCTAAAGGTTTGTTTGATGTCTTCATCACTAGATGCTTCCTCTAAAGTCTTTCTAAAAATTTCCACAACTACCTCAATTGGTAAAAGCTTCTCTCATTCTTCATCTTCAAAAATATCTAAGCATGCATCACTGTACAACTTTTCTACTTCCAAAATTTTCTCTCGAGCTTGGTCCTTGAGCCTATGTATCTCATCATGCAATGTTTCCATCACTTTATTTCCATCTGCAATCTTTTCTATCCAATCATCTATCATGTCTAACTCTTCTCGAATATATACATCTATCAAAATGCGGTACCTTTGCCCCTTTATGGCTTGTAGAGTTTGTAAATCCTTGCTCCATACCCATACCTCATCCATAATACTAAAGTCCTGCCTCAAAATTGCCATGATCTTGTCAACATTTTCTTATGTAGCATGCAATAACTTCAAAGTTCCTGTGATTATAGTAACACCCCTATCCTCAAGGCTATCTCACCAATCCTGACAAGCTCTCAAAAATGGAATGAGTCGTACACCTTCCCCTTCTCTGAGAATGGTATTCAAAGTCTCCTCAAGGCATTCAAAATAAAGAGGACCAATAACTTCAGCTAAATATCCTTTTAAGATCTCAACTTGCCTTTGAAGTGTTCTGAGTTCAATCTCATCATGTTCCATATGGCTGAGAACCTCCTTGACTCCCATAGTCATCATTTTTCGAGAAGTATCCCGGGTAGGCTTCCCTAACATGATATCCTTCACTTCATAGTCCTGAAGGCTAATAGCTTCTTCATCTATACCTTTCAAAGGGTGAGCCACTTGTGCAAATAAGTCCTGGTTCCAGGTAGTAGTAATGAATGCAAATGGCACTGCATCATGTAATGCAGAGTCAAGCTTGTTCAAAATCTCTACAATGTCACAAATATCATCCTTTGAAGCAAGGAATTGATGTTTAGCACTTCTCATTATCTCTTTTTGAAACCATCTTGGGATACGTCTTTCTATAAACTTGGCTCTAGATGATGAAGGGATGTGTTCAACTACCTCCTTCCCTTTATCACTCTTGCTTGGAGTCTCCTATTGTGAGGGTTCTTCTTATGTAGTCTCAGTTTCTGTAGATCTCATAGTTTGATCCTCAACTTCCTGAGAAGGTTGTTGTATACATTCTACTACAAGTGCCTCTTTTGATGGCTCATCAGTAACCCTTGGTTTTGGTTCTCCCTATAATGATGATTCCTTCTAAACATGTTCTTCTAAACTCAGAGGTGGAGGTGTCACTGAAACTTTATCTACCATCATAACCTGAGGTGAAAATGGGGGAGTGAGATGAGGACCTTGTGTCTCAGGTGGCATCTACATCTAATCTTGCTATTGAAGTTCACCTATAGGAGTATCTCTAATCTTATCTCCAACCAATTTTGTACCCACTAGCATGAAATCAAAATCAGGGATGGAGAGAACATCATCACCTAGCTCCCTTGGCTCATTCACCCATTAGTGTACTTCATCTTCTGAAGAAGAGAGTTCTACCATTTCAGCTTGGGTGGGTGGTGGGGTATTTGTGACACTCTTCCTTCTTTCCAATTCTGTGGCTTTGGCCAATCGAGTTCTCCTTTGTAGAGGCACCTACTCCTCCTCCTCATATGACTCTATTTCCCCACTCATCTAATTCTTCCTCAAGAATGGTTTTAGGAATAGATGGATTAGGCACTAATCTTTTATGAACTCTTTGCCTCTTGTTCATTCTAACCTTGATCATCTTTTGTTTCTGTGGAACCATGGGAGAAATGGGCTCTTCATGCACTGGATGAATGGATGTCTCTAGAATTTCTCCCTCTTCTTGTTGACTTGACAAAATAGGAGGCAATGGAAAATCATCCTGAATATGAGAAATTCTAGAGTCTTGGGGCTCCTGGGGAGTAGATTCCTATCACTACGAAGGGGACTGTTCTTCAACATACTCTACCTGAATCCTCTAAGGAGAGGCTCTCTTGCTCTTTTCCTTATTTTTCTCTGAAGTTTGATAGTATCCCACTAGATGATCAAGCTAGTAGATTATTTATGGCTTGATAGGAGATTGGCGCACAAAGATAGGAACTGTGACTTTCTTCCCCTTTACCCTTTCTGGGCGAGCATGTGCATGGAATATCATTGTATCCGAAATTGGATAAAGTGGAAAGGTTTTCTTGATCCAACTCTTTGTCATTCTGATGACATGTCCCACTCGATGATTAATATCATCTCCTTCCTCTCTATCAATTTTTGCATTGAGGATGGGTCTCTTGCCAACTTTATCTGTATTGAATAGGGGATCCAGTAGCTCCTATGAGTCCTATAGCCTTTTCTCATCTGGGATAGTCAAATGGAGAGCCTTCTCCACTAAATACAAAGTCATTCTACAATAGTCCCTAATAAGAACATCATAGTCATTTGTGGTATTCATCCAATGATCTTCAGTGGCATCCTCATGGTAGAACTCTTTTCCTGCCAGGTTTTCCACCTTACCAACATTGTCAAAGAATGGTCGGGGAGAGTTATATTATTCAGGAGGATAATTCTCCCATTCCCACTTGAAAGTTGGGATATCCTACTTTCTCTTTACTTGGTATGCTCCTATTACAAAAGGCCAATCCCAACAAGGCCTCCATTGTTTTTTGATCCTCTCATAAGCTAACTCAATCTACCAGGAAATTTCCATTAAAACCAACTTGTCACTTGGGTACCTTGGGAGTTTCTTTGGATTGATGGATGCTCCACCAACCTAAATGTATGTTAATGTTCGAAACTAGATGAAATATGCACCAAGAGCTATAATCTGTGTCTTAGCCTTATCAGATAATCTATTTCCATAATCCCCTTTGATGAATCGAATGATGGCAAAGATGGAGGCATCATTCACAATTCTATACTCCTTGCTTTGCGGTGAGAACTTCTTCTTAACTAGCTGAGGATAGACTATATATGGCCATGCATTAGGATCCTACATACTACCCTTCTTGTACAACTTGGGATGGTCAGTGGCCCTTGCTACAAGTAGATATACCACATAAGAAGTAATGTAGAACTTCTTCTTATCATTTACTGTCTACAGCTGGTCACACAAGTTCTCACTAAGTGTGGTGGCCCAATCCAATGGCATCTTTGTGTGTCTGATGGTCTCAATGAAGTTGACCATGAATGGAGCAAGATGATCTACTGCAGGAAATCCCATAGCTCTGCTCAGGAGAATGACTGAATATCCAATTTCATCCTTCATGTATCCTCGAGTCATATCTACTTTGTTGATTGTCTTCCCTCAAGGTGGTTTCTCATTGAAGTATGAGGAATATATGATGTCAATAGCCTCCTGGTAATGATCCTTATGCCTCCTCTCAGTTGCTTCATATGAAAGCCTGATGAACTGATCAACTCTAGGTAGATGAAAAACCCTCTCGATATTATCAAGTTGTAGATCCAAGACCACTTCCCCAGTGATGCTATTTACCACCCTTTCATCAAGAACAAAATGCCGAGATAGGGTCATAATCAATTTAGCTGACTACACGGTCCCAATCCAAAATAGATTAGGGTGGATCTCAAAGATGATCTTTCAGTTGGGTTGTTACAAACTCTCAAGAACTCTCCCAAGTCCATGTGTCCAAGTTCTATGTCTTTGATCTCAGAGTATTCATCGTGCAATCATGATTTTGAGGTTATGCCTTGGAACTCGTACACAACTGATTTTTTTGCTGATCTAGATGTGGAAGCCATTTATATTACTTGTGTGTCACGAAAAAAAAAGAAAAAAAATATGATTAATTATTGGATATATATTTGAAAAAAAAAATGTAAAAGAAAAAAAACGTTCCCCAAGGGAACTTATTTATTTTTGGTTTTCTTTTTTAATTTTTTTTTTCTTAAAACTAATTTAAACTAAAATTAAATTATAAAAAAAAAAGTGTATGGGCAAAGGCGGAGCAGTGCATGCAGCTAGAGTTTGTATGAGGGCAGTGTGAGCCTTATGAATGCCCAAAAGAGGGGGCACAAGTGCCACCATGTGCGTCCCAAAGGGCGTGTGTAGTGGAGGAGGCCACACATGGCCCAAAGGGCATGCATAGTGTTATGTCGCGCGCCCAAAAGGGGCGCAGTGGTGGCGAGCAGGGTTGCACTGTGCGCCCAAAAGGGGCACGGCAGTGGTGGCCACGCACATCCCAAAGGGCACGTGCAACATGAGCCTTGCCACACAGCTCTTTTGGGTGCACGTAGCACTGCAGTGCTGGGCAGCGCTTCCACGTGCGTAGCGCGAGCCACGTGTTGCCTCCCATGTGTGTGCACGCACACATGTTTGATAATGAAAGAAAAAAAATCGAGGTAGGGGGGGGTCTCTATACCTCTCCCTCCTTGCTCCTACAAAAAGAATGAGCAAGTCAAGAAGGGGAGGGAGGGTTTTATAACCCTCTCTCTCTTTTGCAAAGCACGTCATGCTTTGATGCACGTGCGCGAGATTGACTTTGATTTTTTTTTTCTTTTTTTTCTTTTTTTTTCTTTTTTTTTTCTTTTTTTTTTGACTCTAAAATACCTTAACTAAAATTTATTTCCCCAACTCCTGAACTATGAGTCCGAGAGTCGAAAAAAGATAGGGGGTCCCCATTCCTAGTAAGGAATGGGGTGTGTGTTGTGGAGAACACAACAGTTACCACCTTTGATTAAAAAATAATGTAAAAATAGTAAATAAAATCATAACACTATAAAATTTATATTTCTAAAATCAGGACAATGAGAGCTCTAATGGGTTTTTGTTTTGTAAAAAAATTTGATCGAGAAGACCCTCTAAAAATTATGGCAAGGCATGAATTTGTCAGTTCAATGCCTTAGCTAAATCTTGAGAGGCCAAGGCATAGGCTTTGTCTCACCAAGCCTGTCCCAAACCAAAATCTGACATAGGAAAAAGAAATCCTACCTCATGTTGTAAGAAATGGGCACCTGTTATTTTAAATTCAAAAAATGGGTACCCATTTAGGAAAACTAAAAGCGGCATGTGAAGTCCCCCCAAAACATAAAAAATTAATTTTTTTAGAAACGACTACCCATTTTTTACTTTTAAAAAATGGGTACCCGCTTCTAAAAAATTCAAATTTTTAATTTTTTTAAAATGGGTGCCCATTTTTTAAATTTAGGGTCAGGTACCCGAGCCAAAAATGGGTGCCCATTTTTTAAAATTGGGTACCCATTTTTAAGAGGTCTCATTCTGCAGATTTGACTTTTGTAGAATTGTGACCCAACTTTTTGCATTCACCCTTATAAGAGGGCATAGTCCACAAACAAGGATCAAGACACTATATGTACTTCATAGACTTCGAACAGTGTCAACATGCTTAATAGGATACTTTTATTTAGTGGATCATTTTGTGGGTACCATCCCCAACAAGTTTTTCCCTTGGCCAGGATTTCCCTAGTTAATAAAATATGGTGTTATGAGTTTTCTTTATGTATGGATTTATTTATTGTTCATCATTGTTGGTTTACTTTCATATGCATGTTATAAAGTATTTAATAATATTCAATTATGGGAAAAATTTTGTAAAATATTGATTCACCCCACTCTCAGTATTACCTATTTCTAAGAATTAGTAACAGATCCCAATTACTCATAGGAGGCTTAACAAGTTGACTAAGATCCCTATGAATATAGAATAGTTAAACGAGAATATTGATGAAGCTCTTGAGAAGATCAATCATCTTACTAAAGAAAGAGACAACCTAAAAGAGAGGTACGAAGATTCTAAAGATTATATTGGGAAACTGAAAGATAAGATTGATCATCTCAAAACTAGAAAAGAACCTAGAGAGAAGACTAGTGATATTAATGAGGTAGCAACCTTAAAGAAAGAAAATGAGATTTTGAAACATGAGTTGAAGATTTTCAAACTAAAATTGAGTCTAAACAAGGATGGTAGCAAGCCTAAATTAGATCTAAAATCTAACAATGAATATATAAGATCCCATCTTACAAAAGTGACATCAAAACTTGATTTTATCAAAATAGAGTATGCAAAACTTGAGAAGTAAAATATTATTGTGAAAGGAGAATTGGCCCAAGCTAAGCAAAAATTAGAAAAGCTATATTATAGTAGTGAGCAAATTGATGGATAACTCTTCTATCATATATCTCCTTATGATAAGATAGGTCTTGGATATCTCATTAGAATAAGCAAAGAAATCTGAAACTAGAAAAGAACCAGATCTAATTGTTGAAACCCTAGAACCTAAGAAAAATGGTCTAAATTAAATTGAGTCAAGTAAATCTGATGATGTACCTAAAGAAGTTGAGCAACAAAGTCCACCTAAGAAATTTAATGAACCCAAACAAATAGAGCAAGTTGAACCACCTAAAGAAGTAAGATATGAATTCAATGGTAGATGCTTTATATGTAATTAAGTTGGCCATATTAAGAGAGATTGTATAGGTAATTTTTTAAAACTTATTAGTAATTACCATTATTATAATTGTCATGGCTTTGGTCATGAAGTAGTTGATTGTAGGAAACCTAAGTTTGATAGTAATAATGGAAATAGTAGAATGTTTAGGGATACTAACCTTTTAGGTAATGAAAGAAGGAGATCCTCAAGTAGATCTAATGAAGGAGATGGAGCTAATCAAACAAGGAAAAATATTGTGAGTTACAAGAGTAGCCACTTTGAACACATTGCAGGGAATTGTAGAGCACCAATCAATCAGAATGGACCTAATCTAAGAACGAGTACACATGTATGTCAGTTATGAAATAACTTTGGTCACATTTAAAGATTTTGAAGAATGGATATTAGGAACATAAATAGGATCCCAAACTTCAAAAGGAACAACAAGAAAAATGATAGGAGGAATAACAAGGCCAATAGCAGTCAGAAAGATGCACTCAAAGAACATGTTGAAGAATTCAAGGAGGTATATGTGAAGGCTAAAGATTCATCAAGTTCACATGTGGTATTATAAGAGTAGTATTTTGATGCACCTAGTGAGAGATTGAATTCACCCATTGTGTGTTATTCATATTATTTGAATTAAGCACTTTCTTGTTGAAGACAAAGCACCAAAAAGACAAAATAGGGATTAGAGATTGAGTTAGAAGTTGTGAAGTTGGCAAAAGGAAAAGAAGATTGTAAGATAGCTCTATTTAAGAGCACAAGTCATTTAGAGATTTCATGAAGATGTATGAATGGAAACAATTTTAGTGATATTTTGGATCAACTTTTTAGGAATTGAGTAGTTGTGCAATCAATGCAAAGTTCAATATGAAAGGATGTAAAGGATGTGAATAATATTTCATGTGCCATTTAATCATGTGAAGAATTAAGGAGAAATTGAGAGTGATTTGACAACAAGTTGAAGGCGGATTAAAGTATTTTCAAGTGCAAAGTAAAGGAAGGCCTAGTTATGCACAAATCAAGTATTGTTCAAGTTTACAATGTAAATTTGTGAAGTGTTTTACATCAAGGTGATGGCGAACCCTATTGTGATTGATGTTAATGAGAGGTCATGATAAAAATTCAAGAAACACCCATTTATATCATTGGAAGATGATCCTTTGGGATCATTTTTGCAAGTTCCACCAAATATATTGCATGTGGAGGATGTAAGGGCATATATTCATTGCAAATTTGAGACTATTGGTGATAGTGACATTCACAAGGACTTGGATGTGGTATATAACAATGATTTGTCTTTGAAGCAAGAGTTTCAACAATTATAATAGTTAAATTTTATCATACACATGTTTTATATGGAGTTTGATAAACATGAATGGACTATAATCATCTTTAATAGAATTCATAAGGGAATGTTTTGGATGGGAGATATTCCTATTATGATTAAAAATGGCATGATCCATAGGCTTACTAGATTGAGCAATGAAGGCGGCTATCCAATGAACAAAAAGAATGTAAAGAATATGGTTGAAACTAACTGAAGACTAAGTTGGATAGGAGAAATATGAGAATTGACTTAATAATGGAGGAGAATGTAAAACTCATCAGCAAAATTATAGGGTATAAGATGAACCATAGTTCAAGAGTAAATTCTCTACCTATTGGATTCATCCATGCAACATATCTGATGGTAATAAAGAAGGAGAAACTCAATATGTGTTAAATAGTTTTAAGTTATTAAAAAGTTTTTGGGTATGCCAAAGTATGAGTGGAATAGAAATAAGTGCAAAATTAACCTAATTACTTACCACTATAGAAGATAGCCAAAGGAAAGGAATATTGAGGACATAACAAAGATGATGAAGAGTTTCCATTAAAAAATGAAAAAGAGATATAGAATTCCTCCCTCACTAGTAGAGAACTACAAAGATGACATATATTTCATGGTTGAAACTAATGTCACCTATATGGAAGCAAGAACCTAGATTTAAGCTCATAGACCCTATGGGCTATCAAATAAGAAAAGAACAAATAGAAATTTATGAGAAGATCATCTTAGAGCCTAATAGAGATGAGGAATTCCCTAGATGGGGTACTTTTGATGAAAATATTGGAGAATTTCAAAGTGAACTACATAGCAAATACATTAAGAAGAAGGTATACAAATAGATTAAAGAAATTTTGAAGAAATTTGCTATGACCAGAGAAGACTTTAATGAAGTTAAATTTATTACCTTGGAAATGAAGGAAAGTGGAAAAAAAAAGGTATTGGTAGCTACACCTCTTACAATGATAGGACTATACAAGGTGTTACAATAGTAGGGCCATCTAGTTAGATCCCTACTGCCCATCATGTCATAGTTTCACAAGTACAACCTAGTATTTTACAACCTATTTAGTCAAGGAAATATGAAAAAGAAGTTACCATTGTTGAATAAAATTCAATGGCAGGGGAGTTTGTAAGACTTTCTAAGGTTAAGACAGAACCTATTGGATCTCCATCAAGAAAAAGACTCTAACAATAGTCTAGCGGACCAAGAAAAAGAAGAAAAAAATTACAAATGATTGAGTATAAATCTAATGAAGAATATGAAATAGAGGACAAACCTACCAAAAAGGAAGTTTCAAAAGGAAGAACGACAACTAGCAAGAAGGCTTGGAAACCCAAGGTAGAGAACCTAAATATTCAAATAATTGATAGTGATAATTGTATTCAGTTGAACAAGTATTATAGCTTGTATAATAATATGGAGAAATTAGAGTTAGAAAATCTTGTAGTTAGGAACATGATTTTAAAGAGAAAAATAGTCAAGGACATTCAAATAAACATTCCACAAGATCTGTATAATAGGCTTCTAAATAGGAGAAGAACAGTTGTTGATGAAGACAAAAGAATTAGAGAAAATCTAATAAAGAATTTTTGTGAAGTTAATAATGATGAATACATGAGTATAGTAATAAAGGGTATTGAGCCCTTGGTTTATAACAAGAGAAGATACATTCTCTTAATGGGGGGAAATAATGAAGAAGTGAATAAAAAGACAAAGGAAGCCATTGTTAGATACATGACTTATGTACCTAGTACTATAGAGAAGAGTGTGAAGTTAGGGGGAGAAATCTCTATTTAAATTGAATAGAGTATATCTAAACTAGCATCAATGGAAGTCAAGGACACCCAGATGCTAGATTCATCTTTATGTGTCTCAATTGGTATTAAAACCATGCAAGTAAATAGTACTCAAATAATTATTGATATCAAAGAAAATATTTTTAAGGACTATGCACCTAACATTGTTGGCAATATAACTAGATACTACAGCACAAATGAGGAAGAAAATATAGAAGAAGAGAGAAGAAAGAAAGAGAAAGTGGGGAATAAAAGAAAAGAGGAGGAGGATAAGAGGAAAGAAGAAGAAAGAAGAAGAGAGAGTGAAGAAAAGGAAAATAAAAGAGTATAAGATGAAAAGAAGAAGAAAGAAGATGAAAAAATGAAGAGAAAATAGGAAGAAAAAGAAAAATAAAAGAAGAAGGAGGGGGAAGCAGAGAAAAGAAAAGAAGAAGAGGATAAAAGAAAAGTAGAAGAGACAAAAAAAACAAGAAGAAGAGAAGAAGAAAAGGAAAGGAAAGGAAACTAAGGAGAAAATGAAGCATGATTGGAGGATTGTGATGCAAGAGTCTTCATTTCAAGTACAACTTAAGTTATTGATTGTAGAGGTGGACAAGGTAATATTTTATCATGAAGAGATATATTGCTAGCTACTCCTATGAAAGATAAATCACCCTTGTTACCTATACTATTAGTAGCATCGGATGATGATGATGACCAAAAAGGTCTCATATCTTCCTTGAGAAAGTTATTAGAAGAGAACAAGATAGTGAGAACTCTAGAAAGAACCTTAGGAGATGTTTTGGAAAGATTGTAGAACACATTCACTTCGAAGGTGACAGGTCCAAATTTGCAGCAAAAAGAAAGAGAAGTGGTGAAACTATTTGATGCAGAGTTTACCACCCTATTAGAAATTGCATCAATTCAGGTACAAAAAAAGCATGATGAACAACTATTTGAAACAATTTTCACAAATATGCACAGTGATCTGCAGACATTACATGTTTGCATAAAGGAGTTAAGGAATTGTTAAGAAGAAGTGGAGAATTTATATGGATAATGTGCTATGTCCTACATCTACTTGAAAGATATTAATTATTAATTCTCAATATGGATGAGTGAGCTCCAAGGACTCATAGATAGATTGGATTAGCCTAATGCAAACATTGAGAATGTTGAGGCTAGGGTATCAAAGGTTCATGATGCCATCAGAATCATGGAACTGAACTATGCAAGGGTAACCAAAAGGTTCTCTATATTTAGAGAAAATCTATCATTGAATATCGATATACTACAAAAGTGATTAGAATAGCATCTTATTGCAAAGACTTCTTATGACAAATTTTCTTATATTGACTTGAATGTAGTTGAGGTAGTGTCCTATGCACTGTGTGCACTTTTGAGCACCACTGAGCTCATGAGGAATACTTGGAAGAATAATCTTGAGAGGTTAAGGACTGATTTTTCTGATTTCATAACAAGTTAAGCTAGAAAAGATAACTCAAAATTTTGACATGTATATAAGTTTTGACACCTTTGTTGTTGATGTCAAAGGTTGAGATAAGTATAAGAAAATTGTATTGAGTATAATGTAAGGGGGAGTAATAATAATATTCTAAGGGAGAGTAGTATTATAAAATATTAGGAGTTATAAGGAAAGATGGTTTTAAATGTAATGATCCACAAGTTTTGATTTTTTTAAGTTTTGTCAACTTTTGAAGGCCAATTTTGAAGAAAACTTTTTGTACAACATTTTGGGACTTAGCATGTTTTCCCATATGTTATGCTCAATTAAAAAGAGGATATTCTTGTAAATAAGGATAAGTAGGATAAGTTAGAGTTTTCATTTATGGAAACATATATCTCAGGATGAGAGGACATAATATACAGATAACGGTCTCACAGTTAGATATAGAAAATTGTTTAAGTATTAGATAATCTTACTAGTAGTACATAGATAGTCTTGGTATGTAGAGTCTACAAATATATTTTGGGCATGTTGGAACTTGAATAAAGATAGTAAAGAGTGTTATAATGACATGTGCAAGAGTGCATTATGGTACAAATAGTACAACATCATCAATAAAGGCTATGAAGAGAGCATAACAAAGCACATCAATAATTTGGTATTTATAGATTAAGGAATTATTTTGGTCAAAACATAATTACTTTATTAATTATGGATGAAATCCTAGATGTTAACCCTAAATTAGCAAGAATTAATTTTTTAATATGTCAATCATGTGAATGCTTGAAGGCCAACATAGCAAGTTTTGTAAAAAAAGAAAGGTATAAGTAAAAGATCCAATTATGCTAAGTAGTGTGGTAATATGTGTAATATGTGAATGTGTTAGATATGTTATGTGATCTTATGTGAAGTCTATGAGAGGTATATAGCATGAAAATCAAAGATATGTGAAGTATATTAGACAACAGTAAAAGAGGTTTTTGTATTTATCTCTTTTGTATATAAGAAGTACATTGTATAATTGCATGTTTAAGAAGTGGGCTCATCTTGCATACATTTTGTAATACCAGCTCCTAACATGGTTGAGGATTTTAATAGAACCTAGTCCTCTAACAAGGACTGACACACTATATGTATTTCATAGACTCCTAATAGGGTCAACATCCCTAACATGATACTTTTGTTTAGTGGATCATTTTGTGGGTACCATCCCCACCGGGGTTTTCCCTTGTCTAGGTTTTCCCTACTTAACAAAATATGGTTTTATTAGTTCTCTTTATGTATGGATTTATTTACTATTTAGCATTATTGGTTTACTTTCATATGAATGTCATAAAATAATTAACAATATTTAGTCATGAGAAAAAGTATGTAAAATATGGATTCACCCTACCCCCCCCCACCCATTTTTAGTATAAACTATTTCTAACAAATAGTTCCTATAAGAATCATAACCCTCTATAAGTTATATGCCAAACTAGTTTTTCCACCCTACAACCAATCTCAAAAAGGTTCCACACAATCCCAAACTTTACCAACAAGGAAACTCATTTATACCACCTAATGCAAGGCAAGATGGGATAAAGGTCACCTCCCAGCAACCTGTTGAGTTGTCATTTGTACTATGCTTAACAACAAGAATCCTTTCAAATTCCTCTCTTGAAAATATAATCTAAGATCAACTCCAAAGTTCTAGACAATCTTACGACCTACTGAAATCCACTCAGTTGAAGATAAATGTGTTTGTTCACAAGGAGGCCTTTGATGGTTCTGAGCAATTTGGATAAGATAATCAATCTTCCTGTTGTCTCAAAAGATAACCACAAAAGATATATATTTTTGGTATTTATTTATTTTTATGATGAATTCAATCTAACAATGCAACTATATGAATTCCTAATTTAACCAAGTGTTAGCAACGTGAATAACAAAGATAAGGTAACAAGAAATGAAAGCAAATAACTTGAAAGGGAAATTCCTAATGGACATAAACCATGATAACAAAATGTATGCTAGTTAAATCATCAAAAATATTAGGTAGGAAACTAATGAAAATAGGAGCAGTGTTTCCTCAAATCCACTAATACAATCATCGATGGGAACTTAGTAAAAACCAAAAGATGTTTCACTTCTCATCAAATTGCAAGGTCACAAAAAGTATGCTCATGCAAGACAAGAAGCTATGTAGGAATAGTAGGGTGATCTCTTCTCCAACTTGGTATGTCAACAGAATTCATCAACACATGCTAAACACTAGAACTAAAAGATCACACAATCAAATTAGTACAACAAAACCATTGTCTCCATTATTATTCATGAACAAGAATTCACAAAAATAACACACTCTGGCAAGAATAACTACACTCAAAATGAAAGCACCAATAGCATATATTCTTACATCAAAATAATGGCGTTGAGTACATACTACATCCAAGTATTTATAATAAATCATCTCCTTAATTTGTGTTTAGAGTGAGAGATCACTTAATGCAAATATATGCTTAAACTTAATTAAAAAAAGCTAATTATATACAAACTAACTTTCTAAATGGTGCTAAGTAGGACTCCAGCCTTGTTTATATCAATTAATGGGTGCATGAGCCTTTACATGAATTAAAACAATGAAAGAAGAAGTAGATAAGAAGAAGGAAGCTACAAGAGGATCTAAGAGTCATTGGAAGCTCTAAAAATGGAAGCTTGGCCTTCTTTGAATGTTTCTAGGAGTTGAACTTCCATCAAATTGCATTTCTAGTGCATGAAATTCTCTTAAAATAGCAACTAGTAGTTAACTATTGATGCACTATTACTTTTTCAAAATTGTTAGTGCATCTCTATGAAAAGCACACCTTGGTAGTAGGTTCAAAAAATCAAAAAATTTCCCAACTATCCAAACTAAATTTCTAGCTTCTTGATTTTCTTCCCCTTTATACTAGAGTGATGTTTGGATGTTTTCTCTTGAATTTCTATATAATCTCCATCACTTGGGTAGAATTTGGAAAATCTAAACTGTTTTCCTTATCTTTTATTGTTTGTTAGTAATTGCTAACCTCCATCTGAATATCCACAAAATCCAAGATTAGTGTCTAGCTCCAACAATGCCTCTTCGGTCCTAAATGCATGTCTGGTATCTTCTTTTGATGAAGCATCTTCAAAGGTTTTTTAGAATTTTTTAGAAAAATGACTACATTGGAATGAGTTTAATCTTTGACTCATCTTCAAAAATATCAAGGGAGGCATTGTTGTAATACTTCTCAGCTTCCAAAATTTGCTCTTGTGTTTGATCTCTCATATTTTGTATACCCTCATGTAATGTCTCCATTACTTAATTACTAGCCACTATCTTCTCAATCCAATCCTCTAATTGATCTAGTTCCTCAACAAAGTACACCTCCATTAGTGTATGATGCCTTTGACCCTTTATTACTTGAAGTGCTTGGAGGCCCTTTCCCCAGGTATGTACCTTATCCAATAGCCCAAAATCCAAGTTCAATATAGACACCAACTTTTATGTACTAGACTAAACATGGTGCAATAGGTTGAAATTAGCCTGTATAATCTATACACCTTTATCGTCAAAATTGTCATGTCATTTTTGACATGCACCAAAAAATGAATCTATTTGTACACTCTTCTTATCTCTCCTTTCTAGTGTTATAGCAAGAGTAATCTCTAGATTATCAAGGTTAAATAGTCTCTCATAAGCTCATTTTGTCTCCTTAGCATTATCAACTAAAACTCATCTTCATCCATGTGTTTAAACACTTCCTTTATACCTATAGTGATTAATACCTTGGTTGTATCTATTGTGGTTCTCATTAGTAGAACCTCCCTGATTTGATGTTCTTTAGGGGTCAACTCCTTAGTGTCAACATGTGTAGGGGGAATAGAAATATGTATAAGAAAGTCTTGATCTTATTTCTTCATTACGAAGGCCAATGTTCATGCATCACTCATAGGTGGCTCAGGCTTCTTGATGGCTTTCACTAGCTCATCCATTCCCTCCTCTACACTCAAGTCCAATTGCCTTTTCTATCAAACCATAACCTCCCTCTTTATCCAAGCTAGTGTAGTGCCCATGGGAGACATGTTTTTGGCTGAAGAGGAGGTTTTCACTACTAGCCCTTTTCCCTTATTACTCCTTTCTAGAGTCTTCTCCTTCTGAGAGAGATCTATATTGAGATTCCTCGTATCTATTGTAGCCAAAGTCCTTACTTCTGTATATTGAGAATTTGGCTTAGGTTGTACAGCTATTTTCTCCTCCTTTGATATGGTATCTATTTGTTCTCTTATTCATCCACTACTTGTTTTTCTTCATCAGTGATAGGAGGGAGAGGAATGACTGATCCTTTATCAAAGAATGAGAGAGCCTGAGATGGTGGTGGTGGTATGCCTAGAGGCCCTTATGGTAGAGGTGAAATTTAGTTCCAATCCTCTCCCAAGGGTTCATTTGTAGGTGTATCTCATATTTTATCTCCCACCATCTTAGTTACTACTGGCATAAATTAGAAATCAATAATGTCAAAAGCATCTATTTCTTGCCCTTCCTATTCTTTGATCCATTGTTGTTGCTCATCTTATGGAGTTGTAACCCAAGTAGATTTTCTAGAAATGGATGGCGGCATTATGGCCAAGATCCTCCTCCTCTCTTCTACTATAGCCTCAGCTAAATGAGTCATTTGACTCAAAGGGAGATTATCCTCTTCATCTTCATCTTCTCCTACATTTGCCTCAAGGATGGTCTCTAGAATTTGAGGGATAGGAATGACTTTCTTCTATAACTTCCCTCTTCTTATCTTTTTCACTATAGGCTCAACCTTAGCCTTCTTGAAAACTATAGGGGAGGCTTCTTACTCTAGACCAATTGGTAATGCTTCTTGTGCTTCTTCTTCCATCTCATGTTCTTGTTCTTGTCTAGGTGAGGGCACTTGTTCATTATCTTGGGATTGAGCCACCTCTTCATCTTGAAGCTCTTCAGTTTTAGGATCAACTCACTTTGGGGACTCTCTTTTCCTCTTATTATTCCCTTTATCTACCCTAAAGTACTCAACATCCCTCTCATATTGATGCACCATTTCTGTCCTAACTAGGAATTCAGCAAGAAAAATTAGTACTATAACTTTTGCACCTTTACCCTTAATTGGGCATGATATGGCTTAAAGGTTAACAACCCATGGAACAAGGTCAAGGTTAAAAGGATTCTTGATCCATTCCCTCATCAACTGAATTATGTGTCTTTCCCTGTGATTTATATCTATATTCTCATCTCTATCTATCTCCGCATTCATGATCAGCCTATCATAGATTTTGTCATGGTTCTACAATGGATCAAATACATCTTGAGTGTCTTTCTAAATAGCCTTGAGAAAGATATTTATTTTTAAGGCCTTTTTTGCTAGATATAGAGTCATCCTCAATAATCCCTTATCCAAATATCATAGTCATCTATTGCATTTATCCAATGGTAGCATCTTCGTACACAAACTACTTCCCTACCAAATGCTAAACTCTACCAATATTAAGAAAATAAGTGCAGGGGGAGTTTTAATCCTCTAAAGGATATTTATCCCACTCCAAATCTAAGGTCATAATATCTCTTTTCTATTTGACCTCAAATGCACCTATATAGTAATAGGTCATACCCATGTCTTCTTATGTTGTTTTCCTATCATATGTATATGTGAGTTATCTAGGAATCTCTAATAAGATGAGTGTCAAGTACCCTTAGGTAAGTGAATATTTTGAACTAGATGTAGTAGTCACTGATCTCTATGATCCTTTTTACTACCTCTACTGATAGCTATTTAGAATAATCACCTTTTATAAATTGAATTATTGCAAATATAAAAGCATCATTTACTATTTGGTACTCCTTTCTCTAATATGAGAGCTAGGATATATTGCATGGGGCTAGGTGTTGGCACCCTACATCCTTCCCTTCTTTTACAATCTTGGGTAATTAGTTGTCCTTGCCACCAATAAGTACACCACATATGGTGTCATATAAAATTGGGGTTGGCTTTAATTCTTACTAGCTATTCATGTAGGTTTTCACTCAGTATTGTTTCCCAATCAATTAGAATTTTGGTTGTTCTAATGGTCTTTATGAAATTGACCACCCATATAAGAAGATGCCCAACTGTCGATAGACCCATGACTCTATTGGTGTTTTGAAATGTTATAGGTTTCAAATTACCTTGATGAGAATATGACACACCTAGGGGCAGCTAACTCCCATCTTTAACATATCATTTTAGACATGGGGCCAACTATAAGGCTTGACTCTTCTTCTACTTCAAGTTGTATAAAACCTAGGTGGGTGGACCTCAGATTCAATCAATATGGTACTAGTGCAAAAAATATTCCTGAAACTATTAAGCAAATTTAACCCTTATATCTCCTAATAACTCGAATAATAATATAGATCTATAGTAGCAAATTGCAATTCTATGATATCCATAAGCTGAGTGAGGGTTAGACTTTTTAGCTCTTCAACATGAAAGGGGAAAAAGCATTTGATTAATAATTTTGATTTCAACAAAACCGCTAATATGCAGTAGTAAGAACTAATGATCCTATAGGTAATCAGTGCCTTATCTATTGGGAAATTTGATGAATCAATCACATACATATGGATACCAGAGACATATTTGTATCTTCAGATATTTGATCTATCTATTCACCTTGTAAATAGACATATGTGTTCAATCTAAATCTCATTCTTAACTGATATCCCCATCAATAAACTTGCAACCCTATTGATTTCCCAGAAGCATTTACATAACTCCTTGAATTATAAGAAACAATGAAACAATATATAGTCTTAAGGGATTGCAACTATGACCTAGGCTCTTTGTTCAAAGATCATAAAATATTGGAAATTCACTAAGAAAGGAGACAAGGTCTAAAATGAAAACTCAAACACTTGTTTTTCTTTGTATTGATTTCCTTGAAATAATACATTCCTATGCTTGAATTTAAAATAAAGAAACACCTAATAGATCTAAACTATCTGTATTTATCTTCACTACCAGTATTCATACAAGAGAAATTTCTGAAGAATGGTATCAGAGATCTGAGAAAAACTCTAGATTGGAAACAACCAGTTTCACAATGAAAATAGGAACCCCTATAATGGATGAAAGAAAGAAAGATATAGACCAAGATGAATTCAAAGATCTAATCTCAAAATGACATGTGTCCACTTGGAATTCAATCCCTTGCAACTAAATAACCTCCCTCTTCTTTCTACCCATCTCATCTGATATGGTTTTCGTCATCATCCTGTAACTAATTTGAAAATATCTCTGATGAAAATGATGAAAACTTTTGTGTCATCAAAAATTTGAACTGCATCATGAAATGCTGGTAAAAAACCTTGATTCAACTAACTTAAAAGTAATCAAACTTGACCCAAACTGCATTTTCACTTCCTTTTACCCACATTTAGGTCATTTCCATACCAGAAATTAGTTTTGAACTTTGACACTAGAATATAATTACAAATTAGGAATGTGGGTCAAAACCTCCCATAGCTCGAATAACTACTTCCTGTGCAAAATTAAATTCCAGAATTAGAAAGTTTGTCTTTTCCCAATTTCGGTGATATATAACATCACTATATTTTCCTTCCAAGAACCTCTAGAATCTTGATTTGAAAAACACCCCCTGTTATGGCTTCTTTGCTTGCAACCTTGAAATTTCAAAAAAATTTAAAAATTCTAAAGAACAAACTTTAGATAATAACCTTTTAAATGTAAAACCTTCTGAATGTGCCATTTTGTGAGAAAAAATAATTAAAAATCATTTTTTTAAATATTTCATTTTCTCTCAACCTTGGACTTCGGGTCAAACTTGGTTTGACTAGGCTGCCACATGGTAGCACCTAACTAGTCCAACCCTTACCACTTCATCACTCATTGAGTGCCACATGGCACCATCTTATTTGTCTATAGGCTCTACCACATGGCAGTCTCACATTAGTTTCTCGATCACCATTGGACCTCCATGTCACCATTCTGGTTGCACCCACCATGCCACCATGCCTCATCATCACTGGGCGGGCCCGATGCCATGTGTCGATCACCCACTTACCCACATTACTTAACTACCTTGAAACTTCTTATTGAGGGCAAGCATTGTCCATGGGATCAAGACACATGTCAAGATCTTAGTGCATCTCACCACATCAGCGTGCTTGTATGTTTGTCTAAAATTTTGAACAGGTCACCCCCAGCTTAGCACAGGCCCACACGAGCTTGCCTTTTCAAAAGGCGATGTGTTTTAAGACATGTTACTTGCTATGTGCTTTTTTATTTAAACAACTAAAAGACCCTACCACAAGGAATGTGGGACAAATGTGGTTTCATCGTTTTTGTGTCTTTATTCATCCTTGTGAAATGTCTTCATTCTACATTTTCCTTTGCATGGTTTGTGTTTTCATCTCCCACTGGCAATGTGGGCTTCCTTATCCTTTCTTGGCATGCATTTTCTTTCCAAACATAGATGCTCCTCTTCATTACCACTTTCATAGAAGCAAGTATGGCACAGATCATAGTCATCTTTCACAATTGATTTTTATCGTGGACCAATTATAGGGTGCATACCACAACTATCACACTGTATACCTTTATGAACAACCCTATGAGTATTCTCACTAATGCTCATGTTCCTCTTTGTAGCACAACCATGAATTTCTCGAATTGGAGGAACTGAAGTACCGGCATAATCATCAAAACTAGATTGAACCTTACCAGTGCCTTGTTTACCAATGTCATTCGTGAAGAGTGGTGCATTGTTGGTAGTGCCTACTACAAAAACATTTTGGTTGTTTTTCATGAAAGGCTCAAGATAAGTAGCAAGCAGCTTAATGAAGCCTTGTAAGAAATTTGGTACCCCTGAAGTTGATGTTAAGGCTAGATAGTCCTCAACAAGCTTCATTAATGCTTTTTAAATAGACTCTGGTAACAATTTTAAGGCCTCATCTGAACAAATATTCCCAATAGTTAAGGTAAAGAGGTGCTCACTGGGCATTGACATCCTTCTTGGTGTGGAAGAATTACTCTGTGACTGCATTTCCACATTTATGTTAATTTGGCTTATTAGTGATACCTATATACATAGTGGATTTAGATCTTGATGCAAGGCATCAAGAAGATCATTATCATCTGCCATTGTTATAATATCATTATTGTCCTTGGCCATGTCTATACATTGTTTGCAAAAAGTAGAGCTAACTCAAAATAAAAATGATTCATGAGAATGAAAAACTATAATTAATTCTAAAGCAAAGCTTTATGTTCTTCAATGCTTAAATCATTTGGAGAAATAAATGAATGCTCTTTAATAGTCTTAGCATTACAGATTTCACCAGCAGATGATTTTGTAGGAATACTATGTCTTGAAAGTAGCTTTGTGATTGAATTCCCTTTTATAGGTTTCACAACAAGCTCTTTAACACATTCTAGCCTGTCAAATTGGATTCCACCCATTGCAAGGTCACCAGATACCACACCAAATCAGATGCTTACTATGGATGAGTAACCATGTCAAGTGTTAATGAAGACAGGTTATTTAACGAAGCATCAATTACATCCTTGTATCCCAAAATTATAGGCATTCTATCATGAAGCCACTTGAATGCCTTTGAGCAACGTGTAGTCAAAATGGTGATTGTTAAAAGCACTCCTCCAATTGGTTTTCCCTCCATGCTTCATGTAGAAAATATTAGTCTTCTTAATTGCATGTACACTAGAATATGTAAAGATAGTTTGGCCTCTTCCTATGGTAGTCCAGTAGTCTTCTTTTGTAGGTCGGACTGACTTGTTCCCCTTTGTGTAACTTCTATTAGTAGGGCTAAAGAAATACAGCTTTGAGCCTCTCCCTAGTATACAAGATTTAGTAGGCACTCCAAGGTTCGCACTTAGATGGATCCACTCGGTCTCATAAAACTTGTTTCACATATTGAGAGTTTATAATAATTAGAAACATTATGATCATTCTTTCAATATATCTTAAAACCTTTTTTTTGTCACAAATCTAATGAATTTAGCCAGGCCCCAAAGTGGGTCTGGCTAAAAAAAATTCATTTTTGAACAACTAAATTCTCAAACTACCTTACTAAACATCCAACATTGACTAGATTCAAAATCGATCAATGCTCTGCTATTAAAAACTCATTTTATCATTAATCTGCAACTTGTCAACTTTATGCCAAAAGGTCCTTTGACTGGCCTTAAAAATTGACCAAAACAATTAATCGAGCTCTAAAAATTGGTACACTGATTCTTTGTTATGCATACTCCTACCCTATCAAATCTTGTCTCATGAAAAATTCTCAGTCAAAAGATATTGATTGTTAAATGTGACCTCTCAAAACTACCTGCAAGAGAACATGTTAGAAAACAATAAATTACATTTGAATTTGGCTCTGAAAATAAGGCGGATTGACACTTGGGAAGATGAAAATTGTGATGTAGGTTCATTTTCATGAGGAGAGTATAAATTTGTGAATTGGGCTCATGATGAATAACTAGACACGTTTGGTAAGTGGTCAAAGTAGGCTACTCAGAATTTGTAGACTAGAAACGCTGATAGAAAACATTTTTTGCAAATGGAATGGACCTGGGAAAGTGTGCAGATGAATTCATCAAAACTTGAAAATTGGCACACTTAAAGTATTTTTAGAGTACAACATAGTTTTATAATCCATTTGATCTCACCTATCACATATTTCAAGATATGACATCACAAACAAGGGTATTGATCAATCTACATTTCAAGACACCAGTGAAACTTTATAAATTGCATTTGGTATCACATTCAAAACCTAGTCAAACATATTTGAAATGACTCAAATTCTAAAACATAGGTTCTCAGTATGCACACTAAACACTCCCAAAGTGTCAAGTCATGAAACATTTCTTGGTGTGAGATATTCAATGATGAACACAGCCTCCTATCTCTATTTGACACTTAAGTGAAAATGCAGAATTGACAAATGCTCAAAATGAGACTTCATGAAATGACTCAAAATGGAAGTTTATTATTATGGAACATGTAGACATACTAAATGAAAGGTGCTAGAAGCATTAAACACCTCATGGGGCTCAAAAGTACAGTCAGGTACATGTACATCAAAAAGCATTTATAGGGCTTGATTTCTGAATGGTACTCAAAATCAAGGCTTCAATTTTGAGTCCCAATTGACCCTACTCAAAAGTATAATGGAATATCTAATGTCATCCTTCATATATCCCCTAGTCATGTCTACCTTTCTAGCTCTCCATCCTACTAGTGTTTTATCAATCAAAAATGATGATTTTATGATCTTTTTGGCCTTCTTGTCATTCTCCCTACACCATCTTTATGCTTGATCATAAGTTATCATTACATACTGATCAATTCTAGGGAGATGGGATATTTTCTCAATATTCCTAGGTATAAGGTCCAAGACTATCTCCTTATGAAACTTTTAACAACTCTTTCTTCTGACACATAGTTTTCTGCCAAGGCCATGATAAGTTCTGAGGATTGCACTAATGTAGGATGAGATGTTGCATTGACCAACCCAAATTGGATAAGTGTAGAGACCATTGCAGACCTCTCTTTAGGCTTATTGCATAGTACAAGGAATGTGCTCCAGTCTATATGTCCCAATCGGTATCTCTTATTTCTGAATGTCCATCCGTAAAATGTGATTTCTTTAATGAATCTTGGAATTTGAAGACAACGAGTTTCAGAGAAATATTCTCTACAAGTTAGGATGATAAGCATGTCATTTTATCTACACATAGGAGAAAAACATTAGTCCATAAAGCTGAAAATTAAACCCTAAGCAAACACTAATTGCCAAAAAGTTAAACCCAGAACACCAAAACCTCAAAAACCACTAAAAATCCCCTCAAAGAGCCCTAGAATATAGATTACGACACTTGCACACCTTAACAAGTGCACTAGGTGCACTTAGAAAGCATTCTAAGAGTCTTTTGGTGTAGTTGTACACCTGCGCATGTGTGCACCCTAGTAAGGTGTGCACATGCACTTAGTGCAAGTGCATATATGGGAGGGGGAACTTAGTGTTCAAATAGTGCATAGATGTGCATCTTAATAAGGTGCACATCTGCATGCCATTATCTTAGGTGACTTTTTCTTATGTAAAAAGGTGTGCATGTGTGCACCTTGGGGAGGTGCACACATGCACACCTTTTCCATGGTGATTTTGTTAATTTCTTTGGTTTCTTAGGATTTTTTTGTATTTTCTCAAGGGTGTGTACATGTGCAACTATGTGCACACCTTGAATAAGTGAGCAAGTGCACACCTTTGGTGCCTTAGGTTTTGTGTGTTGCTAGCTTAGAGGTACACCTCTAGATGTGTAGAGGTGTGGGTTAATGGAGTACAAAGAAAATAATGAGAGGGAAGGGGTACCTAGGATTATATAGGCTCGGGTAAGTGTGTACCCTTTGGAAGTGTGCATGTTCGCATCTCCAAAGGAGAAAAATGTGCATTTGTACATGTAGCACACCTATGTAGTGTGGATGGGTCTGTATCTATGCTAGGTGTGCTAGTGCACCTTTTAGCACAAAAAGACCCACAATCACTCACTTTTTGTAAGAAATAGATAATACTGAGAGGGGAGTGAATCAGTATTCCACAAACTTTTGCCCAACACTAAATATTTCTAGTTACTTTATAACTTGCATATGAAAGTAAACCAACAATGTTGAAAAGTAAATATAACCATGCACATAGATATCTCATAACACCATTATTTTTTAACTAGGGAAACCCTAGCCAAGGGAAAGCCCCAATGGGGATGATACCCACCAGATGATTCACTAAACAATAAGATCATGTTAAGGATATTGACCTTGTTAGGAATCTATGAAGTACATATATTGTCTCGAGTCCCTTTTAGGAGATTAGGCTTTATTAGAAGACTCAACCCTATTAGGAATTACTTCAACCCTATTAGGATTTGGTAGAACAAATACAATGTATGCAAGAAGAGCCCATTGCCCTAACATGCAATTATACAATTTAGTTCTTCACAAGAATAGATATACATATAACAATTGTTTTCTATTGTATGTCACACTTGTTTTAATTATACATCATAATTTGCATCACATAAGGCTATAAAAATTTTCAATCTCTTTGTACAATAGTTTGTATCATATAACACTTTCTTATCTATCATAGATAGCACACTTATCTTCGCAAGATCAAATCTTTACTTATACCTTGTATAATTACAAAACTCTACACTATTATTCTTTATGTGTTCACATGCTTGACATAAAATAAAATAACCTATGGAAGAATATCCACAAATTTGGCTCATCATAACTTAGTAATTATTTTGAAACCAAAATAATTCCTAAGGTTGTACAATCCAATTCTCTGTTATGCTTTGTTATGCACTATTAAATACCTGCACTAGTATTTTAAACGTAACTTATGTCATATTGTTCATACACATCTATGTACTGGCACACATCATCATGATATTGTCATGAATTTTCCCTTAATTTTGCATGAGCTAACTCTCAATGACATATCTGTACACTTAATATTTGCTCGCTATGCTACTAAAAAATATCTAACACATGGACAATTTTGTAACTCTAAATGTATAAATGAAATGTTGAATATATGTTTCCATAAATGACAACCATCAAGACATCTATCTGAAAATTTTGCAAATAATCTTCCCCTTTGGAATCGATGGAAACATTTGGGGAAATTAGCTAAGTCCCAAAATGATGTCATACATAATAAAAAATAAATAAAAGTAACTACAAAAATTTCCTTCAAATCATAACAATTTTATTCATATTTCGATCGATCATTACATTCCTTATCACTCCTTTACATTGATACATACATAAGCTCCCCCTTATATATACATACACATCTATACAATTTTCTTTCTACATAATATTGTCTCTTTGACATCAATGGCAAAGGTGTCAAAAAAAACTATATTCACAAAACTTTGGGTGTTCTATTGTTGATCAACCTATTAATCTAGAAAAAATAATCTACATAAACAAACTTTAGTATTTCTATCTCTTTCTTCAAGTTCTCCTTTATTGTCTCTAAGATACTAATTAGTGCACAATGTGCATAGGATGCCACTTCAACTACACTCAAGTTAGTATAGGAATACTTGTCATAGGAAGCTTTAGCTATAACACATTCCTCAAGTTGCCTCTAAAAAATGCTAACTTTTGACAAAAAAAATTCTCTAAGACTAGAGAATCTCCTTTCTACTTTCCCTTTATTAGATTCTAATTCTCTAATCATATCATGTATCTTCTCCACTTCTTCTCCATAGTCTTCAATACAAGATTTTGGGAGTTGTAACTTGACAATGAATGTTTTAAGTTCATTTAACTTACCTTTTATCTAGCTCTCAAATTCTACAACATACTTGTATGACTGTGAACATTGTCCATACAATATTTTCCCTTCATCAATATGCTTTCTTAGTCTCTTGATGTTTCCATAAAGTTCCCTCTAATCATTACACAAATTGGTGCACACTATGTTAAATAGTGTTACATCATGTCTTACCTAAGCTTGCACTTGTTAGTGTAGTTTTTTATTTTTCCTTTTTTTGCTAGGTTTTTCCTACACTTTTTAATAATCTCGCTTAGGTTAAAAGAGCATGTCTTATTAGGTGAATGGTTGTGAGGTGTCACCTTCCTACATGTGAGCATCCATTAGCTATCTTGGGAAGATACTTTGCTATCTTTAGTCCGATAGATGGTTGCTCCTCATTGGTTGGTGTTGACACCTCCTCCCTCTTCCTTGCCTATATAAGCATGCTACCTGGCTTGTATTTGCATCTCTTATTTTTGCATCCTCTTAATGCTATTTTGCTTCAAGCATTTGCATTACTCTCTTGGAGACTAACTCTATGATGCTATTTTGATTTTGTATCATTTGCATTCATAGTTTAGATATTTACTCTTTGCACTAGTTTTCTGGGTTATTAATCTTTTTAGATTCTAACATGGTATCAGAGCTTTTCTATGTGCAAGAGTAGATTTTAGTTTCCTTATTTAAGAGATTCGGGGGGGGCAAATAAACTTTATTGTAGTTTTTTGTAAAACAAAGTATGCTCTTCTCTTGCATCTTTGGATGATCCTAAGAATCAGAAAAGTTTTGACAAAAATAGTTTTTCTCTGGGGTTTCAATCTCAAATTTGACAACCAACTTGCATATTTGGAGTTTTCAATCAGTTTTGCAGGTTCCAGCATGCCATTGATGGACTTAAGAAGCTGATCCAGCATTTGCATGTCATATTTTGGTTGCTGGGGTCGTTTTCTGATTTTTGGAGCCATTTTTTACTATTAAAAGCATCTGATTTACACTACAGCAACATCTTCTGTTCATCAGCAAGAAAAATGCTTTTTGGGTTTTGTTCGCAGCCCCGAAAAACCATCTGGGTATCTTTTAGATTTTGCATGCAAGTTGTATATTTTTCAGAATCGAGCATGCAAAGCTACAGCCATACCCCTCTCCGTTGGCAGCCGCAGATCTGAATGCAGTTTTCAAATGTCTCGTTCTTGCTCATACGGACTCCAATTTTGATGATTCTTGTTATGAACTTGCCTATTTTTTTGTGCTCTATCCACTAATAGAGTTAGTTTTTGATTTTCATGCATGAATTCTTCAAAAATTGTAGATTCTCAGCCGTGACTGTGCACAGTTCTTGTTTTGGAAACTTCGGAGAATCATAAATTTCTCTTACGACCTCGTATCGAGGCGATTCTTTTTTTGAAAGTGCATGATTTTTCGAGTAGATCGCAGTGGTGCTATTTGTTTCCTTGATTATTGTGCCCAAGTTTCACTTTTAGCATATGCTCTTCATGAGGGTTTGTAATGCATTGAAATCAAGATCACTAAACATCTCTTTCTAGTGGTAATTGTAAATGCACTAAAATAAAGTGCCAAATCATATTTCTTTGGGGGGGGTTCTTTGATTGAGTAAAAAGGGGGGGGCATTGTCGTGGCTGGATTCTCTTCCTTTTAGCATTTCTTTTCATTCCTTCATCATGGATCAAACAAATATGCCCATCCTAACTCCATACAATTACTTTGAGTGGAAATCACGCATGATAATTCACTTAAGGAAAGCTGGATTAAATAGGATAACTATGGGACTTGAAACTGAACCTGCTAAAGATGAAGACAAGCCTAAGTGGTTTAACAAATGTGATGAGGCATATGGAACATTGTGTTTGTCTGTTTCTCCTGACTTGCTATTTCACATTGAGTCTTTGGATACACCAAATGAAGTATGGACAAAGCTAGAAACATTATTTGGCACACAAGATTCAATGAGGGGTCATATGTTGGAAAATGAATTAATTAGTTTGAGTCCAGGCAATTTCAACACAATCCAAGATTTCTTCACCAAATTGAAATCACTAAGGCTGCAGTTAAAACAATGTGGAATTGAAAAGAAAGATGAACAACTGATTCTCAGTATTCTCTCTAAGCTAAGTTCAGAATATTCTGTGTTTGTCTCTACCTTCTATGCTACTAAGGGTGCACTTGGTACTCAATTCACCATGCCATCTCTAGATGATTTTGCTGTCAATCTTACTCGAGAACAGGACAAGCTAATCCAGATGGGCACTCTTAAGTCCTCTAAGTCACATGCCTTAGCAACCAACCAAGGCACAAAAGAACAAAAAGGACAAAGTAGTAACAACAATAGTAAGGATGAGAAACAAAATAATAGTGAGGAAAAGAAGGATCAGATACCAATTGCTTCAAAAGCAACTATTGATACCTCATCCTCCAAGGGCGATAAGCCTAAGAAAGAAAAGGTTAAATGTGCCTATTGTAAAAGACCTGGTCATGATGAACATAAATGTTTGAAGAAACAAATTGATCACTTGACATACATTCTTGAGAAGAATAATATTAGTGTTCTTGAGTCTATCAAACAAAGTTCTAATGAAGAGTCTAACAAGGCAAAAGAAAACAACAAGGGGAAAGGAAAGGGCAAAGCTCTTGTTGCAGTTGCTTCCTCACCATCCACTTGGGTTCTTGATTCGGGTGCTTCACACCACATGGCTTCATCTAAGGAAGAACTTACATCCTTAGAGCCATGTACTATGCCTTCTATTTTGATGGGTGATGACACTCCTATTGAGGTGTGTGGGAGAGGGTCTGTTGATGTGGGGGATGGCACATTCCATGATGTTCTTTGTGTACCCTCATTATCAACTAATCTCCTATCAATATACCAAATCACTCACACAGGTTTAGGCAAGCGGGTTGAGTTCACTCCTGATTCAGTGGAGATACGTGAGTTGCATAGTGATTCTGTAGTTGCAGTTGGGAGAGCAGATCATCAGTCACGGCTCTATCTGTTTTCTCACTTTGTTCCTAATCCTCCTTCATCTTTTTTGCTCACTCACTCCAATGATGTGAGTAAATTATGGCATGAGCGGTTTGGCCATCTTAACTTCCGCTATTTGCATCAGCTCAACCAGCAGAGCATGGTCACAAGGTTGCCTTCGGTTCAATTCTCAGGAGGTGTTTGCCAAGGTTGCATTCTTGGTAAGCATCCTAAGGAAAAGTTTGACAAAAGTAAGGCATGGAGAGCTTCACAGATACTAGAGTTAGTTCACAGTGATTTGGCTGGTCCATTTCAACATCCTTCTTTCAGCAGGGCCCGATATGTCCTCACATTCATTGATGACCTTTCTCGATATACATGGGTGTACTTTCTCAAACAGAAGTCAGAAGTATTTGACCATTTTCAAGACTTCAAAAATTTTGTAGAAAAGCAATCTGGGAAAGCCATCAAGATTTTGCGCACAGACAATGGTGGTGAGTATGTCAACCATCGGTTTGAAAGATTTTGCACTTTAGAGGGGATTGATTTACAGCATTCAGTTCCATACAATCCTCAGCAAAATGGTGTTGCAGAACGGAAGAATAGATCCTTGAAGGAAATGGCAAACTGTATGATTCACTCTAGATCTCTTGCACCACAGTATTGGGCAGAAGCCATTAATTGTGCTTGTTATATCCAGAACCGTGTTCCTCACCGAGCCTTGAAGGGAGTTACTCCTTTTGAAGCTTGGAGCGGTCAAAAACCATCAGTTAAGCACTTTTGAGTTTTTGGCTCCCCTGCATGGGCCCACATTCCTACAGAGAAACGTAAGGCCTTGGATCCGCAAAGCAGACCTTGCATATTTGTAGGTTATCCTGATGGTGTGAAGGGTTATCGGTTGCTCCACCCTACTACACATGAGTTATTCATTGAGAGGAGTGTTCAGTTTGAGGAGGGATCTTCAAGCTCACTTTCTATCACTTCTCCAACTTCTACCTTGACATTAGAGTCACTTGGAATACATGACAGATCTTCTGATGAGTCAGATTCACCTGAACAGTCTTCTACCTCTACTTCTGATGCAGAAAGTGATTCAGAGAACTCACCTCCTTCCTCTCCTAGTCATCATTCAGAGGTTAATGATTCCCCTCCAGATTCTCCATCTTCTTGCCCACTTTGGGCTAGACAGACCTTGCAGTCTGCAGGTGATTGGGTTGGGGATCCATCAGACACCAGGCAAACTTGTTCACAATTCCAGGATGCTCCACATGTCTTCATTGCTACTGCCTCAGATCCACAGCCCTTTATGAGGCTTCTGGTATTTTTGAGTGGGATACAGCTATGCAGGAAGAGTATAGTTCCTTGATGAGGAACCACACTTGGGATCTTGTCCCTCTTCCTAAAGGAAGAAAACTTGTTCGATGTAAGTGGATCTATCGGACAAAATTTGCAGCAGATGGGTCAGTTGACAAACACAAGGCTCGCTTGGTTGCCAAAGGATTCTCCCAGGTTCTGGGGATTGACTACTCTGAGACTTTTGTGCCAGTTGCCCGAATGAATTCCATTCGAATTGTTCTTGCCATTGCTGCAGCTAATTGTTGGGAAGTACATCAGATGGATGTGAAGAGTGCTTTTCTTCATGGTGACCTTCATGAGGAGATCTACATGGAGCAGCCACAGGGCTTCCTTCAGGATTCTTCACTTGTGTGTCATCTTCGAAAGTCTCTCTATGGCCTCAAACAGGCTCCTCGGGCCTGGTATGCCAAGATGGACTCCTTCCTTCTATCAGTTGGGTTCACTCGGTGCCATTCTGATCCTAATGTGTACATTTTGCAACAGGGTGATTCACTTCTATTTTTGGTTTTGTATGTTGATGACTTGCTGATCACAGGAAGTTCTTCACCCACCATTAAGGCTGTCAAAGTGGCCCTTCAGGACAGTTTTTTGATGATTGACTTGGGCTTGTTGCATTACTTTCTCGGGATTGAGATCCTTCAGTCTCCTTCTGGGATCACCATCACACAATCCAAGTATGCTCTAGATTTACTCTCGAGGTTTCATATGGCTGACTGTAAGCCTACTCCGACTCCCTTCCTTTCTGGAGTCAAACTTGAGGCTCAATGTTCTTCTCCACTTGTTGATGGCACTTTGTACCACCAACTTGTTGGGAGTCTCATTTATTTGACTCATACGAGACCTGACATCTCCTATGCTGTAGGCATGGTCTCTCGATTCATGCAGGAGCCCCATGAGTTACACTGGAAAGCAGCCAAGCGGATCCTTCACTACATTCAGGGTTCTCATAGTTGTGGGATTCACTATGCAGCAGGTATTGAGCTTGATTTGGTGGGCTACACAGATTCAGATTGGGCAGGTGATTCTGAGGATCGCAAGTCTACTTCAGGGTATAGCTTCTCACTTGGGTCAGGTCCTGTTTGTTGGTCGAGTAAAAAGCAGTCTGCTATTGCTTTGTCTTCTACTGAGGCTGAGTATCGGGGGGTTGTAAATGCTGCCACTGAGGCCATTTGGATTCAACATCTTCTCACTGAGTTTTGTATCCAGATCAGACGGCCATCAGTCATATTTTGTGACAACCAGAGTGCCATTTCGATCTCACGGAATCCAGTTCATCATCAACGGACCAAACACATAGAGGTCCACATGCACTACATCCGGGAGCTCATCCATGGTCATGTCATTGACCTTCGCTATTGTTCGACTTCTGAGCAAGTTGCTGATATCTTCACCAAACCCTTCACTAAGAGCAAGTTCCTTCATTTGCGAGCTTTACTGGGGGTGCGGGATGCTTCATCTTTTGAGGGGGCCTCTTCCTCTCACTCGGAGTCCTGACTTTTTTGTGGGGGGGTTTCTTTTCTCTCTCTCTTTTGAGAAATCTTATGTACATGGGTACCTCATCAGTCTTGACTTGCCGGGACCCATTTCTACATCCACCTAACCTTCGCTTATGGGGGGGTGTTAGTGTAGTTTTTTATTTTTCCTTTTTTTGCTAGGTTTTTCCTACACTTTTTAATAATCTCGCTTAGGTTAATAAAGCATGTCTTATTAGGTGAATGGTTGTGAGGTGTCACCTTCCTACATGTGAGCATCCATTAGCTATCTTGGGAAGATACTTTGCTATCTTTAGTCCGATAGATGGTTGCTCCTCATTGGTTGGTGTTGACACCTCCTCCCTCTTCCTTGCCTATATAAGCATGCTACCTGGCTTGTATTTGCATCTCTTATTTTTGCATCCTCTTAATGCTATTTTGCTTCAAGCATTTGCATTACTCTCTTGGAGACTAACTCTATGATGCTATTTTGATTTTGTATCATTTGCATTCATAGTTTAGATATTTACTCTTTGCACTAGTTTTCTGGGTTATTAATCTTTTCAGATTCTAACAGCACTAAAGCTACTTCTACTAAAGTTGTGAATTCCTTATCAAATATTTTTACCAACTCCATGGCCTTTGACTACAAGTTTTTAATAGCTAAAGTTGTAGTAACTATCTTGTGTATTATGTCCAAGATTTCAATTAATTTCTTCTCCAAAGACTTTACTGATTATTTTTTCTCAAACAACTTGCTCAATGTGCTCATCAAGCCTTTATGATCTTCATCATCTTATGTCAATAATGTTGTTGTTGATGGACTGGTTGTTGATGTTGAAATAGATACATTTGTTGGATCTACATAAGGTATGTCAACCTCATGTTGGAACACTACTTTTCATGTTTATGACTCCACTTGTTTCAAATTGAGCAAGAATGTTGATTCTTGCATCACAATCTTCCATTTATACTTGATTTTTGAGCATTAATTTGACTTCTTCTCTCTTCTTTTATCTTCTTTCTTTCCTCTTCTTCTGTCCATTTATTTTCCTCCTCTACTTTCTTCTTCTTCTCATCTTCTTCTCTTTATATCCTTTCCTTTCTTATTTTATTCTTCTTTTTCATCAGAGTTAGAGTAAGCAGTAATATTGCCAACAATGGATTAGCCAAATACTAAAAAATGATTCTCCTTCATATCCATAGTTATGCACATACTATCTAGTTGCATGGATTCAATACACATAACAATGTGAGGTAGTGAGGGTTCTTGATGTGTCTCCTCTACTTCTTCCTCTTCCCTGGAAGATGTATGTACTTGTACATATATTGGACTCTCCGGTTTAGACTGCACACTCACCTTAGGCATTATGGTCATATATTTTACAATTAGCTCCTTAGTTTCTTTCCTTACATCTTCTTACAATGGCATTTTCTAATTTCCTTCTATCCATAATTTTATACAAATCATAATATTCATTCAACTGAACAAAATTGTCGTCATTAATAATTTTCATGCTAAGGTTTTCTACCTTTAATCTTTCCAATTCTCGTTCTTCCTTCTTGCACATTCTAGACTACTGGTTTATCTTTAGTTTCATCCTTTAATTCCTTAGAATTATTATTTTCCATTTTTTTTCTTCTCTTTCCAGGTCCATTGTGGTTTGCTTGACCCTTTTCTTGGTTGCTGGTGTAGGTTCATTCTTCATCTTCACCAATATTTCTAATTTAATTTGCACAATAGATTATTTAATCTTTGGTTTTCTTCTAGGTTGATCACTCCTTGATTTGATTGGTTGCACTGGGGCAATTACTGGATATGGTGCAATTGGTGCTTACAAACATGGTTGTGCTACTGTCACACCCTTTGAAGGTCCTACAACTACAATGGTATTTTTTCTAACACTTCAGTCTATCTAATAGCCTTCATCTCTAGCACAATACCTTTAATATCATCAAACTCTTTCATTGTCATGCCTAATTCCTTAAGGATGGAATCTATCTCTTTCTCTACCTTTTTCTTGCTTTCCTTGTTGTATAGTTTTGAATGAACTATTCTCATATTTTCCTCATAAGTACCCCATCTAGGGCATCATGTATCCTTCTTTGACTAGAGTATGATCTGCACATACCCTTTTATGAGCTTAGTACTCATCTCATATCCCAAAGGCTCTATAAATTTAACTCTAGGAATTATTTCTTCCATGTAGGTGTTGTTAGTTTTCGCATGAAGCATATTTCTTCCTTGTACTTCTCTACCATAGAGGGAGGTATTCTGTACCTTTATTTCATCTCAATTGGAAATTTTTTCATCATCCTATCAATGTAATCATCTCTGAAATTTTTGGGTTTTGACCTATAGCATTGAGTCACCATCTTCATTGCGCACTCGCTACTATCCCAACTTATCAATCCAAGAAACTTTCATGTAACATAAAAGAATATATGAGTCAATAAGGGTCCTTGAATCTAAAAACTACATTCTTTGTCTTCTTAATCTTTGCCATGTTATCCAACAGTTCCAATCTAATAATTTTGCACAAATTAACCTTTCTTGCTTAGATAGCCATTGCATTGGTTGCATGCAAAAATGTAGTTGGTACTAAGTTAACCCTTGATCCATGATTTAACTTATACCCTAATATATTGGTTAACAACTTTACTCCTCTATCCTGAATGGAGCCTACCTTCATGTTTCTTCCATCAAACTTTGTATTCAAGTTTCTCTCAACCATCTTCTTGACATTCATTACTTAATCTTGTAACCTTGTGAATTAGGTCATTGTCAATAAAAATATTTTCATCTCCTAACCAAAACATATCATCATGTACCCTACTCAAAATGATTTAGGTCTAATCATGATCGTCAAACTCTATATAAAAGATATACTTCACCAGATTCAAATTCTCTAGGTGCACATACTTAGACTGCAAAGATAAGTCACTATTACACATCTTTCCTAAATCCTCATGAATATCTTCTTCACCTATGCTCTCAATCTTACAATGAATATAACTTCTTATATTATTGGCATGCAACATATTTTCTAGAACTTGCAAAAATGTGCCCAATGGATCATCCAATAATGAAACAAATGGATTTTTCCTAAACTCATATCATGGTCTTTCAATTACATCATACACATTCTAACTTTCCATTTGAACTTTAAACACTAAAATACTAGATTCAAGCTTTACAAAATACCTTCAAATCATGATTTAGGGCTTCTACAACTTTCTACTTCTTAGACTTCAATTTGCACTCTAATTTACTCCAAAATCACTCTTCAATTTTCTCAAGAGACTTCACATGAACAAATGCTACATACAATCTTTCTTGTAATCCTTAAATCATTTCAAATTGCACTATGCATTAAATACATATATACCACATATTAAGATACTAACTCTATATACCAATAAGCTTGATTTCTCAATTCCTACTCACTGTGATTATATCAAGACTTGTTCACTTGATCATAGTCTTCTCTCTATGTCCTTAACCTCATGTTAACTGAGTAACTTCCAACTCTCTCTCTAAAATTAGTTCTAGCTAATGGATTCCCTACCACAACTAAAATTGCTTAATTCAGGTGGGATGAGTCATAAACAATCTGTGACTTCAATGTTTTATCAAGTGCATCAAAAAATTGTCCATCCAAAACTATATAAGAGATTTTTGGATCTTTATCTATCAAAAATGCTTCTTTGAATTCATCAACATGTTCCTTAATTGCTTCCTTCTGACTATTGTCACTTCCATTAACATTCCTTCTATCATTTTTGTTGTTGTTCCTTTCATTATTATGGTTTCTATTAATGTCCCTTCTGTCCATTCTGCAATATCTTGTTGTGTGTCCAAATTTGTTTAAATTAGTTACCACAAAAACAAATCCACATATCCCTTAGATGTCTTAAATAACTAGTTATTGTTGTCTCTCAATAGCCACATAGAAAAATGATGTAACTCAGTATATGAACTGTGTATTAACTTATTACTGATCTTTAAGCTTTTACAATTATTAACATGCATGCAAAAGTAAATAACATGAACACAAGAGACACCATATTTAATGTGGAAACCCAATATGGGAAAAACCACCAAGTAACTAGCTACCAATTTTCACTCTTTTGAAGTGAGCTTTGTTAGGAGCCAACCATGTTAAAGGTTACAAAACACACTATTAGGTGTGACTTGGTTAGAGGATTTAATCACCTTGCTAGGAGTGGCCTTGCTAGAAGACTTCAGAATAATTCAATAGAACTATCCACCTTGTTAGAGGATTTAAAAAATGATTGTTAGACCAACTCTATTAAGAGATTTAGGAATTACTACTACAATGGTGAGAAAGTAACAATAAGTGACCTAAATGAGATGCAACTGAACTTTGTTGATATAGATCTCTGCTCTGCTTCAATAGATCTTTACTAATCAAATACAACTTTGTTTCTCCTCAAGGGTATCTGATCCTTCTTCAAAATTTTCTTACACTTCATCTTTACATAATCAACTCATTTTCATGCTCGTTCATTACAATTAGAATCCACAACTTGACCTTTTATTTATACATTACAAATTGTCAAGTCAGCTCATTTACAAGTTACATTTACCAATAAACTATACATCAGTCAACTACAAACATTACATAAACTTTATTTTCCAAAACAATGAAATCCTTTATTGGCCAACCCTGCTCGATAAACACTACACCAAAAATGATTTTTGATGTTAACCTAGTGCAGCTCGATAACATTGCAAACTTTGCAAAATCCTTTGGATACCAAGTGAACTCGGTAAGAACTAACTTTCCTTCATTGACCTTGCTAGCTCAGTAGAAACTAATTTTTGGCACAGAAGCCTTCAGTGCCCAAGTGAGCTTGGTAGAAATTGTCTTCACAGTGTAACCTCTAGAAATGCTTGGAAGACTCTAGTAATTCACTCTACTAACCTTTTGAGCTTAGTAGACTCTATCTTTTGTCTTGCTGACCAACTGAGCTCGGTAGACTCTGACTGATAACTGATATGACATTTTTGTAACATCAAAGACAACACACAATTGAATAATTATATCCAACAATCTCCCTCTTTGGCATTGATGGCAACACAACATCTCATAGCAGAATGAAATTTGAAAACAAGTCTTTTTTTGATAGAATGCTTCTCCCTCTTACATTTCATTCCACAAACTCCTCAAATATAGTAATCTCCCTCTATCAATGAATTACATAGAATCTATACAAACATCAAACTCTTCATTAACAAATTCAAATTTCAGAAAGATATGACAGTATACTCTCCCTCTCTAACAACACATGCCAATGACAACACAAACTAAATGAATAGTAGTGTACCTTATTTATTGATTCATATGTAATATTTCCATGAATATTCTGCATCAACTGAAAAGATCTTCAACTTGATACTTGTTGATGCATCACTAAAACTTCATTTTAGTGAGCTTCAGATAGGGGAATGACCCCTAACTTACCTTTTCGATACAAAAATGCATCCTTAGGTAAAGGCTTTGTGAATTTTTCAATAATTTGTTCCTTTGTATGGACATATTCCAATCTGATCCCCTTATCTTGCACCAATTCTCTGACAAAGTGATACTTTATTGCAATGTGCTTGGATTTTGAATGCATCACTGGGTTTTTGGATATGTTAATTGCACTTGTATTGTCACAAAACATAACAATAGGTTCTTTGATTTCTTCCTTCATACCTTCCAATAATTGTTTGAACCAAACAATATTAGAACAGTTTACTGCTGCTGCAACATACTCAGCTTCTATTGTGGATTGGGATGTACAATTTTTCTTTTTACTTGTCCAAGAAACCAACCTCTTTCCAAGAAAGAAAGCTCCTCAACTTGTACTTTTTATGTCATCAACGTTTCCTACCCAATTTGCATCAGTAAACATTTTCAAATCTAGATTAACTCCAAATTTGTACCATAATCCATAATCTTCAGTTACTTTCAAATATCTCATGTTTCTTTTAATTGCCATCATCTGATTTTCTCTTGGTTTTGCTAAAAATCTTGCTATAATACCAACTGCAAGGGCAATATCTAGTCTTGTATGCACTACATACTGCAACTTTCCAATCATAGATCTATACAATGTCTGATCTACCTCCTTTGATTCATCATCCTTGGTAAGTTTCAATCTAGTACACATAGGAGTCTCAACTAGTTTGCAGTCTTCCATACCAAAAAAATTTAGTATCTCCTTGATGTATTTAGATTGAGTGATGTAGATGTCATTCTTATTTTGTTGAATTTGAAGAGCAACAAAGAATTTAATCTCACCAAACATTGAAATTTCAAATTCCATGGTCATTTTCTCTGAAAATTCTTTTCCTGTGAACAAAGTATCATCCACAAATATTTCTGCCAAAACAATCTTATTATCTATTCCTTCCTTGATATACAAGCTATTGTTATCATTAGTTCTTTGAAAACCAATCTAAATAAGATAGTTATGCAATCTTTCATACCATGCTCTAGGGGATTGTTTCAGACCATACAATGCTTTGTGTAATTTTTAGACCATGTCCTTCTTGTCTAGATCAACAAAACCTTCAGGCTGCTCAATGTACACCTCCTCATCCAGTATACCATTGAGAAATGTTGACTTGACATCTATCTGATAAACCTTAAATCCTTTATATGTAGCATATGCAAGTAGGCTCCTGACACCTTCCAATCTTGCAATAGGATCAAAAGTCTCTCCATAGTCTATTCATTCTTCTTGAGAGTATCCTTTGCATAGTAGTCTAGCTTTATTCCTTGACACCTTACCCTCTTCATTTAGCTTATTTCTAAATAACCACTTTGTTCCAATCACATTTTTGTCTTTAGTCCTAGGTACAAGAGTCCATGTTTTGTTTTCCTTTATCTTCTCTATTTCTTCATTCATAGCCTCAATCCAACTTTCATTTTCTAATGCATTTTTGACACTTCTAGGTTCAAAATCAGCAAGTAAAAAAGTACCTTTCGACTTACTTCTTGTCATGGTTCCTTTAGATTTATCTCTAATGATATGATCTGGTGTATGATGTCTCCTAACATACTTAGATAATATAGGTTCCTTTCCTTTTGAATGCTTTGCATTCTCATCCTCTTGTACTTCAACTTCAGGTTCTAGCTATTCTATCTATTACTTGGGTCCTTCAGACTTGGTAGGCATTGCCTCAGTAGTGTCAGAATGTGACTCGATTTCCTTCAACTCGGTTTGAACTTCCTGCAACTTGGTTACTAAAGACTCAGGAGAACAAGATCCCTAATTGATAGTTGTATCTAGCACTGTATCAGATTCAATGAAAACAAATCTCATGTAGTCTTCTAGTTCTTTTTTTCTTTCTTCTTGAGTTCTTTCTACAAACTCATCAACTTTCACATGTGCACTTTCTATAACTTTGTGAGTAGACAAATTCAAACATCTATATGCTTTACTCTTGCAAGAATATCCCAAAAATATTCCTTCATCACCCTTCACATCAAATTTGCCTTTTCTAGATTCTTTCAAAATGTAAAATTTTCTTCTAGATACTTTTAGGTAACTTACATTGGGTTTATAGCCATACCATAACTGATAGGAGGCTTTGAATGAGTCCTTCTTTAGTTGTACTTGGTTCAAGGTATGAACCGTAGTGCTGATAGCTTCCTTCCAATATTTGATAGCAATTCTCTTTTCAATCATTAGGTTTCTTACATAGTCCATGATAGACTTGTTCCTTCTTTTAGCTATTCCATTTTTTTGGGCAGTTCTAGGGGCTAATACTTGTCTTTTGATTCCCCTTTCAACGCAAAAGTTATTAAATTCATGGGAGATGAATTCACCACCTCTGTCCGATCTTAAACATTTTAGTCTTTTGCCTATTTACTTCTTAACTTTGGCCAAATACCATTTGAACTTTTCAAATGTTTTGGATTTCTCTCTTAGGTACATGATAGTCATCATTCTTGAATAATCATCAACAAAAAGAATGAAGAACTTTTCACCAGTATAGCTTTTAATTCCAATAGGTCTACAAAAATCAGTATGCACAATTTTTAAAACTTCTTTAAACTGATAGTTCTTACTTTTAAAGCTAGTATTTCCCATCTTGCCAATCTGACAATTCTTGCATAGACCAACCCTAGGTTTCTTTATGTTAGGAATGCCTCTTATTTTTCTGAATTTACTTATTTTCACCAAGTTATCAAATTTCACATGACACAACCTCCTATGCCATAACCAAATTTCTTCAACTTGAGTAATAAAGCATGCATCTTCACCAAGTTCAAGATAAAACAAGTTACTATTTGTTTGAGTGCCTGATCCAATTAGCTTCCCTTTATCATCCAGCAGTCTTTCTTTTCCATGCATAAATTCCACTTTGAATCCATTATTGAGTACTTGTGCCACACTCAACAGATTTTGTTTTAGTCTTTCTACCCAATATGCATTATCACATACAAGCTCTTTGGTTAGTGAGATTCTTCCTCTTCCTTTTATGCAACAAGGTTCATTATTACCAAACCTCACACTGCCACCATCATAGTCTTCAAAATGCTCAAACTTAGTTTTATCACCAGTCATATGATGAGCGTAACCACTATCTATGATCCATGTATCATTTTTTCTCATATGAGAAATAAGTGCCATTTCCTCATCATTCTCAGACTCATCTTTCACAACAATATAAACAATTTCATCTTCTTCTTCTTCATCAAAATCATTAGAATTTTTAGCCATAAAGCATGTTTTCTTACTATTTTCCTTGAAGGATTTGAAGTCTTTCTTACCATTGCACTTGTGACCTTTCTTCTCATCCTTGTTTTGCTTATTTGGGCACCTAGCAACAATATGTCCAATTTCTTCACAAGAAAAACATATTAGAGGAACCTTACCTTTCTATTTCCCTTTGCCTCTTGAATATTTCCTTGCTAGTAGGGCTTCAACCACCTCAACATCACTGTCAAAACTCTGTTCTTATTCTTCTTCACTTTCTGATTGAGAATTATTTATCTTCTTGCCTTTTTCCTTGAGTGAAATCTTGGCTTCAAATGCTGATTCAATGTTCTTGGTAGCTAGAACATAGTTGTCATAGTTATCTAGCTCAAGTCAATCTTCCTACTATGGCCTCTAGATTTATCTTATGATTTGCATCAAATCTTCTTTCTTGAATTGTAGAAAATCTAATTGCATAAATGAGAAGTAATTTTCTAAGAACTTTACTTATAATTGTTTCCTCCTTGATATCTCCTCCAAAAGCTTTGATTGCACTAACACTTTCTTTGACTCTTTCAACATATTTTGCGATGTTTTCATCCTCTCTCATCCTCATCTAATCAAATTGACCTCTTAAAATTTCTACTTTGGCTCTTCTCGCATTATCATCGCCTCCATAGATATCTTTCAGCTTGTTCCACATTTCAAAAGCAGTTTTACAATCCTTGATATCATTAAATTATTCATAGCTTAGGGCAAATGCAATGTCTATCATCATGGTGTTATGAGTCTTTTTCTTAGCAATGTCATTTGCAAATAATGTGTTAGTAGGAGTTACATATGCTTCATCAAGATATTTTAGTCTTGTATCTCCAATGGAAGCTAGATGGAGTCTCATGAGACCTTGCCATGCTGAAAAGTTATTCATGTTAAGCCTTAGAATTTCCCTTTTGTAAGACATCTTGATCTTTAGCTTAGATCCTTGAAATCCTTCCTAAAATCACCAAAATCTCTAATACCAATTGTTGGAATTATAGATGGAGTAACTGAGAGGGGGGGTGAATCAGTTACCACAAAAACAAATCCAAAGATCCCTTTGATATCTTGAATAACTAGTTACTACTGTCACTCGGTAGCCACACAGAAAAATGTTGTAACTTGGTAGATGAACTGTGTATTAACTTATTTCTAATCTTTAAGCATTTACAATTATTAACATGCATGCAAAAGTAAATAACATGAACACAAGAGACATCATATTTAACATGGAAACCCAATATAGGAAAAACCACCAAGTAACTAGCTACCAATTTTCACTCTTTTGAAGTGAGCCTTGTTAGGAGCCAACCCTATTAAAGGTTACAAAACACACTGTTAGGTGTGACCTAGTGAGAGGATTTAATCACCCTGCTAGGAGTGGCCTTGCTAGAGGACTTTAGAATAATTCAAAAAAATTGTCCACCTTTTTAGAGGATTTACAAAATGGTTGTTAGACCAACTCTGTTAAGAGATTTAGGAATCATTGCTACAATGGTGAGAAAGTAACAACAAGTGACCTGAATGAGATGCAACTAAAATTTGCTGATACAGATCTTTTCTCTCCTTCAATAGATCCTTATTGATTGAATATAACTCTACTTCTCCTCAAGGATATCTGATCCTTCTTCAAGATTTGCTTACACTTCCTCTTCACACAATCAACTCATTTTCATGCTCATTCATTACAATTAGAATCCATAACTTGACCTTTTATTTATACATTACAAATTGTCAATTCAGCTCATTTACAAGTTATATTTACCAATAAACCATACATTATTCAGCTACAAACATTACATAAATGTTATTTCCCAAAACAATGAAATTCTTCATTGGCCGACCCTACTCAGTAAACACTACACCAAAAATGATTTCCACTGTTAACCTAGTGAAGCTCGATAAACACTAAAACTCTACGAAATCCTTTGGAGACCAAGTGAACTTGGTAAGAACTAACTTTCCTTCATTTACCTTGCTAGCTTGGTAGCAACTAATTTCTACCACAAAAGCCTTCAGCACCCGAGTGAGCTCAGTAGAAATTGTCTTCACAATGTAAACTCCAAAAATGCTTGATAGACTGTAATTCACTCTGCTAACCTTCTAAGCTTTGTAGACTCTGCCTTTTACCTTGTTGACCAACTAAGCTTGTAGACTCTAACCGATAACTGATATGACATTTGTGTAATATCAAAGATAACATGCAATTATATAATTGTATCCAACATTATCAACTTGTTATATTTTCTTAAGTTCATCAAGTTTAGTTGACAAATCAATTAACTCAACTTCCTTTGATACTTTAGTAGATGTGCTTGATTCTACCTTACTCAAATCAAATTCCTTAGGGGATTCAATAACTAGATATGGTTCTCTTCTGATTTCAACTTTTTTGGTTGATTTCTCTCCAATCATATACCCAAGAAAGTGAACCCATAATAGTGGGTTAAATTTTTTTGGAGGAGGAAAATCCTCTAAAATTGTGAAACCACAAAGAATTCACATCAAATTTTTGATAGAAAATTTAGAAAAAAAAATCAATAGAAACTTATTAGTTTCTAAGTAGGAGATAGTGAACTCTCGGGAAGTCCTAGTGCTTCACCCCTATGAGCATCACCTAGATCCAATGAGTGCTAAGTGTTCCATTTATTCTCATGAGAGATGGATTCATGTTGAATCACTACTCATGAAACATGGGTCAATGAGTTTGACTCAAAAAATACACAGTTAAATCTTGATAGCAATATCACAATTTGACTTGTTGTGGAAATTATCTCCTACTTATCAATCGATGAGCTTAAGGGGCTTTCTAATGAATGGTTCATAAGGAACAACACTTGGTGAAGGTTTATCAAATGGGGTTTCAAGCTTTGGGTTTAACCATGGAGGAAACTCCATAGTTAAGCACACTTAGGCCGAAGTAGTACTGGGATGGGTGACCTCTCGTGAAGTCCCGGTGCCTCACCCCTGTGAGCATCACCTAGATCCAATGAGTGCTAAGTGTTCCATTTATTATCATGAGAGATGGATTCATTTTGAATCACTACTCATGAAACATGGTTCAATGAGTTTGACTCAAAAAATCACACAGTTAAATCCTGATAGCAATATCACAATTTGACTTGCTATGGAAATTATCTCCTACTTATCAATTGATGAGCTTGAGGGGCTTTCTAATGAATGGTTCATAACGCACAACACTTGGTGAAGGTTTTGCAAATGGGGTTGCAAGCTTTGGGTTTAACCATGGAGGAAACTCCATAGTTAAGCGCGCTCAGGCTGGAGTAGTACTAGGATGGGTGACCTCCCGGGAAGTCTCGGTGCTTCACCCTTGTGAGCATCACCTAGATCCAATGAGTGCTAAGTGTTCCATTTATTCTCATGAGATATGGATTTATTTTGAATCACTACTCATGAAACATGGGTCAATGAGTTTGACTCAAAAAATCACACAGTTAAATCCTGATAGCAATATCACAATTATTAGTTTCTATCGAAACTATTGATGATTTTTAGTTTTGATTGAAACTATCTTAAAAGTTTTGATTGAAACTTTTAAGATAGTTTTGATCAAAATAAAGAACTTGACCATGGTTTATTGAACCTATGGTTAGGTTTTATAGTTTTGATCGAAACTATAAAAATGGGGAAAGACTGCAAATGGCCCTACCCGACCCCATGTTGTCATTTTTGACTATAGCTTTAAGTTTTGATTGGAAGTGGAAGAAGAGAAAGGGCATCCAAATTGATGGACCTTCAAAAAAGGTATGATTAAATATGCTTTTTTTTTTTTTACAGTTTTAGTTACATTTTATATGTTTTTTTCTTCTATTTATATATGTTTTTTTGTATATATGTACATATATATCATGTATATGCATATATATCATGCATGTATATATGCATATATGTCATGTATATATACATATATGCCATGTATATATGCATATATATGTCATGTATATATGCATACATGATATATACATGACATATACATATATATATATATATACATGACATATATACATATATGTCATGTATATATGCATATATATATATATCATGTATATATAGCATATATAAACATTCAATATATATGCATATATGTACATGATATATATATATATATATATATATATATATATATATATATACATATCATGTACATGTATATATATGCATGCATGCATGTGTGTGTGTGTATATATATACACACATGTAACATGTGGTACATACATGAACATATTGTGGATATGTACACATACATTTAAATTTTTAATGTACACATGTTTGAACAATGTAATATATTCAAAGTTTAGTTCATATATGTATGTGCGCGCGCGTGTGTGTGTGTTTTTAATCTTCACCTTACCTCCAATAATTTAATCTAAATGAATTAACCCTTTAACATTAGTTCCAATAGGTTACCTGTCACACACACACACACATATACCCTAATTTATAAACTTCACCTTGACCTACTCACCCTAATCTTGAAAGTATAATTAAACCTTGATTAGATTTAACCTAATCTAATTTAAATAAATATAATCATGCAAATTCTAACCCTAGAAATATCATGTAACACAATGCTAACCCTCATGTAAATTTAATCCTACTCTTAACTCTAATGTTCATGTTATATTATTACCCTAGAATGAAGACAGGTTGATTCTAACCATATAACCATAAAATCTAAGTTACCCCATAAACCTTTAAATGTAAATTTATATCATTTTAAACCAAAAGATATCAATAAACCTAAGCATGAATATTAATATTCTAACTTTAAATTTTTACAGCACAATCCTCACTTCTTAACCTTAAAAAATAGGCTAATTTATGAATTTCCTAACTAAAAAATTTAATCTAGAGATTTGTACACTAACCCTAAACATTTAATCCTAAAGATCCCTAAACATTATATTAACTTTTATGTAAGCTTTCAATCATGATTCTAATGATATAACTATGTAACCATGTACAACTACAGTAAACAATAACATATTTACCTTTTAATCTAAGGTGGTACTAAACCAGGTAATAGGCTAATTATATTAACTTACTAAACATTTAATGTTACTAAATTAGGTATTTACCTAGAATAATAATTATACTTGTAATGCTAATGTAAGCCGCATACTAATATTAAACACTAATGATCTTACTATATATAAGTTATGTACAACTTTATAGCACTAGTTAACCCTAGGTAACTCTAACTATAATAGCTTGTACACTCTATATCAACATATAACACTATTTTGAGCACACACTTCTTTAACCCTAGCCAGGTAAATATTTTCCTCGTGGGCTAACTTAATGAAAATTTACCATGAGTAAACCCTACAATAATGGTCCCCTAAACTCAATCTTAATACTAAACTAGGTAACCCTAAAATTAACCCTAGGTTGGACATAATATATAAGTTTCATAGTCATGATAAAAAATTATCCTCAAGAACGTTGAAACCCTAATCAAATTAATTTAACCTAACCAAGTTACATTTTAACTTTAAGTGTAACCCTAAAATTAACTCTAAGTTCTTAACACTAACTAGATAGAGTTCTAACAATTTTATAACACTAACCCTAACTCTAACCTATCATAATAGCTTACTCTTGACATAGAACACTATTTTGGACACACACTTGGACTTTAACCATGTAGCCCTAAATATTTTTCTAACCCTAACTCAATGAAATTTTACCAAGTAACCCTAAAATTAACCCTATAACCATGTAGTATAAGTTTCATAATCATGATAAAGCATTAACCTCAAGAATGTCAACCCTAATCAAATTAATTTAACCTAACCAAGTAACATTTTAACTTTAATCATGTACATATTATTTAATTTATGTTCACACATGTAGTAATGTATGTATATGTTATGTTTATTTCATGTTTACACATATTATATAATAGTTTCTTAAATGTCATTGTACTTGATAAATTTCAAGTTTATTAAAAATATCATATTTTAATTTTATTTTCAGGCTTATACATTTTATAGGCATATGCATACTACATACATTGACCTTTAAATGGCATACTTCATGAATCCTTGGCTAGTGGCACATGCTCTAGTGTATATAGTAATACATGTCAGAGCATGTTATGGAGTCTCGCATATATTAGAAATGAGATTCATGGTGTTACTTCATATTTTGGACATACTATATATATATATATATATATATATATATATAGATTGTCTTTGAAAGTAAGAGACAAGAGGTCTCTTCAAGGCTCTCACTGCAATAGGTACAGGGCTTAGTGTCCAAAGAGACACTAAAGAGGGAATATTTCCCTCATTATCTTCCACTAAAGTATGTGAAGTGATATTCTCCCCTTAAGTGTATAAATCCATAGATGGCTTCACTTATATACCCATGCTTCCTTAATTCTCATGGTCATTATCTAAATAACAACCAAATTCCACTCTATTTTGCATGACAGCTTTATCTTGAGGTTCATTTATGTAGGGTGGTTAACTACATTAATTTATCATCGCATTTAGGATAGGGGCATGGTAGAATAGTTGATAGTTAGTCAAGTTATCCACCACTAACACATAGATCGATTGTTAAAGAGAGGGCACCTACCATTTCCCCTATATTAGGTCTATTAGTTGATGAGGCAATGCGTAGCACACAGTTGTGGGGGCTGATTTGGGGAGTTGGAAACATTTTTGCAGCTATCAAATCTATTTCCAATGATGATGTTGGCTAGTATTTGATGTCACATCAATATTCTAGATCATCACCTAGTGCTTCATCTTCAAGAGACTTGTACAGTGTAGCAGGAATCCCTTCAATGACTAGCTTAGAGGGTCTCACTAGAGTGTTGGCATGAGATACTATGAGTAGTCTTGCTAAGGAACTATAATATTCATATAGGTTTATATTAGAGCATCATGGCATACCCATATCAAATGTTTGACATCATGTCCATGGTGGTATTGGGTCACATCCTCAACCACATTCCTCTCATTGATCAGGTAGTGCTCATGGTGGTATTACAAATCATGATCACCTACTAACCACTCTTTTGCTATAAATGGACATATACATAGTAGTACAAACCCTTCAACCAGTGCAGGGCATGTTCAAAGTTTAGATGCAAGCCTTGATGATGTTGACTTTAGCTTGTAGATGGATGGACTTGTTGACACATGATGATTCTACTTCTATGCCATCTCATCTAGTCAGTCCACTTGGATCATCATTATTAGGATGTTCCAACCACCAATCATGCTAGCATAGATGTAGTGATGGAGCTAGATGGGGGCCAGAAAAATGTAGATAAATTGGTAGACATGATTAATGCTAGGTAGTCTTAGTATTATTAGATACCAACATCTACATAGTTAAATCTATAGTTTTCTTACATTCATGTTAAAATTTCAATTTCAAACATTTGTTCAACTAATAATTTATGCATGTACATGTTTTAATATGATTTTTTGCACACATGTATGTATGTACTGTGAGGGGACATTCCTCTTTTTACTCCATCTTTGCTACCTGATTATGTACATCATTGAGACTCATTTGATGATGTCAGTTGTGGATAGGTGAGTTTTAATTTTTTTTAAATTAGACACTTGCAAGTTTTAAATGTAATATTTAAATCACATGCAATTTGTAAATTTAAAAGAGATTTAATTAAATATGAAATTATGTACATTGATTTCACATTCTCTTTAATATATAGGGGTTAGCACATCCTACTGAGCATCTTGATAGTCAATCTTTAGACCACACTATGAGGAAATGTCATGATGATAGTCCTACACTTGACGATCCATAGTTTTTTTTTTTAGATTATTTGATCTAGACTTTCATCCAAATTATACATGTTTTTGTTATTTGTTATTTGATGTATACTTTCATCTAGATTTTACATGTTTGATGATTGACATACATATATAGTTATGTTCTTATATGTTAATTTTGTTGGATTATGTTAGATTATTTTCTTTTACATATTAGATTATGCAGGATGATGTTCTATTATGTTGGATATTATGTTAGATTAAATTTTAGATTATGTTATCTACTATGTTCTTTTATATGTTTGATAATGTTGGATAATGTTCTAGTTATGTTTTGAAATCATGTTATATTAGAAGGATTATGTTGGACTATGTTCTTTGACATGTTAGATTATGTCAAGGATAATGTTGTATTATCTTGGAAATTATGTTAGATTATGATTGGTTATGTTGGATTATGTTAGATTATGAATATTTTAAGGTTACAATTAGGTAATTTGTTAGGATAAAACCACAGATAGAAATAAAAAACTACGTGTAAATATAACCAATAACAGAAAAATAATAGATCACATAGAAATGAACACAAGGCACCAAGATTTAACGTGGTTCACCCAATCCCTAGGCTACATCCACCAAACAACAATTCTGATCTTATTAAAATCTAGTAATTACAACCTGATTACAATCTGTAATCCCTTACAGCTCAATACTACTGCAAGAAGCAATTTCACATCACACTATAATACAATCCCTAACCCTAAGCCCTTTTATACAAATATTAAATCACTTTAGGGTTATAACATGTCGGCCTAAATCTATGAATGGTGAATCTATGGATCCCGATAAAATAGGGCCCAAAAACATACTTCGTGTTGGAAATTATGTTAGATTATGATAGGTTATGTTGGATTATGTTAGATTATGAAGTATGTACAGTACTTTCTTGATCAGTCACCATAATCTAACATAAGTAACTTTACATAATTAATTACATACAAGTACCTAATTGAATTATAATTAGTTACAAATCACAATTTAAACTAAACACAAGTTAAATAAAAGAGTAAAAGTAATATATAATTAGTTACAAGTCCTAATTTGATCCCTTTAAGACAAGTGTTCAAATTTATTCCCCTTGAGGCACATGTCCTAATTAGTTTCATACAAGTATCTAATTGAAATATAATTAGTTACAAATCACAATTTAAACTTCACAAGTTAAATGAAAGAGTAAAAGTAATATATAATTAGTCACAAGTCCTACTTTCATCCCCTTAAGAAACAAGTCCTAATTTGATCCCCTTAAGACAAGTGTTTGAATTTCTTGCCCTTGAGGTACATGTCCTAATTAGTTGCATACAAATTTCCAATTGAACTATAATTAGTTACAAATCACAATTTAAACTTCACAAGTTAAATGAAAGAGTAAAAGTAATATATAATTAGTTACAATTCCTAACTTCATCCCCTTAAGACACAAGTCCTCATTTGATCCCCATAAGACAATTGTTTGAATTTCTTCCCCTCAAGGAACATGTCCTAGTTAGTTGCATACAAGTTCCTAATTGAACTATAATTAGTTACGAATCACAATTTATACCTCACAAGTTAAATGAAAGAGTAAAAGTAATATATAATTAGTTACAAGTCCTAATTTCATCCCCTTAAGACATAAGTCCTAATTTGATCCCCTTAAGACAATTGTTCAAATTTCTTCCCCTCGAGGCACATGTCCTAATTAGTTGCATACGAGTTCCTAATTGAACTATAATTAGTTATGAATCATAATTTAAACTTCACAAGTTAAATGAAAGAGTCAAAGTAATATATAATTAGTTACAATTCCTAATTTCATCTCCTTAAGACACAAATCCTAATTTGATCCCCTTAAGACAATTGTTCAAATTTCTTCCCCTTGAGGAACATGTCTTAATTAGTTGCATACAAGTTCCTAATTCAACTATAATTAGTTACAAATCACAATTTAAAATTCACAAGTTAAATGAAAGAGTAAAAGTAATATATAATTAGTTACAAGTCCTAATTTCATCCCCTTAAGACACAAGTCCTAATTTCAACCAAATTTCAAATTGTTGAACCAAACTTCAGATTTCAAATACTTCAATCAAATTTTAGATTTCAAATAGTTCAACCAAATTTTAGATTTCAAAAATTTCAACAAGTTGTTTCTACCTCTAATCAAGTGGATTAGCTCGTTGCTAGATAACATTTAATATTTTCTTGTGATCATCAATATCGAGCCTCCGCTTACGTATTCCAGGTCCTTTGACTAGATGAAGAGTTAGACCAATGGCAATAACATGGTTATTATATTGATATACCTTATTGTTAAGTTGATAATCAGTTAAATGAATCCCATTCTTAAGTACTTTATTTTTCTTCAAATATATTCCCTGTACAACAATAGAACATACATATAGGTCAATCAAATAAGTCAATAAATTTGAATTCATAAAAAAACATAGATGTTCATACACATACATAATTCAACTATATACTAACCTATGGGAAATGTTATTGTATCACTCATTTTAGTCTTTGTTAGCTTCTCTCTTTGTATGGTGCAATGCAAAAAATAATAGCTAACACCTTCTACATTTTCAAATTCTACCATGACTGCAAAAACATTGCCTACACAAAGTATATGTATATAAATTCCATGTGTCATGTACATGAGTATATATATATAATAAAGTAACAAAAACTAAGAAATAAATACCAACTCTAATAAATCCTAAAATATGGTCATAATTACTAGAAATCAATGGAATATCATCATAGTTTTCATCCTCAAACTCATTCATATTGATAACATCTAGTGGCACTAAAGTACATTCACCCACATATCCATGTTTTTATTAATGCAACCATCATAGTTTTCATCAATGCAATTGGGACAAAAACATTAGTATTCTCTTGTGTACAATGACCACACATTATTATCTGTACTCATAACTAAATGCAATGATTGTGTCTTCTCTACCCTCTTGCATGCATGCATTGATCTTCTATTGACACCTAAATGTAAGGTCCATACATACATATAAAAAATGAGTTTTAAACATGTGTGTACCATAATTTAGTTATGACACAACATATTAAATATAAAATTTATTCAATTATAATATTTGAAAATTAATTTATACCTGATACCTCCCAAAACACTCTGAATGGTATGACTCGCTCTACTTGTGATTACGTGTTATCTGTATTTGTTGGCACGGTAAAATATATTTTGTACCACTCAACCACATCATGAGCATTATTAATGTTATATCCTTCATATTCCATTTGATACTTTCTTAAAGAACGTTTGATACAAGCTCCTGCACCATCATGCTCACCCTTTCCATGTCCACTCTCGAAAAAACTCCAAATGTGTGGTATATGAAGGTATCGATGATATCTACATAATGCATAAAATGTTTTAGCTGATTTAAATTGTGTTTCACATCCATCTAACCATACAAAATGTTTTTCCATTTTTATGCCTTTTTTTTCAAATAATCAAAAAATGTCTTAAAACAATGTTCCACAAAATGAGTGTCGTGTTCTTTGTCATCATAATGTAAAAGTGATGCTCTTTTCTAATGATTTGTGCTTGATTTTTACTTTCCACACCATCTAAATCAATTTTTTCATGTCAATAAGATACCTAAACCATAATAGTAACAAACTCTATATAGTAGTATTTTGCTTGAAGTTATTTTTGAGAAATGAATGAGTAATTCACTGCAAAGTCAACAACAAATAAAATTATCTTGAGTGGGAAATTTTCTCTTATTGTTTGTAAATGTACTAGTTGTCATTTAGGAAAAAAAAGCATGATATATTTATGGTTGAATCAATTTACAAAAATTTGGCACAAATTCTCCAGCAGGTATGTCATCCTCTACATATTCTAACCTTGTTGATTCTTTTCCAACTTTTATTTCTAACTTTATGTACTTATATCTCTTACATTTTACTATCCTCATAATATCAGTATCTTCATCTCTCAAAGGAAATTTGGTTAGGATACCACATGTTTCACAAATTCCTCTTATGCAATCTATTTCATCTATTACACGATCATTTGGTTTGTCACATAAGAGTGATGTTATGAATTGGCTTGGTCATTTTTGAAAAACATTTTGAGACCCACCACTTTCTTCTATCATCTTTCTAAACCCTTGATAGTACAAATCAAATTCAACATGATATCAACAAAAACATGTTTCAAAAGATCTATTTATCTTCACAAAATATTGTTTCAATCTTTCAAACATTGTTTGTCCAATCTTTATGTCAAGATTTAAATTACAAAATAAGAGATACAACTCATGCTGTGTGACATCCAACCAATTTTTTGCATGTTGAAGATAATCCTTAGGCCCAATCCTATGCTTGATGATATCTCTTCTATTTGGTGAAGGATGATTATTATCAATCCAAAATTGAATTACTAAGTTCTTAATTGTTTCCCTAATCCTATTAGATCAAGGAACTCTACACATTAGCACCCAGTTTCCTTCTAATGTACTATCATCCAAATTGTTTCTCCTTTTTATATAATGTAATATTGTCTTTCAACTATACCCAATATGAGATGATGGTGAAGACATTTGTCTTTTTTTTTCATAATTTCTTATTTTAAATAGATGTTAGTATCACTCTTCATGTAATGGATTTATCTGCAGATCTATATTTTTTCCCAATGGAGTGTAACTCCTCCTTAATGCTTTCAACAATATCTTTTTGTAGTTTAGAAGTCTCCCTCTTTTTTACACTTTTATCTATACCAAATAGTTTCAATGGCTCTTTTGATTCATCCTTAAGAAGTGAAATTGATAATAGTTAAGTTTTCTCCACTATATCAAGATTCTCAAATTGTGCAATTATTTCTTTAGACTTTTTATTCAATTTCCTCTTTGTAGTATGTGTAGGTTGACTAGCATATTCTCTCAATTTTTCCACATCCATTTCAATTAAATGATCTATATTTCCATGATTAATTTTTCTCTTCAAACTTTGAGCTAGATTAACATTCTCATTTGTTGTTGGATCTCAAGTTGCAAGAAAAATTAAAATAAAGACTTAAGATACAACTTTTTTTTAGTCTCCACATATGTGTATATATACATAACAAATGAACTATTAAATATAATTTTATCTAACCTTTAGATGGTCCTTCTTTGATATCCATTGCTTCATCTTCAATTTCCTCATGTCTAACATTTTCATAATCTACTTCTGCACGTGCACAATATAATAAATAAAATCAAGAAAGCTTGTACTTAGGGATTTGTCTCTAAAATTAAAAATCAAAGAAATAAAGTTTGCCTCTACATAGATAGATATCTAGAATTTCTAGAGATTATACTTTCAAGAGATGTGTGCATACATACATGTTTGAACTTGGGATGAACCTTCTCCAACCTCATTAGGTTGTCCTATTTCACTACATCCTAAATAAATTCATAATTTAAAACAACATAATTTAAATGTAACCAAATTTTAAATATTCATAATTTAAAAACCATAATGTAATAAACCCTAATTCCAAATATTCATAATTTAAAAACCATAATGTAATAAACCCTAATTCTAAATATTCATAAAAATATCATAATGCAATAAACCCTAATTCTAAATATTCATAATTTAAATTTACCATAATGTAATAAACCCTAATTCTAAATATTCATAATTTAAATTTACCATAATGTAATAAACCCTAATTCTAAATATTCATAATTTAAAAACCATAATTATAATGTATCCTAATTCTAAATATTCATAATTTAAAAACTATAATGTAATAAACCCTAATTCTATATATTCATTATTTAAAAACCATAATGTAATAAACCCTAATTCTAAATATTCATAATTTAAAAACCATAATGTAATAAACCCTAATTCTATATATTCATAATTTAAAAACCATAATGTAATAAACCCTATATATTCATAATTTAAAAACCATAATGTAATAAACCCTAATTCTATATATTCATAATTTAAAAATCATAATGTAATAAACCCTAATTCTAAATATTCATAATTTGAAAACCATAATCTAATAAACCCTAATAGGACTAAATAGTCATAATTTAATAAAACCTAATGCTAAATATTCATAATTTAATAAACCCTTAATATTAAGTTAATAGTAACCCTAAGTTTATATTTAACATATTCCTAAGTGGATATACCCTAATCCTAAGTATATACATAAAAAAATCTACAATACGATTGCACACTATATGAACTAAATATGCATTGGAAAAAATATATTGCACATGTACATACCTTGCCTTCTATAATATCCTGCTAAAGTTAAGCAATATTGTGAGATGGAGTCTCATGAGGAGCAACTTCACAAACTAATTATGCAAAGAAAATTACCTACGAGGCAAGGTGTCCTCCTCTAATATATAGTTTAGGGTACAAACCTCAGTCTAAATTAGGACCAAAAATAGTTTTAGAAAATATATGTTTTAGATCTTAAGAAAAAAGGAATATTTATGTTCAACATTTTAAAATCAAAAGTATAACTACCATTCAAATTGAAATTCATTAACTTTTTATTCATATCTATCTTTAAATACATTACGAATTATAATAGTCTATAATTGTGTTTGGCAATAGAACTCGCATAAAATAACTCACACTCACATAACTGTGAAGTTCTGTGAATTGCCCAAACTCACATAACACAAGTTAAAGCACGTAGAACTCCAGTAAATTAAAGAAATGTGATGGCAGAAGTAAAAAATTTGTATAAAGTCTATGTAAAATGTGGCATCAAAGGTCCTTTAGCTTTAATAGCCACCAAAATTAGTATTAACAACCTATTGAGGTTCAATATAGGTGTTTTAGGAGCACTACAAAGAGTAACAATCATAGAAGTAGGTGTGGAACGTACAATTGTACCATCTTGGTTTGTTTCATCAATAATAAAACTTTATTCAAGTCAAAATCACATTTTATACTTGAGATGTTGAGCTCACAAACTCTGTTTGTATCAATCACAGTTTGTAGTGTAATCTTTTCAATCCCATATAATTCACTATCTTGGATGTTGTGTATTGTAGAGTGTTCAATTTGTTTCTCTTCTTGTGAAATCAATGTCAAGATGATAGTTGTATTAATTGTGGCCCTTGTTGAGTGATTGGAAATCTCAAACTCTTTGTTAGAAGTCTCTCCTTGACTTTCATGGGTGTCCAATCTTGAATCTACTCATGCATTTATCTCTATAACTTTCCTATCAACAACAAATGAAATGTGATTTGTCTCCTCTACTTCTCTGCCACCTACATTTCCTACATTTTTCAACCTCTATGCTTTCCTCCTTTTCTATTATAGGTGCCTGGTTACCATCTACAAATGCAATGTTCTTATGCTAGAAAGGTGTTTCTCATCAACATCCATATTATTATCTTCATCCAATACAAAGTCGTATACTTATTTGGCATCCAAAAGTTCAATATCTTGTGTATGTTTTTTTTCTAGACTGAAGGGAAAATTGACACACTAATTATCCAAATATGCAATTGATTTATCATCTTTATCTACTTCTTATTCAACCTTTTCTACAATTATTTGGTCATACTCAAATGTTCCTCTATGAGTCCTTACATGGAGAACCCAAGGTGCCTATAGTGGATTTAGATGATCCTCAAGCCATCTCAAACTTGGAGAAGGTCCTTGGCTAACCCAGAAAATTATGGAAAATGAGGGAGAAAGAGGCAGGAGATGAAAGAAACATGGATGATCAATAATTAAGATTTGCATTTATTGTGAGTATATTTCCATTCCAATGTGGAAAGTAATAAGTTATAGAATATCTTGGCACTTCACACAAGGCCTTCTCAATGTCGGATATGGTGTATTCATATTTCATAAAATTGCTTATGGAGACTATATATGTAGCAAAAATTGCACATATGCATGATTTGACATATTTATGTAGTTCTAAGTCCAACTAAGAAAATTCTTCACATAAAAAACCATGGTCACTAGGAGATGGGGCTACTGGAGATGTTAGAGACATGCACTAGTACCAATATGGGTTTCTTGACACATCTAGAAGCATTTTTATGTTTTAAGTAAGCTTTCTTGGCTTTGTCAAGTATTTGTGTGTAGGTCTCTCTCTATCATCATTGTATTGTGAGTCTGAGACACACCTTTGATATGGCTAGGTGATGGATGCAGAGGAGGAATAAACACCTGTTCTATCATTGTGTTGTCATTGCTCAAAGGTTGAAGGCAGTGTTTGCATGTCCAAATGTAGAAACCCTAAAGGATGGGGTTTGAGGGAATAATGAATACCACAAGTATAGGAGTACTAAGTAGCATTTCTATTGATTTCATTCTAAATATAAAAGACATTATGCAAAAACAAGCTATTAAGAAATGGATTATTGGGTTAGTGCTCCCAATTTTTACAACATAGACAACAGCATTGGTGGTGTCTTCCTGATTGGCAAAGAAAATTCACTTGAGACTCATGGCCTTTGTGTATATGAAAAAATTAGCATATTAAGGAATTGAACTTAGGTGTATCAATGGGAAGAGGAGATACTATGTTTCTAAAAAGATCTAGCCTTAGTGTGTTGATATATGATTGAAAAGATCATTTGAGTAGAAAGATTGTTGCAAGAAGACTATGTATTTTCAATCATTATTTTGTCACTGATGTTAAACCTATTATATGTTGGTAAGACAATTTCTTATATGTTTCAAGCACTATCACTTAGTTGATTGATGAGGAGGATTTGATCAACAAGATGTAACAACAATTCCTAGAGGAAAGTTTAAGTTATGATTATGTATTAAAGTGTAAGAATCGGTTAAGATAGTGATAACATAATGAATTGATGATCTACTTGAGGTTGCAAAATGACTAGCTACACTTAGAAAGTTTAGAAGAATAAGGTTAAACAAAGTTCATTTTCTAAGCTTGACCAAGTTGATAGAAGGTACCGAGAAAATTTAGTGCAAGCCAAGCAAAAAGTCAATTGGAGCTGAGTGAAAACAAATTCTAGTGGATGTCAAGCAAGTTAGTAGGTGTTGAGCAAGACAGTTGATGCTAAGTGTGTTTTAGTCGATGTTGAGCACTAGTAAAATCCAATTGATGCTGAGTGATTTTACAATAGATGTCAACTAACATAGTATGTGGTAAGCATTAGTAAATTTATAAATCTCAAGTTGTTACATTATGAATAATATCAAAGATTCACCAATTAAAAGCTGACAAGTTTCTTTTCTTGGAACTTTTGAATCAGGAGGAAGATAAGATTGATGAGTTGGAGGCAAGAAATCTTATGTAAACCATTTTGGAGGTGAATTCAAATGGATTCTAAAAAAAAATTCTAGAGAAGACAAGATATGGGGTAGATACATTGTATCCTACCTAATCCATTGAAAGCCCTAATTTTTGTGATGGATAATGAACAGGAAAAGAGTTATAATTTCCTATATGTAGGGATATTTGGTCATGAAGTAAATAGGTTTTAGAGATTTTTGATGTGAAAAATCTAACAAGGAGAAGGAAAGGGGTTTGCTTCATCAAGTGACCCAAGACAAGAAATCTGTAATGGGGAACTAAGCAAGAAGGCTTAAAGAGGACAAATGCTTGAAGGGTGAACAAGCTGTCAAAACTAAAAAGATTAGAAGCCAAGCAGAGTTGAGGAATAAATATTGATCTATAATATGCAAGTAAGGTTGTAAGTTATATCAAATCAAAGTTCTACTATTACTTTCTAACAATTGTATCAGATTAGGGTAAATCCTTTGGAGAAAGGTTGCCTTAACAGTCATTGGAAAATCCTTTAATAGGGTGGCATTCCAAGTGAATGGCCTAAAGTCCTCTAAAAAATATCACTTTTAATAGGGTGATTGACATCCCTTAACTGGGTCATATTTAATAGTGTGTGTTGTAACCTTTAACAAGGTTGGCCTTTAATAAGGCATCACTTCAAAAGAGTTAAAAAGAAGTAGCATGTTACTAGTGCTTTTTCCCAAATTAGGTTTCCATGTTAAATCATTGTGTCAAGTATGTTGATGAATGTGTTTTGTTTTATGCTTTACATTTCTGCATGTTAATTTTATAGTAACATATCAGTTTTGGTTAACACACAATGCATGCATGTATGGTTAAGAATGTTATATGGGTTCACTAAATTGTGAAAAATGTTATTTATACATTTGGACCTTGAATAATTGATTCCCCCCCCCCCCCCCCTCCCAGTTATTCTAAAAGAATTCCAACAATTGGTATCAGAGCCATCTACTTAAGAGGATTAGTTTTAAGGTACTAGAAGCACAAAGATCAAGATGTCAAAAACAGAGGTACCCAAGCTCAATAGAGACAACTTTTCTACATGGAAAAGTTTGATGAAGCTACACCTTGGAGGACTTGAAGATTATGCAAAATCATGTATTTCTATAGAACATGTTGATCCAATAGGAGCCCTAATTACTAAAAATTTGAAGAAAAATAAAGAACACAATTAGGCGATGTTGGAGATTTCCTCTTCCCTAAGCTATGCTAAGTTTAATGATATCAAAGACCTTAAAAGTACAAAGAAGATGTGGGCTGAACTAGATACCATCTATGGAGGAGAAAAAAATGTTCAAAGAGCCAAGTCAGAGAGCCTCAGAGGTAGGTTTGATGACATGAGAATAGAAGAAGGTGAAAATATTGCTCAATATGTTTCTAGAATAAAAGAAGTTTTTAGTGCAATAAATATGTGCTAAGTAAAGTCTTGAGAACACTATTTTAGATTAGGGTAAAAATAGGTTTTGAAGGGACCCAAAAATCTTAACAAAAAAGCAAAAGATAAACAAGAAAGCACAGCCAGGCTTTACAAGGACCTAAACTTACACTATAATAGTTATAAAATTAGGTTTTATAGGGACCTAAAACCAAAAAATAAGACTAGATAATGAAACCAAGTTTTACAAGGACCTAGAACCTAGTGTTTGAACAAAAGGAACAAAAACTAGATAAAAAACCTAGACTAAAGACTAGTTATTGGGACCACCACCAGAATAGAGACCAATTACTAGAACCACCAATAGCAGCTATTACAGCTCCTTGATCATTTTGACCACCTCCTTGCCCACCTCTGTAGTGTTTTGGATAGTGTTAGTATCAAATCCCACAATTACCTCAGTTTCCTTCTTCCTTGAACTCTATCTTGTTCTTTTGCTTGGCCCATTGGGAGACATATTTTTCACATTATTTCTCTTCCCTAAGCTAGTGGCAGCTGCACAAATGCTTGAAGTGACCTGCTCCATCTTATTGCCACTCTCTTTGATCAAAAGATGGAGATAATGTTCATATTCCATTAGCTTCTCTAGGATATTGCCAACCTAAATTTCTAGCTGAATGATATTAGCTCGATCAACTTCTTGGTCCTACTACATCTTTCCCATTCTTCTTTTCATATTCATTAACTCATTGTACATCCAGAAGTCACCTTGGAGAGAGGATTCTACCTTGAGCTTAGCAGTGTGAAGGAAAGAAAGCATTGTCTCCTTACTAGTAGATTCATCCTTCTCCTTCTTTATATCTTCTACATTCATAACACCCTTACCAATGAGGTCTTCCTTCTCCTTCGCTATTTCTTCCTCCAAATTTTCCTCCCTCGCTTTTTGGGTTTGCTCACTCTAGTTTTTATCCTCTTCTCCAACATTTTCTAACCCTATATTTTTATCATAACTTTCCTTAGCTTCATCATTACTAGTATCTCCTTTGTTGCTAAGGTAACCCTCTAGATTTGAACTAAAATCTCCCATGTCTATATTCTCCTCATTCTCCATATTATTTTCATCTTGTTCATCTAAATTAACAAACTTGGTAATTTCCTCTACATTTTTTTGAGGCAATTCTTACTTCAAACTCCTCTTTCTCACACTAACCCCTTCCTCTCCCTTACTCTTCCTAGAGTAGGTTTTACTAACAGAGCCCCTCTTTTTCTAAGAGGGTGGGGAAGAAACAATAGCCTTACTCTTACAGTAATTCTTAATTAAAAGGATTAGCCCTTCATGTAAAATCGAGTGGGAATCTTTTTTCCTATGGGCTTCAAGGCTTTGAATAAAAGAAAATCTTAGATAAAATGAGATTCTATCCTTATACCAAAAATGATTCAGGAACACAAAATGAAATTTATGAACTCATTTTTCCCTACCATCTAAAATGAAGTACTCATAGATGCAAGAGAGAATGTCTTGCCAAATAACTTTTATTTGACTCAGTTCGTAAAAATTTCCATTCTTCTCCAAATTATTTTCCTCCTCTTCTGTCTTTAGAAATTTCTTAAATGTAGCATTGGAGATACTGGTTTCCTTGCCAAATTTTATGCCCTCCTTAGGTAGCCCTATAACTTTAGCAATGAAATCATCAGACAAATGAACTATTACATCATGCATGGAAACCCTATCCTCGATCCAATTTTTGAAGAATGCCTCTATGACATGTGTTTTATAGCCATGAAGGCATTCCAAGTAAGTAGTGACATTACCCTTCTCCAGAATCTGCCAAACAAAGGATTTGGCCTTCCATGCTTTACAGTTCTTTGGTTCATGTTTTCTTAGTTCCCCGCCATTTTTGAAAACTTCTTTTCTCTATGAAAGGCCAAAATCGAGCAAACAAGTAAACATAAATATTTGAGAAAAGCCAAGGTGTTCATTAAAACAACCAAGGCACTCGTTAAAACACTTACATGCCAAGCCAGGATAATAATCACAATTATGTACTTTCTCGAGAATACAACACTGTTCTCCATAACCCCACTTCAATTTATCATTAAATGCTAATATTAGAAGATCTTTCCTTCCATTGTGTGAGTTCTATCATTGTAATGACCCCTTTTTCCATCCCATAAATTTTCAGTATAGAGTTCTATAATCTTTTTATTTATTTTCCATATGATCCCCCTCTTACCAAAATTTGCATTCAATATATATAAACTTTGATTCTAAGAGTCACATCTTTTCATTTATATTAGAATAATAATATTATATTGATAATAAAACTATATTAATAATTAGACTATAAAATATTTTAATACTATATCAATTATATTTCTTTTATTAATATTAATATTATTACATATAATGCATTATATATTTACTTTTTTTTAATTATTAATCTAAATATTATATTATTTATAGTATTCTTATTATATATATAAATAAATATAATATAATATAAAATTATATATTGATATGCTAATATTTAGATTATTATCATATATTATAATTTATAGCTTTATCTTAATATTATTATATTATTCATTTTTCATATATATTATTTATCCTTAATATTATAATTTTATATTTATTAAATCATATGTCAATCTGGGGATATCATAGTCATAATTAATTAGAGCTTTCAAATCCATGCTCCTGCTTAGGTCATCATGCCATGTCATCTTGCATTCTCGTTAGATAGCCTAGTTAGCAATCTAGTCAACCACAACATTTTTTTCACGAAAGGAATGAGATATAAACACTTTATCAAATTTATCCATTAGGGATTTAATTTCCATTAACTAGCTTCAATAGACCATGTGATCAAACTTTTTCCATTAAGCATATTTATGATGTTCAAGGAATCTCCTTCCATCTAGAGGTACCAAAAACTAGTTTCCACTACTAACCTCATTGTATAAAGAGCTACAGTAACCTCAACTTTATGACTAGTAGAAGTATCGATAGGTATAGCAATAGCATCTATAATATTACTAGTGTGATCCCTCAAAACCCCTCCATAGCTCGCTTTACCAGGGTTTCCTTTAGTAGCACCATCGAAATTCCCTTTAATCCATCCCATAGGAGGAGCTTTCCACTAAGTATTCAGTCTTTGATCTACTTTCTTCATATTAGAACCTTTTAGAATTCATTGGATTGTCAATTTGGAAATCTGCATTACACTTTCTCTGAGAATTGAAGTTTTCCTTTATTGCTCTGACAATGTTTTGGACAAGCACCCACTTAGGCATTTCTTTGTTTATAAAGATTTTTTTATTTCTTTCTTTCCAAATTCCCCACCAAAGATGAGGAAGAGTAATTTTCCATAGGAAACCAACATCATTATCCTTAGATGGGCAAGTCTAGCTCTAAAAATAGTGTTCTATATTATTTTGGTGGACCCAAGTAATATTCCAGAAGTTGAGAATAGAACTCCACACTTTTTGACTATAAGTACAGTTTAAGAACAAGTGATCTCTATCTTTGTATCCTTCTTTACATAGGCTACACCTATTAACCACATTAATACCTCTCTTTTGCACATTGTCCTAAGTAAGAATTTTATTCTAAAGCAAGATTTAATAAAATATATTTATTTTTGGAGTAAGACCTTTTATCCAAGCTTTAGACTACAAAGGGCGATTACCTTTCTCCTTAGATTTGAAAATAGAGGAAACTTTGAAATGACCACTTACATCAGCACTCCATATCATTTTATTTTCTTTATGGGGATACAAAGAAAAGGCATTCAACATAATCTAGATATTATGGAAATCTTGATTAACATCAACAAGGCTAACCCACTTGTTATTATACTAGTAATGTCCCACAAGAGTTCCATACAATTGCTTACATTTATCAATTTGGGTCCTATCCTCAAATTCCTCAATCAGACGATGATCTAGGATCCAAACATCTTCCTAGAATTTGACCTTCTACCCATTTCCAACTTTTCATAAGCATCCTTTACTTAAGATGTTCTTAGCTCCCTACACAACCCCCCAAATAGCAGAAGGAGATAGAACATTAGGAGATGATACAAAATCAGATAAAGAAGGAGCATTAAAAAGGTATTTATGTTTGGCTAGAAGAGCTTTATTCATACTTTGCACTAACTTGATTCCCAAACCACCTGCCCTGATAGGCTTACAAATTTGATCCCAAGCTATTAGAGCCATTCTCTTCCTTTCCTCGACACCAAACTAGAGAAAATTCCTTTGGATTTTTTCAATAATATCTACAAATTTTGCTAGAATTCTAAAGAGACTCAAAGCATAAGTAGGGATGCTTTGGAGACAAGATTTAAAGAGGTTGATTTTGCCAACTTGACTCAAAAGGTTACCCTTCCAGCCAACAAGCTTCTTATTAAACTTCTTAATGAGATCCTCCCAAAAAGAATCTAGAGCTTTAGGTCCCAAAGGGAGACCCAAGTAAATACAAGGAAAAGATCCTATTGTGTACCCTAGAATTTTAGCAATTTTTTTCTATCTTAAAAATGGGGTATTAATAAATAAAAAAGAGCCCTTATTCTAGTTAATCAATTGACCTGAAGTAGAAGAGTATAGGCTAAGGGCTTTTTTAAGATTTTTGGCTTCCCTGACTTTAGCTTTCCCCATGAAAATAGTGTCATCAACAAATTGACCATGAAAGAAAGTAAGAGGTTGAAAAGAAGGTTGCAAACCTTTAATATGCCCTTGCAAAACCAATTTCCCAACATACCTCCCCAAACAATTAGCCAATATAGTGAAAAGAATAGGGGATAAAGGGTCTCCCTGTCTCAATCCCCTAGAAGGGCTAAAGAATTCAAAGGAGCACCCATTCGCCAGAACAACAATTGAAGTAGTAGAAATCAACTAAAGAATTTCCCTCACTATCCTATAATTAAAGCCAAAGGCCAATAAAATCTTTTCAAGAAAAGCCCATTCCACTCTATCACAGGCTTTCGTAATATCAATTTTCATGATAAAACCCTGATTATTGGAACAAGATAAAGAATGAATATTCTCATGAGCAGCAATAATAGAGTTAAGAATTTTCCTGCCTGGGACAAAACCATTTTGTTGATTAGCAATAAGAGACAGTAGCACCATAAGTAGCCTAGAAGTGAGGACTTTTGAGATAATCTTATAGAAAGAATTACACAAACTAACAAGCCTAAATTGATCTAGAGAATCAGCCCCAATCTTTTTGGGAATAAGGTAGAGGAAAGTGAAATTGATCTCCTTAAGCATACATTTTTCCCCAAAGAATTCTTTAACAGCATGAAATACATCTTTTCCAACTAGTTTCCATTCCTTTTGGAAAAACAACATAGGAAAACCATCTGGTCTTGGAGACGTATCCCCTCCTAAGGAACAAACTGCCTTTAAAATTTCCTCTTCCTTAGGAATAGTGCCTAACATTTTATTTTGCTCTTCAATAACTAGAGATGGAATAACCTTCAAAATTTTAGCTTGTTGAATGGAATCAATATTAGAGTCAAAAGTCATCAGAGTGGAAAAAAATTAGACCATCTCTTTTGAGATATCCTTTTCCTCAATAGTATTCATATTACCCTTCTTAAGATATGAGATGTGAGTTTTAGCTCTATGTTTCAAAGTAGAAAGATAAAAAAACCTAGTATTTTTATCTCCTTCATTTAGCTAGACCGATCTAGATCTTTGCCTCCAATAAATTTCCTCTTTAGTAACAATGTCATGATACTCCACCAATTTTTCATTTTCTTCTCTAACAAGGTCAACAATATATCCTTCCTTCTATATCTTACCTTAGATATTTTTCAATTCTTCCTTAATACTTGATTTACTCTCAATAATATTACCAAAACATCTTTTATTCTAGATTTTAACCTCCTTTTTGATATTGCTTAATTTTGAAGCCACTCTAAAAAGAGTAGTTCCATCAACATCTGTATTCCACCATTCAGCCAGTTTATGCTCAAACTATGGGTGCTGCATCCACATTTTTTCAAATCTAAAAGGGAAATTTTTTTTATATTGACCTTTTTAGCAATTAGAGGGAAATGATCTGACCCAATTTTCTGTAATGCCTCTAACTTGCATACAAAATCTTTAGTCTAGTCTGGAGAAATAAGATCTCTATCCAAACAAGCCTAAATAAAATCATCACCTGGCCTCTTATTACTCCAAGTAAAATCTATACCATGAAGATCCAGATCCATTAAACCCTCTTTATTAATGAAATCCATAAGATCTAGTTTCCCATCTAGCTGACTCACATTACCCCACTTTTTTCATGGTCATAAAGAGGAACATTAAAATCCCCAATGAAGGTCCATCTCCCAAATTAGTCTTTACTCTTTATATTAGATAGAGTTTCCCATACCTTTTTTCTAGAATTCTTAATATTAGGTGCATACATGTTGACATTACACCATTCAATATTCTAGTCAATGCTAGTAATTTTAACCATCATAAAATGTTTATTAGCATTCAAAACAATTCCTAAGAAGTTGGATTTTTTCCATAACATCAGAGTACCTCTTGAAGCTCCTTCTGAAATACTTTCCTTTAAATAGTAATCATTGAAAGATTTAATTTTTTCAACTCTCTCCTTCTCCATTTTTGTTTCTTGCAACAAGAAAAAATCTGGCTTATGTTCCCTAACAAAATTCCTAACAACATCAAGTTTATGACTATTGTTCAATCCCCTAATATTCCAAGTGATAATTTTCATGTTTATTTTTCAGGGGTAAAATCCATAACACTTGCCTATCTTCCATCAGCAATATTCTATAAACTTTCTATTTCTCTAGTTTTCCTAGAAGATTTCCTTCCAAGTTTCTCCAAAGTTCCAACATTCGGTTTCATCTTAGATTGCTTCTCCAGTTTACTACTACAAGTCTCCACTCCTTTAGGAGCTGAATTACTTTTCTTTTCTATCTTTTTCCTTTGATTATGTTTCTATTTCAGATCCTTCTCTTCAAAATTCCTCTCCTCAACTTCAAAATCATTCCAAAGAGGAACAATTTATTTGCACAAAGGTGTCTCCAAGGGCTTAGAAAAAACATTTTGGACTTCAATAGACTAGAAATTTTGGGACTCCTCTGACACCATAGATCTACTTCTATCTACCAGAATTTCACCTTCCTCTATTTCCTCCATTTCTACTAGATCTTCCCAATTTGTATCATTCTTCTAGTAGATGACTAATTATTTCATCATGTCATCCATATTCTCCTTATTTCTCTTAGGTGAGGTAGAATCTAACATTATCTCAATCTCTCTATTTTCACTGCTCAAGTTATCCTTCAAAGTAGAATTTCATGACATCATGCCAATTTCCTAATTTTTTGAATTCAGATTATCCTTCAAACCCTTCTCAAGAGTAACTTTAGGTTTCCAAACTTTCTTTTGGGCTTTTTCTTCTTTCTTTTTATCCTCCTTATCAATTTTAGGATAGTTCTTACTTTTGTTAGGACAGTTTTTCACCCTATGACCCTTTTTTTTACAGGAAAAATAGGTATTTGGAAGATCTTCATATATAATTTCTTGTATTCTTTTTCCAAGTTTTGAAATTAGTTCCACCTTTTCAGGGAGGTGATTCAAGTTTACCACTTTCACATATAATCTTGCACTTTGAGGTTCTTGAGAAGACTATTGCCTATGAATGTCATTAGAGTATCTACAATTCAAGAGTTAAGATATATGCCAAGAAATGATCTAACCCTTAAAGGTCTAGTAGGAAGACTCACTACTTTTGAGTTATCTAATTTTGACAACTATAGACCAGAGAGTATTGAATCAGCTTCTAAAGAAAAATTGTTATTGAAGGGTTATGAGGAGGTAAAGCCAAAGAAAAAGAAAAGAAAGATAAAGTATGCATCTAGTGATAGTAGTATAGATGAGGAAGACATTAAACAATTGGAAGCATTGCTAGCTAGAAGATTTCATAGAAGAAAAGGCAAGTTCAAAGGTAAGTTGCTTATCATTTGTTTTAATTGCAATGAAGTTGGTCATATTGCAGCAAGATGTACAAAGAAGAAGAACTTCAGAGAAGGAAACAAGCACAAAAATAGAAGTGAAGATGATGGAAGAGACTACAAAGATAAAGGCAAGAAGCCATGCTACATTGCTGATGAATATGACTATGATGAAAATGATGATGAAGTGGTATATGTTGCAATGAAAGATGAATTAGATGAGAATGAGGCAACTACACTTATGCCTTGTGTGAACAAGAATGAAAAATGGATCATTGATAGTGGATGCTCACATCACATGACTAAAGACATAAGTAAGTTCATTACCTTAACTTGTTATGATGGAAATAGTGTAAGATTTGGTAATGATGCACCATGTTTGATAAAAGAAAAGGATCTATCAAAATCATAGACAAGATTTCATGTGATAATGTTTATTATGTTGAAGGATTGAATTATAACTTGTTAAGTGTGTCACAATTGAATAATTATGGTGCAAAGTTGAGTTTGAAAAGAAATTGGCCAAGATATATGATACAAATGGAAACTTGATTAGAAAAGGTGATCAAACTAGGAGTAATATATTCTATTTGGATATAGAAGATGCTACTTTTCTTATTTCAAAATTTGATGATGTATAACTTTGGCACAAGAGACTATGTCATATTAACTTTGATAATCTAATTAGTATCAGCAACATGAAAAGAGTTAGAGGTTTGCCTAAGTTGAAGAAATCAAAAAATATAATGTGCAAACAATGTCAACTAGGCAAGATGACAAATTAAAGCTTATACATCTAAGGAAATACTTGAAATTGTTCATATTGACTTGTGTGGACCCACTGAAGTGCAAAGCTACAAAGGAGATAAGTATATAATGTTGCTTTTTGATGATTACTCTAGAATGATGATAGTCATGTTTCTAAAAAAAAAATCAAATGCTTTTCAAATGTTTAAATGGTACTTGGCAAGAGTTGAAAAAGAAATAGGTAAGAGTCTAAAATGTTTGAGATTGGATAGAGGAGGTGAATTCACTTCGCATGAGTTTGAGATTTTCTATAATGACAAAGGAATCAAGAGACAAACATCTGCACCTAGGACCCCCCATAAAATTGAATTGCTGAAATTAGAAATAAGTCAATAATGGACTATGCCAAAACACTCATGATGGAGAAAAATGTTGCTCTAAAATATGGGAGAGAAGTTGTAAGTACTGTTGTATACACCTTAAACTGTGTGCAAGTAAAGAAAGGTACTCAGTCAACACCTTTTGAACTATTGTATGGTCATCCACATGATGTGAAATATTTTACGGTATTTGGAAGCAAATGATATATTCTTACAGATGTTATAAGTGGAAAGTTTGATGCAAAGAGCGAAGAAGGTATATTCCTTGGTTACTCCACAAAAAGTAAAGCTTATAAGTGTTTAATTACTAACACTAGAAAAATTGTGGAAATTACAAATGTGAATTTTGATGAGTTTATAGAAGCACATGAGGCTTAAATTAAAAAAGAACTAGAAGATTACAAGTCGTTTGTATACTATTATGAAGGAATGACTACTGAAGAAGATGCTACAAATCATACAAAAAACCAATAGCAAGTCTTGACAACTATCAAGTCAAATCCTATGAATGCTAAGTTGCATTTAGATGCCGAGTTGTAGAATGGGGAGAATGCACAATCTGACTCTGAGATTAGCACACATGAAAGAGATGCTAAAATACCTAACAAAGATGCACATGGTGATATTGAAGTTGAGAGACAAAATGCAGCCATAAGAACTAAGCCTAGACTATCCAAATATGTCAAGAGACACCATCCTATAGATCAAATCATTGGAGACAAAGATGCAAGGCCAATGACAAGAAATAGATTGAGAGGGGAATTAGGTTTGTTAAGCATGAAGGAACCTAAGACAATGAGAGATGTAATGGAAGATGATTATTGGTACAAGGCTATGGAAGAGGAAATTAAACAAATAGAAAAGAACTAGACTTGGAGCCTAGTTACTAGACTAGAAGACAAGAATGTGATTGGCACATTAATGGGTATTCAAAAAGAAGTTAAATGAGAATAGTGAAATAATAAGAAACAAAGCAAGACTAGTTTGCAAAGGGTATGCACAAGAAAAAGGAATTGACTATGGTGAAACATTTGCCCCTATTGGAAGAATGGAAGGAGTAAGAATTATGCTTTCTTATGCTGCATATAAAGGTTTCAAAGTTTATCAAATGGATGTCAAGTCTGCATTTCTGAATTGAATAGTAGAAGAAGAGGCCTACATAGAATAGACAGAAGGATTTGAGGATAAAAACAATAAGAACATGGTATGTAAACTACACAAATCCCTATATGGATTGAAACAAGCACCAAAAGCATGGTATGAGAGACTTCATACTTATCTTTTTAAGATTGGATTTGAAAGGACAAATGATAATAGCAATTTGTACATGAAGATAGATAAAGAAAAAGGTATATTATTATCTAAAATATTTTTTGATGACATAATATTTGGAGGACAAGATGCTTTGTGTAAAGATTTTGCAAATCAAATGAAGAAAGAGTTTGAAATGTCAATGTCTGGTGAGATCAAATTCTTTGTAGGATTACAAGTCTATCAAATGAAATATGGCATATATATCACTTAGTCAAAATATGTCAAGGAGTATTGAAGACATTTGGACTTGAGGATTCAAAACCAATAAGTACACCTTTGGTAATAGCACTCAAGCTATCAAAGAATGATGATTCAACTAAGGTCAATCAAACATTATATAGATCCATAATTGGCAAATTGCAATATGTAGTACACAGCAGACCTGATATTACATTAGTTGTGGGGATAGTTGCTAGATTCTCTACTAACCCTAGAGAGAATCACTTGATGGTCATAAAAAGAATAATGAGATACTTGAAAGGAATATAAGAGTATGGTTTATACTATAAGAAGAATGAAAAGTTCAAACTAAAAGCCTAAACTAATGCTAATTGGGCTACAAATATTGATGACAGAAAGAGCACTAGTGGAGGACCATTTTTCTTAGGCAAAAGACTTGTTACATGGACTAGCAAGAAGTAGAGTTGTACTTCCCAATCTACTATTGAAGCAAAGTATGTTGCTACTGCTATTAATTACACAAACATTGTATGGATCAAATAGCTACTAAATGGAATGAAGGAAGATATTACTGAACCAGTGACACTTTATTGTGATAATACAAGTACCATAAATATATCAAAGAATCTTGTAATGCATACAAACACAAAGCACATTGCAATAAAGTATCATTATGTAAGGGAGTTGGTTCAAGATAAAGAGTTGGAGATGGAATATATCAACATAAAGGAGCAAATTGATGATATCTTCACCAAAGCATTACCTAAGGATGCTTATGATTATCTAAGATGTAAATTAGGGGTGATACCCCTATTAAAGGCTATGTAAAAGATAGAGGGAGTACCCTACATCAAACAAGCTAACATGCATTTCATACACATTGATGTAGTGGATCTTACTTTAGGAAATTGCCTAAAATAATCACAAAACTAGAATTTCAAAATAGTCACAAGAAAAGTGACAGAGGGAGCAAATTGAAGAGCCTACAAAAGCTTATGTCTGCATATATCAAGATGCCAAGTGTTGAGTATATGTCTTTGGCATTTTTGTCAAAGAGGGAGAAAGTACATTAAATTGATCAAGAGGGAGATGATCAAGGGAGGAATGATCAAGGGAGAAGTGAGAGTACATCATCAGAGGATCAGAAGATTAAAAGAAAGAAATAGGGACAAAGCAGAAAACAAAAGAGGGAGATATTTAGATATTCTACTGATCCATGGAAGAAGAGAATGCTATATTTTGTAACCTAATCAAAACAAGGAAGCTGCTAATAGAGGGAGAAGTTCTATTCACAAACTTTCTTTTTGGCATTGCCTTACTATTTTAACCTAGTTAGTTTGATGGAACAAGATGTTCATCATTTGTTTGACTGGTTGATCAGTTTGGTTTTCCATCAATGCCAAAGAGGGAGATTGTTGATATATGATTGAAAATATCATTTGAGTAGAAAGATTGTTGAAAGAAGACTATATGTTTTCAATCATTGTTTTGTCACTGATGTCAAATCTTCTATATCTTGGTAAGATAATTGTTTATATGTTTCAAGCACTATCACTTAGTTGATTGATGAGGAGGATTTGATCAAAAAGATGTAACAAAAGTCCCTAGAGGAAAGTTTGAGTTATGATTATGTATTAAATTGTAAGAATCAGTTAAGATAATGATAGCATAATGAATTGATGATCTATTTGAGGTTGCAAAATTATTGGCTACACTTAGAAAGTTTAGAAGAATAAGGTTGAACAAAGTTCATTTTCTAAGCTTGACCAAGTTGATAGAAGGTGTTGAGCAAAGTTAGTGCAAGCGAAGAAAAAATTCAGTTGGAGCCAAGTGAAAGAAAATTCTAGTGGATGCCAAGCAAGTTAGTAGGTTTTGAGCAAAATAGTTGATATCGAGTGATTTTTAGTTGATGTAAAGCACCAATCAAATCTAGTTAATGTTGAGTGATTTAACAATAGATGTTGAGTAACACAGTATGTGCCAAGCATCAGTAAATTGATAAATGTCAAGCTATTGCATTATGAAAAAGATCAAAGATTCACCAATTAAAAGCTAGCAAGTTTGTTTTCTTGGAACTTATGAATTAGGAGGAAGATAAGATTGATGATGTGGAAGCACAAAATTTTATGTAAACTATTTTGGAGGAAAATTCAAATGGATTCTAGGAGAAGTTTATAGAGAAGACAATATATGGGGTAGATACATTGTATCCTACCTAATCCATCAAAAAGCCTAATTTTTGTGATGGATAATGAGTGGGAAACGAGTTATAATTTCCTATATGTAGGGATATGAAGCAAAGAGGTTTTAGAGAGTTTTGATGCAAAAAATTTGACAAGGAGAAGGAAAGGGGTTTGCTTCATCAAGTGACCCAAGAGAAGAAGTCCACAATGGTGAATTGAGCAAGAAGGCTTAAAGAGGATAAATTCTTGAAGGGTGAACAAGCCATTAGAACTACAAAGATTGGAATCCAAGTGAAGTTGAGGACTAAATAATGATCTGTAATCTACAAGTAAGGTTGTAAGTTGTATCAGATTGAAGCTATATTGTTACTTTCTAACAATTCTATCAAATTAGGGTAAATCCTTTGGAGAAAAGTTGACTTAATAGTCATTGGAAAATCCTTTAATAGGGTGGCATTCCAAGTGAATGGCGTAAAGTCCTCTAACAAGGTTCACTTTTAATAAGGTGATTGAAATCCCTTAACTGAGTCATGTTGAATAGTGTGTGTTGTAACCTTTAATAAGGTTGGCCTTTAACAAGGCATCACTTCAAAAGAGTGAAAAAGGAGTAGCATGTTACTAGTGGTTTTTTCTAAATTGGGTTTCCACATTAAATCATTGTGTCAAGTATGCTGATGGATGTGTTGTGTTAAAAATGTTAGCTTTACAGTAACATATTAGTTTTGGTTAACACACAATGAATGCATGCATGGTTAAGAATGTTATATGGGTTCACTGAATTGTGAAAAGTTTTATTTGTACATATGGACCTTGAATAACTGATTCACCCCCCACCCCCCCACCTCTCAGTTATTCTAGAAGAATTCCAACATAGTGATCAACTTTGTTTTGATCATGAACAATGGGGGGAAATTGGAGCTTCCCTATTAGTTTTATCTCCCTTTTCTAGTTGGTGGTTGCTAAGAAAATTTGTATAGTTATTCCAATTAGGCATCATGATGGAAATGGGGATAAGCTTTCTCGGAGCTATGGTGGGGGTGCTGATAAAGTCATGTATGCTAGGGTTGAAAGGTTCAAAAGAGTGAGGACCACAAGGTAGTGAGCATAGATCTTTCACATGGGGTTGAGAAAGAAACACTATGATCATTTTAGTGACTATTTGGGGTTGCAGTGTTTTTTACATTTTTATTATTTTATAATTGACTGGCTTATTAGATTTAGAACTAAAGTTGCTTTTATTTTTTTATATTATAAATTGTTGTATGTATTTTGTGTTCATATTTAAATATCAGGCTTTTCTATCCTTGGGAAAGAAAGAAGAATGCACATTTATTCTTTGGAAACTAAATTGTTTAAATGAGCAAACATACCCATTTCAAAAACATTCCTCTCTTTTTCTTGACAATAATATTATTTTTGTCAGTTGTCACTAAAGTTCAAAAATGATAGGTTTAAACCACGGACAAAAATAACAATTAGATGCAAATATAACCAATAATAGAAAATAATAGATCACATAGAAAAGAACACAAGACACCAAGATTTAACATGGTTCACCCAATCCCTGGGCTACGTCCACCAAACAGAAAGTCCAATATTATTATGATCCAGCGATTGCAACTTGATTACAATTTGTAATCCCTTATAACTTGATATTGCCACAAGAACCAATTTTGCATCACCACAATGAAAAATTCCCTAACCCTAAGCCCTTTTATACAAGTATTTTTATGTTTCTTTAGGGTTACAACATGTCAGCCATATGTCAGCCATACATCGGCCACAATGTCAGCCACGACCCAAAAAAAAATTGAGGTAGCAAAGAATTTATGATGTATAGTACTTCCCTAATCAGTCACCACAAACTAACCAAAAATATAATAGTGTCCTTTTTCAATCACCTTTTGTACCTTAGATCTAGTAACACTTTATTCATTCACTTATTATTAATTTATTATAGATTTTATGTATAATTAAATATCAGTCATATTTTAGTTTATAACTCAATTACTATTAAACAAAAAGCTTTTTTTATTTAATTCATTTCCTTTTTTCCTCAACTCTTGGCATCCAATGCTCTTTTGAAAAATAGGCTAATGGTCATTAGCAAGCTTATTGCTAGAGAAGGGGACACAACATACCCTTATGTTAGGGAAACCCTATCTTGAATCACACAGTTGTTTCTAAATCATGTAGATACTCTCAGCAATTCACCCTATTTTCTCCTAGACACTCTGTTAGATGGCTGATTTCAAATTTGAATACTTGCATCATCTCTAGGGTGCTTTCTCTTCAAAGTACAAATAAAATAATTATGCTGGCATAATGGCTTTTTCATCAATCATTTTCTATTCTAGTGGAAGCAACTTGATTACTATTGCTCTATTCAGGATCCTATAAAACATTTTTCTTTTGGCTTTCACTAAATATTTTTATTTTTTATTTAAGCTTTATCACAAGCATGTTGAAGTTTTGTTGAATTTTCATGCCAAAAAAATGGCCGCTTGCACCCTTATTTTCAATTTCATTGATCAATAACATGTATACTAGATATTAAATATTAATTCTTATTTGATGATTGGAAAAAAAATTGGAGTGACAAGATGCTTTACAAAATACATTATTTTCTCATATTTGTTCATTTTTTTTTTGTCCCCTAAGAAAATAATCAATTTATTTCTTCCAAATAATTTTATAAATTTATCAAAAATTATGTTGTGCATTTTGCTTCAAAAATAATAAAATTAGGTGTTTGTAGGTTTATGCCACATGAATCAATCACAAAAGAAGAGGGTACACATTTGCAAGGAAAAATTTGCAAAACATGCATGGGACTCATTAAAAGCCTTCTTCTTTTGGGTTGCCTAATTTACTAGGGGGAAATTTCAAGCTTCAGTGCTCTCAATGCATGTCATACTGGTGTGGGGTAGAACAAAAACTTGAGGTTGTATGGAAACATTCTTATAAATAGTGTTCTCTTTCAATGCTTCTAATTGCTTCCATACTATATTTTATGGGGCACAGACTTGGAAAGGGTTTTCTGTATTAGTCCAAAATACTAGTACAACTTGTCAGGCTCAATTTGCATGGACAAGATTTTCATTGACATATGGCATTAATTACCATATGCTCATTCTATGAGCTTTACATGTTGTAGATCAAATATCACTTCTCAAGTTTTAGCTATTATTATTGGATTGGCCTCCTTTGCATAGAGTATCTTAGTTGAATCAAACACAATGCAGATATTTAATTGTTGTTGTAGCCTTGCAAATAACAATTATAACATTTTGATCTCATTTATCTAGACCATCATGGAAAAATAAATGTTACTTCTAAATGTACTTTACTTAAAGACTTTATTTACTCCAATTGTTGCAATGGCTCCCTTTATAGATGCTTTTATAGGAAATTATAGGATAGTATGGATACACATTTTACATTGCTCATTGGAAAGAGTAGGTCTAGCTTTCATTAAGTGAGGTCAATGGGCGACTACATGCCCAAACTTGTTTCCAAAATATACTTGTGGTCAAATGGAAAATTTGCATTCAAAGGCTCCAACACATGGATTTTCCCATACAAAAAATATTGTTGAAAGTGCCTTTGGTCATAGGCTTTAGGATAATTTTGAGGATTTTGAAATTAAGCCTATTGATTTTGGTAATATTTCTCATGTACACAAGTTTGTGCTTAGATTTTAGAGTCCAAGTCAGGAAGTAAAGCCTATAATAGTGGCTATAAAAGCAAGACATCCAGGAGTAAAGGAAGAATTTTGTAGAGATTTTATTATAATAAATTGGGTTGCAAAGGTTTCCTATTTTATACCTACATTACAATAGTTAATCAAGACTTGATGAAAGTGTTCAACAATTTTTTGTCACTTTACCTTAGCAATGAATAACTAAATTTCTAAAGTACAAATCATCTAAATCTCACATTTTTTGAATGAAATTGTCATATGTTAAGTATTTCATTTTTCATTTTTCTTTATGATACTTGTATGTGTATTTGTAGAAACTTGGTGTTTTATTTGCAATGTTGCAACATTTTACAATTTAGAAGTTTGCTATATGCTTAAATGTTTACAATCTTTAAAAATGATTATGTAAAACCTTGTAGAAAAATATAACTCTGGAATGCTTCTATATTTATTGTAGGTGACTGAGGCTATTGTGCAAGCTAGCCTTGAATCATCCAACTTGATTGTGGGTATCAATTTCACAAAAGAAAATGAGTGGATAGTTTTTCCTCTACCCTATCAATGATTTAATTTTTCTGTTGGTTTTAGAAATGTTCCATGTGAATTTTATATCTTTTCTTCTTTTCCTTGATTTTATTTGGTAGCTTTGCAAGCTTTCTTCTTATTGTTTCAATAGAAATAAAACCATTGTTGTGGATGTTAGGTGCAAAGTCTTTTAATAAATGAAGTTTACACCATCTTGGAGATAATCCAAATCATTATGAACAAGTAATTTCAATTATTGGATGGACCTTGTCTACTTTTGACAAGGACAACTTAATCCAATATTTTGGTTTTGGGGATGGTAAGTTTCAAACTTCTTTTCATATTATCTTGCCAATTCATTTTCATATAACACTTTATATAGTTCACATGAGACAAAGTGAAATGCATGTCACTAACAATACATTCTTGTTGCATCGTACAACTTCAACTCATGACCAGCAAGTGTTCAGTTTCTATCCAGATGGTAATTTACACAATGGATTTGTATTTGATCAAGCTTTGATGTTTATGATAAAAATCTAAATGTAGAATGGCTTGTGTATTGAAGTCTTGGGCTTAGAAAGTATGTCTTTCTAGAATGATTGATTCGGTTCATATTTATATCATTCAAATATGTAGTAGGTATTGAATATAGTTATGCCATTTACTAATGTATTTTATGTTTTTTTTTTTTTTCTATTAGGACCAACATCTTTTGGACCAATCATCAAAGTAGCAATCTATATTATGGAGCAAAGTTAGGGGCAATACCATGTTCTTTTGATAATTGTAGATGGACAGGTTGTATATCATTTATTTAAGTTTCTTTTCAAACGTAGTGTTAATTTAACAAATTAAAACTTCTTTCATCTTGTTGGATAAAAAGTATTTACTTGCTAGAATTATTAAATTATATGTAACGTACACTTTTTTCTCTTTTCTTCTTTTGATCGGTAAACTGTTGAAGCCTAGATTAATTATTGTTATTTATTTTAATCAATTATTTTTATGTGTTAAGGGAATTCAAACCAAAGACCTCCCACATGAGAGGCTCACAAGTTACTGTTGTGTTGTAGGCTCTTTCCTATATGTAACATACACTTACACTGCACATATTGTCCTTATTGTTTATGCTTGTACCCATCCTCGAACTCTATTTATATTGATCATTGATTTCCTAAATTTTTATCTTTCTATAAGTCTTCCTTATTTTTGTGTCTGCATATTGATGATTTTTTTCTCATATTTTGCTTGTATGTATTTTGCATATCAACTGATCTAATGCAAGTTAAATATTTATAGGTAACAAGAAGCATTGACAATGAAAATAGTAACCTGAGCCACAAGAACATAATACAATCAATGCAATAGTGCAAGCAAGGGAATCCCATGTACATGATTTTGTCATATTTTCAATGCTAATAAGTATTCTATAAACTTGTAGCTATAATGCAAGAATTGTTACAACCATGCAATGGATATCTACAATTCTATCATAATTTATACCATACAATTTTATTCTAAATAAAGTTGAAGTTAAAGCCCTTCCTACCAGCACCCATAAACATCCTTTTCATCATTTGTATCCATTTTTTCACCTCAAATACCATTTTCTTCATGTTTATCTATGCAAGCACAAAAAATTGTAGCCCAATACAATTCAAATAATAATGCTCTTACAATGCTCTCTCAACTTCACAATATCTATCATTGACTTCCATGTAGCACCCAATCTAATATTTATATTTATGCATCCTTTATGTAGTTTGTATATATAAATCTCTCATCTTCTCTATGTGCTTTCCATTACAAATATGGGTGTTAAGTCTTTCTTTTGGCCCCCAATCATAGCCGCATCATGTTGAGCAGTACAATTTTATGCATCTCCTTCCATTTCTGGTAGTGGAGGTCCATTCAAAACTACCCAATTGTTTCTTGTCCACCTAAATATATGAAACAAAAAAGCTCAATTATAAGTAATTAGATGATATATTAAATAACAAGAACTCAAAAGATAAGAATCAAGATAACATAGAAAATTACACATTATATGATCTTTTTTTAAGGGTGCTCGCTCAATGGAAGAGCACCTACTTTACAAGTAGATGGATGATGGTTTGATTCCATCATGCCCTATTATGACCAAATACACTATTTAATATGCTACTAAATATTTGATCAAATATACTACTAGATATAGTACTAAATATATCACTAAATATGTGACTGAATATACTAAATATGTGACCAAATATATGATTAAATATGCTACTAAATATATGATTAAATATGCTACTAAATATGTGACTAAATCAACTATCAAATATACAAATGAATATGTGATTAAATATACTACGAAGTATGTGACTAGCCACATGATTAAATATACTACTAAATCAATTATTAAATATACTACTAAATATACCACTTTATATACTACTAAATATACCACTAAACCAATGATCAAAATTAGTGATCAAATACTTAGTTAAATTGCTTAGTAGTAAATTTAGTATTGTTATAAATGATTGGATATTAACTAATATTAGTCACATGACTAAGTTTAGTCACATATATACAAATTCTAGTGTTTTAGTCATATATTATTGTTTGTGTACTAGTGATCATGCTCAAGTTGGAGTAGTACTAGGATGGGTGACCTCCTAGGAAGTCCTAGTGCTTCACCTCTATGAGCATCACCTAGATCTAATGAGTGTTGAGTGTTCCATTTATTCTCATAAGAGATGGATTCATGTTGAATAACTACTCATGAAATATAGGTCAATGAGTTTGACCCAAAAACTACACAGTTAGATACTAATAGCAATATCACAAGAAAATTCTTAGCTAAACTTAGAGTAGTTATAGGTCTGGCTAGTAACTAGAAAAATATTAACAATCTTACGAAGATAAGGAAGGGGAAGTTCCTTCCCACATAGCCATGAAGCTAACAATATGGAATGTTAGGGGCCTAAATTACCCTAAAATTAAGCACTTACTCAAGTTTAATTTAATACTATTTGAAATAGATATTGTACTAATACAAGAATCAGGACTTAATAAGGAAGGAGAAAATTTTAGTTGAAAACTAAGTGTGGACATTAAGGTTAAAGTTTTTTTTATCAATGACTCACACTTAGTCAATTGGTTAAGTTGTTACCATTCTTATCTTGTAGTTTGTAGTGTTACCAAGTACTCTAGTTACTACCAAGTTCTATAGTTGCTACCAAGTTCCAGAATTATTATACAGTTCACGCCAAGTAGTATCTACTGAGTTGATTAGTGATAGTGCTAAACAACCTTCACAATATGAACTGAGTTGCACAATGTCAACCATGTTCTCTAGTATCCACCAAGCTTATAGTATTAGTGATGTAAATCTAGTGTTGACCAAGACAAGGTGTGTCAACCAAGTGATTGAGTTTATATGGAGCTCACAGTGTTAGTGTTCATCAAGCCATGGAGTGTCAACCAAGTGATTTAGTTTATATGTTAAGTTTTACAATGCTCATTGATTCATGCAAGTGCTAACCAAGTTAGAGCTACTTAGAAGTGATTAGTATGAACTGAGCTTCTACATCTACCAAGTTCATGATGATGTCAAGTGTTGGCAATGGTAGTCAAGTATAAGAACATTGCCAAGTTTGTCTTCAAAACCTGAGTGCTAGTAGTTGGTCCAACTTTTTGATCTTGATGGAAACCTATGTTGTAGTCAACTTTGACAAACTATGATTTGGATTGGTATATATGTAATGTATTGTATCACATCCAAATAATGAAGAAAGTATAAAGCAAATACAAAGAGTAGAAGTGTGAATTGTGAAGGCTACAAGAAATATAAGAGAGTGCAAAGATTTATCTATCATAGCAAGGTGATCTTTACACTTCAAAGGAATCTCAACCAGAAAATTAGAGTTATAGATCAAAGATTAGCCACTAATTCATCCTAATAGGTGTATCAATTAAATCCTTTAACTAGGTAGACTTAACAGTCTTTGAAAAATATCTTTACCAAGTGCATACTTCATTGCATGTTTTGTAAGGACCTAGACCATCAGCAGTGATAAATTGTAAGCCTTAATGGGCCAACTTTATATTATAGTACTAAAGCTTGTGGGTATCATCCCCACCCCAATTTTCCATTCTATTTGGAAGGGTTTTGGGTCACCATATCTTGTGTCAAAGTGTTATGAACGTTTTACTTCTTTCATTCTCTCATGCATGTAATTGGATTAGAATATTATATGAAGGATTAATTGGTGAATTAAGTTAAAGTTTTATTGGTTCCTGATTCACCCCTCCCCTCTTAGTAACCTAGCCTATCTAATATTTCCAACAATTGGTATTAGATCTTTGTGGTTCTCAAAGAAGAAATTTAACAACTTCAACAAAGATCAGAGGCAATGGAGGTATACAGTCTAGATAAGGCTATTGACAATGAAAAGTTAGATCCTGAATTAGCTATTGGTATCTGAAGAAAGAAAAGGAGAAACTCTCTCAATCGTTGAAAAGAAGGAAAGATCTTATAGTATAAATGAAAGACAATCTCTACACTAAAGAAAGAATTGAAGATATATGTCCTGAAAGAAACTCAAATGAAGTTGATGAAGCAATCAAAGATCTACTTGAAAATAATTCCAATCTTCAAGAAGTTAGAAAACTGAAAAAAGAACAAGAAATCTAGTTAGTAAGATTATGTGAAGTTGTGGAAGAAAAAGATAAAACCAAAGAAGAGATAGAAGAAAAGAACAATGAAATTCAGCATCTATCCCTTTAGCAAGCAGACTTCATTGATCAGGTCACTAACATAAATGAAGAACTCATGGATCTAAGATCAGAGAATGAAAGATTATAGAATAATCTAAACACTAAGAATCAAACCAATGAGAGAATAATGAAATCTCAAGAAAGCATAAATCAATTGAATGAGTAAAGTTAGTATAGACAAAAATGCAAATTAGGCATAGGATACATAGAAGAATGTGAATCATCCAAGCAAGGAGCTCAAAAGAATCAAAGGCCTGATTGCAATCACTATGGTAAGTTAGGTCATACATCAAACAAATGTTGGAGTAATGGTAAAGAAAAATTTAATGGAAAGTGTTACAATTGTAACAAGTGGAAATAGAGCAAGTGAATGAAAGGAGAAACCTAAGTTTGAAGGTAAATTTCAAAATTACAAGAAACAAGGACACAAATATTCTAAATGCAAAACCAAGATATTAAATCTAGAAAAATATATTGTAAAATCTATATTTAGATGGGACTACAACACATGATGTAGATGCCACTATTGTGGATAATTTGGGCATATTGGAGAAAATTGTGTGAAACATCACATGAGGAAAAGAGACACCACTAGAAGATATTTCATTTGTACAGAACTTGGACATCTTGCCTAGAACTATATGAACATTGGAAGAATTGAAGATGAAAAGAAAGCCAAAACTAACAATATCAGAAAGAAAATGAAGTAGCAATAGCCACCTAAATCTTCTAAGAATGATAGTTTGGGTCATGAAGCAAATGTCACTCAAGAGTTGGGTGACTCAAGAATCTCGACTTAAATTTCCTATGGAATGACTAGAACTAAGACTCTAAAGAAGACATCTCAAATTAGTTCTAGCTAGCTACAAGGAAAGATCCATATCAGCATTTAAGATGCACTAGGATCACTAAGTGGTTATGGAAATCATAGACCTTACCAAGCTAGGTTGGGTTGCAAGACACTGCCAATTAAGTTTGGGTTACACTAAAGTATTGTGTGTGGACACCGAGTTGTTGAAGACTCTACCAAGTAACATTAGGACTATCAAGCTATGAATATATGTCGAGTGGAAGATAGTCTGTCACCAAGTGAGTGCTCATACCAAAGCATTTATGGTGATTGAAAAGTCAAAATTGTTAAAAGGGAGAAAATTTAATTCATTTTTCACTATGAATTTTTTAGAGTTATTTTTGAAGATCAATCTATGTGCTTCCAATTAATCTATGTGTTTGTTGTTGGAAGAATTTTTGAAGTTTTTTGTAACCCTTCAAGACCATACTAAGCATGGCTTCTTCTAGCAACAAAGCAAAGAAAGGATTAGAAATGTTGATTCGAGGAGCAGAATGTGAGCTTCCAAAATTCAAGATTAGTTCAACAATTGCCAAATCACTGGACCCAGCAGGTGCACAATCACAAATTCCTTCCTAGGCATTACTCGTGCACAATATATGCTCATATTACATCGACATTTGGAAGAAAAGGGCTTGTCGCATATTTCACATATGCCAAAGGATTTTTAGGGAAAGTGGATATGATTCATTCTAAGTCATGTTCACAATGGGAAGTTATGGTTGGACCAACACATTTTGATAACAAGGAAAATGATTCATCAAATCACTAGTCTTCCTATGTTAAACAAAGAAAAGGCAACCAAACTCGAGGTTGAGTTGAACCAACAAAGAAAACTCTTGTTGAGTGGGATGGTAGAGGAATGAAGATAAGTGGGATCATAGACATGGAATTGAAATTTGGAATTCATGTGATTACCCACAAAATCTACAACTCTAGTCATCTCAATAGTGTATCATGTGAGGCATTAGATTTGGCTTTAAAAGTCATAAAGAATAACATGTCATTTGACCTTGTTGAGTTTTCATTGAATCAGTTCAATAAGAACATGGAAAGCATTAGAGGTTCTTAGAACAATCCTTGTAAGTTTGGCTCACTCATAACTTGTTTATTTTTCTTTGTACAATTTTTTTCCCTTTTAAAGGCATAGTTGTATGGAGGAAAGATGTACCTATTCTATATCATGTAAATGAATACATAACAGAGATGGGTGAAAATTTTGATAGTATAATGGATAACTACTTTGATACATTCAAAGAGAAGATGAATAATAGATATAGGATACCAAAGAAACTTGTAGAAGACTACAAAGATGATATATGTTTCATGGTATACTATGATAGAGTGTATATTCAAGTAGTGAGACCAAGGGTAGCAAGTGTTAAGCCTCTTGAATATGAGGTTAACATAGATGATACAAAAGATATCATTGAGGCTCTATTGAATGAGGTTGTGGATCTTAAGCACCATATTTTGGAACTTATGGAGAAGCCAAGGAAAGAATAGAACTTGAAATTAAGCTTCCTCAAGCAATTAACAATGAAAGAAACAGGATAGAAAAACTTAGGAAAGAAAGTTATACTCTCCTATTGATTGAGGGGAAAGGAGATGATGTGGAAGAGGATGAACCAAATGAAACAAAAGTTGAGGAAGAGGAGCCTATAAGATAGAAAGGTAAGGTTATCATAACCAGACCTACTAAGTGATCCACTACAGTATTCACAAGAAGAAATCAAAATCTAGAAAGAAATTGAACTTAGGTGAGAAGGATGTCGAGAAAATTATCTTCAAGAAGCTTCCACCTACATTTCCAAAAAAATTAAAAGAAATAGAAGGAGGAGTTGAAATAGAAAATTTCAGATCTCTTAGATATGAAACTAGGAATGTCAATGAGAAAAAGAAGATTGAGCACATGATGATGTCAAAATTGGGTAAGTGGAAGTACTCACTTGATTAGCTTGCTTAGCAAATTCCAAAGGAGCTTTTGCAAGAAATCAAAACTAGATGGGAGACTACAAGGCAGACAAAAAAAGATATATCTGAATAAACATTGAGGCAACTCATACCGATTCTTAGTGAAAAAGAGGTAAAAGAATCTTTGAAGACAAATGAAGAAAAATTCACTCATGAGTTCAACACATGTCTTGTGCTAATAAAAGACATAGAATTGGTAGTAAAGTCTGCCACTACCACATGGAAGAAAATTTATAACCTACATCAACCAAGTGACTTTGTTATTCATGTTATTGATAAAAATGATGAAGATGACAAGGAAGTTGATGAAAATGATGATAATGATGATGTGGAAATAGAAGATGTAAATCTGGATAATGAGGAGGAAGAACAAGAAGCTATAGAGGAAAATCTCCCTGAGATTTAGAGTATTGAGGAAACTGACCCAGAGAAGATACTAGCAACAGTAATGGCCTCATTTCCTCACTCTTTGAGCAAAGATTTCATGCCAACAAGCTTTGAGAAAAAAAATTTTGAGTTGGTTGTGGAAACCACTACAACACCATGCACCCAACCAATCTCTGCACCTATTCAGTTGAGTACTACATTAACAAAAGTGATCAACACTTCATCTACCAAGTAGCTAGTGCCTCCATCATCATTAGATTTTTCAATACAACAACAAGGTATTTCTACTATTAGTACCATATCTACTTTTTATTTCTAGCCCGTTAATTTCTACTATTGTTTATATTCCACATTCCACTAGTAAAAGGATAGTTGAGCACAAGTCTCAACCAAGTACTAAAGTTTCAATTAAGGATAAGGGTAAAGAAGAAGAGATTGATCTAGATGAGGATATAGTTATCCTAAACTGGGATATCTCTAGTCTAAATCCTAATCAAATGAACATCATGGGTGAATTATTGCAAAAGAGAGCTAAGCAACAAAAGCTTAGATAAGAGAAGAGAAAGAAAATCTAAGTGCTTGAAGATGTAAAGAATATACTTGTAGATGCACTAAGTATTGAGGTTGATAGTACATGACCTATTCTAGATCAGTTGGCAGAATTTGTCTAGAAATTCAATGAAGATTTGAATGGACAAGATAAGTTACTACAAAGAGAAAAAAGGAAATTTAAGAACAAGGTATTGAAACAAGCGGCAAAGAAAATAGCAATAAATCAAGTAGAACTATCTACTATTCTTAGTTCATTGGAAGCATCTGCAAATAATGTAACTTCATTATTTAGTAAGTTGTGTGATAAATCTATATTAACCCAAGGAATCAAGGAAAAACTATCTAAGATAGATGAAGACTTGAAGGTAAGTGCACACCAATTGTTACTTGATGCAAGCTATAGTTTTGCTAACTATTTAAAGATCGGATATCTAAAAAATTTGCAAGCAGAATTATTAAGGGAAGAAGCTGAGATTAGGGCCACACTTGTAGAAATCCAAGGCATGATTCTTCCAAACATGGATGCATTGCAAAAACACATTGCACATGCCAAAACTCTCATCGATGACAATAACTTCTCCATAGTTGATCACATGATGGAGTTATCAACAAAAGTATAGATTGCATGTCATGCAAGCAAGGTGTTACAGAAAAATTGGGACAAGATGATGGCATTGATTTTGAAGGTACATTCTAACTTCTTGTCACATTTTGGCATTACCATGTAGCATACACCTTTGGCATTTATGTCAAAAAGGGAGAGAAGTATAATATGATATATATATATATATATATATATATATATATATATAAGGGGGAGAAGTATAATATATAGATGAGTGTATATATGAAGAGTATTGGGAAACATATAATATGAGATATATGTATGGGGAATTAGCATTGTATTATACAAATACATGTACAGAAGATAAAACATCTTTTACAAAAGCAATTTTGAAAAATCTCAAAAATAGTGTATGTTACCAAGTTGTAGATACAGAAAGGAGATAAAGAATATTTTGGACTTAAAATTCTGAGCATTCAATTTTGAATTCATAAAAAAAAATTTCACTAACACTAAAGGGGGAGATTGTTGACATTAAGGTCAAAGTTTGTTTATTAGTGACTAACACTTAGTCAATTGGTTAAGTTGTTACTAAGCTTATCTTACAATTTGTAGTGTTAAATGAGTAATCTAGTTACTACCAAGTTCTATAGTTGCTACCAAGTTCTAGAATCATTATATAGTTTATGTCGAGTATTACCTACTAAGTTGATCAATGATAGTACTAACCGAGCTTAACAGTATTAACTAAGTTGCACAGTGTCAACCATGGTCTCTAGCATCCATCGAGATTGCAGTAATAGTGATGTGAATCTAGTTTTGACCAAGCCAAGGTATGGAAACCAAGTGATTTAATTTATACCAAGCTTTTAGTGTTAGTGTTGACTGAGCCATGGAGTGTCAACTAAGTGATTTGGTTTATATGTCAAGTTTCACAGTGCTCACTGAGTCACACAAGTGTTGGCCAAGTTCAAGCTACTTAGAAGTGATTAGTATGAATCAAGCTTCTACATATACCAAGTGCATGATGATGTCAAGTGTTGGCAATGGTTGTTGAGTGTCAAAACATCATCGAGTTTGTCTTCAAGTCCTGAGTGCCAATAGTTGGGTTGACTTTGTGATCTTGATGGAAACCCATATTGTAGCTAACTTTGATGAATTGTGATTTGGAATGGTATATATGTAATATATTGTATCACATCCAAGTAATGAAGAAAGTATGAAGTGAACATAAAGAGTAGAAGTGTCAATTGTCAAGGCTACAAGTAGTATAAGGGACTACAAAGATTTATCTATCATAGCAAGCAAATATTTACACTTCAAAGGAATCTCAACTAGAAAATCAAAATTATAGATCATAGATTAGCCACTGGTTCATCCTAATAGGTGTATCAGTTAAATCCTTTAACCAAGTAGTTATAATAGTCTTTGACAAATCTCTATACCAAGTGCATACTTCATTGTATGTTTTGTAAATCCTTTCATAAGGTTGACCTAGCAGTCCTTATTGTTCCTAATAGGGCAGATCATCAGAAGTGATCAATTATAAGCCTTAACTAGCCAACTTTATACTATAGTACTAAAGCTTGTGGGTATCATCCCCACCCAGTTTTACTTTCTATTTAGAAGGTTTATGGGTACCATATCTTGTGTCAAAGTGTTATGAATGTTTTATTGCTTTCATTCTCTCATGCATGCAATTAGATCATAATATTATATGAAGGGTTAATTAGTGAATTAAGTTAAAGTTTTATTGGTTCCCGATTCACCCCTCCCCTCTCAATAACCTATCCTATCTAATATTTCCAACAATAATTTCTTGGAAAATGAAACTAATTGGTACAGTAGCGGCATCAGGTGTGATTGGTATTATATGGGACCTAAAAAGGGTAGATCTCTCTCTACTTATATCTAACAATAATTAGAAGGGGGAAGAGTTAAAAGCTTCAAAAGAGAAATTCAATTCCTTCTTATTAATGTATATGGGAAAACACCAACAACAAATAAGAAATAAATTTGGAATGAGATTAGCAATTATTTAGAGTTAAATCCACAAGAAAACATTTTCATTAAGGGAGATTTTAATGCAATTCTAGATTCAAGAGAGAAAGAAGATGGATTTGTGACCATTAATCAGGTCAAGTTAGAATTCAAAGCATGGTTCACAAAAGATAACCTTATTGACATTCCAACATCTAATAGGATTTTCACATGGAATAATAGACGAGTTGGATTTTGTAATATAGCAAAAAGATTGGAGAAATTTATATTTAAAGGAAATTTAATATCATTTAATCATACTTACAATTCAGACATTCTTCCTAATGTAAGATATGATGACTATCCATTTATACTAGAAATAGATAAATCACAAAACCATCAAGAAATCCACTGAAGTGTGAAAAAATGTGGTTTCTAGACAAGGAATTTCTTAATAATATATCAATGGTGTTATGAAGAGAAATTTGGATCATCAAGGATGTTGTGTTTTATAGCCAAATTGAAATCATTAAAGGAAAAAAAATAGAAAAATAGAATAAAGCTCATTTTAATAATATATTTAAAGAAAAACTAGAGAATGAAGAATATGAAAACTAAAATGAAGAAATCATTAGAGTAGGAATGGATAATGTAAAATATAAAAAGAAAAAGCACTTCTAACTAAACATGAAAATGTCCTAGAAAAAGAAGAAATATTTTGGACATAAAAATCAAGAGAAAAGTGGTTGTTAGAAGGTGATAGAAATTTTTTCATAATAGTACTATTGATAGAAGAAATATTATTAAAATAATAAAAGTAAAGGATAATGCAAGAGGGGTAATTGAAAACCCAAATAAGATTGCAAATACTTTTGTGAATTATTACACAAATATCCTTAATAACTTTAAATTGTGAAATTAATAGCTCCAAATAAGATGTTAGGATCTATTCAAAATTTGAACAATTGCATAAGCTAATAAAAAATTTAATGAAAAATTTACTAAAGAAGAAATTAAAGATGTCCTCTTTCAAATTAATCTTGATAAATCTCTGGTCCCTCGATGGCTTTCAAGACTTTTTCTTTCAAAAATGTTGAAATATCCATGAAATGTAATCACACAACACAAAAAGATTTGGTTACCCAAAAATCCTCCAAGGTGAAGATAAAACTAGGGTGGGGATGACACCCACAAATCTTCACTACTGCAGTAACAAAGTTAACCTATTAGTGTTCTAATTTTGATCACTTCTGATGATCTACCATGTGAGGGGTCTACCCTACTAAAACTTTTAATAATGTTAGGTCTTTCCTTGTTAAAGTATTTTACACTTATAATGAATTAAGGACTTTGTTAGGATATTTACAAAGGTATGTTAAAACCACTCTGTTAAGAGATATTCCCTTATTCAATCTGTTAAAACTGAATCAGTAATTGACCCTTTGGTCTATGCTTGTAATTGTTGATTATGGATCTCCTCCTTCCAATTTATGATATAGCTTTGCTCAATCCTTAATTACTTCATAAGATCACTAACTCTATTCTTCATAACACTCTCTTGCATGTAGCATCCAAAATGTAACTTCTAACACAATACTTCACTTCCTTCATACACTTTATAATCTCTTCTATGATATCTCATTCCACTATATGGAAATAGGGTTTGGATATACCTATTTAAAGACTTTTTTAGAGTCTTATAGACACATCCTATTTTTCCTCTTCATTTGATTGGTTGTTCTTTCCTCAAAGTGATTGGTGATCTATGTTAAAACACATAACAATCTTTGTAACAAACTCTACAATTATTAAATGTCATTTCCATGTTGGCTTGAAATGGTTTACCTCAAAGTTTGTATCATTCAAGACTTTTATGTTCTCTCTATGTTACTTGGCACATACTATTTCTGATGCTTAGTCATAACTATTCCTTGTTATGTTGCTTGGCCTTAACTATACTTAGCTCCTTCTGTATAACTCACAATCAATGTGCTCTATCTTCTTAGCATAGGCTTGTATTATACTAAAAATACTCAATGATCAAAGACTTTCTTGACTCCTATAGAGCTTAGCATATACATGGTTATTTACAAGTCTTTACATGACTCAACCTTTATAGATTAGCTCCTTCATAGTGATGACCAACTAACTCTACCTTATATATGACTAAATGTTTGACACTAATAGACAACAAAACTTAGAGATACCAACATTGAACATGTGTAATAGGTAATGCTTCACTTGAAATGACATTTTGCAGCTGAATAAGAGCTTGAATAGCCTCTTTCACTTTTGGTTTCTCAAGTTGCACCAATGATGTCTTCTTTTCTTCCTCTTTCACATATGTGTTTCCATCTGCAACATGAGTAAATTGTGGAAGCACAATAATTGCCTTACCCTATTGCTTGATTGTAACATCCAATTTTCCTGGGTCTTAATTAACAACTAATATATTCAAAGAACTATAGTTAGTACTTCATTTTCATAGGAAGAAAGTTAAATCAATCATGTTCATGTGAATGAGATTTATGGTTAAAATCAGTTAGACAAAATTTCTTAACTAAGAACTTAAAACACCACCAATGAATTACTATAGAAATTAAAATCCACATACCATGGAATTCAAAATTAGAAATCATTGTAGGGATGCTTCTACAACCACCCAAGTTAGTCCAAAAATACCATTATAACAATATCAAGTAACAACTACCATCCAATACCACTATATCAAATCAAATGATGATTATCCTTAAATACCACTAAATAAAATTAGGGCATCACATACCGCTATATCAATTTGAGCATTGATTACCATTGGATCATTTAGGGCATCTATTACCACTTGTATCCATTAGGGCTTCAAATACTATTGAATCAATTAGGGCTTTTGATACCACTATATCATTTAGGGCTCTAGATACCACTAAATTAATTAGGGCTTTAGATACCATTGTATCATTTAGGGCTCTAGATACCACTGAATCATCTAGGGCTTCAGTTACCATTGTATCATTTCTTTCCTTCTAATTGCTTAACTGTGGCAATATCATAAGATAGGAGATGTGCTCATATTCATTATTCATATAAATGAAAGACAATTCATAAATCTATCTCTCGCATATAAGTGTAAAATAATTGTAATGGTGATATAACTCAATTAATCTTACCTTCTTGTATATACATCATAAAAATGATAATACCTATTTTTGACAAATAATTGAATGTATGGCTTATCTTTGTTTGTTGTACTTCTAACAACTCAGGGAGAGGTGAAACATTGTCAAGGGCTTAACCACCCAACCTCGAACCTTAACTTATTCCCCACACAATCTCTAATGAGAAAGGCCCTCCCTACCAAGAATTGGACTTGGAACATATGTCATCTACTAAGCATCCCAATATTTAAACACAGCGTTCAACTTGACAACAAGAGGATACAATTAATAGGATCATGCATGAACTATTAAATAATTCAAACTAAAAATGATAAACATTGTTATGCCATATTTGATTCTATTTCATGTTATTTTAGATTCCTTTCTCTCACCTCATCACCCATTTCCTTGGCTACATAGCCAGTGAGTTCCAGGTGTTCAAAATTCTTAGAACAATTGGTTCTTTTGGTTGATTCTGAACTATTTCATAATTAACATATATTCTAGCTTATCATAGTCTATGATTTGAGAGATTATATTATTTTAAGATTGTAGAATTGATAGTTTAATTCTAATATCCATTGGTATAATGATTTATGGATCCATACTTTGATTACTTGGTTATCATCTACCATGAACAAGACTAAATCAAAGAACTTCAATCTATAAAAACAAGATATCATCATAATAAATGTTGAAACTTGCTGCTATAAAATTTAATTTTTTTGTACTTTTCATTTCAGGTTTTTGTTGCATTTGGAAAACTCTCCCATAAAAGATACTATTTGACTCTTAAAATGATTATTCTAGAAACTATTGAAATTAATGAGGAGGACTAATAACAAAGGAATTAGAGTATGCAGTAAACTCATATTGTAACTATGAAATAAATATAGAAGGAAAAGAGTCTTGTGAGCCTAAGTGGTTGTTATGGAAAGCAAATAAATGATATTGGAATAATCATTATATGACCTGATGTAGAATATTAATAGGTCTGAAGCCTTACATTCGATTGGATATCTACCCTTCTTCAGATGATGCAAACATATTCAAAGTGCATAATACTATAATCCCAAATGAGATGAGCACATATGGTAGAGAGGCTACTTGAGATTAGAAGTAGAGATTGAATTAAAAGGATCTCAGCACAAGGAAATATGTGAAATCAGGTGCCATGAAAACATAAGTTAGGTGTTGAGGGTAGCGGAGAGGGTAAAGAAAAAATGTAGCAAAGTAAGGTATCTGATTGTGTGGGATGTATATATCCGACTCCACTCATGGATGCTATGATTCAATCTCTTCTTCAAGTGCTTCTCCAGGTGCAATACCAAAGTATAGTAAAAATTACTTCTTCTACAATGCAAAACTTATAGCAAAAGATGCTTGAAAACTATCGTGTCAAGAACTTAGATGGTAATTGTTGGTTGTCATAATTGAATGTAAAATGACAATAAGAAAGAGAGGAAGTCCATTTTTTTAAAATAGAAAGGTAGTTGAGTGCTTAAAAACAATACTTTTGACTCCCATTCTTGATTTCTTATAATATAATAAGGTGGCTCTTTGGCTTTTGTAATATAAGAATATTTGTCAAATGGAAAATGCCAAGTGTACAATTGGTTTCAAAAATAATATAATAATAAGGATGGAAGAAGAGTTGGAAAGTTATAATTTAATTATTATTATAATTCAAATGTTATTATATTTTAAATATTATTTTTATAATATATACTTGCATATTTTCATGTAAGAATATCAATGGGGTGACATCATTATATTAAGTTATTATAATATAATGGTGCCATTTCATTTTTATATTTATATGCATGTATATAAATATTTATTATAATAATATGATGAAAGATTAATTAAAATCCTTTGAGGTATGATTTATATTTTAAATCAATTATTTGTGTTTCTCAAATTATTTATTTAAATAGTTCATGCAAGTCCCACAGATGTATCATATTTCAAGTCGTTAGTTCCTCAACCCATCTGCCTAGTGATGATGATGATCTTATGGCTAATTCTTTTCTGACAATGCTTTCACCCATTCAACGTGTTTCCTACAAGGAAATTCTCCACAATTAAATCATATTATCATAACAAGTTATAAATAATCATAATGGCTAACTGCCTTTTCAATTCTATGAATTTGTGATAAATAATCAACTAGCATGGTATCTTCACATGAAATTATAACAACTAACCATCTTATCATTTCAAAGGATTATAACCACTTTAACTATCAATTGACTTCATGTGAACCTCAATGGCTATATTTCAAATTAGGTCAAAATTGGATGTGACATTGACACTCATGTCAGAAATAACTCTACTTGTAACTTGAAAACCATCAATTTGTGCATTGTCAATCCATGGATAGTCTTGTATTTGTAGAAAAATTAGATTAGTGCATGGTAGAGAGGTGTCTAAGGTTTTTGTTTCAGCATTTTTCAAATCTTCCTTAGTTAATATATTCTGATTTGGTAGTGATGAATCAGGAATATCCTCTATTGTGATAACATCCTTTTGTTCACTCCCCTCTATCATTTTTCTCACTTCTTCTTCTTCTAATTTGTCAAGTTAATCATCATCTTGAGCTTCCAATTCTATAGCATCTCTTCCCACTTATTCTTTTTGATCTTCAGTCAATGGAACTAGAAATCCAAATGCTTTCTTCCATATAAAAATGCTCTTCTTTTCAACTTCATGAGATTTATTTTTGAAAATTTTGTATTCCCTCTCTTCAGGTAAAAATTTCTTTACAAAATCTTTTAGGGCTATACACATGTGTATCTTCCCTAAATTAGGCATTTTTTGTGCTAGTGTAGTTTTTTATATTTGTTGCTCAATGGATAATGCCCACTTCCATTTAGAATCTAACATATTATACAAATCTTTAGGAATACATTCACCTAATTCTCTAGGTGTATATCTAAATTTTATCATCATATCCATTAATGCTTTTGCAATATTTTCTTGATCATCTTTATTCAAAGAATTATAATCAATATGTTTAAGTGTTGCTATACCAACTAAATTTCTTATCTTCTCACATATCTAATCAATGGTCATCGGAGATATTTTGGGTACAATATGTTTTCTTCTCAAATCATTAGACTTGGTTTCTTCTTCATCTTCCACCTCATCAAGTGTCATAACCAATTTTCTTCTGGGCCTTTTAGGTAGGCTCTTCTCATTTCCTCCCTTTTGGGCTTCTTTTTGTCTTAGCACTAGGGGACTAATTTTCCTTAGATCTAGTACTAATCATCCTCCTCTGTGGTTCACATTTAGGAGATGTGACATCCTTCTTCACATTTCTCTTTAGATCCTCCTCAACCTTAGGATCGATGATTATTACTTTGTTTTGTTTTGTTTCCTTGGGCTCGGCAATAACTAACTCCTTACCTTTTGATTCCTTATCTTCTACTTCTTCACTAGATTCTTCATCCTCACCTTTTCCCTCAGTGATCTAAAGTTGTCCTATGCCAAGCTTGCTCTCAAGATCTTTTATCATCTTCTTTCATTTCTCTATCTTGGGCACTTTTATTTGCATGAGCATTCTAACCTTGGCTGACTCACAATTGTCGAAAGGCTTGGAATTCTTGTTTATCTCTTTAGATAAAAATGTTGTTATTGTTGTTGTGACTTCATCTATATTGACTTTTTTAGGATTAACCATCGATAGAAATAATAGTTACATGCAAATATAACCAATATTAGAAAATAATAAATCACACAGAAGAGAATGCAAGACATAAAGATTTAACGTGGTTCACCCAATCCCTAGGCTACATCCACTAAACAACAAGTCCAATATTATTACTATCTAGTTATTACAACCATATTACAATCTATAATCCCTTACAACTCAATACTACCACAAGAAGCAATTATTGCATTACCCCTTATGAAATCCCTAACCCTGAGCCTTATTTATACAATATTTTTTCCACTTTAGGGTTATATTTAATTAAAAAATTTAAGTCCAAACTTTCACAAAGAATTATGAAAAGTATACAGTACATTCATTATCTATCATCATGTTTCAACAGACTTGATATTGTATTGGTTTCATCCATGCAACCCTTGATAACATTGCCTAGGAGTAGGTGAAATCAGTGCCTACCATAAAGCATATGTCATCAAAATAATGATCTACCACTAATTTTGGCATCCTCATCATGTTCTTCATCTTTTTCTTGAACTCATCAAAATAGTTATCCATAATAGCCTCAAAATTTTCTCCCAATTGTTCAATAAGAACATTGAACTATTCAGTAGCTGGTCTATCCTATCCCATGCAACTATGTCGATAGTAGGGAATGAATTTGGCACATAGAAAAATATATAAGCTAGTAATGATCCAAACTTACAAGAAGTGTTGTTTTCTTTTCTAATTTCTCCAAGATTCACTAATAGTTGCTATAGCTACAGCTTGGCCAACTCATAACTATGATCTTTCTTCACAATCTTATAACCTAGGCTGACTGTAATGCAAGGAACATTGTTCAATCAACTTGACTAATATAGTTTATTTGTAATTACATGCACAAAAAACTTGATAACTAGATCTTCAATCTCATTAATTGACATTCATTGGTTGTTCCATTTGGCCTTCATCTATTTCTCAACAATGTCATTCTCAGTGCATCTCATTGTCTTTGGTCTGTCCAAGGTGGGATAACTAGTAACTCGGGGAATAGTTTCTCTATTTATCTTTATTGAACCACCTTCCAACCATATTTTCATGTCATGATCAACTCAAATAAGTAAAATATTGATCCATTATACCTTAAATACTTTTGAAAAAGATAGGCCATAAGTAAGCCCTTTCTTTGTAATAATCTTACTCTCATCTCCTAAATTTTCATTATCACACAACTTATCATTAGCTTCTTGTAATTCATCATCTCCAATCTCTCCAATTTTTCATGTATAACATGATCAAACATCATGAACCATTAACACTCTTTATGGAATTTGTTGGAAATATTCAAGACTAAGCTAAGTTACTGAGAGGGGAGGGGTGAATCAGTAACTTCGAAAACTTCAACAATTTCAACCCTTAATCCAACCATTCAATTAGCATAGAATTCATCATGTAAATTATGATCTAATTACATGCACAAGAAACTAAAAATATGAAAGCATTCATAACATTATGACACAAAGATTTGGTGACCCAGAAACCTTCCAAATAGAAAGTAAAACTAGGTACCCACAACTTTAGTATTGCAGTATAAAGATAGCCTATTAAATCTTACATTGATCACTTCTAATGATCTACTCTATTAGGAGCAATAAGGACTACTAGGTCCACCTTGTGAAAGGGTTTACAAACATACAATTAAGTATGCATTTAGTAAAGAGATTTACAAAAGATTGTTAGGCCTACCTTGTGAAAGGATTTGACTGATCCACCTATTAGGATGAAATAGTAGAAGATCTTTGATCTGCAACTTGGTTTGCTAAATGAGATTCCTTTAAGTACTAATCACCTTGCTATGATAGATATGTCTTTGCTGATCATTATACTATTGTAGCCTTTGTAATTAGCTCCTTTTGCTTTTCTTTGATTTTGTTCACATATACATCTTCACATTTTCATACACATTCATGCATGCATTGGATATGATATGATGCATTACATATATATCAATCCAATTATACAAATTATAAAGTTGGCTACAGCACAAGTTACCACAAATATTAAAAAGTTGGCCCACATGAAGACACTCAAGTTCTGAAGACCGACTCAATGAGGTTCTGATACTTGGCATCCACTATCAATGCTCAGCATTGTCATGCACTTGGTAGACATAGAAGCTTGGTCCATATTGATCACTTCCAAGTAGTCCTGAACTTGATTTGCACTGGTGACTTAATAGATACTGTGAAACTTGTCATATAAATTGAGTCTCTTGATTTACATTGTGTGACTTGATAAACATTATTACCTCAAGCTCAGTATAAACTGAGTCACTTGGTTAATACTAGGAAGCTCGATTAATATTGGACTCACATCACATACACTGTGAACTCAGTGAACACTACACAGCTCACCTTTCATTGGTAAACTTGGCATATACTGAGATACACGATTTACATTGTTGATCTTCACTGTAACTGTGACTACTACATAACCACTGAGATTTTTCCAAAGGACTCGATAGCAACTATAGAACTTGGTGACAACTGAAATACTTAGCAAACACTGATAGTTGTACAATGAGCTCAATAGCTATATACAATCTAAATAATTGTGTGTCACTAATAACAAACTTGATTGATATTTCAACAATCTCCCCCTTTGGCATTAGTAACAAAAACACTTATCAGCCAAAACTGAATTCAAAAAGTTTCCTGAATACCATCACCTTGTAATGCTAGCTCGGTAGAGTATACTATTTTTGAGATTTTTCAAAACTGATTTTGTAAGGGATATATCTATACATGGTAAGACTCCTTCATATAGTATACTATACATCTTATTTCTATATGCAATATATCTCTCTATACAAAACATACTCGCTTATTGATTTTTCAACTTATTGCATAATCTCCCCCATAACATATGGTTTTCCCCAATATATTTTTTCTCCCCCTTTTTGGCATTAATTCCAAAGACTTACTCGAATTATTTACATAGTAACACCAAAATGAGATAGAAAATTTGAATGTACCTTGAGAATAATCACCAAGGTGTTATCCCAATTGTCTTTTAGAATCTTGCATGTGTGAAGTGCAATTTGGACTTCTGTTGACAATTCTACCATGTGATCTGCAATGGAGAAATTATTGTCATGGACGAGCGCTTTTGAATGTACAATATGTTTCTACAATGCATCCATGATGGGAAGAATCATATTTTGAATATCAATCAATGAGGATCTTATTCTTGCTTCTTATCTAAGCAATTCTACTTGCATATCTATCAAAAATCTTATCCTTTGAAAATGTGTAGAGCTTGAACTAGGGTCAAGTTGCCATTGTTGAGCACTAGCTTTCAAATCTTCATCTATTTTGGAGAATTTGTCCTTTATTTATTTTTTAAACTCAGAGTCATCACAAATTTTTCCAAAAAGTGATTATAAATTTGTACATGATGCTTCTAAACTACCCAAAATTGTGGAAAGTTCTACTTGATGAATGGCTATCTATTGAGCAATGTGCTCCAGCACTTTATTATCAAATTTCTTCTCTGATTTTTATACTAACTTTTCTTGTCCCTTGGTATCTTCATTGAATTTTTGTACTACCTTTGCTAATTGATACAAAATTGGCTAAGAAGAGTTAACCTCAATACCTATGACCTCTGCCAAAATATTCTTTGCATCTTCAATCATCGTAAATTCCTTATCTCTCTCCTCTCTTAGTTTTTTTTGTTTAGCCTTTTTTTGGAGGAGTTCACCAAATAACTTCATTTGGTCTGAGGTGAGCTTGGAAATGTCCCAATTAGGTATAACAATTTCCTCATCTAGATCAATCTCTTCCTCTAGCTCTTTTCCTTTACTCAAAAATTTTGTGCTCAATTGAAACTTGGGCTCAACTATCCTTACACTTATTGCTTTAGTACTTGGAATAGAAACAATTGTAGATATGGTAAGACTTGTTATGAGAACTAATACTATAATTATTGAAGGAATATTTACAGAAATACTTGTAGAACTCAAAATTGGTGTGCTCAAAGCTGAAGTGTTCAAAACTGGAGAAGTCAAAACTGAAGTGCTAAAAATTGAAGTACACAACTTGGTAGATGGAGGAATCTGTAGCTTGGTAGATCAAGTGGAAGTCGCATATATCAGTGATGTGCTAAGCTGAGTAGGAGCAAAGAGTGATTGGATGATTGGATTGGATTGGCACTCGTGGTCACAATCAAACTTGTTGGGGTTGTCTCCACGCTTGAACTGGCCACTAGTTTGCTTAGAGAATGAGGAAGTGAGGCAATGACTGATGCAATTATCTTGACTGGATCAGTCACCTCATCATCTAGCTTTGCTTCCTCAATAGCCTCTTGTCCTTGATCATCTTCATCTTCTTCATTGTCAAAATGAGTTACTTCTTCAATATTCTCTTCTTCATCTTTCTCCTTATCCTCTTCATCATCATCATCTTTGATATTGACTGGAAAATCACTTGGCTTGTATAACAAATAAATATTCTTCCAAGTTTTTTTTGCATTTCTAACAAAATGCTCAATGTCCTTGGTCAAAACTAGGCAAGTATTAAACTTTGGAGTTAATTTTTCTTCATTTTTCTTCAATGACTCTTTTACCTCAGCATCTGATATGCTTGATAATAGTTGCCTCAAGGTTTGCCCATATATGTCCTTGATAGTATGCATTACAAAATCCCATCTTGGCTTTATCTTATCCAATAACTCATTAGGAATTTGAGAGGAAAGCTGATCTGCTGAGTTTTTCCACTTGCCCATTTTATTCATCACTAGGTCTTCAATCTGCTTATGTTCCTCTATTGTCTTGATCTCATATTTTAATGATTTGAAATTTTTTATGCCTACCCCTACTTCCAAATATTTTAGCCTATCTTGGAAACTGGGTGGAGGTTTTCTAAATACAATGTCTCCTTCTTCCTTATCAAACTTCTTCCTTGAAGATCTCCTTGTGAAAACTACAATGGATGGCTTGGTTGGTTTGGTAATAATTACCTTGCTTTTCTTCTTTAGTGGCTCTTCTTCTTCAAATTCTACCTCCTCTACTTCCACATCCTTTGCTTCCTCATCTTCTCCTTTACCCTTGGTTAACAAAAGGGTTGAACTGGATTTCAATTTTGCAATTCTTTTCTTCCCTTTGTTTACCACCTGAGGAAGTTATATCTCAAGTTCAATCCTGGCCTTTTCTTCATCATATGTTCCAAAATATGCAGCCTTAAGATCAACTAGCTCATTGAAAAGGGCTTTAATAATATCTTTGGTTTCATCAATATTGACCTCATAACCAATAGGTTTTACCCACATAATTATAGACGTGACTACCTAAATGTAAACTTTGTCACAATCCACCATAAAACATACATCATCCTTATAGTCTTCAACTAGTTTCTTGGGGATTTTGAACTTATTGTTCATTTTCTCTTTGAATAAATCATAATAATTGTCCATGATACTATTATAATTTTCACCCATCTCTACAATATACTCATTTATCTGATAAAGCACAGGCACATCTTTTCTCCATACTAAGTGCCTCTTAAAGGAAAGAATTTTTGAACATAAAAGAATATACAAGTTAATAAGGAACTGAATTTATATGGGTTATTCTTGGAAGTTCTTATGCTTTGCATGTTCTTGTTGAATTGTCTCAGCAATAGCTCGGCAATGTCAAATGACAAATTGTTCTTTACCACCTTGTATGCCAAGTCTATAGCTTCGCATGACACACTATTTAACCTACTAGAGCTATAAATCTTATGTGCAATGACATGAAAACCAAACTTCAATTCAATATCAAAAACATTGCTGATTTTCATTCCCCTATCGTCCCATTCTGCGAGGGTTTTCTTTTCCAACTCTGCCTGACCTAGGGTTTTTGTCATTTTGGCCTTAGCTAGGATTCGAAGGCCAATGATTTGGTGAATCATCTTCTTTGTTATCAACACTAGTTTCTCCAACCACAACTAACCATTATGCACCCAGCTTAGGATAAACCCAATCCATTTGACTCAAAATTCCCGGGGCCTGTGAGGGATATGAGTTAATCCATTGGTTTCCAAATGTTGGTGCTTGGGTTTGAATGCTCCATTCACACATAGTTGACCTAGGGCATCATCCATTTCTAATGTACCAATTTCTTGATTAACACATTTGAAATGAGTGTGAATATCATTAACCAAAAGTACCTTTGGAGGGATTTGAGATTGAGCTCCACTCGGATCTAGGGTTTCGATGATCGCAGGAGTGAGTTTGAAATCAAGTGCTTTCCATTCCACTCCATGAACCAACATGTCAGATCCTTGCTTAAATTTTCTACTACCGGATTCCATCTTCACTCGATAGGGTTTGAAGGAATTTGAAAAAATTCACTAGAAATTCTCTCAAATTGCTTGGAAGCTCTGAAGATCACACTTTCACAATAGCACTCAAAATCTCATGGTAGAAAATGACTTTGATTTCACGCTTTTTGTTAAAAAAATTCCTTGAATTCTCAATACAAAGGTAGATCGACTGACATCATATTGACAAACTATCATCCACTATGCTTGCATCAAACACTTGGCAAAGTCTTCATGACTCAGTAGCTATGAACATCTTTATCACTCTCGACCTTGCTCGATAGAGTCTATGATCCAACCTCACTTAGTAGAGAAGATAACTCGGTAGAGACTTGTACTCAATGATCCCTTTGTATCTGGATACTAATTTGGATCCTAATTTGGATCATTTTTCTCTTTCAATTTGGAACTATTTTGGATGTCTTTTTTGATAGCATAGTTTTAGTTTCTCCAATGAGAACTTAAGCAGAAATGATAGAGTTGCCCAATTCTTGAGTGACTTGATCATTGCTAGGAATCGTATCCTTAGTAGACTTAGGAACCCATTGTTGTCTCGTCTATTTTCAAATGTTATCAGCTTTTACCTTTTTCTCATTTTCAATTCTACCAGTATTCAAGCAGTTCTTAGCAAGATAACCAAGTTTTGTACAAATGAAACATCTTTTAGTAGTGTCTCTTTTCCTCATATGATGTTTTACACAATTTATTCCAATGTATCCAAATTCTCCATAGTAATGACATCTGCACTAGGTGTTGTAGTCTCATCCAAATATTGCTTTCACAATTTGTTCTGTTGGATTCAATACCTTGGTTTTGCATTATGATGACTTGTGTCCATGTTCCTTGCATTTGTGACATTTGCCTTCAAATCTTGGTTTCTCTTTACATTCATTAGCCTTATGACCATGTTGATTGCAATTGTAGCACTTTCCATTGAATTTTTCTTTTCCATTGCTCCAACATTTATTTGATGTATGACCTATCTTACCATAGTGATCACAAGTAGGACTTTGGTTCTTTTGAGCTCCTTGCTTGGATGATTCTCCTTCTTTTGTATATCCAATTCCTTCTTTTCCTTTTTTCCTATAGAGGTTTTTCTCATTCAATTGATTCATGTCTACTTGAGATTTCATCATTCTTTCATTGACTTGCTTCTCATAGTTCAGATCACTTTGTAATCTTTCATTGATTTGCCTTTCAGAGTTTAGATCATTCCTCATTCTTTCATTGATTTTCCTTTTAGAATTTAGATCATTCCTCATTCTTTTATTTTCAAATCTTAGTCTCATGATTTCCTCATTTGCATCAGAGAGTTGATCAATAAGGTTTGCTTGTTGAAGGGGTTGGTTCTGAATTTCATTGTTCCTTCCATCTGTCTCTTCTTTTATCTTGTTTTTCTATTCCATGACTTCACATAACCATACTGCCTGAATTTATTGTTCTCTTTTAAGTTTTCTTACTTCTTCTTATAGGGATCCATTCTTTGCTAGGAGTTCTTTGATTTCTTTATTGGCTTCATTTGAGTCACTTGAATGAATGTCTTCAATTCTTTCTTCAATGCAGACATGATCATTCATTTGAATTGCAAGTTCTTTTCTCCTTTTCAAGGATGAGAGAGTTGTTCCTTTTCTTTCTTGAGTTGATAAATAGCCATTTCTAAATCTAGCTTCTTGTTATCAATAGCTTTGTCAAGTCTAAATATCTCCATAGCCTCAATCTTTGCTCAAGCTGTTAAGCTTTCTCCAAAGAACCACAATACTCTAATACCAATTGTTGGAAATATTTGAGACTAAGCTAAGTTATTGAGAGGGGAGGGGTGAACTAGTAACTTCTAAAACCTCAACAATTTCAACCCTTAATCCAACCATTCAATTAGCATATAATCCATAATGTAAATTCTAATATAATTGCATGCATAAGAAATTGAAAATATGAAAGCATTCATAACATTGTGACACAAAGATTTGGTGACCTAGAAACCTTCCAAATAGAAAGTAAAACTGGGGTGGGAATGATACCCACAACTTTACTACTATAGTATAAAGATAGCTTGTTAAAGCTTAATTGATCACTTATGATGATCTGCCCAATTAGGAGCAATAAGAACTACTAGGTCCACCTTGTGAAAGGATTTACAAACATACAATTAGGTATGTACTTAGTAAAGAGATTTACAAAAGACTATTAGGTCTACCTTGTGAAAGGATTTGACTGATCCACCTATTAGGATAAAATAGTAGATCTCTGATCTGCAACTTGGTTTGCTGAATGAGATCCCTTTAAGTACTGATCACCTTGCTATGATAGATATGTCTTTGTTGCTCCTTATATTGTTATAGCCTTTGTAATTCTCTCCTTCTACTTTTCTCTGATTTTGTTTGCATTTACATCTTCACATTCTCATACACATTCATATATGCATTACATATGATACGATGCATTACATATATATCAATCCAATTATACAAATTAGAAATTTGGCCACAATACAAGTTACCACAAATATTACAAAGTTGGCCCACATGAAGACACTTAGGTTATGAAGATTGATTCGGTGAGGTTTTGATACTCAGCATCTACTATCAATGCTCAGCATCATCATGCACTCGATAGACATAGAAGCTAAGTCAATATTGACCACCTCCAAGTAGTCCTAAACTCGGTCTGCATAGGCGACTCGATAGATATTTTGAAACTCATCATATAAACTAAGTCTCTTGATTTACGTTGTATGACTCAATAAACATTATCACCTCGAGCTCGATATAAACTGAGTCACTTGGTTAACACTAGGAAGCTCGTTTACCACTGGAATCACATCACATACACTACAAACTCGAAGAACACTGCACAGCTTGGCTTGCACTAGTAAACTCGGCATACACTAAGAGGCACAGTTTACACTACTAATCTTCACTATAACTATTTCTACTTGGTAACCACTAAGATTTGTCCAAAGGACTTGGTAGCAATTGTAGAACTTTGTGACAACTGAAATACTTAGAAAACACTAATAGTTGTACAATGAGCTCTATAGCTATATACAATCTAAATAAGTGTGTGTCACTAACAACAAGCTTGACTGATATTTCAATAGGAATCAACAATAAGGTGCTAGATGCATCTCCAATCATCACAACATTACAGTATGTCATGAATTTAGGTGGAGGACATTGATCATTCTTCACAATCTGTGCATTACTCTCTTTCAAGATCTCTTTCCTGAATATGGATCCTATTGATGTTATTTTCAAAACTATATTTTAAACAAATTTTCTTCAATAATTTTGAATCAACTTAACTCAGTAGTAAAACCTTAATAAATTCTTCAAATATTTTCTAGCAGCATGTTGTGATTCGCTTGTTATTTCGGTAAAATTGCTTTGATCACTTGTGTTTAGTGAAATCACTTGGCAAATGAAAATGAATCTCCAAATTTGATATATACCCTCAATCTGTAATTTGGGGTCTAGAATAAATATCTTGTACTATGGTAGGTGCATAACAACTATATCATCTTTCACATGATGTGTTCACACTTCTTTCCATTCACAAAATTGGTCACTATTACATGACTTGGTCAATATCATTTAGGTCGGCCAATACATCCACTCTGTCATTGTAAAATTTTAGTCTATTTTGCAATGCTTATTCAATACAAACAATATTATTGATGCTTGACACTTGATAATGTAATTGAATCTATTTCCCAAGTCTTCTTTATAATCTATCCTAGTGCATCTTTATTGATGTTGGTATGGAATTTTGATCACATTTCTTGTTAGGAATTGGTGTATAATATATCATTCAAGTGTATAGTTCCTTACATGCCTTCTTTTCTTAGTTGGATGTGGTGCAAGCACCTAATCCATTAGATTGGGTGATCTCAACTTCAATTGATCTACTTCTTCTAGATCCTACTATCTTTTTCCATGTTGGATTCATCTCAATCTTGCCTATTCCTTTGTTGTGTTCATTGTTTTAAGTTTGTGCTTAGTTCTTTCAATTCTTACAAACATGTCCAACCTTAATACAACTAAAATAAACTAGGCTTACATTCAACCATTTCTTATAATTTCCTTTGAAATGTGTTTTAATGTAATTTTCTAGAATGTGTCCATATTCTCCACAATAATGATAGTCATACCATGTGTTGTAATCCCAATTGTAAGAGTTACCTACTTGGGTGCATATACTTGCCTTTTAGATGTCCAATTAGATTTAGATTTGGATCTACATTCTTGAGCTTTGTGTCCATATTTTTTTACAGATATAGAAATGTCCTTCAAATCTAAGTGTTGTAGGTGCATCACTTATCTTTGACCCACCTTCATGCGCATGGTGTCCTTGTTTCTTGCAATTAAAATGATTCCTAGTAAACTTTGGTTTAGGATTTTGCATATCATTCTTGCTTCTGCAAATGTTTTTTGTGTGTCCCACATTTCCACAATGATGACATGTAGGTTTCCCTTTAGGTTTTGCATTTCTTTTCTCTTCACTCTTAGATGACCCTCCTTCCTTACTAGATCAAGAGTTCTGGATATGTCATAGACCAAAAGTATCACTAGATGAGCTTGGTGATCACATTAGTTCTTTAAAGTATCTAATAGCTTCACTTGGTTTATTCGTTCTTTCCAAAAGTTCTTTCTCAGATCTCAACTCATTCCTTAGTTGGTCACTCTATGATCCCATATTTGTAATCTCCATGTTCTTTCTACTCGGCTCCTAATTTTCAAGTAACAACTAATTCATCATGTCTAGCTGATTGTTTGTAAGATTTTGCACATCAAATGACCTTTCTTCAACTATGGTAGCCATTTTTATTTTATCTTCTTCAACCATGATCTTGTTTTCTTTAGCTATCTTATTTTGTTCAATTACTTCACATAATCTTACTAATTGTATCTCATGTTCTCTCTTCAATCCTCTAACTTATTCACTCAAAATGTTGTTTTTATCTAATAGGTGAACTATAGTTGCATCACTTACACTGAAATTCCCACTACTAGGCACTCCTTTGGTGTCTACTTCCTTATATAATATATCATTCATTTGAATGGCCATGCCTTTCCTTTTATTTGAGGATTTCCTTAACTCTTCTTTTATTTCTTCAAGTTGATGTAGTATGATTTGTAATTCAATAATTTGATTCTCAACAATATTTCCCAATTCATGAGCCTTCATCTCCAAAATCTAAGCTCTCAAGTTGTTAGACTTCTTTTAAGAGAACTTGGTTTCTAATACCAATTGTTAGAATTCTTATTGGGAAACAAGATATTGAGAGGGGGGATGAATCAGGATCTTCAACACTTTTAACTCTTTCAACATTCTTTGAAAAAAATAATAGATTAACTGCATTCACTCCTAATCCATCTCATATTATATAATCATGAACTATAAAACTGAAAATAAATCTATCCAAGCATAACATCCATCAACATGAAAATGTAAACTCATAAGACAAAGATTTTGGTAACCCAGAAACCCTCTAAGGTGAAGGTAAAACAAGGGTAGGGGTGGTAACCACAAATATTTACTAATTCAACAACAAATTTCACTTGTTAAGGCTACAATTTGGTTAATTATGATGATCTACCCTATGAGGGGTATGCTAGGTTAAATGCATTATAAGAGTATTAGGTCTACCTTGATTAAAGGATTTAAACTTATAACAAAGTAAGCACTCTATTAGGATATATAAACGAGGTCTATTTAAACCCCTATATTGAGAGATTTTCCCAAATACACTAGTTAGAATGTCCCAGTACCTGACCCTTTAGTTTTCTCTCACAAAGCTAATTACGAATCTTCTCTCTTCCATGTCTAAATTTGATCTCCTTATCTAATTTTCTCTATTTTTCCCTTCATTTCTAGGTTGTTCTATCTGATCTCCTTATCAAACTTAATCTTCCTTGCTTTGTCCTTAGTTTGTTCACTCCTTCACACTTCCATCTCACTCTCATAATAATTTAGGGTTATATCCCTTCTTAAATAGATAATCGTAGAAAGTTCTAGATCATAATCAATGATCTACAATGCATTCTTTTATCATTTAACCCTTATGATTTTCTGACTGGTTAATATGTCTTCCTAAGGATTAATGTCTTTTGACAAAACATTTAATTTTCTCCTTAGTTGTCTCTACAAGCCCTAAATGTTGCATAGAAGCTAGCCAACAAGAATTATTTACATAAGTGTTTGTGCCATTATGAACACATATGCCAAAACTAGTTTACTCAGCAATTGAATGATTTAATGCTCAGTCATAACTAACATTCATGTTGTCTCTCAACTTCTACAAACTTAGCATTCACTCACTCACTCGGTATAAGTTATATGTATATCACTCATTCTTCATAAGCTTTTCTTGCCATGTATAGTATCTCAGTCTCTACTGGGGTGCTTGGCAAACTTTGACTTGCTCGACATAAAGGGAAATATAAACAAGCCCATATAGCTCAACCTTCTTTGGATGGCTCGGTCTTAGTGATGACCAACCAACGCTACCTATAAAATGACTAAGTGTTGGACACTAATAGGGAGTAAGGCTTAAAGGTCAATAATAGATCCACACATATCCCTACAATCACTCCACATCATGATCACACTCCACACACAATAAATGCACCTTATTGTGTGTGGATTGTGATTGTGACATGGAGAAATTGTAGGGATATGTATGGACCTATTTGAGTCTTTGATCTTTATCCTAGGTGCATTTAATATTTGTTGTAAGTTGACTTAAGGTATTTTGTATTTAATTTTCTTTCTAGAGGATTTTATCTTCAACAAGCCAACTTGTGGCTAGAGTGTTTATTTAATGTAGGGGTTTATTTTGTAACTTACAAGGCTGACTTGTGGCTTAGTTAGATATAAGTAGAGGGTTAGGCCATTGTAATGGTTCCCACTTTTTGGCCAACTTTGACACTAAAATTGATATTTTTTTAAAACTTCATTTTTAGATTTGTATTACTAGAAAACCATAAAGAATTTGTAGATGATGTAAACTAGTGGTTTTTAGAATTTTATTTGTAGTTTCTAACAATATTTTTTACTTTATTTTAAATTCATTTGAAGTCCATTTTTCCATCTCCTTTGAGAAGTGGTTTATATGAAAATTTGACATTTTCAAAGATTGATGGGTTGTTTGATCAACAAAACTATTTTTTTCCAAATATGATAATGACAAAATTCTCTCACGTCTAGAATAGTAACATCGATATCTAGCAAGTTTAGTCAGTTTCATTCAATTTCATTTAAAATTATAGATTTTATTTAGTGGCAAAGTGACGCTAACAATAACTTAGACAGGTTTTTTTATCAATATAACCTCATTTGTATTTATCGAAATGATATTTTTCTTGATTTTTGAGAAAGGTAACACACATACCTTTGATGGACATGTTTTTTTTAAAATTATTCGTTCATTTTCTATTTTTCCAAAAGCTTCAAACATAGATTTGTGAAGTGGCCAAAAAAACCTGTATTTAATAAAATAAAAAATAAAGCATCATGATAAACACAATATATACTAAAAATTATAGTGATTGGAAATCTTATTCAAAGTCATAATATTTGACTATTTAGCCCTTGTTTGAACCATTTGAAGGGGAAAAGTTGGTAGAAAACTAGAGGAACTTGTTCAAATTTCTATTTTTGGGGTCTTCTCTTGAACAAGTCTTCGAGTAAAGCCCTTTAGGAAGGCTTTGGGTAAAGCCCCTTGGGTGGCATTAAAAGAAGCCATGGGGGCTTTGAGTGAAACTCCCTATGCCACATTATGATGGGTTTTTAAGCCATTGGAGTTTGGACAAGGGGGCTTTTTTCAACCTCATTGGACCACAAGGGGCTTCTCTCAAAGTCTATCACCTAATAATAAAAAAATAAATGATATAATTATCAATTTTCCTTCTTTTTCCAAATCAACTCAAGAAAATATGATAAGAAGAACTCTTTTTTTTGTAGAAATAGGGAGAAGACCGAAGATAATTTGAAACATTTTGATAATTTTGTGAATACCGAAGATGAGATGAAAGCAAGGAAGACAAAGTAAATCTACAAGAAATAGATCACCTAGAGTAGAACAAAGAACTTGTGAAAAAATGATAGCAAATTATCAATGAAACAAAGAAATTATGTACATGTAAATTCATATGCATGTATATTTTCAATTTTCTAATTTCATTCATTTATATGCACATATAGGTCGCAAAAAACAATAACAAGATGACAAATACATTTTGGAGAAGGTTTGGGACATGCCAATTTAGGACATGGCAATTTAGGAGATGACAATTTAGGACATGATAATTCAGGACATGACTATTCAAGACATCAAGCAGTGGAAGTTGGAGAAGGTTCAGGATCAGCTACTCAAATTGGTATGGATGAATCCATAAGACTAGCTACAAGTGTAAAGGAAAACATTAATCATAGAAATTTAGATAATTTACTTGCAATAGATATGGATAAATTGAAATCACTTGTTGATATTAAATTGTTAAGTCTTTCCAAAAAAAGAGTTGTGAATAAGATAGTAAAAGAAATAATAAGTAAATTTGATGATTTGGAAATACTTGAAAAAACCCAAGTACTTCTTGAGTTATCATAGAAAAAAACTTGCAGGAGCCATTAAAATTATTGGGTGTAGACACATCATCAAAAAAGAGAAATTTTTCTAACATGAAAAGTGATATTATTTAAAATGTTAAGAAAGTTTTGAGCTTTGTAGGGAAGACAACTCAAGGTAAAGACAATAACACTATAAGAAGAGTTATGTTCATGTCTATTGTTGGTAGCAGTATACCCCAAAACAAACAAATATCTTCAATTTCATTACATATTGGTTTTAGCAAAAAAAACCATATCAAAATACGTTAGGAGGAGGGTGGTTTTGAATGATAGCACTTTGGAAGGAAATTAGGCAATCATTTGTAGAGCTCCTAGTTGTGATAGGATTGATCATAGAATAAAAAAAAAATTAATATCATTTTGGAATAACAATACTCGTCCTTTGTCAAATACTAGAGATATTCTTAGACATACAATTAGAGCTAATCTTTATTAACATCATACAAAAAATGGTTGCACATAACACAACATGAAACACGTCTCATTTTGTAGTTCAAATCCTAATATAAATATTGGGAAGACATTATTTGAAAGATTGAAGCCATATTATGTTAGGAGAAATTGTTAATGTAAATATTTAATTACTATTTACACTTTACTTAAGTTTACTTAGGTTAAATGCATTATTTTATTAGTTTTCATGTAGACACCTAGGAGTATGCATATTCATATGAGTTGTCTTGTTGACAACGCAGGAGTTTACATATTCAACTGAGTTGTCATGTAGACAACACAATTGTTTGCACTCTAATTGAGCACATGGTGTCTACTGTTGGGCGTTCATTTTGCATGAGGTCAGTGGCAAGAATCCATAGTGTAATTCCTCTCTTGAAAAGCAAATCTTTTTAAGGACCCACTCCAAGGTTTAGTGTTTGTCTTGCGACATACCAAAATCCACTCAGTAGAAGATAAATGTGAATGTTCACGAGTAGGCCTTTGTTGGTTTCAAAAACTCTTTTACCTTGGAATCAAGTAAAATCTATTCGTTGTCCCAAAATATCACACCAAAAGAACAATATTTTTGTATTTTCTATTTTTCAATGAATGTAACTCTAACAATGCAGCTACTATGAGGTCCTATTCTAACAAGGGGGTTAGCAAAGCAAATAAGGAAACTGAAAGCAAATAACATGAAATCAAATAACTTGAAATTGAAATTCCTAAACAGACATAAGCTACAGAACACAACACACTGCGAGTTAAACCTTTGAAGAAATTGGTAGGAAACCAATGAAAACAGAAGCAGCACTTCCTAGAATCCACTAATTCAATTGTCGGTGAGAATCTGTAACAAATCAAATGATGTTTCACTCTTCATCAAATTGCAAGGCCACAGAAAGTGTGCTCATGTGAGACAAAAAGCTATGTACACACAATCAGGTGATCTCTTCTCAAGCTTGTTACGTCAGCGAAATTCATATATCTATAGCAAACACTAGAACTAAAAGATCATACAACCAGAAACAACGCAATAAACCTTTGGGTCAATCACAATCTCATGAATAAAATTCACAAAACAATGACACATTCAAGCAAGAATAACTACATTCCAAATGCTAGCACCAAAAGCATAACTTTATTGCATAATAATAGCGGCCATTGTTACATTTTACAATGGGGTATTTATAAGAAATTGTCTCCTCAATTTGTGTTGAGAGTGAGAGATATCTTGATGTAATAAAATGCCTTTTAAAACATTAAAACAAACTAAATATATACAAACTGGTAGTCTAACTGGTGCCTAGAGGGACTCCATCCATATTTTATTCATTAATTGGATGCATGAGCCCTTCACATGTCAAAAACAATGAAAGCATGAGAGAGAAAGTAGGAGGTAGCCATCAGTTGAAGTAGAAGTGCATGGAGACACCAAAAATAGAAGCTGGCCCTTCACTAGGCATGTGTCAAAGTTAACTTGCCATCAGAATGTGCTCCCAATGTATGGAAAGTGATATTTTTAGAACTGGCAGTCAACTATTGGCACACCTCTGAATTGTGGAGCTGCGAAGCTGCAGAGTTACAAACCTGTGCAGCTATGGACCTACAGAGCTGTGGAGCTCAATTTGCCAAAAAATCAAAGTTCTCAATTTTGAAAACGGTTTCTAGGTTTTTCTCAAATGAGATTTTAGATCACTTTTTGTATACGCTCCATGCCCCTTTCTGATGATTTACACCATCTTTATAGCCAATTACTTTCACAAACTTGCACTCCCTTCGCTTCTTCAATCAAAAATCTCAAGGCACCTGCATTGAATATTGTCCCCAATAGCTGCATAAGATGAGGACCCTGATTTGCTTTATGCGTCCAACCTCTGTATCTTTGACCTTTGTCTTCTCTCCACCTGTCCAATCCTTCCCGATGAGAAACCAAGTGATCTAGAGTATCCAAGATGATCAAATGTTTGCAACTTTTCATATTTTTTCACAAAAAATTTAGGCATTTTTAAATGACCTTTTTGGAGGTCTTTTTCTCAAAATTTCAAGTCATAACCTTCATCGGTCCCTAAAATTGGGCAACGAAGGCTTGCTATTTTAGGGACTAAAATTAGATCGTCAGTTCTTCTTTTCAACAGTGTAAGCGGTTCTGAATTCTGAGGCCTGAGTCAAAAGTTATGACCTCGACAAGTTGAGGATGCCATTTTTACCTACATAAGAAGCAAACATTAGTCCGTAGAGTTAACAATGCATAGTAAAGACACACTAGCTACTCAAACAAAATTGGAGATGAATCCTGAAATTTGGCTAAGTCTGAAATCCTAGAGCCCTGAAATTTAGCTAAGTCTAGATTCCTAAAGCCCTAAAATTTGGCTAAGTCTAGATTCCTGAAGCCCTGAAATTTCCTAGAATCTTTACCTTATCTCAGAGAGGTCTGAAACCTATCTCAAAAGATTCGTTGCATATATTAAAATATATCTTAAGTATAAGAACTTATACTTAAACGATATATTTTAAACCCCTCTCATGACTATTCAGACAAACGATATACTTTAAACCCCTCTCATGACTATTCGGACAAAACCAGAGGTGAAAGGGTAGCTTGGTAACGGCACATGGTGCTTTGGGAGTGCGTGGCATGAACGCACATGAGGCGCCTTGATCATGTGTGCATGCACACGTACAAAATGCATCAGAGCGCATGAGCGAGGTGCGAACCCATGGCAAAGCACATGCGTGAAGCGTGAACTCGTGGCATAGCGCGCACATGAGGCGCGGTGCAGTGCATGCTCATGATGGTACAGTGCACGCTCATTGTGACGCGCTCATGGTGGTGCACGCGTACTACAGTGCGCATGCACAGCGGAGCAGGTAGCGGTGCGTGCGCATGCGGCGGTGCGATCGTGCGGCGACTTTTTTTTTTTTTTTTTTTTGTGATTTTCAATTTTTTGATTTTTTGTGATTATTGGACTCAACTTTCTAACTTATTTAATTGAGTTTTCTTCTCTCGACTCCCGAACTATGAGTCTGAGAGTCAAAAAAAGTAGGGGGTCCCCATTCCTAGTAAGGAATGGGGCATGTGTTGCGGAGACCACAAAAAATAGCCCCGAAAAAAGGAAGAAATGACCAAGGCATTTCTTGATTAGCAAATATTTCTCCAATGTGTATCAAACACCAACCAAGCTTCAAACATCCCAAACATCTTTTGAATGACTTCCTAGTCAAAATCTCAAAACTGGAAACCTTCTAGCTCATTGTGTGCATTGTGTATTCATTCTTTTGATGTGTCAGGGTGCAGTCAATCAGAGTTTTCTGACAACTCAAAACAATTTTCCACTCCTCCCAGCTCATTCATTCAGAATCTCCACGAAGACTCTTTATCAATCAATTGCTTGACCAGATGAGAGAATTAGTTCGAGGGCTCTTGGCGAGATGTCACATTCTTTTAATTTTTGGCCTTTTGCATAATTGCTCCATGTCATTCAACACATTACTTTTGATGAAGCAATAGTTTGAATTGAAGATACTTTGTTTTGGGAACATATCTTTTGCCATTTTAGATCTTGGAATCCTTCAGTCTTAACACTGTCCTTTCTTCTTCTTCTTCTTTTGAATTCTATATCCTGACTATGCTTAGACTATGTAGTCAGAACATTAGTGTCATTTCTTAGATTCAATCTCTTATGAACATCCCTTGTGTTCCTCTTTTAGAACTTTTTAGGAAACTCTCACGCCAAACAATGATCTTAGTAACCTTTCGAGGAGACCCCTCCTGCTTGAACCAGTTGAATTTTGGATCATTCCTCATCATCTTTGACTTTAATTCAACAGCACCCAAAAAAATCAAATGTTAAAATTTTCAAAGTGTTGAGAGCTTGTTGGTCTGGGCTTCTGATTTCCAGACTGAAAGTCCCCTAATTCCACAAGAAATGTCTGTTGCTTGGTTGGTATAAAACACACAATCATCCAAATGTTTTGACAAAGAAATACCTCCTCTTGAAATCGGGACCAAAGAGTGGTTAGTAAAATCTTGAGAAAAATCCCAAGTACACCTTACCCCCTAGGACTGAAATAACTTTTTTTTAAAATGAACGCATGGCTGAAAGCAAACATGCAACACCTAACTAGAAAGACTAAAAAGACTAAGAAAAACAAAAACAAAAACTTATTTACAAAAAAAATTGAATAATAAGAATGTGGGGTAGTTATTAGTAGATTTCTCATTATGTGCAATAGTAATGAACCACCCCATATAGTTCTCAAAAATGCTTACTTGTCTTTGTACTTAAAAAAATAAAGTCTGGACAATCTTGGTTCAAATTCAGGGCACAAATCACACAAAATCAGAAGTTGTGGTAACTCTTTATGGCCATGATTAATCCACAAACAAGTTCTCTTACCTTTAGCATCATATTCAAATTCAAAATCATCAAACTGAGAGGGATAATGGAAAGATATCACCTGATCCAGCAAGTCCGCCACCATAGGGGTACACTCACACATTGTAATTTCTCCTTCTGGTGGTCTCATCTCATGTTACACCACTTCACACACACATGGAGACACTTTAGGTTCCGCTCTAGGCTCCCTTGGACTAGAAAACTCAATTACCAGCCTCCATTCAAATTACAAGATTCATTACCATCATCAACCAAGATGTTTTCTACCTCGTATCCCAAAGAAGTTTGTTCAAAATCATACTTTCCCTCCATTGTGATCTCCCAAGCTAACAAGAAATTGGGGCAACTTTCTTCTGAATGGAACCTAAATGGATGGATCCTACATGACTCAGTTATTGCATAGTTTGATATGTGTGTGGAATACCTACAAATAGACATTTCCTCAGTCAAGCTTGAGACCAAATTGAACACTCTATCCATCTCTTCTAATGACAAATCTTGTTTTGAGGGAGATATCTTATCTTTATCCAATGGGGAATCAATATCATAGTAGGAAGAACTGGTATCTTCTTCTTGATGACTTTGTGATTCAAAAATCTCACCAACCTCGAGCTCTTCTACATTTCCATCACTTTTTGAAACTTCATGGAGTTTTGGAACTTCAAACTTTCCTGCACCCTCAAGATTTCTTGGCATATCCACACTTATTGTGACATCGACACTTGGAATAATTTCTTCATTGAATGGGAATGCAAACTCCTCTTGATCATCTTCATCAAGTTTTCCTCCTATGGACTTATCACATGATTCAAACATCATTGCACTAAATTGCAAAGGTTTTTTCTCCATGATTTGGGGAGGCTGATCCGAAACATCATTGTGCCCATACTGATTTTTACTTGGACTCATTCCTGTAATACGATTATTCTCATTGTTGATATTCCTGTAAAGGCCAAAATTTCCACTCTGATTTTGAGAATAACTATTTTGGGTAGCAAGTTGTCTTGGATGATTTCCTTGGTCTCTTGAAGAATTCAACTTTATTTTGATGAGTTCATTGGATAAAAGAGACATTGTCTCCTTCATGGCCTTAAGCTCTCTAGCCACATTACTTTCTGATTCAATGGATCCAACTGCCTTCTACTCAAAGAAAGCGGTCTTTTGAGACCCATATCCAGAATATGTAATTGTTGGCATTGGAGCAGCAGTAACCTAACTTGTGAATATAACAGCCTCTTTGAAAATCTTTTCAATGGTATCAATGTCTCTAGGTGGGAGCCTTCTTAGAAAAATAGAAGTTAATGAATCCATTGTTCCAAAATAGATCTGGATGGCAACCTCCTGTGGTACAGTGTATGAAAAATCCATTCTTTCATACATCCTATAGAAGCGATGATTAAACTATGAAATAGTCTCATGGGGATCCCTCTTAATCGAGATGAACTAACGATATAGAAGAGTTGGATCAACATAGATCTTGAATTGTTCCAGAAACTTGCTTTCAAAGGAGTTCCAATCCATTATTGATGTCGTTGGAAGATTGAGGTACCAATTGAATGCCATTTCCCTCAAAGTGTAAGGAAAAAGATGGCATACCACATCCATATGTTGAATATGGTTTCGATTACAAATCTCTTTGAAAATTTTAAGATGATCCTCTGTTGTTCGTGATTCTCCATAGATGAACCATGGGAAAAACTTTTTAGGATTTTTGGGCAAGTCATGTAATGGTCTAGTTAGGTTCAAAGGTGAACTTTGGTCATTGAAGAAAGACATGGTGCATAATGATGGAAATGTGTTAAGCGAAATCTAAAGCTAATGATGATGATGAAATGTGTAATGTGAATGGGTGGAGTTCTTGAAATCCCTTTATCATTGTGATGCTTATGAAAGTGACTGAGTTGTAAGAACTTGTGTTTATTCTGGAAAAGTGTACCTCTGGAGAAGCACACTTTCTCAAAATAGTGCACCACAAAATTTTGCATACCTGCAGATCTATGGAGCTGCAGACCTGCAGAGCTGCGGATCTATAGACCTGCTGACCTGTGGATCTGCGGAGTTGCAAACCTACTCACCTAAATTTCTCAAATACTCAAAAAAAAATTTGAACTTGTGTGAAGTGCAGATTATTGCAAGAGTGCAAAACTTTCAAAACTTTATCAAATCTTTCTTGTTTCCAAGAGTAGGTTCTTTGTTTTTAGGCCCTCCTTCTAGCGCCACTTCTATTGGGTGTTCATTTTGCATGAGGTCAACAACAGGAATCCATAGTGTAATTCCTCTCTTGAAAAGAAAATCTTTTTAAGGACCCACTCCAAGGTTCAGTGTTTTTCTCGCGACGTACCAAAATCCGCTTAGTAGAAGATAAATGTGAATGTTCACGAGGAGGCCTTTGTTGGTTCCAAAAACTCTTTTACCTTAGAATCAAGTAAAATCTGTTTGTTGTCCCAAAATATCACACCAAAAGAACAATATTTTTGTATTTTCTATTTTTCAATGAATGCAACTCTAACAATGCAGCTACTATGAGGTCCTATTCTAACAGGGGGGTTAGCAAAGAAAATAATGAAACTGAAAGCAAATAACATGAAATCAAATAGGACATAAGCTACAGAACACAACACACTGCGAATTAAACCTTTGAAGAAATCGATAGGAAACCAATGAAAATAGGAGCAGTGCTTCCTAGAATCCACTGATTCAATCGTCGGTGAGAATCTGTAACAAATCGAATGATGTTTCACTCTTCATCAAATCACAAGGCCACGGAAAGTGCACTCATGCGAGACAAAAAGCTATGTAAACACAATTAGGTGATCTCTTCTTAAACTCGTTACGTCAACGAAATTCATATATCTGTGGCAAACACTAGAAATAAAAGATCACACAACCAGAAACAACGTAATAAACCTTTGGCTCAATCACAATCTCATGAATAAAATTCACAAAACAATGACACATTCAGGCAAGAATAACTACACTCCAAATGCTAGCACCAAAAGCATAACTTTATTGCATAATAATGGCGGCCCTTGTTACATTTTACAATGGGATATTTATAAGAAATCGTCTCCTCGATTTGTGTTGAGAGAGAGATATCTTGATGCAATAAAATGCCTTTTAAAACATTAAAACAAACTAAATATATACAAACTGGTAGTCTAACTGGTGCCTAGAGGGACTCCATCCATATTTTATTCATTAATTGGATGCATGAGCCCTTTACATGTCAAAAACAATGAAATCATGAGAGAGAAAGTAGGAGGAAGCCATCAGTTGAAGTAGAAGTGCATGGAGACACCAAAAATAGAAGTTGGCCCTTCACTAGGCGTGTGTCAGAGTTAACTTGCCATTAGAAATTGCTCCCAATAAATGGAAAGTGATATTTTTGGAACTGGCAGTCAACTATCGGCACACCTCTGAATTGCAAAGCTACATGAAAATGCAGAGCTGCAGACCTGCGGACCTACGGAGCTGCAAACCTGTGGACCTACGGAGCTGTGGAGCTCAATTCACCAAAAAATCAAAGTTCTCAATTTTTAAAATGGTTTCTAGATTTTTCTCAAATGAGGTTTTAGATCACTTTTTGTATACACTCCATGCCCCTTTCTGATGATTTACACTGTCTTTATAGCCAATTACTTTCAATTTTTTGATTTTTTGTGATTTTTGGACTCAACTTTCTAACTTATTTAACTGAGTTTTCTTCTCCTGAATCCTGAACTATGAGTCTGGGAGTCAAAAAAAAGTAGGGGGTCCCCATTCCTAGTAAGGAATGGGGCATGTGTTGCGGAGACCACAACATCTAAAAAATCTTTTTACAAGATACACCTATGTAAGCTTATCCTCTCATCATTGCACAAACTCCTGTGCTCAATGGAGGATAATCCACTCTTGGTGGACATGTGCTTAGTTGTGAGGCTTGTCACTTTGCTAACTCCTAGTCATTCTAGAGGCCTTTGTATACATGCACTTCTAGTGTGTATTTATCAATTATTCATTTTCATATTGTTATTATGATCATACATTGTTGGTCCATATTGTGCTAAGTTCTTGAGCTTCTTGATCTTGGTGTCATTTTTCCCTAAGGAAAATTCTTACAAATTATTTACACTAACTTTAGTTTACTTAGGTTAAATTCATTATTTTATTAATTTTCATGTAGACACCTAGGAGTATGCATAGTCATATGAGTTGTCTTGTTGACAACACAAGAGTTTGCACATTCAATTGAGTTGTCATGTAGACAACATAGTTGTTCAGACTCTGATTGAGCACATGGTGTCTACAACCATTTTTTTACGAGATACACCTATGTAAGCTTATCCTCTCATCATCACACAAACTCTTGTGCTCAATGGAGAATAATCCACTCTTGTTGGACATGTGGGTAGTTGTGAGGCTTATCACTTTGTTAACTCCTAGTCATTTTAGAGGCCTTTATATACAGGCACTTCTAGTTTGTATTTATCAATTATTTATTTTCATATTTTTATAATGATCATACATTGTTGGTCCATATTTTGTTATATTCTTGAGCTTCTTGATCGTGGTCTCATTTTTCCCTAAAGAAAATTCTTATAGAAACAAAGTGTTTGAAACTTGTTTTTACTGTATCAAGTTTGATCTCCATTATCAAGTTAATCAAAAATTTATAGAAGAAACTTTTTGTTATAAAAATGCTCCTCCAAGTAGACAAAGTGAGTTTATCTCATCTATTTTATGTAACGAAATAGTTGATGTTATTGGTCAATTTAAATGCATTAGAGGAACATGTGACATATTTGCTAATTTGGCTCTTTTTCCTTTGAAAATTGAAGATATTGATGTCACAAAAATGATAAATTGCAAGGGTTACAACTATGTAGGGAATGAAACTAAATTTGGGAAATAATCCAAAAGATTAGAATATGTTGAAGAGGAGATAAGTGTTGGAGCATTTAAGGAAAAATTAAAAAGTTTGATTCAACCACAAATTCATCATGTTATTTATGCAAAGTGGCAAGCACAACAATTTCAAACACTTAGAGATAGCTTTCCACTTGGAACCATTTTATCAGTTGTTGACTTTGCAGAAAACCATTCTTTCATTCATCAAAAGGCTATTTGATTGGACTACTATTTCTCAAATTAGGTGACTATTATGGTACAAGTGTGTTATCATCATGAACAATTATATTTGGATGGTATTCAAAGCACAAATGAAGCATGAGTCATTAAGAAAGAATATCACTTCTACATAAGTGATGATAAAGAACATGATATTCATTATGTAGAACATTGTTTCAAGAAATATTTTGCATATATCAAAGAAAAGGGCATAAGTATTGATAAACATTATGTTTGGTTAAGTGGGTGCAAAATCATTTAGACCATTTTATGCAGTTTTTCAATATCATCATAATGAAAATATACCACATGTATGGAGTTTCTTTGAATGTGGGTATTGAAAACGTGAACATGATGGTGTTGATGGTGTTGGAGCTTGCATCAAATGTGCCCTACAAAAGTATCAAATGAATTATAAAGGATTTGGTGCAAGAGCACCCATAATGAATGATGAATCACCAAGGTCCTTAGAACTCCTAGATTAGGCTAGATTAATCAATTAGGCATCTAGACAAAATTGTATGACATAGTTCCAAGATTGGCACTTCTATAAGCCCTTGATCAACTATGGTCAAATATGGTCAAAAGGCCTAGAATATTATAATTTTGGATTATTTCATGTTTTATTATGTTTAGGACCTATTTGGGTCATTAGATTTAAGTTTTCATAAATTTTCTTTTAGAATGCAAAAAATGCAAAATTGCTTGAAAAGTTGTCAAGCAGCTTTTGCAAATCAAAGCAAAAACTTCCCCAACAACCATAAAAAGTTTGAAATGTTGTTATGACCATTGGAAGTCCTATAATAAGCCCTTTTAGGTGGGTGATAGGCATAAAGAATGTATTTTTCAACTTTCAATCAATAAAATACCTTATTTTTACTACAAATAGCCTGTTGTCTTGTGTTTTACAAATCTATACATATTCATCTAGTGCTAAAATTTACATTTTGGGATATGTGGATGAAGTATCTTTCTAATTCTTTTGGTTCGAAGACTCCATCTATTCCCTAACTCAAGATATTCACATTTTTGTGTAAGTAGGTCCAAATTTCTTGCTAACCTAGGGTTTTGAAGCATTTTCAAGCATAGAGGAGGATTTTGCCTTTTAATGGCCTCTAGTGAAATCCTAGTCTTGGATATGTAATTTAAGATTCAAGTGGTTTCAAGTTTTTATTTGTAAGGATCCTTGAGAAATTTGATGCCCTAGGCATGCAAGTCCCATGTGCCTACTAGGAAAAGGATGCAACATCTCCCACAACTTCAACCAAATTTGGCATCAAGGTTTGAAATCAATTTTGTAACTTTTTCAGGGTTTCCCTCACATTTTTTGATAATTTTTTTGCAGGATGGAGTCTTAGAACATGTACTTCCTTTGTATATGGAGGTCCAGTTGCCCTAATTGCCTAGGTGAGAAAGTGAACAAAAGCTCATTTGTTTGTGTCATCAAACCCTAATACCTTAATATGTTTTGTAAGTCCCAAAAGGGTTTCCAAAATAGAATTATTTTCCCTAGGTTGTGTGGAGATATTTCCTTCAAAGTTTGATTTTCATAAAAAAGAGCTACTAGCATTTTCGATGGCTTAACAAAGTAACCATGTAGAAAAACTTTCATAGTTAGTTTTTAACCATTGTTTCATATCATTTGTTACCTAAATATACTATTACCATGTATTGGAGTCTTCCTTGGTCATTTAAATAAGTTTAAGGTTGTTTTCCCAAAATTGGTCAATTTGTGGATTTTGAGCAACTTGTGATAAGTTGTCTTGTTCATAAGGTTCCCTAGTGATTAGGGTCTTCCTTGTTTAGGTGTAGGGTTTTGATAACTTGGTATCATCCTTGTAGCACTTTTTATTGGTGTTTTCACATTTTATCATCTTTACCAAGAGATTTGGTTGAAGGACTTCAGTGGAGAGGGTTTTTGGACCAATTGATCACCTACTGATCAACCCCAATAGGCTCCATTGCATCAAGTGGTATCAGAGCCATGGCTCTTACTAAAGAAGATGAAGAAATCCCTACTAGGGTAAAAAATGTTGAGTTATCAAAAATAGTGAGAGAGCAAAGAGCAACCAATGTTGCTCTTGCACAAAGGTTGAGAGAACTAGAAGGCAGGGTAGACAAGCAAAAAAGGGCACAATCTGATGATGAAGATCAAGATGCTAAGGCTGATGACCTTGAAGAAGAAAAAGAAGTACCTACTAAATAGAGACCACTCTTAAATTCTCTAAAATCCATGGAGAAAAGAACCATGGAGGGGAAGTTGGAATTGCCAACTTTCAATAGAAAAATGAATGTTGATGTAGCATTGGATTTGATAGAAGTCTTTACTAGTTTCTTTGAGTGTGAAGACATTCTAGAGAAGTAGAGGGTAAATATGGAAAATTCCAAGTTGAAGGGAGAATCCCTAACTTGGTGGAACTTCATCTAGATAGAGAGGGTGAAGAAAGGAAGAAGCATGATTTCTTCTTGGGATAGAATGGTGGTGCTAGTAAGGGAGACATATGTGCCTAAAGATTATGGGGTATAACTCCATAGGAGAAAAAAAAAGTCTAAAGAAAAATAATCAAGATGTTAATTCCTATATAGAGGAGTTTTTAAAATTGTGTATGAAGATCAACACAATAGAGGATCAGGAAGAAAAGATAGCAAGGTACATGAGTGGCCTTAAGTTGCCCATCCAAGAAGAACTCAACCTTCACACCCCATGTTCTATGAACAAGTGCTATCAATTAGAACTCAAGGTGGAAGAAAAATGGAAGAGGAGGTAGGATCAAAAAAAAAGGAAAGGAGAACAATAAAAACTTCAAACCCAAGAGCAATTCTTAGAAAAAGGGGTAAAATAGTGGAAATAAACCTACTAATTAGAATAAGGATTAGGGAAGACAAAGTTTTAAGGGAAACTATAGAGGAGGAAAGTCTTTTAGAAGAAGAAGAAGAGGCAATGACCCTCTCATATGCTTCAATTGTAATCAAGTAGGTCACCATGTAGGAAAGTGCCCTGAAAAAAGAAACAATAATCAAGGGGAAAGAAGAGCACAAATTTTGGAGGAAGAACAACTTGATTATAGAGAACTTGAACTTGTGGAAGGAGCATATCTAATGATGAGGGAAGCATTAATGTAGATCTCTCACACCCAAGAGCCACCCTAAATAAAAAATCTCTTCAGGACACAGATCAAGTGCCAAGGCAAGGTATGCAGTTTGTTGATTGATTTAGGTTCTACTAAAAATCTAGTTTCCTCTGAAATGTTAGAAAAACTTAAACTACCTAAGAAACCCCACCCCTTTCCATATCATGTTTCTTGGCTAACAAAGGGTCAACAAACCTTAGTGATAGAACAAGCATGGGTAGAATTTTCTTTAGCAAATTTCAAGGATAAGGTTCTTTGTGATGTTGTAGAAAAGGATGCATCTCATATAATCCTAGGAAGACCTTGGCAATATAATGTTGATGTCATCCACCACTGCAAGAAGTATACCTATTCTATAACTAGGAATGGTGTAACTTTCACCATGAAGCCCATGCTTGATCCTAAAGGAGAACCTACTATTGTAACCATAGGGGAGAAAGAAATGATTAAATCCTTGAAGGAACCTGATGACCAAGGTTTTATTTTAGTCTCTAAGCCAAAGGAAAACATAACCTCTAAGGGCAAGGATCCTATCCCTAAAGAAATACAAGATCTGCTGCAAAAGTACAATTAGGTTTCTGTTACTGATCTACCCACAAGCCTCCCTCCCATTAGAGATATTTATCACCAAATTGACTTGATCCTTGGCTCTTCCCTACCTAACAAGGTACCCTATAAAATGATACCAACTCAACATGATGAAATTTCCAAGCAAGTGAATGAATTGATGGAAAAAGGTCTAATAAAAAGGAGTTTAAGTCCTTGTGTTGTTCCATCTTTCCTTGCTCCTAAAAAGGATGGAAAATGGAGGTTATGTACTGATAGTAGGGTTATCAACAAGATTTCCATAAGGTATAGATTCCTCATGCCTAGAATTCAGGATCTGTTGGATCAACTAGGAGGAGCTTGCTATTTCACCAAGATAGAATTGAAGTTTGGATACCATCAAATCAGAATAAAACTAGGTGATGAATGGAAGACAACATTCAAAACTATTGAAGGTTTGTTTGAATGGTTAGTAATGTCCTTTGGTTTAAGAAATGCCCCTAGTACTTTTATGAGGCATATGAATGAGATATTCATAGATTTTATTGGCAAATTTGTTGTTATTTACCTTAATGACATACTAATATTCAGTCATAGCAAGGATGAGCATCTTGATCATGTGTAATAGGTACTAAGGAGGCTTCATCAGCACAAGTTTGTGATCAACTTGGAAAAATGCATGTTTATGAAGAAGGAACTTGTGTTCCTAGGATTTGTGATCTCACAAGGTACCCTCAAGATGGATCCTAGAAGGGTTGAAGCAATCATCAATTGGCCTCCACCAAAGAACTAAGGTGATGTAAGAAACTTCCATGGTCTTGCCACCTTCTATAGGAAGTTTATCAAAAACTTTAGTTATGTGTGTGCACCCATGCTTGACACCATCAAAGGAGGAAAGAAGACTAAATTTGCTTGGACAAAGGAAGCCAATGATGCATTTCAGTACTTGAAGAATAGATTCTCTCAATACTCAATCTTGGTTCTACTTGATTTCAATAATATTTTCACCATGGAAAATAATGCAAGAAATTTGGCCATAGGTGCAGTCCTAAGTCAAGAAGGTAAGATAGTAGCTTTCTTTTCTGAGAAACTAAATGATGCTAAGGAAAAGTGTTCAACTTATGACTTGGAGCTTTATGCCATGGTACAAGCCCTCAAGGAATGGAGGCACTATCTAGTCCCAAAGGGGTTTGTAGTAAACACTAACAACCATGCATTGAGTTTCTTCAATTCTCAGGAAAAGCTATTTGTCAGACATTTGAAATGGATGGAGCAGTTGTAGGCTTATAATTTCAACATCAAACATAAGAGAGGTGTTGCAAACAAAGCTGTTGATGCCCTTAGCAAAAGGGTTGGTCTAGTTGAAGAGGTACAGCTACAAATTATGGAAATTGATTCCCTTAAGCACTTATATGCTAATGATCCTAATTTTGTAGAGATTTTTCAAGTTTGCATAGAGATGGTTGGAAAATACCATACATATTGCTCTAAATATCTGATTAAAAATGGACTCTTATTCAAAGGAGCTCATTTATGCATTCTTAAATTCTTAATAAGGACAAATATCATCAGGGAGAAACATTGTGGTGGTCTAGGAGGGCATTGACAAGACAACATACATGGTGAAAAGGAGATATTATTGGTCAAGAATGAACAATGAGGTAAATAAGCTCATTGAGACTTGTACCATCTGTCAACAAGCCAAAGGTGTTTCAACAAATCAGGGGTTATATCAACCCTTACCAATCCCCACAAGACCTTTGGAATCAATCTCAATGGATTTTTTTATGGGACTACCTATAATTAAGCAAGGTTTTGATAGTTTTTTCGTGATAGTGGATAGATTTAGTAAAATGGTCCATCTTATACCATGTAAAAGCACAAATGATGCTTCTCATATTGCACATCTTTTATTTAAAGAATTAGTTAGGATCCAAGGTTTACCACAAACTATTGTATCTGATAAGGATGTAAAATTTCAAGGCCATTTTTGAAGAACACTTTTTATGAAACTTGGTACTAACCTAACCTACAATTATGCCTACCATCCACAAATTGATGGGCAGACTGAGGTGGTGAATAGATCTTTAGGAAATCTCCTAAGATGTCTCACAAAATAGTATGCTTAGAGTTGGGATCTACTCTTTCCCTAAGCAAAGTTTGCATTTGATGACTTCATGAATAGAACAACAGGCAAGACTCCCTTCCAATTAGTTTATGGCCTTAATTCGAAGGGACCGTTCAACCTATTAGAACTACCATCTAATTTTAAAATAAGTGCTTAAGGAGAAGAGTTAGCAGAAGTCATTGCAAAGGTGCAGCATGAGGTCAAGGAAGCATTACAGAGGTCAACATTGAAATACAAAGAACATGCTAATAAGAAAAGAAGGGAAATTCACTTCAAAGTTGGAGACAAGGTTGGGCATATTTGAGAAAAGAGATACTACCTAAGGGTAGGTATTCCAAACTTTAGATGAAGAAAGTAGGACCATTTAGTATACTCAATAAGATGGGTGAAAATGCATATGAGATTTCTCTCCCTCCTACCTTGAAAATTTCTCTAGTCTTCAATGTTGCATACCTCACTCCATACAAAGGTATAATAGATTCAGCAAGTGGACAAGGTGAGCAAGCAAACATCCATGATGAAGATTATGTAACTGATCTCCCTTAAAGAAAACTAGGGGAGTTAGAAGAAATTTTGGACTCCAAGTTTCTAAAGCATACCAGACCAAGAAGTACATGTAGTACTTAGTCAAGTGCAAAGGGCTCCTCAATATTGATGCAACTTGGATGACAGAAGACTAGATCAAACAACATGATACTTTTGTGGAGCAATTGCCCTCAAGTAGGAACTTGAGTTTTAAAACACAAGGGGAGTATGGTGCAGGAGAAAGCACAATGAATGATGAATCACCAAGGTCCTAAGAACTCCTAGATTAGACTAGATTAATCAATTAGGCATCTACACCAAATTGTATGACATAGTTCCAAGATCGGCACTGTTATAAGCCCTTAGTCAACTATGGTCAAAGATGGTCAAAGGGAATAGAATCTTAGGATTTTGGATTATTTCATGTTTTATCATGTTTAGGACCTATTTGGGTCATTAGATTTAATTTTTCATAACATTTTCTTTTAAAATGTAAAAAGTGCAAAAATTGCAAAATTGCTTGAAAAGTTGTCAAGCAACTTTTGCAAATCAAAAAAAAAAAATTTCCCCAATGACCATAAAAAGTTTGAAATTTTGTTATGACCATTGGAAGGCCTATAATAAGCCCTTTTAGGTGGGTGATAGGCATAGAGAATGTATTTTCAACTTTCAATCAATAAAATACCCTACTTTTTACTACAAATAGCCTATTGTCCTATGTTGTACAAATATGTATGGATTCATATATGCTAAAACTTACATTTTTGGATAGATGGATGAAGTATCTTTCAATGCTTCTAGTTTGAAGTCTCAATATATTCCCTAACTCAAGATATTCACATTTTTGTGTAAGTAGGTCCGAATTTCTCGCTAACCTAGGGTTTTGAAGCATTTTCAAGCATAGAGGAGGACTTCGTCATGGGAATTTAATGGCCTCTACTGAAATTCTATTGTTGGATATCGACTTTAAGATGCAAGTGGTTTATAGTTGTACTTGCAGGGATCCTTGAGAAATTTGATGCCCTAGGCATGCAACTCCCATGTGCATGCTAGGAAAAGGATGCAACATCTCCGACAACTTCAACCAAACTTGGCATCAAGGTTTGAAATCAATCTTTAACTTTTTTAGGGTTTCCCTCACATTTTTCCCATAATTTTTTTTTAGGATGGAGTCTTACAACATGTACTTCCTTTGTAAATGGAGGCCTAATTGCCCTGATTGCCTAGGTAAGAAAGTGAACAAAAGCTCATTTGTTTGTATCATAAAACCTTGGTTTCGTAGTATATTTTGTAAATCCCAAAAGGGTGTCCAAAACTTTTAAAATTTCCCTGGTTTATGTGGAGATATTTCCTCTAAAGTCTAATTTTCATCAAAAAAGGCTACTAGCCTTTTGGATGGCTTAACAAAGTAACTATGTGGAAAATCTTGCATAGTTTGGTTTTAACCATTCTTTTAAGTCATTTGACCTAAATAGACTATTACCATGTATTTGAGTCTTCCTTGGTCATTTGAAGAAGTTTAAGGTTGTTTTCCCAAAATTGGTCGATTTGTGCATTGTGAGAAACTTGTGATAAGTTGTCTTATTCATAGGGTTGCCTAGTGATTAGGGTTTTCCTTGTTTAGGTGTAGGGTTGTGATAACTTGGTATCATCCTTGTAGCACTTGTGATTGGTTCTTTCACATTTGATCATCTTTACCAAGAGATTTGGTTGAAGGACTTTAGTAAAGAGGATTTTTGGACTGGTTGATCACCTATTAATCAACCCCACTAGGCTCAATTGCATCAAGAGTTCACATAAATAATGCATGTGATGTTGTTGAATGGAGCAAGATGCATTTGTCATCAAACAAGGTTGGTTCATCATCAAGAATGAATCAAGCAATACCATGTAGAGTCTTCTAGGAGTTATCGAGTACATGTTCATTTTTATTTTTCTTATTTAATTTAAGTTAAATATTGTGTGTGTGTGTGTGTAAAATCTCTAATTTTTATGTATATATTAAATATGTCTTCATGTGTGGATAGAAAAACTATTCATGGTTGCAAAATAATAGAAAAAACACAATCTTTATATTATGTTATGAGTACCAATCATCGCAATTGGACTTTGTACATGAGAGACTATTCATGTTTTTTTTGGTGTTGCATTGTTGATAATTATTATGAATGCATCAATCAGAAATATGGATATGTATGTCCATGGACTTTGGTACCACTTGTTGTTACTAATATAGATAATGGAGATGAAGATGAAAACTTTGATGACATTCTTTTGATTTCTACTAATTATAACCATATATCTGGACTAGTTCGAATTGGTAAGTATTTTTAATTTAAAAAATAATATATTTATATATTAAAGTCACAACCTAAAAATTTAGCTCACATATACATTTATGTATTTCTTGTGTGTAGGGGAAGTCTTTGCAGTTATTACTGAGCCTAAAAATGTAGAAAGAGTAACTTACTATTTATTGTGTTGCACTGCAAAATGGATAAAGTTAACTGAACCTGAAGAAAGCGATGGAATTTTATTCCCTACATTTTATTTTATATATATATATATATACTTATATTATGAACTTATTTATTAAATAAACACATTTTTAACATCTAAATGAATGGTGTGCAAGTTCGGTTATTTTGGAGGGAACATATCTCAACCAAAATAGATTAGTGAAACATGGAATTCACTTTGTTGATTACCAACCTGACAATAAGGTGCTTCAATATATTCACCATGTTATTGCTACCTTCATTACCCTACATCTAGTTAAACATCAAATTGGACATCGCAAGTGGAGACTAGATATTGGGGACCATGAGAGAATATTAGATGTTCTCCATGAGTGTGTAGAGCCACTTGAGATATTTCACATTTATGGCTTTCCTAGATATTTCATAAATTTATCAAGTTACTCAAGAAATATTTTTTAAAATATATAAATTTAATACATCTAATACTTATACATGTATGTTCATTTCATTTTTAAGACAAGTATATTGTTGGAAATCTAATGACATATAGGTGACTGGGGGGGTGAATCAAGAACCTCTTAAAACTTTTCACTTGAATATTTCTACTTTACTTTATTAGATTTTCTAATCTACTATGAACCATGAACATAAAGCAATAAAGAAATCAACACCATCATACTTTGACACAATATTTAGTAACCTAAAAACCCTTCAAGGAGAAGGTAAAACTAGGGTATGGATGACACCCACAATGCTTCACTATTGCAGTAACAAAGTTGACATGTTAAGGCTTACAAGTGATCACTTCTACTGATCTACTATGTTAGGAGTAAGAAGGATTGTTAGGTCCACCTTGTGAAATGATTTTATAGTACAATGAAGTATGTACTTTGTTAAGAGATCTTGCAAAGGACTGTTAGGTCCACCTTGTTAAAGGATTTACTTGATGCAACTTTTAGGAAGCAATTAGCAGGATGATTCTTGTTTGCAACTTTATTTGCTAATGTAGACCCTTTGAAGATTGTAATCACCAAACTATGATAGATATGTATCTGCTCTGTCCTTTATACTACTCTGGAGCATGTTTACTCAATTTTCTCTATCTTCTTCTTGTTTTCCATGTTCGCTTGCTTCACTTGCTTATGTCTTTTTCATTCATGTCTTTCACTTCTCATTCTTATTCTTGTACTTTGGCAAAATAATTTACTTTTCTTATATATCCATCAATCAATATTTTCATTCTATGTCAGCTCAAACAAGGTGTCTTTACAATAATCAAATTAAACCTTTAGGTCAACTAAATGTTGATACTCGGATCACACTATGCACTTAGGTGTTATTCTGATGCTTGGGAAATTTAGTGAGTGTAGGTGATAGTCTATCACTCGGGTAACAATAGATTCCTTGCTTAAATTGGATACTTGGTTCATACTAAGAACTTGTCAAATATTGCAAACTCAGTTCACACTATTAACTTGGTTCACACTTAGAACTCGATTTACACAGTGATGCATGCTCATAAGATAGTGCTTGATTAACATAGGATATTCTCAATTTTCTTAGGCTATGCTAAAGCATGTTGATTTAAGGAAAGCTTGGTTGTATTATTAACCAACCTTACTAGATGACTTAAGTGTTTTGTCACTAATTGACAATATGTCTTTTTGTAGGGTCAACAATCTCCCCCTTTGGCATTACTGACAAAAAAACTTATCTTTTGTACTTTTTTCAACAATCCAAAAACTCTTAATCAAAATTTTCTATCAAAGTCCCCCTTTTCATATGTAACTTGGTTTGAATTGAAAAATCGTGGTTCAGTCACAACTGAATGAATTTTAGTTTTTCAAAATTATTTTTGTCCATTTATAGATCTTCTTTATATACATATATTTTCCCCCTATATATATTCCTCTATATATACATAGATGTTTTTTTTCTTATACATTTTCCTCTGCATATTCCCCCTTGTTTTGTTACAAATGCCATTAACATATGATTACAAGATTATACAAAAATGATTGAGGAAATCATGATGCACTTTCAAAATTAAAGACATAGTTCTATCCCATTTTTATTTTAATAACTTCAAAATGTGCAGTTCAATGTGAAGTTCAACTAATAACCCCATCATGAGATCTGCAAGTGAGAAATTTGTATCATGAATTAGTGTCTTTACATTGAAAGGTGTTTCTACATCACATTCATGTGAGGAAGTATCATACTTTGAATATACGTTACTATTGCCCTAATCCTAGCTTCCTCCCTCATTAGTTTGACTTGTAAATCTATCAAAAATCTAACCTTCACAAAATGATTAGAGCTAGAACTCGGTTCAAGTACTAAGTGACTAGCACTATTTTTCAAGTCTTCATCAATCTTGACCAGCTTTTCCTTTATTTCCTTGGTGAAAATTGAAGTATCGTATAGTTTTTTGTTTAAAGAGAAAACATTATTTATAGCTCCTTCTAGTGTAGCAATAAGAGTGAATAATTCCACTTGATCAATGTAAATCTTCTTGGCTACATTTTCCAAGACTTTATTCTCAAATTTCCTTTTTACATTTTGCAAAAGTTTATCCTAGCCATCTAAATCCTTATTGAATTTATGCACAACATCAATTAATTTCTCAATGATATGGGCTTTATCATTTACCTCAACTTTCATTTTGTCCAAAAAATTGTCCATCATGTCTTCAAGAAGCTTTCCTTTGTCCTTTTCTACCTTGATTTTCCTTTGCTAAGCCCTTTTTTCTCCATAGTTCATTCAAGATCTACATCTATTCAATAGAGAGATTAGATTGATCCCAATTTGGAATCAAAATCTTTGTATCAAAGTCAATCTCTTCTAAAACCTTTTCTTTTTCCTTTCCCTTGGCACTCGGAGATAGTATAATTTATTTACCTTTGTCTTCATCCTTCTTCTCTTCTTCACTCAGTTGACTCTTGCTTTCTTCTTTACTTCCTTTGCCAACTATGTCCTCATCCTTGCCTAATTTTTTTTTTTGGTTATGCTTGGCCCAAAGGTAGTCAAAGTCTATTTCTTGATTGCTACTTGGGTTGATGCAGGACTTTATTTCTTCTTCTCTTTACTCTCTACCTTTTCTGAATTTGATGGAACAATGGCTTGGCTCCAAGAAGTGGGTAGAGAGGCTATTACTATAGCTACCATCATCTTTGAATCTAATTCTTCAATAGTTTGTACATCTAGTGTTTCATCTTTATCTACCTTATTCTCTTCCTCAAAAATGATTTTTATTAGAAAAAATTTGAAATGATTTGAATCTAGGATTTTTCTTTTTTTCATGCTTGGTCATGGCCTCCTTGATTTCTTCTTTAGTAAAGTGTAGCATGACACTTTTCAACATTTTTTCTCTAATGTTCCTTTGTATCTTCATAGCATTTATCCATCTTTATGTCACTACCTTTAGTAAGACTTCTGGAGCTTGGCTTTTCATCTCGTTAAGAACATATTTCTATCTTGCCATCTTTTCAACCAAAGCATCCTCCATCTACTACTACTTCTCCTTGCTCCTAGATTCATATCTAATATATTTTAATCCAGCCATACCACTTCCTTCCTTCAATCTTTTCAATTGCTTCTCAAAGGATAGTGGGGGCTTCTTTAGTTGGATGATAGGTGTATTTTCTTCTTCTTCTTCATCATCACCCTCCTAAAGCTTCAATTTCCTCCTTGACTTTATGTTAGTGGTGATCACAAGGGTAGCTACCTTCTTAGGTGTATCTTTCTTTGGTGCAAACTTGATCACTTTTCCCTTCTTCTTTGTAGGTTCTTCTTCTTTTTCTTCCTCCTCTTCTTCTTCATCCTCCCCTTTTCCCTCAGTGAGCATAAAAGGGTCATCCTTCTTGTCTAATTTCATCTAAATATTTCCCATTCTTTTCTTTCCTCTCTTCAAAATTTGTGGGATCTCTATTTCTAGAGATCATATGGCTTTAGTCTCCTCATATGTGCTAAAATATGTAGCCTTAGGGTCAATTGGCTCATTTAGTAGAGCCTCAATGATATCTGAAGTATCATTAATGTTTACCTCATGCCCCAAAGGTTTTACCCATGCTATCCTAGGTATAACTACTTGAATGTGAGTGTTGTCACAGTCAACTGGGAAGAAAATATCTTGTTCATACTACTTAACTATCTATTGAGGAATCTTGAACTTGTTCTGCATCTTTTCCTTAAAATTTTCAAAGTATGCATCCATAATGCCATCAAAATTTTCTCCTAAATCATTAATGAAATCATTGATATGGTATATAACAGGTCTATCCTTTCTCCAAACCACATTACCTGTAGAAGGGAAGAAAATTTGAACATAGAAAAACAAATGTACCAGAAGAGAACCAAACTTACAAACATTCTTCTTTGATGCCCAAATGCTCTCAATGTTCTTTCCTAGTTGGCTTAGCTACAACTCGGCTAGGTCAAAAGACATATTATTCTTCACAACCTTGTAAGTTAGGTCAACTACCTTATAGGGTACACTATTAGGTCTACTCAAGCTATAGATCTTGTGGGAAATTACATGGATTCCAAACTTGATCTCCATGTCTATGACATTGTTCAATTTCATACCCCTATCATCCCACACTACTAGGATTTTCTTTGCAAGCTCGCATCGAGCTAGGGATTTGGTAGTTTTAGGTATATCTAACATAGGGTAACTTATGACTCAATGGATCATCTTCTTTGTGATATTCACCGATTGCTCAAGCCAGAAGGACATATCATGAACCCTACTTAAAACATATCTGATCCACTTTACTTGAGAATTCCTCAGCATGTACAGTGCATGAGTCAAACCCTTGACTTCCAAATGTCTTTGCTTAGGTTTTAACACTCCATTCTCACACAATGCATTATATGCCTCATTTAGCTCAAAAGAACCTAATTCTTGAATCATGCAATGATAAAATGACCTAATGTCATGGATCAACAATACCTTTGGAGGAATGACTGAGTAAGCTCCCAATGGGCCTTTCTACTCAGGAATTATAGGATAAAGCTTGAATTTTGGCCTTTCTACTCAGGAATTATAGGATAAAGCTTAAATTTTGGTGCTTCACATACAACATTCTTCAACAACATCTCAGAACCCTTCTTCTCCTTTTCACTAGAGCTAGATGCCATTTCACTCAATAATGAATAATTATGCTGACTAAAAACCTTTCTAGTCAAATGTACTTTTGTAAATTTGCTCCAACAATAATTTTCTCTTGATCACTTTGGGTTCAAAATTTGTTCTGCTCAAACTAGTTTCTAAAATCATGGTGAAAAAATGAACTTCTAATTGCATCTTTTATACAAAGTTAAACTTTTAGGGTCTAATAAATGTTCTATACTTGGTAGGTGAGAAGTGTCTACAAGGTCTTTGAACTTAAGCTTGGCATGAACTGAAGCTTAGTTAGAACTAGTTTCTAACTTGGTTTTGCTTGGTGATGCTTAATAGCTTTGTTATAGCTGAATTTTAACTTGGTTAAAACATAGTTCCCTTCACTTGTCTTAGTGCATCTTTGTATGCAGATTTAGACTGATCTTTCTTGCTTATTTTGATCCAATGTAGGATCTTCTTTGTATTTATAGTTTTAGCCATCTCCTTGAATACTTAGTTGGATGTGGATGCTTCACCCAACTTGTTGTTTTGGATGATAATAGCTTCATCTTCTTGCCTTATGTTTTCCTCTAATTTCCTTACCCATTTTTGATTCATATGAGTTTTGATCTTTTCAGCCTTTGTTTTCCCTTTATTCTCTTCACCAGAATTTGTTGTATCTCAATTCATACAATTTCTTCCCAAGTGACCTATCTTTTTGCATACATAATGTCTTACATTACAATATATTTTCCTAAAACATGTTCTTACACAATTTTCTCCAATGTGGCCATATTATCCACATAAATAACATCGTCCCCATGTGTTGTAGTCCCAACAAATAAATGATCTTTTTTCTAGTTCCATTGTGCTAATTATTCGTATTCTATTAATTTGATCTACACTCTAAAGATTTGTGACCATGCTTGTGGCATGTGAAACAATTTCCTTCAAACTTTGATCTACCTCTACATTCATTTGCCTTGTGTACATATTTGTTACAATTATAACAATGACCTTTGAACTTGGGTTGCAAAGTGTTACTCCAACAAATGTTTGATGTATGACCTATTTTTCCACAATTGTTACATGTAGGCCTTTTTTTCTTTTGTGCTCCTTGTTGTGATGATTCTCCTTGATTAGTATACCCTAAGCCAATAATGCCTTTAAGTCTATTCAAAGTTTGTTCATACAATTGATTCACACTTTTTTGTGACCTCAACCTTCTTTCATTGAGTTCCTTTTCAAATCTTGTCTCATCTTGGTTATTGATATCTTTACTCTCAATCCTAATCAAATGAACATCATGGGTGAATTATTGCAAAAGAGAGCTAAGTAACAAAAGCTTAGAGAAGAGAAGAGAAAGAAAAACCAAGTGCTTGAAGATATAAAGGACATATTTGTAGATGCACTAAGTATTGAGGTTGATAGTACACAACCTATTTTGGATCAATTAGTAGAATTTTTCTAGAAATTCATTGAAGACTTGAATGGACATGATAAGCTACTACAAAGAGTAGAAAAACAATTTTAGAACAAGGTATTGGAACAAGCGGCACAAAAAATTGCAATAAACCAAGTAGAATTGTCTAGTACTCTTGTTTCATTGGAGACATCTATAAATAATGTCACTTCATTATTTTTTAAGTTGTGTAACACATTTATCTTCACACAAGTGCACACCAACTATCACTTGACCCAAGCCATAATTCTGCTCATTATTCAAAGATTAGATTTCTAACAAATTTGCAAGCATAATTACTAAATGAAGAAGCCAGGATCAGGGCCACACTTGCAGAAATCCAAGACATGATTCTTCCAAACATGGATGGATTGCAGACACACATTACACATGCTAGGACACTCATCTATGACAATAAATTCTCCGTAGTTGATCACATGATGGAGTTGTCAATAGAAGTTCAAATTGCATTGCATGCAAGCAAGGTGTTACAAGAAAAATGGGACAAGAAAATGACATTGATCCTGAAGATACACTCTAAATTCTTTTCACATTTTGGTATTAACATATAATATACACCTTTGGCATTTATGTCAAAAAGGGGGACAAGTAAAGTATAGATGAATGTATATATGTATAAAGAGGGAGAAGTATATGTAAAGAAATGTAAAGGATACATGTATGGCAGAGCAATACTCCAGGTATATGTATGAGAGAATAGTATTGTATTGTACAGATGAGTAGAAAACATCTTTTACAAAAGCAATTTTGAAAAATCTGAAAAATAGAGTATGTTAACGAGTTGTAGACACATAATGGAATTAAAAGAATGTTTTGACTTATAATTTTGAGTATTCTATTTTTGGATGATAAGTATTTTTGAAACTAATGCCAAAGGGGGAGATAGTTAAGGTCAAATTTTCTATTAGTGACTCACACTTAGTCAATATAGAGTTGCTACCGAGCTTTAGAACCTATGTACAGTTTATGTTGAGTGTGTTTACTAAGTTGTTTAGTGCAAGTGATGGAGACTCCAGCATTAATCAAGTTCCATAGAGTTAACCAAGTTTCACAGTGTTAACCATGTTCTCTAGTGTCTAATGAGCCAATAGTGTTAGTGATGTGAATCTAGTGTTGATCGAGTCATGGAGTGTCAACCGAATGATTCAGTATATGTTGAGTTTTGTAGTGTTTACCAAGTCACGCAGTGTTGATCAAGTTCAAGCTACTTGGAAGTGATTAGTATGAACTGAGCCTCTTCATCAATTGAGTGCCAGACAATGTTGAGTGTCGGCAATGGTTGCCAAGTATCAAAACATCACTAAGTTTGTCTTCAAAACCTAAGTTATAGCAATTGGGCCAGCTTTGTGAATTTTGGTGAAACTTGTATTGTAGCTAACTCTAGTACATTGTGATTTGCATTGGTATATATGTAATTCATTATATCATATCCAAATATGGAGTGTAAGCATATGATGAGCAAAAGTGTGAATTAAAGAATGCTACAAGTAGTATACGGGACATCAAAGTAGTATCTATCATAACAAGGTGATCATTACAATTCAAGGAATCTCAACCAACAAATCAAAGTTGCAAATCAAAGATCAGCTACTTTTTTATCCTAACATGTGTATCAATCAAATCCTTTAATAGGGTAAAATTAACAATCTTTGAAAAATCTCTTTACTAAGTGCATACTTCATTGTATGTTTTGCAAATCCTATAACAAGGTGGACCTTACAGTTCTTATTGCTCCTAATAGGGCAGATCATCAGTTGTGATCCTTAAAAGGCCAACTTTATACTATAATACTAAATCTTGTGGGTATCATCCCCACTCCAGTTTTACTTTCTCTTTGGAAGGTTTTTGGGTCACCATAGCTTGTGTCAAATTGCTATGAATGTTTATTTGCTTTCATTCTTTCATGCAATTAGATCATAATATTATATGAAGGATTAAGTGGTGAAATAAGATTAAGTTTTATTGGTTCCTGATTCACCCCTCCACTCTTAGTAACCTTGCCTACCTCATATTTCCAACAATTCTTTGTTCTTAGATTGATGATTTCATGATTTGTATTATCTAGCTAATTTGTCATGTTTGCATGATGTTGAGATAGTTGTTAGATTTCATTGGTCTTTTCTTCTAGTCTTTTTTAAGTAAGCTTTTATCTTCATCTGCTATTTCTCTATCATTCACTATTTTTTTCTTTTGGTCCACAACTTCGCATAGCCTAACTAGGTGACTTTCCTATTCTCACTTCAATTTTCTTACTTCTTCTTGTAGAGAGGCATTCCTTCTTAGTAGATCTTCTATGGTTGCATTTGCTTCTTTTAAACTTATTTCTCTATGAAGGTCTTTTATTTGTTCTTCTATGTATAGATTGGCATTCATCTATATAGCCAATTCTTTTCTTCTTTTCAGAGAGTGAGTGAGTTTCTCCTTGAGTTTCTTTACTTGTTCCATATCTATATGTAAATCAAGTTTGCCATTCTCAATAGATTTCTTTAACTTATACACTTTCATTTCCTTAGATCTTTATTCTCAAGTTATTAAGCCTTTGATAGGATAACCTTGCCCAAATACCAATGATTGGAAATGTAATGACATACAGGTGACTAAGAGGGGATCAGGGGTGAATCGGGAACCACTTAAAACTTTTCACTTGAATATTTTACTTTACTTTATTAGATTGTCTAATCTAATATCATGTATGAACATAAAGCAATAAATAAATCAATCCCATTACACTTTGACACAATATTTGGTAACCTAGAAACCCTCCAAGGAGAAGGTAAAACTAGGGTGGGGATGACATCTACCATGCTTCACTACTGTAGTAATAAGGTTGGCCTGTTAAGGCTTACTACTGATCTACTCTATTAGGAGTATGAAGGATTGTTATGAAAGGATTTTACAATATAATGAAGTATGTACTCTATTAAGAGATCTTGCAAAGGACTGTTAGGTCCACCTTGTTGGAGGATTTACCTGATGCAATTTTTAGGAATAAATTAGTAGGATGATCTTTTTTTGCAACTTGATTTTCCAATATAGATTCTTTGAAGATTGTAATTACATGACTATGATAGATATGTCTCTTTTCTATCCTTTATACCGCTCTATAGCTTGTTTACTCAATTAGCTCTACCTTCTTCTTGTTTTCCATATTCATTTGCTTCACTTTCTTATAGCTTTTTCATTCATATTTTTTACTTCTCATGCTTACTCATGCACTTAAACAAAATAATTTAACTTTCTTATATAACCATTAAACAATATTTTCATTCCAAGAGGTGTCTTTATATAACCTATCTAGTGAGATCAACCAATTCTCAGCATCATATCTAGTACCTTCTCTGTTGAAAAGTTTGACTTTGACCCGTAGTAGATCTTTCATCTGGATGGATTGGCTAGACTACCTTCTACTTTCAAGGTTCCTCCCTTTAGGACTCCTAGACCTATCTCTATCTCCATGCTCTGAATGATGAGCTCTATCCTGCAAAGGTAGACACACTAGGATCTCCTTGACCAAATCTCTAGTGATTAGTCCTTTTGTCTCAAGATGTTGATTAACACTGTTGTCCCCTCTAGCCTCTTCCTGAATAGGGTCTCCTAAATGGACCAAGGAAGGGCTACGGTGACTAACTCTCCCATGACTTCTACCATGTCCTAAGCTACAACCCCTAGCAACAGATCTAGAACCAGATCTAGAACTAGAAGTCATCTCTCCTACAACACCGAAACACAAGAACGACATCTAAAATTCATCATAAAACATAAGGTCATAACTTACCAACATAAAGAAAGAATCTAGAAAGTGTTATAAGTTTCCTAATTCCATGTTCAGAATTTGTATTGTTTCTAAGTTTGTTGTTCAATAGTTTGGTTTCAAGTTTAGTGTCAATATAAGTTTTTCATTTAAGTGAGTTGCAAGTTTACTAATTGCTCAAGTGATGGTGTACATTATGCCCAGAGTTCCCAATGTTGAAACTCGGCTCTGATACCAGATGTAACATCCTGCTTGGGAACCCAAGAGAAATAAATCTAACATGTTACAATGTTTAATGAACTATTTTTTTTTTAAAGTTTGAACAACATCAAGATAACATTAATGCAAAAGCAATATGAACATACACATCAAATACACATTAGCAATTACAGATAAAGTTTCAATTCCTCAAGGGTTCCTTTACATTGACTCACATTTAAGAAGTTTAAATTAACTAGTTTAAGTTTCAATTACAATGTCTCCTGAACATAAAGAAATAATAGATGCATAATCACATAAGAAAATACATAAGTATAACTAATACAATGAAAGTACATCCAATAAATAACATCCATTGCACATGTCATAGGGTATGTGAGAATAGATACAATACATCAAAATCCATGATAGGATATATACATCAACTAAAAAGAAGTCTCTAAGATAAGAATAAGAATGATAAAGGTACATCTCCTGCAACAAACATCCAATAGCTAACAATGTGAGGGGGGGACCCAAATTGTAAGAAGACACTACCTCTTGACTGTGTGGTCACCTAGTCAGGTTTCCACTCCCAGTGTGTAGGGAAGATACTGAATGATCCACATATGACTAACCAATCATAAAACATTCCTAGGCAAGGAATTCCTAATAGACAAAACTACCTCAAAGGTAACACATACTACTTAAGAAGATAAGATAATCCAAAAAGAATGAACACTCAATCCAATACCAACACCACATAACCAAACATCATACATGAACCAAGTACAAATTGAGTGCCAAGATCATAAGATAAAGTCAATGAAAGATATTCACCTCAAGTCAAGAACCACATGTCCAAAAGTACATCATCCATGAATCACAAATTATCATCAATGAAAGTAAATAACCACAATAAACACATCCAACGATAAGTACACCACTAGAGGTACAAACAAAATCTATAAAGGAGACTCAAGCTACATACTACAGAGTGTCATCACATGGTCAAACTAGTTGAGTTACCCTAGATTGATCTCTCAATGGACCATGGACCATCAAGCGTTGAGTTACCCTGGACTAGTTACTCTGAATCCCAAACCCTCAACATGACACATGTGGAACTAGAATACCCTCTCAAGAAGATGAGGCAAACCAGTCATAGTGTCCTCCCATTCCCATCCTTAGTCTATACAAGCACTCAAGGCATGGGCGAGGCAATATCTCTAACTTATCTTTTTAGTGTGTTTCCCAAAATATTAATTACTAGATTATCACTTATTACATAGCTTACAATAGGTTACCCTAGCACTGACCACTTCGGGTCCCAGACCCCTACTGCAAGCCACTCCCAAAGACATGTACCTAGACAACCTCTCCTAAGTACATAACACACAATTGTGTCCCATACCACAACACCCATAAAAATCAAACCCAATTCCATAACAGACAACCAAGAAACAAGTTGGTTATCCCAACCAAAGTAAACATAAATACACCACATAACAAATCTCATAAATACACTTACAAATTTAAAATGCAAGCTCATCATAATATTCAAAATAGATAAGCATCATAAGAGAAACCACAAAAGAAAACATTTGGTGTATGCCCTAGTTGACCAATTAAACAACTTACAAGAAATGAACAATATATACGACAAATAAAGACAAGGCGGAAAGACATATACCACAAATCTCCAAATAAAATACCTATAAATACAAAATTTAATTCAATTATATTCAATCATTTAGTTTAGTTTGGCTAAGATTGTACTCGTTTTTAAAATATTACAATAAAAATATGCTTGGTTCATCTTTCATTAAATTATTCACATTCATAAATTTTCCAATATAATTCAATCCAAAAATTATTTTAAGTTACATACCATCTAAGAAATTGAATATATATATATATATATATATATATATATATATATATATATATATATATATATATATATACTAATTTAATTAAATTCTCACTAGTTAAATATCCAATATAATCTTTTATATATATTTTTTTAAATTTATAAAGTTTAATATAAACCTCACATATTATAAATAATAAATAACATATATACATGTATAAATTTATTAATGACAAACTAATTTAAATTAGAAAATGTCATAAATTAAATAAAGTCAATAACAACAAATAATTTTAAATCTAAATAACATGCACCTTTATATTAAGGGGTTACGTGGACCCCACTCCTTTCTACATTTCTTCTTAAACATTACATTTTAAAATAAAACCAAGGCTTATATAAGGAGTTGGGTGAATTGTCATGCCCCCCCTCCTCTTATGTAATGAATATGTAGTAATGAGGGGGCACGATATACTAAGCGATCCCCCTTTAAAACTATGCATTGTGAAATTTTAATTTTTACAGTATGAAATATTTCGTATGAAAATATGGATGGAAGGGGTGGGTGAACAATGAAGCGACTCCACCAATATTACTCTGTATGTTTTTTTTTAAAATTTAATTTAAAATAATTTTCTTAATAAAATAAAATAATACTATTGTAGTCTGATAAGAGACATAATTTGCAGCAATTGCATTTTTATTTTTATTTTTTTTAAATGAGAGGAATATAATTAAATTTATAGTTTTATTCTATGCAAATTTTCTTCAAAATTCTGGCTAATCAAATCTATTTTCTTCCTAAATTTCATTTTGTAGAAAATCAAATAAAGGTTTGATAATGAAAAAGTTTTCTATTTCTTTTAATTGAGGTATGAAGATTTCATTTCGTTTGCATAGATCCGAACTAATAAAATAAAATGGCAATCAAATTTCAAGCACTCAAAAGACACGAAGAATACAGATTTTTCCAAATGAAATTCTACAACAAGTTTTCAAACCCTACCTTGATCTAATGCTAACAACTGGACAATCTAGTATTACCCTTGCAAATCCAAACCCTCGAAGCTTCCAATAATCTTTTGTTCCAAATCCAAAATTTGCTCACTAAAACTTATGTGTGCAATAATGACCCATAAACCCTCTAATATAGAACTCTAATTACCTTTTAGGGTTTCTATCTCCACCAATTCTAAATTACAATTATTTTATTTTATTATTTCTTTCATGAACAATTAATTCACTTTTTAATTAAAATATCATTTTATTATTCCTTTCATGGACACTTATATCAGTTTTCTTTTATTAAAATATTCTTTTAGCATAATTTATTTATTCCTCAACTTTATTATTTAAAGTATTTTCATAAAACAATATTTATTTATTATTTAATTAATAAAAATATCTTTAGTGGATTAATTAAATGTCACTAATTTTAAATCTTTATTAATTAAATAATATTGCTACACCAAAATTAAAGTTTAATATTTATATAATATTTAATTTTTAAATCTTTTTAATGTAGTTTTTTAAAATTAGGACTTTTAAATTAAATCTTTTAATTTAATTAAAATTCCATTTAGTCCCAATAATTCCAAAAACACAAGATCATCCTATTTTAACATTTTTCCACTTTTAAATTAAATAACATCTAAAATTTGATATCAACGATCGATCCATGAATCATAAATAATTAATCTATCAGGCAAATCACTAAATCAAACCTCAAGAAATGCGTAAGGAAGAACAACCATAGCAAGAATCAAACAACATACGGACAAAAGAAGGGTTTTAAAAAGGGTAGATAATCTATTACGAGTCCTCCTTACTAGACAAGTATTTAGGCTATGTCTAGGATTAGACCTGATCATTATCTTCCCATTCTCACTATTTGAGTATTTGTAATTGGCATGCTCATCCTAGCAATTCAGGGAAGTTGATGCCTGGTACTCGCATCCTACATAAAAGATGAGCATGTACGTGTATATAAATATATCTAAACTAAACAGACAATGGTGGGGAGTGGTACATCATGTAGATCTCGACTAGCAAGTGACTACGACTCCCTCCCTTAACCACATCAAACACATCAGGAAGAAATATAAAACAGACATGCGCACCATACACATGCAAGTATGGGGTAAGTGTCATAATAATCACAAGTCAAATATCAAATGCTTAGATATAATAATGCATCTCTATGAATACAAACATGGTCATCATTAAAGACATCATGTTAACATTGTTATGAAAGAAACCACATTTACTAACTAGGAATCATCAAATCGTCATTAATGCACTAGTAACCACAAACATTAAACAACACATTAAATATAGTCAACTAAGTAATCATCACTGATATATCACTAATCTGAGTCATGAAATAATATCATAATACTATAAATCCAATGTCTCAAAAACTAATCAATGCATAAAATTGGCCTAAAAGAATTTGGTAATCAGAACATAAAAGCAAACTACGGGCGAGCATTACATCCATCCCCCCTAAAATTAGGCTTACTCCTAGAAGCCCACTACAAAGACACATGACTCAAACTCAAAAAAATCAAAACTCAATGTACAGGTCCTCTTGGACCATTTCCTACTGTAAACTTAGAGTCTCCAGGCCTCTAACTTGATAATTGAGGTGCACACTTGGGGCAGTTGGTCACTTTATGACCATATTGTCCACAAAAGTAGCAATCTCTACTAAAGCGTCCCGGAGCTTCAGGTGCATGCAACTGATGAAAACTACCAACACTAGCATCCTGATTGTGACCCTAAGGAGTTCGATCCAACCTATTGCAGATACTATGCTTCCAATTGTGATAGTTCCCTAACTATGAACCACCACTATTACCATGGAAGAACTTTCTTTCAAGTTGTTCCTCACTAGCCTTAGAGAAGTTAGGAGTATTCTTAGAACTTCCAACTCCTTGAGATTGGTTATCCCTAGATACTCTTGAATAAGGTGACCCTCTAACTTAAACACTTGGTAGGCCATCTTGACCCAAAGTCACACTCATCTTAACCAAAGTAGCTCACAATATTGCATCCTTAAGGGTTTTAGGTTGGAAAACCTTAACACCCCTAATGATGTTAGCATTAAGTCCTCTAATGAAATGTTGGACCATCAATGGTGAGCTCTCACTAATTCTTGCATAAGACATAAGCTCGAAGAACTTCCACTCATACTCCACCACAGTCTTGGTACCCTATCTCAAGTCATGAAACTCATCTACCCTCTATTGTTACCACTGTTTTGATAGAAATTGCTCATGAAAGTGTTTGAGGAACAACTCCCATGTGACAGTTTGCATTTGTATCCCAAGTTTCTTCTCTTCTATGGTCCACCAAACTGCTGCAAAGACCTCTAAGTGGGTGATGGCATATCTTTCTTTGACGTTGGAGTCAAAGTCTTGCATGGAAAACCACCTATCTAGTGAGATCAACCAATTCTCAACATCATATCCAATACGTTCTTAGTTTAAAGTTTTGATTTTGACCCATAGTAGGTCCTTCATCTAGATGGATTGGCTGGACTGCCTTCTGCGCTAGGATCTCCTTGACCAAGTCTCTAGTGGTCAGTCCTTCTGTCTCAACATGTTGATTAACATTGTCATTCCCTCTAGCCTCTTCCTAAATGGGGTCTCCTAAATGGACCAAGGAAGGGCTACAGTGACTAGCTCTCCCATGACTTCTACCATGTCCTAAGCTACGACCCCTAGCGATAGATATAGAACTAGAAGCCATCTCTCCTACAAAACCGAAACACAAGAATGACATCTTTGAATTCATCATAAAACATAAGGTCATAACTTACCAACATAAAGCAAGAATCTATAAAGTGTTATAAGTTTCCTAGTTCCATGTTCAGAATTTGTATTGTTTCAAAGTTTTTTGTTCAATAGTTTGGTTTCAAGTTTAATGTCAATATAAGTTTGTCATTTAAGTGAATTTCAAGTTTACTAATTGCTCAAGTGATGGTGCACATTATGCCCAAAGCTACCAATGTTGAAACTCGGCTCTAATACCAGATGTAATGCCCCGTTTGGGAACCCAAGAGAAATAAACCTAACATGTTACATTGTTTAATGAACTGTTTTTTTAAAGGTTTGAACAACATCAAGATAACATTAATGTGGAAGCAATATGAACATACACATAAAATACACATTAGAAATTACAAATATAGTTTCAATTCCTCAAGGGTTCCTTTACATTGAGTCACATTCAAGAAGTTTAAATTAATTAGTTTAAGTTTCAAGTACAATGTCTCCTGAACATAAAGAAATAATAGATGCATAATCACATAAGAAAATACATAACTAATACAATGAAAGTACATCCAATAAATAACATCCACTGCACGTGTTGCAGGGTATGTAAGAATAGATAGAATACATTAGAATACATGATAGGATATATACATCAACCAAAAATAAGTCTCTGAGATAAGAATAAGAATGATAAAGGTACATCTCCTGCAACAAACATCCAATAGTTGACAATGTGAGGGGGGGACCCAAATGGTAAGAAGACACTACCTCTTGACTGTGTGGTCACTTAGTCAGGCTTCCACTCCCACCATGTAGGGAAGATAATGAACAATCCACATACGGCTAACCAATAATAAAACATTCCTAAGCAAGGAATTCATAATAGCCAAAACTACCTCAAAAGTAACACATACCACTCAAGAAGATAAGATAATACAAAAAGAAAGAACACTCAATCCAATACCAACACCACATAACCAAACATCATACATGAACCAAGTATAAATCAAATACCAAGATCATAAGATAAAGTCAAAAAAAGATATTCACCTCAAGTCAAGAACCACATGTTCAAAAGTACATCATCCATGAATCACAAATCATCATCAATGAAAGTAAATAACCACAATAAACACATCCAACAATAAGTACACCACCAGAGGTGCAAACAAAATTTACAGAGGAGACTCAAGCTACATACTAAGGAGTGTTATCACATGGTCAAACTACTTGAGTTACCCTAGACTGATCTCTCAATAAACCTTGGACCCTCAAGCGTTGAGTTACCTTGGACCGGTTACTCTGAACCCTAGACCCTCAACATGACACATGTGGAACTAGAATACCCTCTCAAGAAGATGAGGCAAACCAGTCATGATGTCCTCCCATTGCCATCCTTAGTCTATACAAGCACTCAAGGCATGGGTGAGGCAATATCTCTAACTTATCTTTTTAGTGTGTTTCCCAAAATATTAATTACTAGATTATCACTTATTACATATCTTACAATAGGTTACCCTGGCACTAACCACTTTGGGTCCCAGACCCCTACTGCAAGCTGCTCCCAAAGACATGTACCTAGATAATCTCTCCTAAGTACATAAAACATAGTTGTGTCCCATACCACAACATCGATAAAGATCAAACCCAATTCCTTAATAGACAACCCATAAATAAGTTGGTTATCCCAACCCAAGTAAACATAAATGCACCACATAACAAATCTCATCAATACACTTACAAATTTAAAATGCAAGCTCATCATAACATTCAAAATAGATAAGCATCATAAGAGAAACCACAAAAGAAAACCTCTAGTGTACGCCCTAGTTGGCTAGTTAAACAACTTACAAGAAACAAACAACATATACGATAAATAAACACAGGGAAGAAAGACATATACCAAAAATCCCCAAATAGAATACCTGTAATTCAATTATATTCAATCATTTAGTTTAGTTTGGCTAAGACTATACTTGTTTTTAAAATATTACAATAAAAATATGCTTGGTTCATCTTTCATTAAATTACTCACATTCATAAATTTTCCTATATAATTAAATCCAATAATTATTTTAAGTTACAATCTAAGAAATATATATATATTTTTTTTTATTTTATTTTTTTTTTAATTTACAAAGTTTAATATAAATCTCACATATTATAAATAATAAATAACATATATACGTGTATAAATTTACTAATGAGAAACTAATTTAAATTAGAAAATGTCATAAATTAAATAAAGTCAATAATAACAAATAATTTTAAATCTAAATAACATGCAACTTTATCTTGAGCAAGGGGTTACGTGGACCCCACTCCTTACCTTTCTTCTTAAACATTACATTTTAAAACAAAACCAAGGTGTATAAAAGAAGTTGGGTGAATTGTCATGCCCCCCTCCTCTTATGTAATGAATATGTAGTAATGGTGGGGCACGATTTACTAAGCGATCCCCCTTTAAAATTATGCATTGTGAAATTTTAATTTTTGAAATATGAAATATTTCGTACGGAAATATGGATGGAAGGGGTGGATGAACAATGAAGCGACTCCACCAATATTACTTTCTATTTTCTTTTATTTTTTTATTTTTTTATTTTTTTCAATTTAATTTAAAATAGTTTTTTTTATAAAATAAAATAATACTGTTGCAGATTGATAAGAGACATAATTTGCAACAATTGCATTTATTTCGTTTTTAAAAAAATTTAAATGAGAGGAATATAAATAAATTTATAGTTTTATTCTATGCAATTTTTCCTCAAAATTCTAGCTAATCAAATCTATTTTCTTCCTAAATTTCATTATGTAGAAAATCAAATAAGGTTTGATAATGAATAAGTTTTATATTTCTTTTAATTGAGGTATGAAGATTTCATTTCATTTGGATAGATCCGAACTAATAAAATAAAATGACAATCAAATTTCAAGCACTCAGAAGACACAGGGAATATATATTTTTCCAACTGAAATTTCACAACAAGTTTTCAAACCCTACCTTGATTTGATGCTAACAACTGGACAATCTAGTATTATCCTTGCAAATCCAAACCCTTGAACCTTCCAATAGTCTTTTGTTCTAAATCCAAAATTTGCTCCCCAAAACTTGTGTGTACGATAATGACCCAAAAACCCTCTAATATAGAACCCTAACTACCTTTTAGGGTTTCTATCTCCACCAGTTCTAAATTACAATTATTTTATTTAATTATTTCTTTCATGCACAATTAATTCACTTTTGAATTAAAATATTATTTTATTATTCCTTTCATGGACACTTATATCAATTTTCTTTTATTAAAATATTCTTTTAGTATAATTTATTTATTCCTGAACTTTATTATTTAAAGTATTTTCATAAAACAATATTTATTTATTATTTAATTAATAAAGATAACTTAAGTTCATTAATTAAATGTCACTTAAATATTTATTAATTAAATAATACTGCTACACCAAAATTAAAGTTCAATATTTATATAATATTTAATTTTTAAATCTTTTTAATGTAGTTTTCTAAAATTAAGACTTTTAAATTAAATCTTTTAATTTAATTAAAATTCCATTTAGTCCCAATAATTCCAAAAACACAAGATCATCCTATTTTAATATTTTTCCACTTTTAAATTAAATAACATCTAAAATTTGATATCAATGATCGATCCATGAATAATAAATAATTAATCTATCAAGCAAATCACTAAGTCAAACCTCAAGAAATGCATAAGGAAGAACAACCAAAGCAAGAATCAAACAACATACACACAAAAGACTCATGAGTTTTAAAAAAGATAGATAGTCTGTTACGAGTCCTCCTTGCAGGATAAGTATTTAGGCTATATCTGGGATTGGACTTGATCATTATCTTCCCATTCTCACCATTTGAGTATTTGTAATTGGGCACACTCATCTTGGCAATTTAGGGAATTTGATGCTCAGTACTTGCATCCTGCATAAAAGACGAGCATGTACATGTATATAAATATATCTAAACTAAACAAGCGATGGTGAGGAGTGGTACATTGTGTAGATCTTGACTAGCAGGTGACTATGACTCCCTCCCTTAACCACATCAAACACATCAGAAAGAAGTATAAAATAGACACGCGCAACATACACATGCAAGTATGGGGTAAGTGTCATAATAATCACAAGTCAAAAATCAAATGCTTAGATATAATAATGCATCTCTATGAATATAAACATAGTCATCATTAAAGACATCACATTAACATTGTTATGAAGGAAACCACATTTACTAACTAGGAATCATCAAAGCATCATTAATGCACTAGTAACCACAAACATTAGACAACACATTAAATATAGTCAACCAAGTAATCATCACTGATATATCACTAATCTAAGTCATGAAATAATATCATAATACTATAAATCCAATATCTCTAAAACTAATGAATGCATAAAATTGGCTTAAAAGAATTTGGCAATCAGAACATAAAAGCAAACTATGGGTGAGCATTATACATACAAACATATCAACCCTCTAATCAAGACTCGTGAACATCATGTGTTTGTGGAGTATTGAGTGATCCCTACAAATTAAAGTACAACAATTATTTAGACATACATATATGTATATATGAAAATTTACCAATTTAAAATATTTGTACAAATTTAAATGCATTGACACAAGTGCATGTGTATAGTATTAAATTAATTTAAAAGTCTATTTAAAAATTACCTAAGCACTAGTGGGTGTGGCATCCATTAGATTTTCCCCTCATGCATAGTAGGCATCGCATCAACAACATCTCTCATCCCACTACGATTGGAACCCACACTAGAAGAAGAATGCTCTACTACTTGTGCCTACAAAAATATAATTTATTTACAAATATCAACATGTGAATATGTACTTGTATATAGAAACTTGTTATTGTTAAAAAGAAATTTAAAAGAGGTATATGGGTCTGAGGAGAAAGAGGCTCATCAATGACATGTACTAAGGTGCCATCTATAGAAAGTCCATCTCCAATCATATCAATCCTTTTTAATAATAAGGAGTGCAAAGGAGTGACAAGCTAGGATGAAAGAGGTGTAGAGTCAGTACACTAAGATAGCATATTCATGTATAATCCTATCTTAGTGGTAATCTATATTTGACTCAAATCTCACAATTGCTGATCCAACAGATCATGTCCATCAGTAGCAATAGAAACACCTATCCCAACTCTTAAGATCCCCTTAGATGGAGCTATAATAGGCTATTGTGCATCTGAGTGTTGAGTTGAGTTTTGAGTGCCAAAATGTTGTGCAGAGTGCTTCGCACCAAAGTCCTGTGCATAGTTTTATGTACTCTGATGTACATGACATGATGACATGTCATGGGATAGTTGAAATATAGGCCTTTGTAAAATTTTATGTGCGACATTATGCAAAGGTATCCTTTATGCATCTGCAATGTACAAATATGCCTATAGCCAATCATCTAGAAGATATAAGGCCATATGTATATGTCTATGCTTTCTACTAAGGCCACACATATCTCATTGGGTAGGAAGATGTGCAACTCTATAGACATCATTAGTGAGCTATGTAGTACTCGATGATGCCTCTGAAGATGGTATGTGATAGCTAGGTCACTAAAAATATATCTACCCAAAGTGTCAAATGTAATGCTCCTGCCTACAGAGCTACTATGTATCCTATACAATCAACCACTTCCCTTTGAGAAGCAATAATAACTCTATTTGTAGTACCAAGCATCACTAGTGTCATTGTTGGGGTTGTATCACCCACCAATACATGATGAGTAATAACAAGATGAGTCAGATTAGGATCAAAAACTCTACCGCGTCCCTGACCTTAAAATCCTAGAAGATCTAAATAGTTGATGTGGTGCCCCAAATAGAACTTTGCATATAATTGTTGAGCAAAATATAATGGAATTTGGTCGTTATTGGGATAATGACCATGTGTTGCTAGGAATCAAGGGTATATCATACAAGCAATTTTTGGTACAATACATTTAGTAACATGATATCCCTTGACCTAGTTCTTCCCCTCATAAAATGGGAAGACCTCTCATTTAATGGTCTCCTTAAAATGGAGGCTTTGAACCTACACTAAGGATATACCACCCGAGACCTCTACTCTAAGCATAGTAAAAATCGTATCTATAGATTGTCATGCAAATGTAGACTATGATCTAAGTTTTTCAATAAGATCCTCAAAACTAGTCAAAATCTACTGACAAATGTCTCTATATAAATTATCCTAAGATCTCTCAATCAACGATCTTAGACTAGTAATCTCAAAGGTAGCAAATTGAAATAAGTCTCCAATTGAGGAGTGTAACGGTGGATAGGGGGTACATCAACATGTGGTCCCTGCCTCTTCCCCTGATCATGTCTAAGTCCATGTTCCTGACCCTCTCCTTGTTACTGTTCCTGAGGCTGAGGTTGTCCATAACCCTCTCCCTATCCCCGATCTTGAGGTTGTCCATGATCATGGGATGCCATCTACAAGTAACATGTGTGAACTAAATGTTAACTCAATACTAAGTACTTGAGTACACACACACACATATATAATTTAGTAATATAAGGGCTTGAGGGATCATAATAGGTCCTATTAAGGTCATAAGGACATGAGGAGAGAGAGAGAGAGAGAGAGAGAGAGAGAGAGAGAGAGGTCTTAAGGGGTCATAATAGGTCCATTACACTAAGGTCATAAGGAGTCCTATTACACGCTATTATGTCCTATTAGTAATCTAAGCTCTTAAGGGGTCTTATTACATCCTATTAGGTCTCATTAGTAATCTAAGGTCTTAGGGGGTCTTATACATTAAATGTACACATGCATAGATAACAAATAAATGTATTACATGTACATCCAAAATGAACAATGAAAATGAGAGAGAGTGAGGAGAGGGAAAGTGAGAGGAGAGAGAAAATGAGGAGAGAGAGAGAGAGAGAGAGAGAGTGAGAGGAAAGAGAGTGAGAGAGAAAGTAAGGAGAGTGGAGAGAGAGAAAGTGAGGAGAGAAAGTGAGATGAGAGAGAGAGTGAGGAGAGAGAATGAGAGGAGATACAAGAGAAATAAAGTGAGGAGAGAGAGAGGAGAGAGAAAGGGGAGAGAGAGTGAGGTGAGAGAAAAATTGAGGGGTGATAATTGTTCTAAATTATTTTTTAGATGACATAGGTTTTTTTTTTTTGGTGTTTTATTCATCTATAGTTTTAAACCATTTTTTGTTTTCTACCTACCTAGAGCATTTTCATTTTCTAAGTTCTTATTTTTTTTTCAACTACAATTTTGACTATTTTTTTTCAATATTTTCTAACATGTACGCTAAAACATAAAACAAATTAACATATACTAAAAAATAACTAAATATCCATTAAAATAACTAAATTTTCATTAAAAAAACTAAATATTCATAAAAAATAATTAAATATTCATAAAAAATATAAAAAATGAAAAAATGTACATACCTGGTATGTTGAATGCTCGAAGGAGCTCAAAAATGGTAGATTGGAATGATGATGCAACCTAAGACATTAGGGAGTTCGCTCTAAGGCCTTCCACTAATTCACAACAACAAAAATAAAGTGAAAAGTGGGAAGTTGACACTTATAAAGTTGTTTCTGGTGGCTTTTTAGAGCTTCGAGTGAAGCCCTAGGGACTTCGAATGAAATCTTAGGGTCTTTGAGTGAAGCCCAAATGGTCATGTGGGCTAAGAGGCTTTGCTTGAAGCCCTTAGCTTCATTTGAAGCCCCCCTAAAGGAGGCTTCGTTCAAAGCCCTTAGGGGGATTCATTGGAAGCCTAAGCTTCAAATGAAACCTTCAAATTTTGGATTTCCCTCTTTTCCTCTGATTTCTTCATGATGAAAAGTAGAACCATTACTATGGCCCAACCCCATAACTAAAAATCCTCCAGAAGGTTCAAGAATTTGGAACTTTATGTTTGTCACCCATTTATAACTAATTACTTAACTTGGGATATCGGTTTAGGGAAGCATTCTTTATTTTGGGGAGATTCATGGGATGAACTCTAACGCAGGCACAGGGTGAATAATTAGGACCAAGGGCTCACCCAGCTATCCAAACCACCATGCAAGAGTTAACACAACAGAAGCAAACACAAGGGACAATAACCAAAGGAGGAGAAGAAAGAAATACTTTTATTGATTCATCAAAATATCTTCATACATGCCCAATTGAAGGCCTTTTGGGTTATGGCCAAATACAAATACAACTTCCAGATCCATGATCTAGCTTCAAATTCACATTTCCAGACTCATATCTTGTTCCTTCTAAACTCTCTCTCCCGTCTCTTAACTCTAAGCCTAAACACCCTATTTATACTTGACAAAATGACTTACAGAACATTCTAGAACATAGAGAAGCCACAAGTTGGCTCTCAACAAACATAACTACCTATACCAAAATTAAATGTGAATAGAGTTGGCCCAAGCTAGAACCAGACATAGACAATTCGAAAAACACAAGGAAACTCGGTAGCCACTGGAACTCGGTAGCAATTGGCACTTGGCAGCAAATGGAATTCGATAGCAATTGGCACTCAGCAACAACTAGAACTCGGTAGCAACTGAGACTCGATAGCAACTGGAACTCGATAGCAACTAAATCTTGGTAGCAATTGGAACTCGGTAGCAACTGGAACTCGGTAGTAATTGGAAACTCAGTAGCAATTGGAGCTCAGTAGCAACTGGAACTAGGTAGCAACTGGAAACTAGAACTCGGTAGCAATTGGAACTTGGTAGCAACTAGAAGCTGGAACTCGGTAGCAACTGATAGAATGAACAAAATGTGCAGGATTACAAGGAAAACCCAAGATGCTCCTGTATCAAACAACTAGGGTTGGAAAAAAATGATTCTCCTGAATCATGCAAGTGTCACAACCTGAGCTGAATCCAACTCAGATTGAGAAATCCATGTAGCATCTTCAATAGGTCTATTATTCCACTTCACCAAATATTCATAGTAATCTTTTCCTCTTGTGCTCTTACCAACTCTCTGATCCAGTATCTATTCAACTTCTTCAATTTGCTTCTTAGGATAATCTTCTAATACAACAACTTCATCATCTAACTCATGATACTTATACAAATTAGCAATATTGAATATAGGAGATATATCCATGTCATCAAGTAACTGAACTTCATAAGCATTAGCACTGTCAAACTTCTTCAAGATCTTACAAGGTCCAAATTTTTTCATCTTCAGCTTACTGTATGTTCCAACTAGGAATCTTCCTTTCTTTAGATGAACCATCACCTCATCACCAACTTGAAAATCATGGTGTCTTCTAGACTGATCAACATTCTCCTTATACATCTGATTGCTTTGTTCCAACCTCAACTTCACTTCCTTATGCAAGGACTCCATAAAATTAGCAAATTCTTCTCCTGTAGTGTTTTTCTTTTCTTCACCAACAACATCTCTCAAATCTGATATACCTCTAGGATGCATTCCGGTAACAATCTCAAAAGGTGTCTTCCTTGTACTCTTATTAACATAATTATTATATGCAAATTCAGCTTGTGCCAATACCATCTCCCAATTACTTGGCTTATTCCCAACTAAACATCTTAGCAAATTTTCCAAGCTTCTATTCACAACCTCTATCTATCCATCTGTCTGTGGATGGAATGTAGAACTGAACTTCATCTCAGTACCCATCTTCTTCCACAAAGTCTTCCAAAAATAACCAACAAACTTACTATTTCTATTTGAAATAATACTTCTTGGTAATCCATGCAATCTCACAATCTCTTTAAAGAAAATTTTAGCAACATGCTCAGCATCTGATGTCTTCTTACATGGTATGAAATGAGCCATCTTAGAAAATCTATCCACTATAACAAATATAGAATCATACCCCTTCACTATTTTAGGCAATCCAAGAACAAAATCCATACTAATGTCAGTCCAAGGTTTCTCAGGAATAGTAATAGGTTTATACAAACTAGTATTTTGACTCGCTCCCTTTGCAACTTGACAAACTCTACAACTCTTTACAAATTTCTGAACATCCTTATACATTTGTAGCCAATAATACTTCTCTTTCAGCAAACTCAATGTATTATCAATTCCAAAATGTCCAACTAATCCACCACTATGCTTTTCCTTAATCAAATTCAACCTCATAGGACTTCTAGGGATACACAACTAAATACTTTTGAACAACATACCTTCTTGAATGAAATATTCATCATACTTACTTATGTGGTCTGTCAGATTTGGTGCTCTGCACTCTCTCCACACCTCAGAAAAATTAGGATCAGCATCATACAATTCTTTCATTTCATCAACACCAAGAACTTCAACCTTCATTTCGGTCAACAAAGAACGTCTTCTACTCAATGCATCAACAACTCTGTTAGTAACTCCACTCTTATGTTTGATCACGAATGTAAAACTTTGCAAGTACTCAACCCACTTCATATGTTCCTTAGTCTTGCTAAAATATTAGAATATCATCCAAATAAACAATCACAAACTTACCCAAGAATATTTTTAGAACTTCATTCATCAACCTCATGAAAGTACTAGGTGCATTAGTTAAACCAAAAGGCATAACCAACCATTCATACAAACCATCTTTTATCTTGAAAGCAGTCTTCCATTCATCACCTTCTCTGATTCTGATTTGATGATAGCCACTCTTCAAATCAATCTTGGTAAAATACTTTGCTCCACTCAAACAGTCCATTATGTCATCCATCCTTGGCATAGGAAACCTATATTTCACTGTTATCTTGTTGATGGCTCTGGAATCAGTACACATTCTCCATTCTCCATTCCTTTTAGGTGCTAATATAGCAGGGATGGCACATGGATTCAAGCTTTCTCTGATCAAACCTTTCTGTGATTAAACCTTTTTGCAACAGCTCATGCACTTGTCTATTAATTTCTTCATTCTCTACAGGTGTCAATCTATATGGTGCTTTGTTTGGAAAACTAGCTCTAGGGATCAGATCCATACAATGATTTATACTTCTTATTGTAAGTAAACCATCTGGAATATCATCAACAATAATTTCTTTATACTCATTCAACAACTCTACAATTTCTTCTAGCACTCGGTCAAACTACCATCTGTCATTCGGTCACCACTGACTAGCTCTCGGTTAACACTATTTTCTTGCACTCGGTCTCCATTGACAAAACTCAATTTTCTTGGAATTATAGCAAAACATACTTGATTCTTTTGCATTTCCTTTTCAAATTGTTTTCCATTAACCATGCAAATTTGTACAGCAATACAATTAACCTCATCTTGACTTTCGATCAAAGGCAACAATGTTTGTTTCTTCCCATTTACCCAAAGAGTATATTGATTCAATCTTCCATCATGTACAACATATCTATCATATTGCCAAGGTCTACCCAACAAAATATGACAAAAATCCATGGGCATAATATCACACAAAACTTTATCAAAGTAATGTCCAATTTTGAACTTCACAAGGCATTGCTCACTTACCAATATCTTATGCTCATCTTTGATCCATGAAACATGATAAGGTTTGGGATGTTTCAGCCTCTGCAACTGCAACTTTGTAACTAGCTCTTTTGATGCCAGATTTGTAGAACTTCCACTGTCAATGATCACTTTACATCATTTTCCAACCATCTTACATCTTGTCTTGAAAAGACTTCTCCTTAAAATAGGTTCCTCATCACCTCCCTTATTACATAAGGTTCTTCTCACCATCAAATTTTCTCCAGCCTCAGGTCCACTTGGTGAACCCTCATCATCTTCTTAAATCACAACATTTTTGTTACCTTGCCTACTTTCAAAGGATCTACATTCAAAAGATCTATGTCCCTCTTTACCACATCTAAAACAATTACCATGAAATCCACCTCTAGAATAGGAATTACCTCTTCCTTGATAAGAACTAGTGCCTCCTCGGTAAGAATTACCACTTTTCCATTCGGTCTTACCTTTGTCATCATTCTTCCATTCAGATTTGCCTTTATCTTGCATAGAACTTTCAGATCGGCCACCTTCACCATAAGCTCTACCTCTACCTCTCTAGAATCTACCACCTCTACCTCTTTGTCTTTGTTCATGCTTCTTTGTCAAGATCTCCTAAGCCTTCAAGGCATACTAGTATGCTTCTTCCACACTTTCCAACTTCACAAAACTTATCTCATCTTGTATTCCAGATCTCAATCCATTAATGTACCTTGCAATTTTCTCAACATCATCATCCACATGTCCAGATCTGATGTCCAGTCTATAGAATTCGTCAGTATACTCTTTCACAATCATGTCTTTTTGCTTCAAATTTTGCATCTTTCTCAACAAGCTAACTTGGTAATCAGCAGGAAGGAATTTGTTCTTTACCTTGTTCACCATCTTTGGCCAAGTTCTGATCTTCTCCTTTCCTCTCCTTTGTCTATCAATTTGCAAGTGCTCCCACCATAGTGATGCATGACCTTTCAACCTAGTGACTGCAATCTTCACCTTTCTATTATCAGGAGTGTTTTCATACTCAAAGAACTTCTCCATATTAGAGATCTAATCCAGCACAACATTGGTGTCCAATTTTCCATCATAAGGAACAACTTCTACAGCATGCTTTGAATTTGCTCTAGACAATACTCTCAACAATCTTGCTTCATCTTGGTCTTCTTCAGGTTCTTGATTAGGGTTTGGTGTTGCTGCTTCATCATCACTTAAATCATCAAGATGTGCTCCTCTCCTCTGGGCTGTCTCCACAGCATCTAATCTGGCTACAATTTGTCTCAACTAATCCAATATAGTATTACTTCTATAGCAGGGTTTGAATTCACTCTAGACAATACTCTCAACAATCTTGCTTCATCTTGGTCTTCTTTAGGTTCTTGATTAGGGTTCAATGTTGCTGCTTCATCATCACTTACATCATCAAAATGTGCTCCTCTCTTCTGGGCTATCTCCACAACATCTAATCTGGCTGCAATTTGTCTCAACTAATCCAATATAGCATTATCAACATTATTTCTTCTACCACGAACCATCTTTACAAATCAGGTTCTTACAAGATCGTAACCCTCTGCAAGTTATAGGTCAAATCCACAGATCTGCCACCCTACAACCAAATCTAAATTAGGGTTCTACATGATCCAATCTCCACAAGGACGAACCTCAAGCTCTGATACCAACTGAATAACTAGGGCCAAGGGCTCACCCAATTATCCAAACCACCCTGTAAGAGTTAACACAACGAAAGCAAAGACAAGGGACATCAACCAAAGGAGGAGAAGAGAGAAATAATTTTATTGATTCATCAAAATATCTTCATACATGCCCAACTGAAGGCCTTTTGGGTTACGACCAAATACAAATACAACTTCTAGATCCACGATCCAGCTTCAAATTCACATTTCCAGACTCATATCCTATTCTTTCTAAACTCTCTCTCCCATCCCTTAACTCTAAGACTAAACACCCTATTTATACTTGCCAAAACAGCTTACAAAATATTCTAGAACATAGAGAAGCCACAAGTTGGCTCTCAACAAACATAACTACCTATACCAAAATTAAATGTGAGTAGAGTTGGCCCAAGCTAGAACCAGACACAGACAACTCGACAAACATAGGGAAACTCGGTAGCCACTGGAACTCGGTAGCAACTGGCACTTGGTAGCAAATGGAATTTGGTAGCAACTGACACTTGGCAGCAACTGGAACTCGGTAGCAATTGGAACTCGGTAGCAATTGAGACTCGGTAGCAATTGGAACTTGGTAGCAACTGAAGCTTGGTAGCAACTAGAACTCGGTATCAACTGGAACTCGGTAGTAATTGGAAACTAGGTAGCAACTGGAGCTCAGTAGCAACTGGAAACTGGAACTCGATAGCAACTGGAACTTGGTAGCAACTAGAAACTGGAACTCGATAGCAACTGACAGAATGAACAAAATGTGCAGGATTACAAGGAAAACCCAAGATGCTCCTGCATCAAACTCCCATCTCTAGATAGTGTAAATCTACCTATAAACATAAAAAAACACTCTTTCAACTATATGGGGTAAGAATGTGAGTGATTATAAAATTAAAATTAACAATAATTAGTATGGAGAATGACAATCAAAAACCCTAGATGAAACTCCACCTTCATCACAACAAAAAAATATTTTTAATCAATTTTTAAAAAGTAAGAAGGAAAATCATTAAGATAGGAAAGATGAATTATTTTGGGGAGCTTCTAAAGTCAAAAATTACAAAGTCAAACTAGGGTATGAAAAGATAATAAATTCTCATCAATGGGTTTTGAAGGACCATCTAGATGCCCACTTTTTGAAAAAAAATCTGAAACATTTGAACACTTGCTTTATAACTATCCCTTTGCTAAGAATTGCTAGTATTGGTTATGTAAAAAATTAAATTGATAAACTGTGTTCTCTAATAACCTATTTTTTAAAAAAAAGGTTGGCTGAAACATGGTTGTTCTAAGGTTTATAGTAATTTATGGAAAATATCCTCTTCTGTACGCCTATGGGAATTATGGAAAGAAAGGAGTACACGAATTTTTTGTAATGAAAGGATGAATCTAACATCCTTTTTAAATAAATGAGAGGCTTATCTTATTAAGGTAGCTAAGCATAACCTTAGAAATTCATATAAGGAGGAAGGTTCCTTTTTATACTAGGATGCAGATATGCATAAAAAATGGTTTAAAACTTACTAACCACTAATGATATACACAAAATCCAACAAGATCTCTATGAAAAAATGTAAATGGGAACCTCCTCCTGTAGGATGGTAAAATATTTTTTTGATGGGGCCTCTAGAGGTAATCTAGGTCCAACAGGCTTAGGATGTATTATTTGTTCAGATAATGGATCATGCCTAACTAAACACACCAAATGATGGGGACACAACCCAAGAACAAAATGGAAACAACAGAAAAGGGAAATTATATTAACTGAGAAAATAAACTAGTACAACCAGTACAGGAAAATAAACTTCAAAACATGCCCTAAGGGCTTACAATAGCATAAATCTGGAGATAATTTCTCCTTATGGTACCTCCTCTCAAACTCCACTCCGAACTGCCTTTTACAATGCCAGAAATCTCCTTAAATAGACCCCAGAGGGTTAAGGACTAGGAGTACATTCTAGAAAGTGCTAGTAGGCATCCACCGACCAAATAGAAGGTTCCGGAAGCTGCGTTAGAAGTCAATGCAATTCTAGAAGAATCCAGAAATGGTAACCGAACTTTTGGGAGGCATAACTTTTGAACCGTAGCTCCGATTGACGAACCGTTTACATTTTCGAAAAGCTCTCGAAGCGCTCTATAGCCCTATGGACAAGATTTGCTTGTCCCCCATTTTTTGGGCCCTTTTTGAGGTCATTTAATGCCCCTAACCTAACTTCGAAGCATTCTTAGGGGGTCTCCAAAACCCGAAAACCTGCAATAACTTTCAAATCGTGGGGCCTTTTGACCTAATTCTTTTTCTAGAATGCTCTAAATCACAATTACATTCATCTGGTCAATTCACACCTTCTAGGTCACCAAAATGATGGCCAAATTGCATGCTCCTATTTTTTTGGGATTTTCAAACGCACTGATAGTGGAACTGTGAGAGTTGGAACCTTTATTTGACCCAAATGGGTATCCAAAAATGTAAAGACATGAAACAGAAACTAAGTCTAAGTACATTTTTTTGGGTGACACAAGATTGCCCTTATACCTCTGGATGCTCTTGCATCACCAAATCCTTAGAAGTAACATCTAATAACTCTAAGTAGAGAGATAAGTATTAAAAAATTAGTTATTGAAGGAGACTCACAAATTATTCCAAATGCATTAAGAAAAAGAAAAATCCATAACTAGATCCTTAAATCTAAACTTGAATATGCCCTAACCATCATTGATCAATTCAAAAAAACAATAATGAAACATATTTATAGGGAAGGTAATAGAGAAGGAAATAATCTCACTAACAAATGAGCAGATGGAGAAGAAATTCTAATAAGACAAGCTAATATGAAAGGTATAAGTTAGACAATTGTTCTTGAAGTGAAATTGGTTTTGAAAATTTACTGCCAAAAATAAACATGTTAAATTTAGCTGATATTATGGAAGTTTTAATCTTAATAAGCAACATATTTTTGGTTATTCAAAATTTTTCCCTTGTATACCATTTGATTTTAAATTAAAGTTAATAGGAGATAACTTTCATTTTTTTATTATGAAGCATACTTCTTTTCATTCTAACAACTTGATCATAGCCAAGTTTAATTTTCAGGTTATATTCACAAGGAAGTATCAAGAGAAAAATTATAAATTTGGAAATAAAAAACAAGTGCTAATATTGGATAAGTTACTCTAAGATATTTATGTTGGGTTGTTGGTAGTGCGCCAATGTCCCTTGAATGATTTGTGAGATGGCTTAACAACCTCATGTGGTTCTATAAGACTATTGGTTGTATCAGGTATTGACAGGTCAACCTTTTGGTGCAACAACAACCCTAGCCTTTATAACAACTAGTATCACACATGACAACCCTAGCCTTTGTAACATTTGGTATCAGAGCTTGGTCACAAGTTCAAATCTCGTAGGCCACATCAAGTGACATTGGAAAAGGAATTGTTGGCAGCGGGCCAGTGTCCCTCGCATGATTCACGACATGGTTTAACCACTTCTTGTAGTTCTATAAGAATATTGGTTGTATCGGGTATTGACAGGTCGATCTTTTGGTGCAATGACAATCCTTAGCCTTTGTAACAAGGGCTACACAAAAAGATACCCATCCATCTATTATATTTGGTGCCCAGTTAAGATGGTTTTTAAAATCTAAACGCAATCTTGGGCCTTATGGCCTTTTTGCCTATCAAAAAAAAAAAAAAATCCATGAAATAAAGTTGTCATAAGTGTGAAACCTTTATTTATGTTGAAAATGAATTGACCATAAGAAGTTGACGAGGAAGGATTTCTTTTCTTTAATTTTTGCGAGTGTAGTGTATAACAATAATAATTTCACAAGTACAAAGATTAAAGATGTTAATAGTGGGCCAACTTCCCTTGCTAGATTTTGGACATGGTTTAATAGCCTCCTATGTCTTGTATAAGTCTAGTGGTTGTATTGGACATTGACATGTTGATCTTTTGGTGCAATGATAACCCTAGTGGTTAACAAAAGATTATAAAGAAATAAAGAGAGTTTATTGATATGTAGATTATATCTCCCAAAATCAAGGAAAGATGGTTGTTTACAAATGCTTCTAAACACCCATCAAATAACCTTTTGAGCTAGGTTTTAACAATATAATATTCAGGGCACCAAAGGTTGACATTCAAATTTAAAACCTTTTCAAAAAATGCATGTAGAACACTAGCATGCCGCTTCATTATCTTGGCAATTTTTTCTCTCAAAATGCCTGTTGTCAAGGGATTTAATGCCATTTCTTAATCATATCATGAAATAATCACATTATACACATGATTAACCTTACACGTGCAACAAACACTAAACTAGTGTAAAATTACAAGTGAGATGATTTATAGCTCTACAATATCTTCATTATTTACTTAAACTATTCAATTTCTGAGTATCATAAATGCGAGGACACACACACAACACAATTCTTATATTTTATCATTTTTGAAAAAACTATAATACCATGTTATTATAGTACATCAAACTAATACTTCTTTCAATTTGCTCTCTCAACAACCCCAAACAAGCCCAAAGCCACATTTTACCATTCTTCACTTTATATACTATACTTTGTCCATGTAATTTTGAATTATCAAAAGCTTGTCAATGTACCCATAACACACCAAAGCGTGCTTGCTAATTAATACAATTTAACTAGTCATGTTTATGTTTATCTCTTTTCAAGAATCATCACTTACATTCTAAAGCTTGAATTAACTTTATTTAGTTTATTATCTATGTTCTTTAGTTCAAACAATATACTTTGTATGTCCAATTCCTAATTTATGAAAAGTTTCTTCAATGTACCATTACTAGTTAATAATATTATTTAATTTGTTCTATTTTGGTTCATCCCTTTTTTCAAGAAGAATGACATAATCTAAAGCTTGACTTGATTTGATTTTGTTCATATGTTGAAGAAGACCCAACAACTTAGTATTATTCAATTTTTTTTAAAGAAGTCAATAGACCCATCATCATATTAGAAAAACGAGTCTAGTCTTATATACGACAAAGATAAATTAACATATAACATTACTTCATTATTTGTATTTATTCTTCTATTCATTTATAATTTCTAAAAAATATAGATTAGTTATTAATTAATGAAAATATTTTAAAAACATTATTATTGCCCTTACTGTAGTTGGACCTTATGACGTCATGCCTACCGTAACAAGCCCTTTGTCCATTAAAATTCCACATGAAGTTTTATCAATCAACTTCCATCAATAATACTTAAATTGATTCTAAACTATTTAAAATTTTTAAAATTTAAAATTGAAATACACCCACTCTGTCCTTTTCGAACATGGATGAATAACTTGTGATATGAATATCAGGATTTAACTGATATGAATATATGATTATCACACAGTTAAATCTTGATATTCATATCACAATTTGACTAGCTGTGGAAATTATCTCCTACTTATCAATAGATGAATAACGTTAATTTCTTATTTTAATCTTCAATTCAATATTGAATTTACCGATATTTTAATTAAAATTATTTTTTGTGAATGCACAAAAAAGACAGAATTTCTTGAGCCCAGCTTCCCCATGAAATTATGTTGAAACAAATCATTAGATTTTAGCTTGTCCTTGAGGCCTCACGTGGGCCCTAACCAAATCCCGAGGGAAGAAAATTTGCATGCAAAGTTTACCACTTGAGGTAGATATTGCATGGCGAAATGACCTAAGGTGTCCTTCTACCCACTGCTCAATACAAACAGGTTGCTAATTTTAAGGAGCTCTAGGTAGTATCTTGTCATAGTCATGCTTGGGTAGTTACAATGGGTAGACATTTTTCTCCACCTGGTATATTTCTTGGCGTATTAGATGGGATATGTCCTTCACCGTTTTTGACTTCGAAGGATGCTCTTTGGTATTGTATTCAGAGCAGATGCTGACAGCATTGGATAACTATTAAATTAATATTCTGAGATTCCTGCAAACAATGGTGTTTCAGCGGGTCTATCAGCAGCCATGAGCATGCAGTGCAGTAGTGTCAGAGTCCAGACCAGTGCAGCAACTTGGTACATGTGATATGTGATGGGATGTCATACAGTTTTCCTATGTATTATATAATATTTGAAACTCTAGGCCATAGGGGCTTACCTTTCTCCGCATTTCCAAAGCCATGAAAAAGTCCAGTGAATCTTCAGATTCCACCAAGTCACCCAAGGCAATGACCTATCTTGATATATGTGGGAAACACAGGAAGCAGGTTGAATTGAATCGCTTGACGAAAGAGATTTCATTGCTAGAAGTATGCCTTTTTCAACCCTCTTCTCCCCTCATCGTTTCTTTCTTCTTCCTGAGGTCGTTATGGAGTGGTTTTTTTTCTTTTTTCCTTTTTTATTGTTTGTGGCGTTTTGGTTTTTCCTGAGTTTTCCTATGCATTCTGATGATTGTGCTTACCGTAATGGGTTGCGTATTTGGTTTGTTGGCTAGTGATGTTTTGGTTTACTTTTTCTCTATGTCACAGTTTTCCCCCCTTAAAACTTCGAAAGGAGAAAAGGGAAAATAAAATTGAGTACACACCGTGTACCCAACTGAACACACAGTTTTTCTATCAAACTGTTTCTTACCATGAGAATCTGTAGTAGAGTCAATTTCAGTACTGCTGTCAACCGAACAAAAACAAACGGTTTGTTCCTTAGAACTTGAAAAGAATGAAAATACAAATTTAGGTACCCACTCCCTCCCATTTTTATTCTGCTAGAAGCTTAGGAAAAAGAAAAGTTATTTGAGTACTCACTGACGATCCAACAGAATACAAACAGTTGGCTCCCCTGAAAAGTAGGAAATATAAAAAAGTAAAATATGAGCACCCGCTATTCACCCAACTAAGCACAGCAAGTTTTCCTTCTAACGGCGTGCTCTCCTAGAGATTTGAAAACACAAAAACTAAATTGAGGATCTACTATCAACCCAACAGAATACAGCAGGTATTCTTCTGTAGGTACGGGATGATTGTGTCAACTACTTCTCCTTGCTACTTTTGTGTACAGAGTTTAGCTTGTGACTGATGTTAAAATGGCCATTTTGTTGATTAGGATCTGATTGTTAGTTGTTGATTGGAACTGCCTAAATACTTTCACTAATAGTGGTGTTTTGTTTGGAAAAGGCTGAAAAGGAAGGGTGATCACTGATTTTGATTTGGAACTGGATATTCTGTTTTGACTTTTGATTTTATTTTTGTTCTTACCATGTTGATATTGGTTATAAGTTTTATCAAATATTAATATCAAAAGTTATAAGATTGTTTTTGGTAAAAATTGTTTCATGACCTCACATTTCCTGGTAAACATTAGAAGTTTATAAGTACTTGATTGAAATCTGTTGCCTGCATCCATACAGTACACTACCATTCTGCCAACCATATAGCTTCTGTTAAATTCCACCAAGTTTCGAAAAAACAATATTTTATAGTGTCTATATGAGTATATAGTCTTACAAATAAGGGAGCCTGTTGATTTTCTCAAGATTAAATCAGTAGATCGACAGATATTAAATTGGAGGCTGAGTGAACTGATAACATACCGTTTCGGCTCCTAGATGATCACCTTTTCCATTTCTAGTTGTTTCAGCACATTTTCTGTTTTTCATTGACCTATAAAGAAAACTGAAATGGCAGAGTATTCAAAAGAGAAGGAGATACTCTCCCCAATCTTCTGTTTCTTCACCAGCTTTTGTTTGACAGTAAATTGTGATTGCATATCCCCCATAGATGAGGGGTAGTGTTGAAAATCTGGCAATGTTTACATTCTCTGTCTCCCTAAATAACGTACAAACTCTCTCAATGGCTGATGGATTTATAATTCCAGTATCTGGTACAGAAGATATAATATAGGACAGTTTTTGCCCATCTATGCTTGGTTGTGAGGCAATGATTTACCTCAATATAGAGAAGAAACTTGGTTTTTATGTTGCCACATTTCACCATTTCTCAAATTCTTTGCTTTTTCTGCGAACTATTTCTTATATATCATAAATTCCTTTTTGTTTTCATGGTCTGTTCAAATGGTTGATATTTTGCATGATCCTTTTACAAAATTAAATTTGTCCTTCAGTGTTGGTCACAGTCCCTGTGAGCTTTTTTCTACCTGCAAAATGTAATTAATGTAACAGTTCTCAGTATTGATGGACTTACTTAATCAAAGCCTTGGAATTTGGTATTCTTCTAGGAGTCTCATCTTTAATTTATAGAAATAGGATCTGGTTTCAAAATTTTATTTGGTTACCATTCCAACTACCTATAATTAGTCTGTAATATTGGGTGTTATTTATTGAGATTGCTTGAAGAAGTTTCACAAGCCCAGACCTCAAGGCTTTGTTAATAGACATGGATTAGTTAATGCTAAATGATTTATCGTGGCCCCTCAGGATTTCCACATCAAATCCTACTAAGGAAACAAGTATTTGTCAACCACAGTTGTGCAGATGATGATATAAGCACTCATATACATTTTATCTTTTATCTCCTGTAGTACTGAAACTTGAAGAACCTTAGGATTTCCACATCAAATCCTACTAACAAAACAAATATCTGTTCAACCACTGTTGTGCAGGTGATGATATAAGCAGTCATTTACATCATATTTTGTGTCCCATAGTACTGAAACTGGAAGAACGCTCTTTGAAGATTCCTATAGGAAACAGTCTTTGATCTTTGTCTTTCCTGAAATTTTTAAATCCACTGTTATTTCTTTTAAAATTGTATCTTTTCAAATGTTTAGCTTATAATATTACTCTCTTCTGGGTGTACTGTAAATTTCAGTGTGTGTCACATGTGATTCTAATATTAATTTCTATTGACAATCTGCATTCATATTACATGCCAAAGTCCTTGGGGATTTAGCATTGCTATCAGAACAAAGAGATCTTTTACGCAAACAACATGATTCACCTAAGAACTAACATAGTGAAGTATTTTTTTGTGACAAAGGTAGAGCATTTGCATGGTGTAACAATGTGAAGATCTCAATATAAGGCTTGTGGAGTAAAGCAACACAAATCCTTCACAATATGAATATTTTCAATATAATAGGTGTTTTGAGAAATAGAAGCAAATTCTCAAACATTGATGCTTTTTAATGAATAATAAGATCAAGATGTTAACCAAAGAGTAACAAAGATAATAAAAACAACACCTCTATAGTTAAATTCAAATTGGCAGTTGTTCATATCAGTGCTAGAATAAGTGATCAGATCATTTTAAATCATGCTCAAGGGCTCAAAATATGTTCTGTTAAAGTGAAAATTTGGTACCAGATATTACTGGAGGCAATTTTTATGTGGCATAATCATTAATACTAGGTGAACAGAATTTCTTCCTTGTTCCATTATTCATATTTGAGTGCTAATTTGGTTATACTTGAGCTGGTCAAGATTGTAGAATCCTTTATCTGTATCTTAGTAATAAATCACAAGAAAAATGTAAATGCAAGTCAAATGAATCAGAGTACTAAATATGGATATTTCTGTTTCTGTGTAACTACTTTTTTCTAGTTATTTTGTTCATTGTTGTACAAATTTTCAAAATGTGATAAGATACTACATAGTGTCTAATCACAAACCAAATTTTGAAGGCTATTTTCAAGGTAAAAGGTTAGAAATTAATGTTTCAAAAACCAATGCTATTGTTTTGACTGACATCGTGGAAAACATTATCCAAGCTAATATCTATTACAGTCGAGATTAATCCCAGAACACCCTAGATTTTCAGAGCTAACCTGAGAATTGATGACAAAATCTCTACTACTTGAGATTTGAAAGACCACAGAGGATAAAGATGACCTTGTTGAGGCTTCTGTTAAAGCTTAAAAGATCAGTCCCATCAAAATCCATGAATAAAGGTTGATTTCAACTGACAATCTTAACACTACTAGTTTCAAAAAAGTGGATGTTCTATATGCTTTGTAGTTCTTAAAAGGGAATAGGATAAGTAATATAATGCAAAAAGCCCAGAAAATTGATCTTCAATCTAAGAACACATTGGAATGTCCAATCATTGTACTTGGCTCATTATCATCTTTTTCAAATTTTAAACTGGAAACTAAACAGGTGGAATCCTTTGTTTAACTTTTTATTGTCTTTCTTGTGGAGCAATTTTTTAACTGATCCTCCATAATCTTCTCTGTTTTCGAGCCTTGAGATTAAAATTAGAAAACGTTGAGTTTTCATGTCCTCGTTACCTATATTGATTATTATTACCCTATATTGATTATTATTACCCTATATGTAGATAATAGTTTACTTTCTAAATTCAAATGGAGGTTGTTTTCTTCATCCAAGTGGTTGATTTTCTCTGAGAGTGGCATTTACTCTGCCTTAGAATGTTTTTTTAATCAAAAACTTCGTACATGGTAGTGAGTTATGAAAAATAGGTTTGAGTTTAGCAAAGCCTCATTTCCCTTGTGTAACTACCCCAAATGTACATAATGGTGTACACTCTGAAATCAAATGCAGGCTGCTTTTATCTCCAATTAACTACCGACCAACTCTATATTTGCAGTATTTTGAGTTATCTTTATGTCTTCAGATTTACTGAGTTATTCTTCAAAATGACAGTTCCTATGATTTGCAAATGCCTTTCTCAAACCATGGTATGTGATGGAGTTCTGTGCTTGAAAGTCCCCCTTTCAAGTGAGAGGAAGAAATTAAGCTCAAAAGGTGGAATAATAAATGTTCTAGTGGCCATTGGGCTTGGTAAATTAATGACTGATTGAATATATGAATACCCTATGAGAGAGACTACATCATGATGATAAGCAAGAGGAAGAAGTTAACCTCAAATTTTGGAATGATAAATGCTCAAGTAGCCATTGAGCTCTATAAATTAATGACTGATTGAATATATGCTTCAAGAAAGAGATCACATCATGAGTTTTTGAGTAGCCATGCTGGAATCTAAAATTTTCCAGATCTGTGAATTCAATTCTGTTGTGTGCCATGGATGAGGTAGTTTGGATTCAGTTGGGAATACTGTATTAAAAAAATATAAGGATTATAAGTATCCCTTCTATATTTCATGGGGGTGCATTTCAACTTCTCATGTCCCCATCTTTTTCCTCATCCCTTTCTAAGGAGAATGATCCAGAATAAAGGTTGGAAGAAGTTAGCCAAATCTTTGGTTATGTTTTCTTTTTTGTCTTGTACAAACTGTAAATTAGCATCATTTTCATGGCTGGAGTAAATAGAATCTAAGCATGTGCCTATAGTAATGAAGAATGGTTGTTTGCCACTGTGACTAGAATCTAAGCACATGCATTTCATGATTGTGAATAATAACAACGTCGTTATTGCTGGTGCTCTTTGACTTGTTCACTTTTGTGATCAGGAGAATGCATTTCATTTTTAGAATACTTTAATAAATTCTTTGTGAAATTTTATTCATGGAAGAGAGGAACATTCATTAATAAGTATCATGAAATTTAAGTTTCTTTGTCTTATCAAGTGTTTTCCAAAAGATTTTAATTAGAATATTATCTGTTTGCTAATACACAAGGTTTGAATGGGCAGACAAACATATAACTTGTTTTGAAGCTTTTGACTATTTGGAGAGAAATCTTTGTATTGACCTTGTCAAATACAAGGACAAAAAATGATACAAATGGGTTGAGACTTGAGCTGAAATGACTTGAGAAGGCAAATAGCTTATGTGAGGCAGATAACAATCATGCTAGAATAAACATTTTCCATTTGTTATTGTAGATTGCTGGAATTTATCCATAGCACACAATATAGAGATATGCCAAAATTACCATAACCTAAGAAATTTAAGATAGTTACTTCTTTTTTCCACCGAAAGGAGAACTTGATTGAACCTGTAGCATATGGTTGTCTCAAGGAACTTTGGCAAAAGTTGGATGTATTAAGATGGTGAAGAAATTTTTAGCAGATGCTCTATCCAAAAGATTGGAGCTTAGTTACCAGTTTGGATGTGGGTACGAGAATCTGGTGCATGGAGATTTTTTTTTGGGTTTGGATGTGTCTAGGTACATGTGTGTGTCTATTATATACAAAAAAAAAAATTGATCAATGTCAAAATGCCAAAGATAAATATTAAATACCAATTGGTAGTTAAAAAATATTCAAATAAGTTATATCAATAATGTCATTTATGTCATTACAATTCACGATTCATTACAATTACAACATGTAGTTCATGATTCATTGATCATCAAAAGGATTATCAAAAAAATCATCATTTAATGGATTTTCAGCTGCTGCAGTTTCAAGATTCATCATCATCATCATCATCATCATCATCCTCCATAGTGGCTCTAGCAAGATCCTCAATGGTTGCATTCAAGTCTATACACTTAGGCGGTAGATCCCAAAGCTTTGTTGGCCCCCTCCTTGTTTTGTGTACCCTTGCATGATAAAAGATGCAAATTGGAATGAATATACACCCAAGTCTTCAACAAATTGGAATGAAAAACCATGTTTAGTTATGTCATCGTCATCATCATCCATAGTGGCTCTAGTAAGATCCTTAATGGTTGCTTTCAAGTTTGTACAATGAGGTGCTACATCCCAAGCTTTATTGCCCCCCTCCTTGTTTTGGGGATCCTTACAGGATAAAATACACATATTGGAATTATTATACACAGTCTTTAGCTCTTTTTGTAGTGAACCAATTACACTTCATTGAATGGATAAAGGAATATGTACTCGAATTCCGTTCAATGATAGGAGAACTTGCAAGTTGGAGAGAAGACACAAAAATAACAAAAAACAAACTTATTTGTGAGAGGATCTTAATTGCAAGAGGTTGGGAGGTACATATAATCTTGATCATCTAGTAGCATCCATAGTTGGAAAACTCACCAAAGCCAAAAACTCGCCAAGCCTCCCAAAAGTTTAATCGGGAAAAACTCGGCTATTTAAAAAAAAAAATGGGTAACCTAAAAAACTGCTAAAATTTAATTCAAAATACTTTTTTTGCAAATTTCAATGAAAAGATGCATCTAATGAGTTAATTAAAGAGAACACAAAAGAAATAAGCAGGAGTTTAGATATATATAAATGCATAGTGGGTACAAAATTGCATTCTCATGCGGAATGCTAATGGCGGGAAGCACAATGGTAAATAGTTTGTGTCAAACTAGAAGTAAAAACATCATTACAATCACATCTTTTTCTTCCTAGCTCTACTAGCATACTGTAATTCTCTATTTTACATTACACACACAGACACACACACACACACACACACACACACACAGGCTTTTTGCCTTTTGTTTTGAACAAAAACAAAAACAAAGAATTAAAAAAAAAAATTGAAAAAAAGAGTTTTTTTGAAAAATTCGCTGATTTTTTGCAAAAACTCGGCGACTAATTAGTGATTTTTTCACAAAAACTCGGCGACTAATTGGTGATTTTTCACAAAAACTCGACAATTTTTCTCTAGTTGAGTCGCAATTAAATTTGGGAAAAACTCACAAGTCCCAAAAACTCAGCGATTAGTAGAAACTCGCCGATTTTTTCGGCAATTATGCCAACTATGGTAGCATCCATTTCAGATTGGTCATTAGCAACACAAGGAGTATGATTTCTCTCTAAGAAAAACAAGCCAAACTCTTTTCTAATATTTGTCTCCACTTTTGATCTTTGAAGAGTTTACCAAATACTTGCTTGTACCCATTAGTGATTTCAAAATCTCTATATGGTGGTTCCATGGGATAGAAAGTACAACATTGCTACAATACCTTAAAGATAAGGTACATGCAAGGAGCTGCAATGTTGTGGTCACCTTGTTCCAACTATGAAGAATGGTTGTTTTTTTGAAAATTTTATTGTTTTTTCTTTCCAAAATTATAAGCTCTTTGTTTTCCTCTTGCAATTAGTTTGTCAACATCTTCTTGTTCTTATGAATCTTGCTATTTGTATAGGAGACAACCCCTTCTTATTTGGGCCCTTGCACATATTAATTCCTTTACCACTAGGGCCCATAAAATGATGTTTCACTCGAAAATGAGAGCTATCATATTGTACATTGCAAAAACAAAACTTCCAAATGTATCCACTACCTCATGGAACATGTGAGTACTTATTATATGTCTTCATAAAGGAGATCATTTTATCAATTTTGAATTTTTGGTTTCCTTCCACACAAAATAAAGAAGCAAACTTGAAAATTTTCATCATAGACTTAGAAATACACATCAAAAGGCTAAAGAGTAGGCTTTAAATGGTTACCTTAAATGTTCAAATCTCCTTTGTGGACGCTATTTGGCGCTCCATGAAGATCTCTTTTAGAAAAAATCACTAGCTCTTTGAAATGCGAAAATGGAGACAAACCGAGTTGAAAGCAAAAGAATAAACAAAATGATATGTTTTTAGGTTGAATAGCCTTACAAAGGGCCATTTAGGGTTTCTAGTAAAAAATACTTTTAAACATGTTTATTTGGTCACTTTAAGTGACCGCGCCCATTGATTCTCTTGGATGCGCTTGGATGTGGGTTGGGTGTGCACTAGATGTGCCTGGATGCACAAGTGCATCCATAGGCTGTGGCTCGCATCTTGTGCCACTCAATTCACATCCACAAATACATCTTGCACCGATGCGAGCCCAGAGGAGGCTCATCCTGCAACTAAGGATTGGAGGAATATAAAAGTGTAAGGTTTGTTGAGTTAGGATATATAAAATGCATACAAATATGGTAAGTAGTATTACAATTCATACCAATTTTTCTGGGATGTTGATTAGTCGTGGGACTTAAAGTGGAAGTTTCCATTTTGTGGTGTGAGGATAGAAATGTATCTTTTGAAATTCAAGCGTAAAATGTAAATCTTGACGAATTATAAGATCATTCTCTTTGCGAGCTTTTTTGGTATTCACCAAACATATTAATCAACAGATAGATCACTTTTCCTCTTCCTTATGATGGATTGTTGAGTCCAACCGGAAACGTTATTCTAGAAATATATATAGTTGATTTTAGAAACTCGAGCATTCTTATAGAATGTGGAAAGCACAGGCCTAGCAGATAGATATTTTAATCAGGAAAACTTGAGAAAGCATTAGAGAGAATCAAATGAAGCTTGTGTTGATAAATAAAGAAAAAGGCACTTGCCAACATGACTGACTATGCTCTGCAAATAACATGAGTTTTGTGCGAATGTATCTTCATGAATTTTCCCATTCATTCAACCAGTACACAACAGTAGTACGATAAGATCTTTTGGTGGTTGATAGCTGTGATAATTACCAAAAGGTGCATTCCTTGTCGCATAAGGAGAAAGGCACAAGAAAGATCATAATAGTGAGGTATTCTCAAGATATGGAATTCATGGGCAGTGACAGACAGACTCCATTTGTTGAGTAGGTTGATGAGATCATTGAATGGTCAAGCTGGTCATTTTCCTAACCATCAAGGTCTCATTTTTTGAACAATTGGCTAGCCACTTTTTGTTCTGATGGACTGACTGTTGATGGTGATCTACCTACCTATATGAAAGGGACAGGACATCTGATCTGAACTATGGCAAGGCTAATCAAAACTAATGGGACATTTGTGATTGAGCCACTGCCCACAACTTGTCCTTAAAAAAAAGTTCAGGAAGGAACTACATCACGTCTTGGGAAAGTTGAATATACATGGTTGATACAATCTGCAAAACATTGATTAGAGACAAAGGGTAGATATAGTAGTGGAAGATGTGTTCCAGTCTGGTAAGTTTGCAATTCTTATGAATGTGGTAAACATTTGACAATATTTATGTCTCTACTTGAAGTTATATATTGGAGGCCTTGGTTTCCTTGCAATTATATTTGTGATTTTTTTTTTGGAAAAACATGACTTGTGTTTGGGATTTCATAGAAATGCACCTTGAAGTTGAAAATGTATTAGGAACATTGAAAAAGTGCAGAAAATCTGGAATATATCAAGAGTAACATTGGTTTTAAATTTTAATTAAGTTACAACTGGGAATAAAACACTTCCTTTCCATCAATAAAATCTCTTCATGCCCTAGAAGGTATATAACCTGCTTACAAAGGATGTGTGGACTTTTTGGCTGGTACATTTGGAAACTGTATATGAGGTTGTGCTACAATTCCTTCCATTTCACATGTATGTAGTGACTGTTTATTAGAGAGAATTTTGGGATTTTATTTAATACAAAAATGTATTATAAATAAACCACATGATTTCTTTGGTACATATAGGTTTAGATGGAGTAAATCTGTTAGAAAATGCAGCTAGGAAATCAAAAACATTCCAGAGAAGAGGCCTCACTGCAACACTAATTTTTTCACTATCATGATCTATTAAAGTATGTCAAAGAAGGAAAAGAAGAAATTGCTGGAAAATCCGGTAAAAACCAATGCTTTATTGGGAAGAACTGCACTTTCAAGCAATTTATTTGAAAAATAATACTATTTTTGGGAGATGCTTGCAGTCATTTGAGAACCACCTATAACTATCTGGAAGGCACGTTATCCATTAGTAGGTTAATTGTAGGCATTAGTGCCTCCTATGAACAATGGCTGACTACAAATTGGAGTGGAACAATGTCAGTTGCTTTTTCAATGCATCATGATAACTAGAGAAGGATAATTCATATTAGTTTATGTATTGAGAATTTAGTATTGTTGGGAAGAAAATACAAGTTGTGTATGGATACGAAGATATTTAGTATATATATAGGTAGGACATTAGTTTCCAATTGAGTCCCAAGCTTATTTGCAACACTAGAAAGACGACAAACTATAATACCAAATTTATGGTCTAATCATATCTTAAAGAAATGATGTACCATATTCTAAACTATCTGATTAATTTCCATCCACTTCATAACTTTATCTTGAATTATTATTTTTATTTCTCTTGTTGAGAATGTTTGATGCTTTTAAGGTAGATGTTTTGTGTTAATATTCAAATGCTTTTAAAGGTTTTTGTAAGAATATATGAACCATTTATTTGTTTGTTTTCTTAAATTTTATTAACTGTTTTAGATAGCCATATCTTTGACTTGTTGCAATCCTCTGAAAGTATCAAAGTTTTGACCTAATAGAAGTTTTATTCTCTCATAAACTTGCCTATGTATATAAGCTTGTTCTAGTACCCTATAGAATTCTTTTAATGGAAACCATCAATTGTTATGTTGTGATGTCACCTTCCTAATTTGCCCTAGAATCACAATTTTAACAAATTAGGGTTAGGGTTACACCTTACCAAGTTAAACATCTCTTCAAATAGTATGATCTTGGATTTGAATCTTGCAATCATAAGTAAGAAATATATATATTCATTATTAGGCATGATATTCATATAGTATCTATAACTTCATTTCAAATCATAATTACACCACCATTGGGGATGGGGAGATGGGTTTTTGGGATGTTGGGATAAAGGGCCTCAATTTGGCGATGATGGGGGGATGGCGAGGGGACAATGATAGTGGGCAATGGGGTGCTATATATACTATATTCTATACATATGGTACTTAAATGCTAGTTATTGCACCACTGTTGAGGACAGGTTTATAGGATATTGGGACACAACCTCAATTTGGGGATGACGGCGAGGGGCAAGGGGCAGGGGGTGATGTATGTATGCTATATATTATACATAATGGTACTTAAAATGCTAGTAATGAAAAGATGTATAAGACTAGGTTGCATGGGTACACGTACCCACACCCTTGGGATGTGTACCCACATACCTAAGTACCGGGTACACATACCCCAAGTACCAATTACATGTACCCCAAGTACTAGGTACTCGGTGGAGAACATCTTAGCTAAGGACCTTGATTAAGATTTCTGATTTTTGTTTCGGTTTTTTTGTTTGTGTATCACCTTGTTGTTTATCAAGCTCAATTAAATACGTGATCAGTTTGAAACTTTGATACAATATTAATTAATAGAAAACTTTATCACTGTTTAAGTCAGAAGTTTATCATTTGCAACATGTCATTGTTATATAATTTATGATCTTGTTCATGTTTAAACTCTGCCTTCTCTGTTATGTATCTAAACATTTGTCATATATTATTACAAATCTCAAACTGAAAACAATACATTATATCTGCAAACTTTATCACTATTCTTATTTTGAAAAACATTGTCATGACTCAAATTTTCCAATTTTCTATAAATATTAAATTATACTTAAAAAAAAGTTTGACATATCCAAGTACCCCTGTCCCCTATTTTGAAAAATGGCCGTACCAGTACTGTTACTGGTACCGTAAGTACCCGAGTACCCCCATTCTCATGCAACCTTGGTAAAAGATTATTAAGAAGTAAAATAGCAAAATTGCACATGCCAAATACTAATTTAAAGAAGTACAAAATGCCAAAATTTAGTGAAGGTAGGCCTCTAGTCATCCCTTGGGAGGTCAGGCAGCTAGGAATTTTTTTTAAAAAATTTTTTTAGGGGGGGAAAATGCGTCTTTGTGTAACACTATTTCAAATACATTAGGGCATGGGAGTAGAAGCACGATAAGTCCACCCAAATCCATCCCACACTAAGCCCAAGAGCGGAACTTTGGCTCTCTTGGCCCCAGTGGCAGGAAACATAGACATCCACCCGAGGTATCTTACCTATTGGGGTGTTTGTAACCTCTTTCCCTATCCATGCTTCATCTCCTTAGATTAATAGTGATCATTATAGAGTATGGAGAGGAGATAGTAATTGAGGTTCCATAATTGTCCCATCTAAGCCCAAGAGCAGAGCTTTGGCACTCTTGGCCTTTGTTGAAAACAACATGGACTTCCACTCGGGGTATCCTACCTAGATGGCAATCCTCATGATTCTCCCTCTCCTTACGCATCCTTCTTTCTATACATGATTGGGGTTTACAAACAGGCTTTTGACATATGGATTTTATATCTAATCATAAGCATATGTAAAAGATAGCTGATTAATAAATAATGCATAGGCGATATTAATACCACTAGAGCAATCGCTAGATTAATAGATGCTGGTAATATCAATTATGAAATACGCAGGGGTTGGTTTCTTTCCCTATGCCTGATCTGGATATTATCTTATTTTTAATTCCACTAATCACTTCTGATGTGATAATTGTAATTGGTAAGATATTTCTGATTTCGGAGTCTACTTCTTGTTGCTGATTGTTGTGTCTGATTCTTCCTTGATGATTCTTTAAGTTGTATTCTTTAATGATTCTGAGTCCTGATAATGATCCCTGATGGTCAATGTCTAACTCATAAATGGACAGATAAATTATTAGTTCAGCACATTCTTGATTTGATAGTATGCGGCATACCCAATTCCTTTATTACTTTACAAACTACTGTACTAATTTACTTACTGGAGTCTCCTGATGCATACTGATCTGTCTTAGCGTTTCTTATCTCCATGCTCCCTTTGAAGCTTGCATTGGATACTCGTACCTCACTCCGATTGTGAGCAATCATGTCTCCTCATGTGGTTAAAAATTCTTGGAAGAGGAGCCAATCTTCCTTGTGTGCCCATTCCCTTCCATAACTAAACATTGTCTTATGAATTGCAGATTCAACTCATAGAACCACCTCTTATCATTACTTGATTACATCCTACTGTTCTTAATACTTTTTACATGCATTGCTGTTTTGAGGGAGTGCTGTCATTAGGAGTAAAAGTTAGATACTATTCACAGTGTGGCAATTCTCGAGGAACCAATATTTATTATCATTATCATCATTTGTTTATTGTTGCCTTCATCCATACTATGATTTGCTGCCTTTATCAATGCTGAGGTTGCTAATGAGATCTCTGTCTATGTATCAGTATATTGTTTCGCTCTGTTTGACTGGGTCTGATTTAGATTACTAAAATTTGTGAAGTCATATATAATGAGACAATCTTCTATGTATAGGTTTAATGCACTTAGAGGTGGTGCGAGTTTTGGTGTTATGGTAGGGGCATGGCATATGTACTTGTGGTTCTGAAATGTATTTTTGCTTATAGCACATATCTTGCATACGCTTAATAATAAAGTAGGATGATCCTTAGTGGCAATGTTGGTCAGAGACATTTGATTTCCATGTACTGGAAAAATGTCACAGATCATGATACAAAATGATTAATGTGAGAAACTGCAAATAAGGTTGCGTAGTAGGGTTGGGAAGAGAAAAGCTGATACAGGTGGCAGCATGATGTAGAGATATGTTCACCAGAAATTTGGGCTTGGTAATTATCAAATTTACCAAATTTTTGTTACTGTACAAGAAAGTATATATACCATATCTAAACACAACTAATGTTAAATATGTTATACATTTTTTAAGATACATTTGAAAAGATTTATATTTACTTGTTTTTGGGATCTGTATATTTCTTATTATGTGCCAATTATTATTTTGATTATGTAGTTGGAACATGAGAAACTGTTTTACTTTTCAATGCTATTTGATCTTTGAGTGTTGCAAACATTGAAGGCCTGTCTATCTCATTTATGGATTTAGTATCAACTATCAAGTAAGTTTTTGTTGTTTTTAAAGTATTCTATCAAGACATTTTTTCCCTGTTTTTTGTCATTTAGGAGGAGCTAAAAACACTTGAAGGTCTTCCACCTGCTTCCAAATGTTGTAAAGAGTAAGTAATTTGTATGTTCTTTACTGTCTTTATACTTTTGTCTTATTTTAGTAAATTCATCTTGCATCCAAAACAGCTTTTGGATTTTTACATGTCTGGTCACAATTATCAATACTCATTTTTTGTTTGTAGAGAAACAAAATATAAATACAATATTTTGATTCAATTCTTGGATGTGGCAGGGTTGTAGAATTTGTTGGGAAACACTCGGACCCATTCCTTCCATAGTAAGATCTTTAATACTGAAAATAATATTAATATTTACTGTTTAGAGGTCATGATTTTCTTATTTTGTCTTTGATTATACTCTCTGTTTAGTTAGTCGGAAACCCACACTAATGCTCCAAAGGATCATCATAGGAAAAAGTAGCAGAATGACTATTTAATCCACTTAATTAGCAGAATATTATATATATGTATCATTTATGCTGAGAGTTCATCATCAGAGTGGATTTCTGTTTCCCAGATGCAGATAAGTGCTTTGCTTTCACTAAAATCCTGAAGACAGCATATCTTTTTCCAGAAATGCTTGCTGAATTTATAACTTGACAATAATTAAAATAAAAATTGTGAGTTTCATGGAAGGACACCAAAGTGAGCAACTTTATGTAACAAATTCCCAAACAATATATTTTTTTTGGTCGGTAATAGTTTTTATTTTTATTAAAATAACATTTTTTACATCATCACAACTAGGCTCTTAAAGATTAGCCTTTTCTTCACATATACACATTCCTTCAAAAGATCTCCTATCTAAGCTTTCTAAAGCTTTTACATCTTTAACCCTAAATCCTAACTTCAAATGCATCTTTTTCAAATTTGACTTTGCTTTGCATAGAAGGAAAACAAAACAAAAACTTTCTGCCATCTGTCCTTCTATTCTTTCCCCATTTCTTCCACCTGCAGCTCGCACACATCTCCTTCACATACATGAGGGTTCTCTGCATTTTATTGAGTCTTTGCTTTTTCTGCCTCGGATAAAAACAGCCAGAAAACATCACCTTGTTTCTTCCTGAACTTCATCACCCATAAACTGCATAAAGTGAGACAATCCTAGAGTTGAGTTGCAGAAAATATTGTTGATCGCTTTCCCTTAATCAGATTCCTTGTTGGCATTTTCATGCTTTTGAAAGCCAAAAATAAAAACAGACAAAATTCACCTCCTTTCACTGCCCTCTTAACTCATCACTCCTCCACCCTTATAGGAAATTTGACCCGCACCACCCTCCTTTTCCTCCTCCCCCCCTGCACTCCTCCACTGCTTCGGATGGGCAATTAGTCCCAAACAATATTTCAAGGTGCAGATCAGCATGGAATTTAGGGGATGTCACACCAAGAATTGGTCTAAGAAGCTCAGTGATGTTTAAGGTGGCATTTTCACTTTATGCCTGGCCCTTTAAGCCTTTTGCTGAAATTAATAGTCACTTACTTTTCTTTAGTGATTCATTAAATTACATGTATTTGTAATTTTTCTGATTACTAATTATCATTTTAAATTTGTTATTTTAATAACCTTATTATTTCTGTATGTTCATTCATGGTTGACTCTTATTGTACGATAATGTGTAATACAACATCTGTAAGATTAACATGCCGAGTAGCTCCACATTTTACAATATATGCTTTGTGGATTCTATTAATTTATCTTATTTTACAAGTATTTTCATGCATTGTACTTAAACTGCCATATGTCAGGATCCTGTTCTCTTGACAATATCTATTTGGTCAATATTGTGGTTTTGAGGTATGCATGTTAGAAGTTGTCATGCTCATGGCAATATAGGCACTCCAGTGATTTGTCCCATAGCCTAGGGTCTATTCTGATTAATATTCTGAAAAAATAGAATGGTATTCTTTGTTAGTGGTTCATTTAGATCAAGTTTGATACGAATATGAGTAAATGTTTCCATTCATTGTTTCTGACTATTTTAAAAATGGACTTTCCTAGTTTATTGGATATGGTTTTCAGATTTCTTTGTTTCTGTGGAGTTCTTTCAAAGATTAAGAGTATATTTTTAGGTACTTACTAAACAGTCTTGTTTGACTGAAAAATCATGGGCTCTACTTCTTGAAATATACAAAAAATTGTATCCATCTCCCTTATGGTTACTGGCTTTCTAATTTCTGTTGATAAACCCCTCTTTGGGGTTCCACTTTCTGGTCCATCCTTAAGTATTAAGCCCACATTTCAATTGTGCCTTTGCGAGGTATATACCTCTCTTTTTGTCCTAAGCATCAGTATTTCCACGTCCACTTCTGAGAAATTTCTTCAAAGACATGTCTTTTTGATACAATCTAACCTATAATATTATATGGGAGATTTGGGGACCTAGTTTGGGGTCCGTTAGTTGGGCTCATAGAGAAAGAGTCCTAACTCTCATGTTGCAGTGCATGATCCATTGCAGATGGATTGTTCCTCAATGCATCATCCAAGCCATGTTTGTCATGTAGTGTGTATGTCTTTAGAGCATCATCAAGCTTATTTTCTATGCATGGAATATTTTGTTTCAGGTCATGAGAGCTATCCGTACTTAGCTCTTTATATAAATTAGAGAGGTTTGCATTGCTAGACTCCACTAGATTCCGACATTTTTGGTATTCATAGACTACCTTGCTCCTATCTATTGACATCTATTTTAAATTATAATAGACTAACTCCTTGCATTTGAAGATAGTGTATATGCTAGGAGGTGTAAAGGTGTAGTCATCTTGTTCCAGCAATGAAGAACAATTGACTCCACCTTTTTGTACAAGTTGTCCTTAGGATCATGCTCTCTCTGATGAATGACCTAGGATGTCAAATGATGTTCATGTAAGTTATCTTGATATAATGTTCAATTAAAAATTCAAAAATTAAATTACAAGGATAGAGGATTGTATTAAAATTTAAACTTACTGATTTCACTCTCTAGCATGGAGTCTATGGAATCATAGATGTACCCCAACCAAGGGTCATAGTGTCAAAAAACCGAAGCATAGACATGATGGGCTCGATGAATTCCAATACAAAATCCACCTGAGCCCACCAATCATCATCCAAGATCATTGCCTTTACCTTTAGGGTTCTCGTTGTATTCAATTGCTTCCAAACACCCATTGGCTGCTAATAACGATCTGGGACAATGCATCTTTCACTCTCACCATTCATCTAAGGACAATTTTGTGTGAAGAAAAATGACTTTCATCCACCTAATAACATGTTAATTCTAGGTTAATAACACATTTAAATATGTAAACAACACAAAAAACAATTTACTCAATTATGTAAAATATGACACAAAATGAAAAATGAAACTAAATAAAGTTTAAAATTTACCTTTAATAATTCTAAATTGGAGGAAGTTCTGAAAATTGCTTGTGACATATGTTGGTTTATCAAAAACATTTGGATTGCCTCACCCTCATATACTTTTTTCCCTATTCAATTTGGGTGCCAATTGCTGTCATCACCAAATTCAAGAAGTGGATGGGGCATGATGTCCAAAGAATATGATCATATCGCGTTTCTACTGAAGTGCCTGCAACCCTACAAATTTTTGCATTGTCCGTTACTAGTTGGACATCATTATTAACTTCAATGAGAATTCGGACAGTTAAATTTAAAATCCTTTACCTCCCCTTCACAATCAATTACTTTCAAAAACATTGTCCCCTTGGGGGAGACAACAATCACATTTATTATTGGACGGTTTTTGCAATCTTTCCATACATTAGAGAAAATAGTCACTCTGGTTTAGATCTAAGAATCTCTTATTGGTTTGAGGAGGTTGTCTATTTTCTCTTTCTCACCATGTAATAAGGTGATTCTCACCTTTTCATATCTAGGACCTTGGTAAACACCAGTGGCTTGATTTATTGCTTGCACCATCTCTCTCTAATAAGGTGATCTAACTAGATTGAATGAAGGACCATTTAGAAAGAGGCAATGCCCAACCTTAATATCGAATTTTTTTCTTAATTCATTTTGAAATGTCGTACCTAATGGGCCTCTCTTGTAGGTGGTGCTTTGGGGTGTTTTTACATCTTCATCCATAGAAGACATAGGTAAGAAGGGGTGATGCTTAGTGGTTATTTGAGAGAGTGGTGTTGGTGGTTTGTTTTTGGATTTATCTGTTTCCCTCTTGAAACTAACCTATGAGTTTCTTGTTGTTCCTTTAACATGGTTGCTATTTGAGAAGCTAACAACCCCTTCTTTTCTATCTCTAAGGCCTCACACGTATTGATCCCTTTACCTTGAGGGCCTACAAAATGATGTTTTACTAGGTAATAAGAGCTTCTATATTGGATTTTGCAAAAATTACATTTCCATATAACCCCCCAAGACATTGTTCAATTCTTGATGTATACTTCCACAAAGGAGAAATTTGATCAATTTAAATTTTTTTGGGATCCCTCCACACCCATTGTGCTTTGACTACTCATTGTTGCAATCTACAACAAAATGAAAAAAAAGAACATATTTCAAAACTTATACAAAAACTTGAAAAAATTTAGAACAATTGAAAACATAAAACAAGCAATCAAAGAAGCAAAAGAAAGGATCAAATTCATACCTAGAACACTCAACATTGACTCTTGGAAGGATTTGTCCATCCAAATTCAATCTCTACAACCTTCTCTTCAAACTTGCAAAATGGGCACACCAAAATGAGATAGCTAAATGAGAGAGCAAATGAGAAACAAAATGAGTGAGATGTATTTTAATAGGCTCCTTTTAGGGTTAAAAAGAAAAAAATACTTAAAAAACATAGTATATGATCTTTTTTCCACTGTTTGCATGTTGTGGCCACAGGTCCCTATGGTTTCGCGATAGGTTTGCTTAGGTCCATGGCTGGTCCGTGCCATGGACTGTGGGTTCGCTTGGGTCCACAATAATGTAGACCCAGGAAAATCCACAGTCTGTGGGGCGAACCTTGTGGGGACCTGCCGCAAACCCCAGGTGAATCCATACCCGCCATGAACATGAACCCGGACCTGCTGGCACGGTCCGAACCCTGTGACATAGATTTTGACCCAAGAAAGAAGTTCAGATTGTCTATGGAGTGATAGGAGCAAGCTCAATGTGGTATTATGACTTGTCAAATAGATATCTCCACTTTTGGATGAAAAGTCCTATGTACAATTGGAATTTGTTGTTGAGGAACTGCAGTCTCCAAAACATTTTTACCAACGATTGAGGAGAGTTTGGTGCCCCTTAGTTAGGATCATAAGGACCTTGTAGAGATTGAAATGAAGGACAATCATCCATCTCCTTGAATCTAGTAAGTGGAGTCCTCAATCTTGGTTGTGCAGATGAAGCCAAGTGGCTAGGAAAAATAATAATTAAGATGTTCGATGTATTTGTGGGGTTCTGATTAATAATTGGAACATTCTTGTCATCTCCTGCATGAGTTGGAACTAAAATGCAGCCTTTTGTAGCCATTTGTTGTGTAGTTTCGGGTTAAACAATTGTGCTAAGATGTGAACAGCTCTTGAAGAGCTTGTTGGATCATCAAGCAAATAAAAATCAGAAGATGCATGATAATAAGAAAAAGGGACATGCTAAGAAGCTTTTGTTTTTACAAGAATGAAGTCAGGAATAGGAAGGACCTTAGTTCATGAGGATCCCTTTGACAAGAGGAATTTTATTGGATGAAATTGAAAGTAATTAATCAACAGCATATACAATGCAACAGAACACCTTTAGATAGAAATCAACTTTGGAAATTTGACATCAGAATTTGAATCAAGAATGCGGACAGGAAAAGGTTTGGGTTTTAAATATACTGTTGCCTACAAGTGTATTAGAGTTGGAGGTTGAGGCTGATGCCCTGAATCAAGAGTGTTGAAATTGCAGCATAGCTGCATAACTGTTAAATGAGAACTCATAATCTTTCTTTTAAAGATTGACTACAAATTTTGACCTAAATTTTTTTTAAGTAAAAAGATGATTGTAAATTTTCTAAAGCAAATGAATGTTATCAAATATGAAATCTGCACTGAAGAAGGCCTGTATTAGTGTTGTGCCATTTAGTATTTGTAGTTGAACTATGTTTATTTCATTGTCTACACTCTATAGCTGTTCAGTTAAATACTTAATTTTTCTATTTCATTGCTGTCTACCTGTTACAGCTGCATCTATTTTTCAACTTTCATATCCATCCCATACAGATGTTCCAGCAATCTACTTTATATCTAGCTACTTATACAACTATCTTTTTCTTTTGTTTTGTATTGGTCTACCTGCTTGTGAACTACAGTAAACTTTTCAAATACGATGTTTGTCCTCATCACGTCCCCATACAAGCTGTCAAAAACTTACTTATACTAAGTAGAGAGTGACTTAATGTTGTTGATATCATCAGCATAAGTTTCAGTTGAAATATCAACTTTTGAATTTATGTGAGTATGTGCTTGGTTCCTGCATGGATATGAGACTTTTGGTAAGGCTTACAAAATAGATCTAATCTTCATTAGAAGAGGCGATTCCATTGGTATCTTATAATTCCTTGAAAGAGGTGATTGTCTAATAACTTTTGTGTGATTCCCATGTCATCAGAACCATCTTGCTCACATCCTGCTTCTTTCCTAAAGCCTTGGTGTGAACATGGTTTTGAATAAAAGAAGGGCAACATTTGAAACCCAAGTCTCATGAGCTTGTAATTCAGAAGTGATATCCAATTGAGCAGATGCAGTTCTCTTTCTCTTCTTGGAGTTCTTTTGTATCTCTATGCACTTTTATATTACTTTAACAAATCCTCTCCTTTGGACATCTATTCTAGTTAGCATCTTATCCCGAGTTATAATTATAAAATCAGTAAAATTCAAATGCAATCCAGTTTGTGTAATTATCCAAAGGATGAATAGAAATGAACTAGGAAAATTGTAGGCATTAGAAACAAGAAATGTGGAACTTGAAAGATAAAGTCTATTTGGAATATTTTAAGCCTCTAAATACAAGCTTCTTTAATGTAAATGAGTATTTAGTAAGAGAAACCATATCACTTGGTATCACGCACCTGACCCTGCTACTTGACTTTCTAGCATAGAGTTATCATAACCATAGTAGCATTACAATCTAAAAACTCTTTAGTAGCTCTGAGTAATCACCTCCCGCGTCATTTGCCATGTCATTTCCCTAGTTTTCCATGAATTTCTCAAACCTTAGCTCTGATATTAAATGTATGCGTTTCCTCTTCTTCGCTCAATTTTAAGCTTAGAACAAGAAAGAAAAAGCTGTTAGCATGAATGCTGATGATATTCCTATGGGGGAGTATCCTAGCATTACTGGAGCATTTGGGAGATTGTTAGCGTAATTGTGTGTTGCATTCATGACTGTGTTTGTCATTGATGTCAACATACTAATGATTTTGTAAAGACCGACAAAGCAACAGACAAAGATTGAGATTATGAGGATTGAGGATTGAAGATGGGGAAAAGCGTAGTTGAGGACATGTTCTACAAAGTGTCATGATGATGTGGCTAAGAGCGCATGAAGAAATATGAAGACAATTGACAGTCATTCGAGATTTATTGAAGACAGAGTGAACTAGCAGAGTTCTTGAGAAGCGGTTTTTGGTAATTGGATTATATCTTCTAACAAAGATAGAATTTGGTTAAGCGTAGTTAGACAGAGGTAGAAGACATGACGAAGATGGCGTTGTTGATCGCTCTAAGTCCGAGGTTGCACGCATGAAGGATTGTGAAGATTGCGAGCTGATAGTGTTATCTAAATATGAAAAGATGTAATGTAACATGTATTGTATTATCTTAATGTGGTCCTATCGTAATTGTTAATTGAGAAAGCCTCAAAGCCGACTCAACAATTAGTTTGAGGACTTGGTCTAAAGGATAGTTGTTTTCCTTGTGGTTAAGTGTAATTGTAGCAAGCAATTGCGATTGTGATTGTGGGCAAAGTGTATGTAATGCAAGTGAGCAAAATTTGGATGTAAGATCTAGTGAGACGAGTTGACAGAGTGATTGTATTCAGCAAAAAGATTGCAGTGGATAGTTGTTTATTGGTATTATTCTGCGAAGGATAGTACTCAGCCAGTTGGACAGCGAGTTCGGTGGTTTTGCCCCTGAAGCTGTTTGGACAGTGGGTCCTTTCTTCCACAGCTCCTAACAGTGTTGGAATCTCCTCACAGGGATTCAAAGTCTTCTAATAGGGACTGATATGTACTGAATGTATTTCATTGACTCCTAACAGGGCCCATCCTCTTACAAGGAACTTATATATTAGTACATCATTTTGTGGGTACCATCCCCACTAGGGTTTTCCCTCTGATCAAGGGTTTCCCTAGTTAACAAATCTGGTGTTTTTGTGTATGGTGATCTTGCTATGGTGGTTGCACTTATTGATTACATGTTTCAAATCTAATAAGGTTGATGAGAGTTGTTTTAATTGGATAACTGATCATGATTTTCTAAAAATGACCTGTAGGCTTTTCCCTACAGATCATGATTTTGCTCCTGGCAGTAATGGATGTTATTAGCTGCAGCTTATATGAAGCATGAAACAGCTTGAATCAATGACAGGAAAGCCCACTTATCAACTACTTGTTTGACCGCCCTTAACTGCCTGCTATTGCCATTGGTGACCACATCTTTAGATATGGCCATCAACAGCATGTGGTACTGTTCCTATTCTTCTACTACAACCCACTCTTCTTGGTCCAGTCATTTAAAAATCTCAGCAAATCAACAATGAATCAATGATATCTATATTTCTCATTTTCATAGTTGCCAGCAGTCCTTTTCCTTTTCATATGATTTCTTATGGATCCAAGATGGACACTTATGGCTTTGATATTGACATCTGCTTCATTACCATCCATAGTTTGTTCCCCCAGAAAGGAGAGGCAACCAGCAGCTTTGCTTCCTGCAACTTTTATGATTGAGTTCTATGCTCTGTATTTGTTGTGTTCCCAACTGCTTGGAAATAGAGATCTTTATCTCTGTCTTAAGAAATACAACCACGACTGTTATGGTCATCTTCAGCTGGAAATGACGTTTGTAATAATTTTATAAAGTAATGTGTCTTGCATCATGCAAAGAGGCATGCATATTGAAATACGGAGAGTTGTATATTTGGAAATTGAAGAGACCTTCTGTTGGGTAATGAAGAGTCTCCATCTTTATATATATTGTATCAAGTGAAAAGTATTGTACACTTGAACATTTCATTATCAATAAAGTGTAATGGACACCTACTGGTTATAACTTCGTGAAACACTTTGTAAGGAAGCTCTGATACCACTGTAATGGACACCCAGGAATGCCCAAAAGCTGAACCAACTACTGAAATTATATTAATTCTAAAAATGCTGGAATCAAGTAAAAAGAGATGTATTCCAAAGGCCAAACCCTAAGGGAATGACGTCTAGAATGTTACAACAGAGAATGAACGTCCCCTATTGCCAAAAAAGAGTGTGATTCACACATTCAAGCTCTTATCAAATGCAAGTTATAATCATCCGATGCTCAGCAATGAGACTTTCAGCCCTATTTATCCTTTTCTTCATCCTTCTGGAAGGAACTAAAACATTAATTAATTGCAAGAGCTAGAAGCTTCCTCCTTCCAATAATTAATGCGTTCTCTAGAAATTCCTCCCTGGCAATCATTAATTAAATCACGAGAGGCTTCCGTCCTTCCAATAATTAATACATACCCTAGAAGCTACTCCTTGTAAATAACTAAATTAATTAAATACAAAGTCACCTTTAATTTTTAATTGAATGACTTTATAAGAAATTAATTTAATTTCTTCTTATCCTCCACTTAGACTTTGGAGAACGTGAAGGCCAAAAGATGGGATCATTACATAAAGTGATATTTTTTTTGTTTGCCTGATTTTTTCCCTCCAAGTAGGAGGGTTTTCCCAGGGTAACTTCCTGTGTATGTTGTATCTGTCCTGTTTTCCTTTTAACACCATCTATCATTTATTTCTGGGCTAAAACTCGACAGCCAGTAGTCCTTTTCCTTTTCATATGATTTCTTATGGATCCAAGATGGACCCTTGTGGCTTCGATATTGATATCTCCCACTTCATTACCTTCCATAGTTTGTGCTCTAGGAAGGAGAAGCACCCGGCAGCTTTGTTTCCTCCGATGTTTATGATTGAGTTCTATGCTCTGTATTTGTTGTGTTCCCGATTTTTTTCTTTCCCAGCCTTTGATGCAAATAGTCGATATTTGGAGCTTGGATTTCCAAATGAGGGATAGGTCAGAACACTGGTCTCGGCAGAAGTTGGCAGGCCAAGCTTTTGCCTCTACCTAGTAGTCAGCATTTAAAGAAAAGTAACAGTGGTTCTAAAAACATAAATAATGGGCACAATAGCATGTTAAAAGCTCAGAAATGGATTGCTTTCATACATGGAGAAATGGTTGTTGAAAACTCATTCAAATTCCAATAATGGAAAAAGGAAGAAAAAGGAAATTGAAAAAATAATTGATAAAAAATCTGTTATGCTAGCCAGACAGTTTTGGAGAGTATTCAGCAAAGATACAATAATAATTAGTGAGTGCTGGTTAGTAGCTTGACATATTTGACTCAGTTGCTTTCAAGCGACTTGCCAAGTTTCTAAACTGTGATATTAGAATCCTTTATCAATGAAACATCTTTCTGTAGGAGATTTCATGTATGCATTCAAACTGATTCAACTTTTTTAATCCAATGAGGGTCTTCATCTTCATTGTTTGTGTTCTGCATGTTCTCAATACTCTGCTAGATTCCATTTTCTACTAGCTTGTCTTGGTAGCTACAAGATAGGATTTATCACATCATTCTAAATTGGGATAGTGTACTCAAGGAAGAAATGATACCAGCATCAGTTGTAGTAGCTTTCCCTGGAGTTAATTATATAGGTAGTGTCCTTATCCATAGTTATAACTGGCAGATCCATATGCAAGTGGGCTAGTAGAGTTATTCAAGTGGTAGATGGAAATAAAATAAGAGGGAGGTGAGTTGGAAGCACCATACATCTTCTAAATATTTGGCTTATAAATTATTAAATATAATCCTCTCTCATGTAAGTAATCATTTATGAATGGGTTTCATGTCATTTTAAGATAGATGAAGTAATCATTTTAAGTTTAAACAGATTGTTGAAGGCTTTTATCCTTACCCATGAGTTGCCACCCCTTTCAACAACTGCTCTTTCACAAAGTTCTGAAATCAAATGATTCTCTGCATTTTGGACGGATATGGAGCAAGAGCTTATTTTTCTTTAATATCATCCCATAGTACTCTTGTAAATACTGCACACTGGACCTTTCTGTACAATAGTATTCTTGTAAACTCTATCCAATTAAAATCAGTTCAGTGCTCTACATGATATGAAAGCCTACATAGATCAAGAACTTGTCTGGGACAGTAAGTTTTCTTTTATTTGCACCAACAATTTGTCCTTGAAGTTGATTAAATATTTGAAGACCGAATGAATATTATTCATGTATATGGACTCTCTGCTCCGTGTGTTCAGAAGATTTTTTTCAAGGACATGTTTATGTGAGAGTGATGACAATTTTATTTAAATTAGCTTTGAACGGTGTTGTATATGTTATTGAACAGTGTTCATAAAGGCCAGTCAATATCATCATGGGATCGATGGTTTAAAGAGCACTCAACTGATTCAGAATGCAGTTGCTGCTGTTCTTGTACGTGGTGGAATATATGGAAATTTTCAAATTGGAAAAGGTTTACTTGTTGGAGACCAACATTCAGACGACTTTGCCTTAGTATTCCAAGTTTCTCCTGTTGTAAATTTTATTCCATTAAACATCATTGTACTAGATGTATAAATTGCTGTAACGTATGTAAAAAGGAATGATAGATATTGGCGACTTGACCAGCATATCAATTGGTTGTAGTACTGAAATAGAGAAATAGGCATATTGATGTTTGTATAGTTGAAACGTTTTAGGTTGAACCTCAATTCATTAAATGCCTTGCGAAATGTTACAGCAGCTACACTCAACCAAGTGAGTGACATCCGAGTCCCATTTTTTGGTCCTTACATATCCTTGATATGTTGAATGAGTCCATCCCCTTCATACTACCAGTTGGGGTTTTGTGCTTCGTTATCCATTGTATATAATCATTTCTTTATATAAGTGAGAAATTGCATTGCATTGACTGGATCATTATCTTTAGACAATGAAATGGTTTGAAATGCACAGTTGCAGTCATTAAGATGTTGGGAATCTCTATATAACAGTTCTTTCAATGTTTTCTCATCAATTTTTTGGTGTGACATTGGTAAGGGGCGTAATTGGTTCTCATTTAGTTGCTTTCATCTTAAGTAGCATTGACATTATTTTTTTGAATACAAAGTAAAACATGCCAACCTATCAATACTCTTTCTTTGAAGTACATACACAGATCATGAATGCTACACAAACAACGTCAACAAGACAAACTTTAATCAAAAGGATATACAAATATAGTGATATATGCTTGTGTCCTCTTTGAACCCTATCAATTGGCTGAAATATAGATTTAATTTGATATGAATAGTGTTCATATTTTGGACAATGGGTATTCTAAATTTTGAAGAAAGTATTTTAAGGGTTGTCATACCTTTGAAGTTAAAAATATTTAGAAAATATTAAATTGTGAATATACATGAAATAATTAGAATGTAAGATGACTCCATAATATCATCAGACTTTATGACCATATTCAACGAGAACCTATCTTTTGTACATTGGAATAATCATATTCTATGATAAGCTATCTCATTCATTTATGTGATCAACACTTTTTGTATCCACCAAACTTTCACAATTAAACTTAGGCTTATTCAAAAAATAGGGAAACATCATTCAACATTTGTAATCCTAAATTTCTCATGAGTTGGGCTGCCATGGGTGTCCTATAAACTGTGCATGTTACAGCCAGCCAAACAATGGCCACTTGTATTTCTGACCATAGTTAAAACATCAAAGGCCAAAAATCAATATAATTGAAATGTGAAAATACGGGTCTCCTCTTTTACTGAATAACATATTTTGACCAAGTAAAAGACAAGTTAACCTCTCTATGTGACATCCAATGATCGAAGAATCTCTTTGAACACATTACTGTCAAGTTTTATTACACAAAACAGGAGGAGAGTTTGACTGGAGATAATTTTAGTTTCTTAGCAAGTGGGTGTTAAGAACTCATGATGGATTGAATGGCAAGGCTGACAAGACAGCGTTTCCAAGATCATTTGGTAGAAAAATGATTATAACATTATAGATCTAATCGACACAGAATACTGTGTATATTCTGAATCTGCACAGTCCTTAAATGATGTTAGGCATACCCAGATCAAAACACTCTATCTCATCATCCGATCTTGGTAGCAAAATTATCACCAGTTTGAAATTATCTCTAACAAATAAAAACCCAAACTATATTAAGCAGCATGAACACACATTATTTAGTACCCAATCGAATGCTTACATTCAAATGGGCTTTGTTGATGTGTGTTTTATGACTCACCAAACAGTAGAACAAAATACCGAAATATCTTATCCTCTCTTGAATAAAGTCTTATGTATGCTAAGATTGCTAGAAGATCATACAATGACTTCAAGGTTCCTTTAATGCCAGGTCTTGAATGTGGATAAGATCGATGGTTGATGTGATTTGCTGATGATCACAAGGGGGCCTTACGTGTTTATTCATATTCATTTCAAACCATACTGGGTGTGGGAGCTATCTTAAGGTTTTGCAATGAAGCGCTTTTTTTTTGGATTTTTCACAGAATATGCAGAAATTAAATAGGATGGGGTTCAGGAATTCCATTCTAATCCTAAGGGTAGTGATAACAACAAATAGTATTCTAGTGGACAAATTCCTCAATTTACTAAATTCAGCTTCGTCAAGTTATACTACAACTAAGCATGAACCAGTGCAATCTTCAAGCGTTATGCCAAAGATTTTCATATCACCGCATACACCATCATAAAGAACAATGTATACAAATGATAGAAGTTGAGCATACGCATGAAAGGTGTTCAGACTAACTTTACACAACGAATTAGAATCACTAAAACGTCAAAAGTATGAACCAAAGGAATTCATCAATACACCATCATATTCTCCATTGTAATCACCACATATTGACTATGCTAAACTTAATCTACTTGAAGAAATTTAGGAGAACAAGCAAGAACTAAGATACGTCAAGTATTCACCAAACTCCAATGAAAACTTTATTATCTCAATAACTCATAGCAACAATCTCATAAAAATTTCCCCTTACAAATGAGAAATAAGGCTTTTATATAGGTCCTCGATTACAATGGGTGGCCTGGATGATCACAATAACCGATGGTCGAGATCATGCCACATTAGCCCTAATTAGGGTTAGGGCAATGGAAAGGAATCTACATTAATGCCATAAGGAATCCACTACTGTAGTGGGTAATAAATGCCTACTATGCATGCTAATTTAAGGAGTGGGGTGTAATAAATGATCCCTACGCACACCCACTTTGCATTTAATGCATCTATCCTTGATTTCTTCGCATGAAAGATCGAAATCGATCTAACATTGTTTCCAACTCCTATGTAATGATGCTTGGTGCAGATTCTTGCTTGAATTCTAGAACTGCAATTGCTCTTTCTGCTTTTCCCAAGCTTTCATCCCAATCTGGTAGTAAGTCCTTAGTAGTGTGCATTGTATTTGAGAAAATGGAGAAGTTCTCAAAATCATCTCTTCCATATACGTTTAGCTGAAAGAATTCCTCTAACTTGACTTTCAGATTATCAGTTGTCATTTCCTCTTCCCCCAATCTTTGTGATAACAAGGATGCAACTGCATTTGATATTCATTGCTTGATGTTATCAACAATCTTTTTCAATCAACTGGATTCCCTGGTAAAGCTCTCAAACATTTCTTTAGCCATGATCACTGCACTGTACCATCGAATAAAATCATAGACATCCCCCTCGCTGATAACTCGACCATCAATCAATTCTTGCTTTGGGGTATCCATCAAACTCTGAATGTCGGTAATCACCTCTTCTTGGTAAATATGCTCATCCACCCATGATTCCTCCATGCACTGGATCTTAGAGATTGCAGCCAATGCCCTATTGTGCACTTGCACTAATTCTTCTGCATGTTTGAAGGCTACCTCCTGAATTCCTTCGATCCAAATCTTTGCACCCTCAGCAGTCCGCTTGATTCTGTCAATATCACCTACCACTTCACTGGAAACACCTATTGGAGGGACATATGATGGACCTTCCTCTCTTACTGGATGAGGCAAGTTATTGATGTACTGACATAAGGCCCAAATTTCTCTTTTATGCTTTTCATACCCTTCTTCTACTTTCTTCAGCCTATCCTTCAAAGCCTGTGCGGAGTCTTCAAATTCTTCCAATATTTGCTCTCGGGAGGCCCGACCAAGATTTACTTCTGTAACATGATATTCATCTGGAGCAATCTGATTTTTTCCTTTGTCAACTGTGGGAGTCGCAATTTGCACGATTTTGGATCCTGATTCTCTTCTGATGAATTTAGTATATCTTTTTGCTTTCCCTTGTTCTTCTGATCGGTTTGATCAGTCCAAAATTTCCTGTAATTCAGTTGCTGGATCAACCTCCTTTTGTTGACGCAATTGAACTCGTTGCCTCAACCATTCCGAAATAGGTATACTTTGGTACCTCGGAATTACCAATTGTTCTTTCCTTTGGACCGCTCGAATGTCAATCTCCTCTTCACCTCCTGGACTATCCATTGTAACCTCAGGAACTACAGCTTCGGCAGTTGGAAGATGTATTGCTACCCCTGGAGTTTCTTCCTCTAGTGGACCATCTCCATCATTAATCATTTCTCGCTCTAAGATTGTAGCAAGACTTTCTTCTATAGCAATATCTTGATCTCTCCCTCTTTCTTGCATGGATTTTTCATAAGCATTTATACTCAACCTATCATGAATTGGCCTATCCAAATTATCTTCTTGCTCAAATCTCCTTATACTTTATCCTTACATCCTGCCTTTCAAAAGTTTCTATCTCTTGGACACTTGGAGTTCGGCTTGGAGAAGAGGGAGCATCTCCATGTTTCTGCTTCTTATTTTGAGGTTCCTGGATGACTTCCTCAATCCTAGGATGCTTTTCTCGAGGTACCTCCTTCCCTTTCTTGGTTCTTACATCTTCGAATGGAGTTCCCCTTTCTTCAACAGTCCCTTCAGATATTTGTCTTGATTTTTCATCCCTGAGTGGTTTGTGGCCAAACAACCTATATGTGAATCCATTAGCTGGTGCAACTAATTTTTCAAGCTTATGCTCGATCCACCACTTTGTAAAATCTAAGACTAATTTTGAAAGAGCTTCGAGATCTGTAATTTCTTTCTTCTTCCAATCAAATGGTTGAGCTGTCATTTTTGGATTGAATCCTTTTCGCATCATATTTGGGTCTTCCTCCATTTGATCAGGAACCTTGAATATGTTGCATGTTCTAATAATGTTCAATGGTAGTCTTGAATGCAACCTTTTTCTAATCTCATTCTCATCTGCTGCATTTGCCCAAAAGTCTTCAAGGTGAACCTTGTGTTGGTACTTTGATCCTCTTGCTGATGAAATCTTGTTGTAAGGATCAAAATCATTCCTCTTTGGATAAAGCGGAAGGCGAAAGAAGTGGAGCAAATTTGATGATTTCTCTGCGGCTTCTAGACATGGGCATACCTCAGTTTTCCCTTCTCCTATGGAAATTGGAAACTGCAATCCCAACTTCTTCTTCCCTTTCTGAATCTTGTCATAGGTAGTAAGTTGTCGAGTAAGCTCTAACAAGACCATCTTATCCATTGGATACCTAGGGAGTTTGTATGGCTCCGTGGATAATCTTTGAACTCAGATGTATGAAAAGGTAGGAAACTGAATGGACCAGGCACCATATTCTTCAACCAACTTCATTGCACCCATTGACATTCTTATATGTGGCCTCTTTTGTAATGTTCTTACTATGCGCATGGCAAATATATCATTAACCCTCATGTAATCATCCTTTGAATACAAATGCAACTGCGGGTAACATTCATGGACTTTGAGGTGTTGGCTTTCGCTTCCAATTGGTCCTTTGCATCGTAGTCCATCATAATTTGTCCTCCGTGCTAGCATGTAGATGACATAGGAGCTCATGTAAAATCTCCTTGTATGCTCTAGATTCATCAACTGCTCATTTAGGTTATCACTTATGAGCCCAACCCAATCTATTCTGTCACCTTTCTCCATTACTTGCTCAACAAAATACCACATCCAAGATTCAAACCTATAAGAATAAGGCATGCCAAATATGTGACTCAACATCATGACCATATCACTATATTCCCTCTGCAAGTCGAGCCATACTATTTCTCTAGGAATCTTGGAATGATGCAGTCTATTCTTTTTCAACCATCTTTTGTTGATTATTTCTTCACAAAAATTGATTCCAGATGTATAGATTCTCAGTGCTTGCTCTTGTGTTTTTGTGACCATCCTTGGATTTGAAGGAATTCCAAATGCTTCAAAAATGGATGTCGGAGAAAAATTTGCCAGAATATTTCGTTCAGAATCCAGGATGTTGCTGTCTCTAAGACTGTAATGCTTGGTACATTCCACGATTAACTCTAGATGCTGAAAAGGATGGAAACTAGCTGTAGCAAAAATTTCACTTTTCACAATTTTTGTAGCCAGGTGTGTTGGGCGATAGTCGTTATATCCGAGCATTCTCCGGTTAAAATCTTTCAAATCAAGGCCGCCAAGACTTGTATCTCCAATTTCTGTCCACTTTGACACGATTTTGGATTCAGGATAGAATCCTCTCCTTTCATTCTTTATCAATTGTCCTCGCGTTTCTCCTGTTCCCCTAGGCTCTGCCATTTTCCTTTCCTGCAAAATAGAAAACGTGCATACATAAGACTATGCAAGGAAAGCATTAAAAACAACAGATACGACTTGTCCATAAGACAAAGATTTTCGATTTTAGCCAAAATTTCCATACTCCTTTCAAGATTCACTTTTTAACACTTCCGCGAGACATGAAATTTCACAACTCACTGCAACGGAAATTCCTTTTTGATAGGATTCAAAATCTTCTGTCGTGAATTCCCAGAAAATTGCTCAACAATTTTAGAAAATTTCTCAAAAAATTTACTTCCTTGAACTCCTCAAATCTTACTCCTATTCTCGATTTGCTCTTCAAATTTCTGTGTGAACCTGAATGAATAAGAGGGTTTCTTATAGAAATCATCCTTCAAAAAAGATGCCTTTAAAGCTGTAGACTAAAATTAGGCAGCTACTTTACTTAACCATTAAGGTTTCCATTTTTTGTGCCACTTGTCGCCTTTTTGCTACTTGTTTCAAAAGTTGCTATCTTTAATGCTGTTAACTTCATGATGAAGCTAAGTATTTCCATTTTGATTTTTTTTTTTAGTTTTATTAATTAAATATCAATTAAAAAAATCAATATTTAATTAATTTCTATATTTAAATGAAAAAAAAAAATCAAATTCATTTGCAACTTTTTCCCTTTTTTTTTTTGGATTATTGTTCAAAAAAAATCAAATTAAATATTAGTTTTACCAATATTTAATATTTTAATGCAAATCCAAAAAAAACTTTTTGAAGGAAAATCTTTTTTTCGCTTTTCTTCTCTGAATCCAATTTTTCACTTCTCAAGGAATTTCACTTTCTTCTTCTAAATTTTGGATTTTTTTGCAAAATTTTCAATTTTCCTGCTTTTCACGATTTTTTAACCAATTTACAAGAGCAGGCTTTTTCAGAATTGAGGATTTTTCCTTTGCATAATATTTCCTTCACTCCTACTGACTTGCGCTTGTTTTATGAAAGCGGGATTTTCAAGGAATGAAGGATAAAATCCTTCATCAAAACATTCCTCCATTTCTTGAAAACTGCGCTTCGAAATTTTAGGGAGCAGGCTTTTTAAGGAATGAAGGATAAAATCCTTCATCAAAACCTTGCTTCATTTCTTGAAAATTGCGCTCCGAAATTTTAGGGAGCGAGTTTTTTAGGGAATGAAGGATAAAATCCTCCATCAAAACCTTCCTTCATTTCTTGAAAATGGAGTCTCTGAAATTTTAGGGAGCCGACTTTTTCTGAACTGGCGTATTTTTCTCTTTTCAAAATATTTCGTGACTCCTTCAGACTTTGTCTCTATCAATCCCGATAAGATATATTACCCATGCTATGTGGATGAATATTGAAGACCACTTTTCTTTAGAATTGCCACGTCAAATCTTCATCTATGGCTTCCATGCCTTCAGACTTTGCGGCTTCCACGCCTTCATGCAATAATCCAATTTCTTTTGAAACTAGCAGTGAGAACAGGAAAATGGACTTCGAGTTGAAGAAGATTGACACCCATCCCATATGAAATTAGACAATACCATAGTGTGCGAGTAGATAGAGAGGGACATGTTGTTTTTATGGAAAGCGGGATTTCTTTGGAGTGAAGGATTCTATTTTCCTTCATTTCCTCATAATTGCGCTCCATAATCTGTTGACATCGCAGTTTTCAAGGAGTTGAGGATTTCACCATTCCCTTAGTTCCTCAAAACTGTGCTCCACAATCTGTTGACATCACAGTTTTCAAGGAGTTGAGGATTTCACCATTCCCTTAATTCCTCAAAACTGTGCTCAACATTTTCAGGAACAGCTGGCATATTTCCTAAATGGGATTAAATCCTTGTCTCCTTCAATCTTGCGCTCCGCAAAAGCTGGAATTTTTTTTTAAAAATAAAAAGGGGGCCCCTGGCTGGGGCGATGGTGATTGGCGGTCACAACATCTGACGACTCCACGAGTGAAATGTTACAAACATTTCAAGGATAAGACTTAATCCGAACTCAAAATCTTTGGTTTCTCGATCTTACGTCATCAATATGAGAGAAAACAAGCTCAAAAGGGGAGAATAATCATATATTGGATCAAAAACACATTTACTCTGCGACAACCTGAGTGTGTGCAATTTATATTAATTCCATCTCAACGAGACCACTCAGAAATCTTAGGATTAATCATGACAAGTTATTGATTACTCTTGACTTCAAAAACATCGTGGACATTGCCCCGCTGCCAGTCAGGCGTCCATAGCCCCGACGGAGTTGTCGCTGTAAAACCAACGGAGATTGCTCCACTTCTGGTGAATTATTCTTTAGAACACCTATGGAGATTTCCGCGTACCCCCAAAGCCAATCTCATTATTTCATCATTTTTCTCTTTTTCTTTTTTTGTTCCTTTTGAATTTGTATTTCATTTCTTTCTTTTCTCTTGGCTTGTAAGCAATGAAGCTTACCATGGGTTTAGGAGTTATAGTGGCGCTAAAGCAAGATTTAAAATTTTCACAAGTCATGACCTTTCCAAAGACACATAAATGGACTTAGAGCAATAGTTAAGAGTGTGAAATATGTGGCAACCTCAGAGTTCATGCGTCAAGACACAATGTATGATTAACCTTCCGAGTCAAGTATGTTTTCTAGCCTACTGAAAATATATGAAGGATAGTTGAGATTTTAATGCTCTTCATAACAATTATTCAAGAAATGAAATAAACAAAACTCAACGACATCTTCAGACGAAGTAACCAAATCATGACACCACTCCACTTGAAAAAGGGAGATTCTCACAGCTATGAGCCACCTAGCAAAAGCCAAAGCCAAAGCCAAACCAAAAGAAGAGAGAAAACCGAACCACCCAAGGAAGACAACCTAGGGAAAAAGAAAACAAAACAAACAAGGGAAAGAAACCTAAACTACGAAAAGCCAAAACTCCTAACCAGGAGAGGGGAGACAAACCAAAACCCCCACCTAACTAAAAAAAGAAAAAGAAAAAACAAAAACAAAAACACACCACAAAGGAAAACCTAAACTAACTATGTACAAGTTAGGCTTCACAAAGAAAACCTAAGGGCAGAAATAATGCTTGAGGAATTGGCCATTGATAGGCAATTGGACTTCCTTTCCTATTAGAGTCTTCAGCTTGAATGCATTATCTCCCAAAATTTCAGAAATCTGATAAGGACCTTTCCATAGATTATCAAACTTGTCATGTCCACCTTTCTTTTCATGTGCCTTATCCCAACGAAGTACTAGATCTGAAATTCGAAATTCTTTAACCTTTGCCATTTTGTCAAACCATCTCTTAACAACTCCTTGATGTTTAGCAAACTTTTCCAATGCTTCGTCCCTCTTCTCTTCCAAGTGCAATAATTGGGTCAAACGTGTCTGCACTCTATCTTCTCCTTCCATAAAATCTTGCATGAATCGTAGCGTTCGAATCCTCAATTGGATAGGAAAAACTGGATCTTGTTCATAGATCAAATGATATGGAGATGTCCCTAAAGAACTCTTTATTCTGATCCTATTTGCTCAAAGTGTGAATCTCAGCTATGTATGGCAATCTCTAGGGTTATTGTCTAATAACTTCTTCATTGCGCTCAATAGATTTTTGTTTGTTGATTCTGCCAATCCATTCCCTTGCGGATAGTGGTTTGATGAAAAGTTTAGTGTGATCCCATAGTCAAATGCCCAGTTTGAGAACTTCAACGATCTAAATGCTGGCCCATTATCACATAGAAATGCATGGGGGCATCCAAACTTGGTAATGATATTTTCTTCAAGAAATTTGATAACAACCTTTGTTGTACAATTTTTTAGCGATTGAGCCTCGGTCCATCTGGTGCAATAGTCTGTAGCAGTCAGGATATACTGGTGGTGTCCTGATGATGGTGGATTGATGGGACCGATGAAATCTAACCCTCATTTTGCGAACGGTTTTACTTCGATAACAGGTTGTAATGGCATAGCAGGATTTCTTTCATGTGTCGCAGCTATTTGACATGTGTGACAAGTCTTCACGTGTTCATAAGTGTCTTTAAACAAGGTTGGCCAATAATACCCTGCTCTTGATATTTGATGAGCCATAGCCAAACCACTTCCATGACTGGTTCCATATTTACTATGAAAATGCTCAATGATGTGTCCAGCCTCTTCCTTTCCAACACATCTCAAATAAACCCATCATGATTCTTTCTATATAGCACAGATCCTTGAAGCATAAAATTTTGACTCTTCATTCTCAATGAACGCTTTGAACAGAATTCAAGTGTGATGGAGACTTATGGTTTAGCAAATAATGAACAATGTCATCATACCATTCATCTGGGGATACTTCTTCTAACGCATATACTTGTTGTACTAACCCGGGACCAGTTGTAGACTGGGTTTGGGCTAGAGCTTGTCCTCGTACCAACTTCATTGGTTGTATCTCCATGTCATATTCTTGAATAATTGCTATCCACTTTCCTCTTCTTTCTCCCAATTCATTCTGCATTAGCAAAGTCTTTACTGCTGCATCAGGAACTATTGCATAAACCTTACTTCTTAGGATTTAGTGTCGGAATTTCTTTATTGCTTTCACCAAAGCATAAGCTTGTTTTTCAACATTCAGATATCTCAATTCTGCATCTTTCATGGGTGAACTCATGAATGCAATAGGATGTTCATCCTGATCATCTGCCTTCTGGGTGAGGATAGTTGCGCAAGTGTGTTCTGAGGCAAAAGAATATATATAAAAAGGCTTGGTGTAGTCAGGACTTAACAAAACAGGAGCATCCACAATTGCTTGCTTGATTTCTTCGAATGCCTTTTTTGTTGTAGGTGTCCAATCTATCCTTGCTCCTTTCTTTAGCATGTCATTTAATGGCCTTACTATCTCTGCGAATCCAGTTATGAACTTCCTTACAAAGTTAATTTTCCCAAAGAATGACTTTAATTCTTTCTGACTAGCTGGCAATCCTATCTTTGATATTGCCTCAATGCGCTCAGGATCAATTGAGATTCCTCGTTCTGATATTACATGTCCTAACAATTTCCCTTTAGTGACAACAAACATGCATTTCTTTGGATTCAAGGAAATCCCATATCTTCTAGATCTTTGGAAGATTCTCCTCAAATCACTGATGTGATCTTCCCTGCGTCGAGAGAATACTGTGAGATCATCCATGTAAATGATGATGCACTTCTTTACCAAGTCTCTGAAAGCATAATCCATGGCCCTTTGAAAAGTGGCTCCTGCATTGATCAAACCGAAAGGCATTCTTCTATAAGAAAATGTACCCCACTTAGTTGTGAATGCCGTCTTTAGTCTATCTTCTTCTTCTACCATCACTTGGTTATATCCTAAAATAACCATCTAAAAATGACATCATTTGAGAACCGTTAACAACTTGTATCACTTCATCTAATGACGGCACTGGATAATTATCCTTCTCTGAAGCTCTGTTGAGATTTCTAAAATCCACGTACAACCTTATCTCTCCATTCTTCTTTCTAACAGGTACCAGGTTGGTGACCCACGTTGAGTGTCGAACTGGGAATATAATCCTTGCTGACAATAACTTCTTCACTTCTTGATGTATTAGTGGTTCTAACAATGAATTTATTGGTCTCTGCCTTTGTCTAAATGGTTTACTGTTTGGCTTTAATGGAATAGTATGTGTAATGAGAGACGTATCATATGTCTTCATATCCCCAAGCAATTACGTCAGGGAATTCCTTCATAAGCTTCAATATTTCCTCCTTTTCCGTAGCGGTACAAACTTTCCCAATAAATACATTCTTGACATTTTCTCTCGTTCCCAAGTTCACCTTTTCACATTCGCCTCCTTCAGTACTTTGGTACTTGAGGGAACTTAGTCTGTCTGCATAAAAAATTCTCTCTAGTTCAATCATTCCTTTTGGAATGGTATTTGTCCTTAAATTCATAATCTCATTGATTTCAAATTGAGCTTGTTGTTGTTCTCCTTCATCTATGACTTGTGCTTCAAATACCCTCGAGCTTGTCAAAAAATCAAGAATATGCTTGTCATCTTCAAACACTTGAAAATTTGTGATGTTGTCACGAACTGATGGTACTAAAGTCAAGTCGACTGTAAATTTCTTCACACAATCCATGGCTAATGGTTCTAATGAACTTGCAGATTGAGCCAAAGAGTTTGCTACTGGATTGCTTATTCGACTTATCCTTTTAATATTGAAAGCATCAAAGCTTTCAATTAGGTCCCAAACTCTATTGCGATAACGACCCAATCTTTTATAATGGCATGTATATTTCTTCCATATCTGCCCAATGACTATGTTTGAATCTCCACGTACATGTAGGATTTTGGCACCCTTTTGGATAGCGAGGAGCAATCCAATGACCAATGATTCATACTCAACCACATTATTAGTACAAGGGAATTGCAACCTATGTGCTGCCAAATATGTTTCTCCAGTTGGGCTAATGAGTTCAACACCAGCTCCACTACCTTTCTTTGATTTGGATCCATTAAAGGATAGAGTCCATACTTGATCATTTTCATATTCCATGGGTGATTTTATCTTTGAATCCTTGGATTCTTTTTGATGTTCTTCTTGTCCTATTTCACCTTCTCGAATTCTTTCTTGCTGTGGGTCTAAAATTTTCATACAGGATGAGTTCATTTTGACCACATTTTTTGCTATCCATGCTTGTGGAACCATTTTGGAAACTTGTGCAATTGCTTCTATGCACATGGTGCATGATATCTCAGAATGAAAAGCATCATGTATTCTACACCAGTTGGGTAACAACAGATTTTGAATGGATGCATCTTTTCCTAGTTCAACTTCCTGCTTAATGCTTTTTAGGACAAAATTCCTAAAATTCTCAAACATTCCTTCATTCAGTGATGGTTCTGAATCATCCATAACTGGTACCTTAGTGAAAGTTGGAGTCACATAAGGACATCCCCCTTGATTGTAACCTTGCAACATTAAAACTTCTCCAATTTTGGGAATATATGATCCCAAAGTGGTTTCCATAAACAAGATTTCATTATGTTCACCATACTTAGTGATCAACAACTGGAGCCTTGGAGTGCTCTCTATCCTTATCTGATTGGGAATTCCCTTCCATGGGAGCCACATGTGTGAAAAGTCTGTTGCAATATAACCATTCAATTTCCTTGCCCAATCTCTACTAAGAAGCATGCCATACCCTTCAAGAATATCCACAATAGATATGTCAATACAACTTTGAACACGTGGATCAGAGGTTAATTGCATGTGAATATTATTCAACTCTCCCACGACTGGGACTTTAGTTTTATCCAATTGTGTAACCTTCTTGTCAGTCTGAAGTGGAATCAATCCCAACTTCCTACATATGTCCAAAGGCATTACATTACTTGATGCACCAGAGTCAATTAAACAATTATGTAACATTTTCCCAAAAATTCTAACAGATACTAGGAATGGTGCAGGTTCCTCCTTCCCTTGATAAAAAACCATTGGCTTCTGCCCTTTTGAATCAAATGTCTCATTGTTATGTATATAATTTCTCCCATTTTGAGTTGTCATGGAACTTTCCACTATGGGAGAATTATCTTTGATCATTTCCAGTGATGGATCTTTTGAAGATACTTGTCCATTTGATGTAACCTTCTGATCATCCTGAGAGTTTTGCACCATTCCAATGAAACTTGAAGGATTTTGAGCAAGCTTGGATGCATATGGTGATACATCATCTGCAACATTGGTGTTTTGCACAAAATTGTATTGTTGGACATCGGATACCCCTCTTGGAGGATGTGATACATTTTGAGAAACAATCTTTGTGGGGGTGTAATTAAAGCTTTCCAATAATTTATCTCTAATTTTTGAAATTTTCATCAATTCATATAGTGGAAGACTCACTTTAATTTTCTTGAATTCCTCTAATACATAAGAACTCAACCTCTTCAATTCCTCTCTAGAAGGACTTTCTTTCTGTTTTTGTCCTAGATTTTCACATTGCCTTTGTTCTCCTTGTCGAGCAGAGGATTGAAGATTATTCTTTCCTTTATCAATTTGTGAAGAATTTTTCATGGGAGATTGGCCTCTATCTTCTTGAGAGCTTATGAGTTGTGGATATTCAGGGGAGTCTCTGAGAGGCTCAGGATTATTGTTCGCATTTGGATGCGGGGGAGTTGAAAAGTTATTTGGAGGAACTGATGATGTTAATGGCTCATGGTTCCTATAATTCCTTTGATACGTCTTTATTGGCGTATTACCCAATGTTTGTTGAAAGGCTTGCACTTCACTTGTTCCTTCCACCAAGACACGATTATATAGAGGAGGAAATAAAAATCCATCCTTATGCAATGATTCATTTGGGGATACTGGTGGAGGTTGATTTTTTGGTGGGACTTGATAACGTGGCATCTTTATAGGAGCATTTGCTGAAGCTGGTGGGAATTTCTGATTAGCTTGTATTGGCATGTAATCTTGACAATCAGGAGGAGGAAACATAAAATCCTCAAAAACCAATGCTTGGTCATATCTTGGTGAGGGTACCATCTCATATCTCATAGGAGGAGGATTCTCAGATGTGGTAGTGTTCCTCACTTCTCCCTTGAGAATATCTGCTGCTCTTTGAAATTCGTGACAGTGTAATTCATAATGTTGACTAGTCTCATGTAATCTACACCATCCAGATAGTGCAGCTTCTGCTAAGAAAACTTTATCAGTTGGGCGATTCTTAGATGGAGGATTATCCAATGGTGACAGTACGCCTCCATTATTTGGATTAGTGTTCCATGATCTTCTTTGATGACCTTGGTTATTATTACGATATCCTTGATTACCTTCATTGAATCCTTGATTGTGTCCTTGATTACCATCGTGATGTGGAGGGGAATTCCCTTGATAACCTCAGTTGCTACCTTGATATGACTGATAATTCGTTTGTGCATTTTGCAACTGATTATTTTGATTTCAAAGGCAAGTGACCTCAGTGGACAACTTTTTCACTTGTTCAATCAAATCTCTCATCTCATCCTTTTCCTCTTGGGTCCTTGTAGAATTTGTCATGTTCTGGAGATAAATTAGCTGTGTGGGCATTGCCTGTGACATAGGTGCTCCAAGATGCAACACCAATTGGTTTGGAGGGGCAGGAACTTGATTGATAGTTGGAGCATAATTCAAAGTATTTGCATTTCCAAAATAGCTGGGTGCTCCATTCGTAGTTGCCGGTGATTGTAAACTTTCTTCGCCTCAGCATATGCTTGGGTCAAACTTGTAGGAGTTGGATGAGTTTTTTGAACAAACATGGACATGAAACAGTCTAGGGCTGCATAGTAGATAGGTCGTGCTGCATCATCTCCTATGCGATATGGATCACACAATCTTGAATAAGCCCTTTGAAATCGATTATTGAAAGCACCAATTGATTCACGTTCTTGTCTCCTTATCTCGATAAACTGCCTATACAATTTTGCAGGGGTGATAGGCAATCTGAACTTCCCGAGGAATGCATCCTTCAATTGTTGCCAAGTCTGTATTGAATTTGAAGGTAGGTTGATATACCAGTAAAATGCTTCCTCACCCAATGAATAAGGGAATAGTCTACATGGAACATCCTCATCTTGTACGTTTCTATTCTGGAGGACATCCTCAAAAATTTTAATGTGTTCATCAGTAGTGCGATTCACATCATTCACAAAGAATTTAGAAAAGAAGTGTTCAGGATTCTTTGGCATATTATTGTATGCGGTAAACGTTGCAAGGGGTGATGCATTCTGCGGACGCCATTGCTAGGCCATTGCTGGAACTTGTTGTTGGACAGTTGCAGGTGAAACAACTTGTATAGGTATTTGCACAAATAACTGTTGAATTTGTGTAGCTCCTGGTGGAACTCCTCCTTGGATTGATCCTTGTGCTTGATGTTGAGGTGGTGGAGTTTGGAATATCCTTGCGAGATCAGATACACTTGGTGAATTTTGGCTCATAGATACTTCTTTATTTCCTCGCCTAGGCTTTGGATCAAAACTCAACTCTTGTAATTCGTGCGATCCCGGGGTGAATCTCAAGGATCTTCAATGTACCTCAGGCGAGGATGAATTAATGTTCTCCAGTATGTGAAACTGCTATGAAATCTTTTAGTTAGGCCCTCCTTCTAGCGCCAGTTTCTGTTGATGTGTGTTTTATGACTCACCAAACAGTAGAACAAAATACCGAAATATCTTATCCTCTCTTGAATAAAGTCTTATGTATGCTAAGATTGCTAGAAGATCATACAATGACTTCAAGGTTCCTTTAACGCCAGGTCTTGACTGTGGATAAGATCGGTGGTTGATGTGATTTGCTGATGATCACAAGAGGGCCTTACGTGTTTATTCATCTTCATTTCAAGCCATACTGGGTGTGGGAGCTATCTTAAGGTTTTGCAATGAAGCGCTTTTTTTGGATTTTTCACAGAATATGCAGAAATTAAATAGGATGTGGTTCAGGAATTCTATTCTAATCCTAAGGGTAGTGATAACAACAAATAGTATTCTAGTGGACAAATTCCTCAATTTACTGAATTCTGCTTCGCCAAGTTATACTACAACTAAGCATGAACCAGTGCAATCTTCAAGGGTTATGCCAAAGATTTTCATATCACCGCATACACCATCATAAGAACAATATATACAAATGATAGAAGTTGAGCATACACATGAAAGGGGTTCAGACTAACTTTACACAACGAATTAGAATCACTAAAACATCAAAAGTATGAACCAAAGGAAATCATCAATACACCATAATATTCTCCATTGTAATCACCACATATTGACTATGCTAAACTTAATCTACTTGAAGAAATTTAGGAGAACAAGCAAGAACTAAGATACGTCAAGTATTCACCAAACTCCAATAAAAACTTTATTATCTCAATAACTCATAGCAACAATCTCATAAATATCTCCCCTTACAAATGAGAAATGAGGCCTTTATATAGGTCCTCGATTACAATGGGTGGCCCGGATGATCACAATAATCGATGGCCGAGATCATGCCACATCAGCCCTAATTAGGGTTAGGGCAATGGAAAGGAATCTACATTAATGTCATAAGGAATCCACTACTGTAGTGGGTAATAAATGCCCACTATGCATGCTAATTTAAGGAGGAGTGGGGTGTAATAAATGATCCCTATGCACACCCACGCTGCATTTAATACATCTATCCTTGATTTCTTTGCCTAAAAGATCGAAATCAATCTAACACTGTTTCCAACTCCTCTGTACTGATGCTTGGTGCAAATTCTTGCTTGAATTCTAGAACTGCAATTGCTCTTTCTGCTTTTCCCAAGCTTTCATCCCAATCTGGTAGTAAGTCCTTAGTAGTGTGCATTGTATTTGAGAAAATGGAGAAGTTCTCAAAATCATCTCTTCCATATACGTTTAGCTGAAAGAATTCCTCTAACTTGACTTTCAGATTATCATTTGTCATTTCCTCTTCCCCCAATCTTTGTGATAACAAGGATGCAACTGCATTTGATATTCATTGCTTGATGTTATCAACAATCTTTTTCCATCGACTGGATTCCCTGGTAAAGCTCTCAAACATTTCCTTAGCCATGATCACTGCACTGTACCATCGAATGAAATCATAGACATCCCCCTCGTTGATAACTCGACCATCAATCAATTCTTGCTTTGGGGTATCCATCAGACTCTGAATGTGGGTAATCACCTCTTCTTGGTAAATATGCTCATCCACCCATGATTCCTCCATGCACTGGATCCTAGAGATTGCAGCCAATGCCCTATTGTGCACTTGCACTAATTCTTCTGCATGTTTGAAGGCTACCTCCTGAATTCCTTCAATCCAAATCTTTGCACCCTGAGCAATCCACTTGATTCTGTCAATATCACCTACCACTTCACTGGAAACACCTGTTGGAGGGACAAATGATGGACCTTCCTCTCTTACTGGATGAGGCAAGTTATTGATGTACTGACATAAGGCCCGAATTTCTCTTTTATGCTTTTCATACCCTTCTTCTACTTTCTTCAGCCTATCCTTCAAAGCCTGTGTGGAGTCATCAAATTCTTCCAATATTTGTTCTCGGGAGGCCCGACCAAGATTTACTTCTGTAACATGATATTCATCTAGAGCAATCTGATTTTTTCCTTTGTCAACTGTGGGAGTCACAATCTGCAAGATTCTGGATCCTGATTCTCCTCTGATGAATTTAGTATATCTTTTTGCTTTCCCTTGTTCTTCTGATCGGTTTGATCAGTCCAAAATTTCCTGTAATTCAACTGCTGGATCAACCTCCTTTTGTTGACGCAATTGAATTCGTTGCCTCAACCATTCCAGAATGGGTATACTTTGGTCCCTCGGAATTACCAATTGTTCTTTCCTTTGGACCGCTCGAATGTCAATCTCCTCTTCACCTCCTGGACTATCCATTGTAACCTCAAGAACTATAACTTCCACACTTGGAAGATGTATTGCTACCCTTGGAGTTTCTTCCTCTAGTGGACCATCTCCATCATTAATCATTTCTCGCTCTAAGATTGTAGCAAGACTTTCTTCTGTAGCAATATATTGATCTCTCCCTCTTTCTTGCATGAATTTTTCATAAGTATTTATACTCAACCTATCATGAATTGGCCTATCCAAATTCTCTTCTTGCTCAAATCTCCTTATACTTGTCCCTACATCCTGCCTTTCAAAAGTTTCTATCTCTTGGATACTTGGAGTTCAACTTGGAGAAGAGAGAGCATCTCCATGTTTCTGCTTCTTATTTTGAGGTTCCTAGATGACTTCCTCAATCTTAGGATGCTTTTCTCGAGGTACCTCCTTCCCTTTCTTGGTTCCTACATCTTCGGATGGAGTTCCCCTTTCTTCAACAGTCCCTTCAGATATTTGTCTTGATCTTTCATCCCTGAGTGGTTTGTGGCCAAGCAACCTATATGTGAATCCATTAGCTGGTGCAACTAATTTTTCAAGCTTACGCTCGATCCACCACTTTGTAAAATCTAAGACTGGTTTTGAAAGAGCTTTGAGATCTGTAATTTTTTTCTTCTTCCAATCAAATGGTTGAGCTATCATTTCTGGATTGAATCCTTTTCACATCATATTTGGGTCTTCCTCCATTTGATCAGGAACCTTGAATATGTTGCATGTTCTAATAATGTTCAATGGTAGTTTTGAATGCAACCTTTTTCTAATCTCATTCTCGTCTGTTGTATTTGCCCTAAAGTCTTCAAGGTGAACCTTGTGTTGGTACTTTGACCCTCTTGCTGATGAAATCTTGTTGTAAGGATCAAAATCATTCCTCTTTGGATAAAGCGGAAGGCAGAAGAAGTGGAGCTCATCTGATGATTTCTCTGCGGCTTCTAGACATGGGCATACCTCAGTTTTCCCTTCTCCTATGGAAATTGGAAACTGCAATCCCAACTTCTTCTTCCCTTTCTGAATCTTGTCATAGGCAGTAAGTTGTTGAGTAAGCTCTAACAAGACCATCTTATCCGTTGGATACCTGGGGAGTTTGTATGGCTCCGTGGAAAATCCTTGAACTCGGATGTATGAAAAGGTAGGAAACTGAATGGACCAGGCACCATATTCTTCAACCAACTTCATTGCACCCATTGACATTCTTATATGTGGCCTCTTTTGTAATGTTCTTACTATGCGCATGGCAAATATATCATTAACCCTCATGTAATCATCCTTTGAATACAAATGCAATTGCGAGTAAAATTCATGGACTTTGAGGTGTTGGCTTTCGCTTCTAATTGGTCCTTTGCATCATAGTCCATCATAATTTGTCCTCCGTGCTAGCATGTAGATGACATAGGAGCTCATGTAAAATCTCCTTGTATGCTCTAGACTCATCAACTGCTCATTTAGGTTATCACTTATGAGCCCAGCCCAATCTATTATGTCACCTTCCTCCATTACCTGCTCAACAAAATACCACATCCAAGATTCAAACCTATAAGAATAAGGCATGCCAAATATGCGACTCAACATCATGACCATATCACTGTATTCCCTCTGCAAGTCAAGCCATACTATTTCTTTAGGAATCTTGGAATGATGCAATCTATTCTTTTTCAACCATCTTTTGTTGATTATTTCTTTACAAAAATTGATTCTAGATGTATAGATTCTCAGTGCTTGCTCTTGTGTTTTTGTGACCATCCTTGGATTTGAAGGAATTCCAAATGCTTCAGAAATGGATGTCGGAGAAAAATCTACCAGAATATTTCGTTCAGAATCCCGGATGGTTCTGTCTCTAGGATTGTAATGCTTGGTACATTCCACGATTAACTCTGGATGTTGAAAAGGAGGGAAACCATCTGCAACAAAAATTCCACTTCTCACAATTTTTGTAGCCAGGTGTGTTGGGCGATAGTCGTTATATCCGAGCATTCTCCGGTTAAAATCTTTCAAATCAAGGCCGCCAAGACTTGTATCTCCAATTTTTGTCCACTTTGACACAATTTTGGGTTTAGGATAGAATCCTCTCCTTTCATTCTTTATCAATTGTCCTCACGTTTCTCTAGTTCCCCTAGGCTCTGCCATTTTTCTTTCCTGCAAAATAGAAAACGTACATACATAAGACTATGCAAGGAAAGCATTAAAGACAACAGCTATGAGTTGTCCATAAGACAAAGATTTTGGATTTTCGCCAAAATTTCCATACTCCTTTCAAGATTTACTTTTTAACACTTCCGCAAGAAATATGAAATTTCACAACTCACTGCAACGGAAATTCCTTTCTGATAGGATTCAAAATCTTCTGTCGTGAATTCCCAAAAAAATTCTCAACAATTTTAGAAAATTTCTCAAAAAATTTGCTTCCTTGAACTCAAATCTTACTCATATTCTTGATTTTCTCTTCAAATTTTTGTGTGAACTTGAATGAATGAGAGGGTTTCTTATAGAAATCATCCTTCAAAAAAGATGCCTTTAAAGCTGCAGACTAAAATTAGGCAGCTGGTTTACTTAACCATTAAGGTTTCCATTTTTTGTGCCACTTGTCGCCTTTTTGCTGCTTGATTCAAAAAGTTGCTATCTTTAATGATCTTAACTTCATGATGAAGCTAAGTATTTCCATTTTGATTTTTTTTTTAGTTTTATTAATTAAATATCAATTAAAAAATCAATATTTAATTAATTTCTATATTTAAATGAAAAAAAAAAAATCAAATTGATTTGCAACTTGTTCCAAATTTTTTTTTTGATTACTATTCAAAAAAAATCAAATTAAATATTAATTTTACCAATATTTAATTTTTTAATGCAAATCCAAAAAAAACTTTTTGAAGGAAAATCTTTTTTTCGCTTTTCTTCTCTGAATCCAAGTTTTCACTTCTCAAGGAATTTCACTTTCTTCTTCTAAATTTTGAATTTTTTTGCAAAAATTTCAATTTTTTCGCTTTTCACGATTTTTTAACCAATTTACAAGAGCGAGCTTTTTCAGAATTGAGGATTTTTCCTTTGCATAATATTTCCTTCACTCATACTGACTTGCGCTTGTTGTTTTATGAAAGCAGGATTTTCAAGGAATGAAGGATAAAATCCTTCATCAAAACATTCCTCCATTTCCTGAAAACTGCGCTTCGGAATTTTAGGGATCAGGCTTTTTAAGGAATGAAGCATAAAATCTTTCATCAAAACCTTCCTTCATTTCTTGAAAATTGCGCTCCGGAATTTTAGGGAGCGGGCTTTTTAAGGAATGAAGGATAAAATCCTCCATCAAAACCTTCCTTCATTTCTTGAAAATTGCGCTCCGAAATTTTAGGGAGCCGGCTTTTTCTGAACTAGCGTATTTTTCTTTTTTCAAAATATTTCGTGACTCCTTCAAACTTTCTCTCTATCAATCCTGATAAGATATATTACCCATGCTATGTGGATGAATATTGAAGACCACTTTTCTTTAGAATTGCCACGTCAAATCTTCATCTATGGCTTCCATGCCTTCAAACTTTGCGGCTTCCACGCCTTCATGCAATAATCCAATTTCTTTTGAAACTAGCAGTGATAACAGGAAAATGGACTTCGATTTGAAGAAGATTGACACCCATCCCATATGAAATCAGACAATACCATAGTGTGCGAGTAGATAGAGAGGAACATATTGTTTTTATGGAAAGGGGGATTTCTTTGGAGTGAAGGATTCTATTTTCCTTCATTTCCTCATAACTGCACTCCATAATCTGTTGACATCGCAGTTTTCAAGGAGTTGAGGATTTCACCATTCCCTTAGTTCCTCAAAACTGCGCTCCACAATCTATTGACATCGCAGTTTTCAAGGAGTTGAGGATTTCACCATTCCCTTAGTTCCTCAAAACTACGCTCCACATTTTTAGGAACAGCTGGCATATTTCCTAAATGGGATTAAATCCTTGTCTCCTTTAGTCTTGCGCTTCGCAAAAGCTGAAAAAAGTTTTTAAAAACAGAAAGCGGGCCCTCGGCTAGGGCGATGGTGATTGATGGTCACAACAGGCTTCAACTGCCAATCCTTGGAATGTTCTTACACAAATCAAGCTGTAACTTTGTGTGCACCTTCATTCCACTTTATTTTCTATATAAATTATATAATTCTGTATGAAGAAAACAATTAGAACTATATAGATAAAGTATTACATATCTATTTTAAAATGTGGCTGACATACAATGGATAATTACATATCCGAAGCAGAAGCCATCTGACTGTTAAGGTTGAATAGTCCATTCAATAAGGACAATTTAAAGCAACATAGAAGGTGTAATGTTCCCATGTTTTAGCCTTCACGTTCTCCAAAGTCTAAGTGGAGGATAAGAAAAATTAAAGTCATTCAATTAAAAATTAAAAGGTGACTTTGTATTAATAGCTTCTAGGGTATGTATTAATTATTGGAAGGACGGAAGCCTTTCGTGATTTAGTTAATTATTGCCAGGGATGAATTTCTAAGGTACACATTAATTATTGGAAGGAGGAAGCTTCTAGCTCTTGCAATTAATTAATGTTTTAGTTCCTTCCAGAAGGATGAAGAAAAGGATAAATAGAGCTGAAAGTCTCATTGCTGATCATTGGATGATTATGACTTGCATTTGATAAGAGCTTGGATGTGTGAATCATACTCCCTTCTTTTGGCAATAGAGGATGTTCATTCTCTGTTGTAACATTCTAGACGTCATTCCCTTAAGGTTTGGCCTTTGGAATACATCTCTTTGTAATTGATTGTAGCAGCGTTAATATAATTTCAGCCTTGGTTCAGCTTTTGGGCATTCCTGGGTGTCCATTATAGTGGTATCAGAGCTATTTCTAGGGTATCCATTACAGAAGGTGAGAACATCTCCTAAGATGAAATGCACTGAAAGATGATGAAAATGAACAGCATATTCAACAAAGATTTTAGACACTCAGCTTAAATGCTAATAAAGCACACGCCAAGATGAAAATGTAATGATCAATTGAATAGAGATCACAATCTTCCATAACTAAAACATAAATTTTAACCAGATCTGCACCACAAATTATAACCACCATTCTCATTAAATACATTTACAATCCTCATAAAAAATCCAATGCAAATTGTATCCACCATTCCCATTAAATGCATTTGCAGCTTGTGTTATAAGCAAAATTCTGACATAGATTGTAGTCACCATTCCCATCGAATGCATTTGGAGCTCTTATTGTTTGGTTGTGACTGAAAAGCCCTGAGGCGAGTGGACACTTAGACCAGGAGGAGGCAGAGCATGTCCACGAAGCCAACGAGCTTGTTTTTCGCAGGCCTTACATAAATCCCATGCTGTTCACCACATATCCTGATTATGAATAGAATATACCAACTGCTACAACTGGAGCTTCGAGGTTGAACGAGAAAAGGTTAAAAGGAAATAACAAGAAACAACGTGGATGCTTCTGTAAGAAACAATGGGACTAGGGCAGCAGACACAATACCAGACAGGGTTCAGATCCTAGGTAGGCTCGTTTCCAAGGGTAAAACGAAGACTGGGGCCCAGCCCACAGCAAGATAGTGGCAAGCCTTAAGCCAGGGGTTTCAAGGTGCACTTTCCGGTTTTGTTTTATATATTTGCTCTTGTTAGCTTTTGTTTCGCCCTTCTTTCTTTTGATCAATGGAAAAACAAATTGAGGATACACAAATGAGAAAACAAACGGTGGATATGCAAACCATGGAAAAACAAACCATCTCATTGGTAAAAAACGGTCAAGAAATTATGGTACACTTTGAAACTAACCATTTAGGGCAAGTCAAAATGGCATCACTTGGCAAGACAGGAAAATATATCTGGGTCAATGTTAAACAGTTCAAGGGCATTTTAAAACGTAGACTTGCTCGTATGAAATGGTCACATGAAAAGCAGAAACACGGGCAGAGATTGCATAAACAAGTCAAAATGTGCTCTCCTCCACACTTAAGTGGTGACAGTCATCTGTATGGTAGCAATAACTTCGGTGAGTCTGTCAGTTACAACCCTACCTCCACACCTCTCGCTTGGTGCCCAGATCTCTATGTGCAAGAACTTTTGAGGGCCAAGAGGAGGTTGGAGCTCCTAGAGGCTAAGGAGCAAGAAAGTTACCGCAATATACAGGTGCTAATTGCAGCAAATAAAACTCTTGCAGATGATAACAACACTTTAAAAGCTCAAATCTCAACGCTACAAGAAACACTTTTAGCCGGGAAGCTTGAATGGCAGAATATGAAGGATGAATGGAAAAACCTGAATGTGACATTGGAAACAAACAAGGTCACAACAAATACCGAGTCATCTCATAATAAGGAGAAAACGATTCTTCACACTAGTTTGCTAGGAAAGGCAGATGGTGAAGAGAAGAGAAGGAGTTTTACAGAAGTCACCAAAACTTGGGACAAAAACAGCAAACACCCTGATATGGCAAGAGAAGAGGCAAAGATTCGTGTGAACACGCAAGACAAAGAGGTCAAGGAAAGGCAGCTTAGGGCATCCAATATAATTATCAAGGGGATAAAAGACTATGGGGAAGGCGAACATACCCTTGACCTAACGAGGGATTTCCTACAATATGTGTTGTTGTGGCAAGGACAAATCTGCCAAGCTTGGAGGGTTGGCAAACCACATGCTGAGAGAAATAGGCCAATCAAGGTAGTCATGCTCAGCATTAGCGACAAACAAAATCTACTTAACAAAAAACAGCTCTTGTGGGGTTCTCGCTTCGTTTTAGAGGAGGATTTAACTATGAGACAGCAAGTAGAAAGAAGGATGGAAATGGAAACAATCAGAACAGCTAGAAATGAAGGCAAAAGAGCTTGGATGTTCAAGGGAAAAACAGTTATTGCTCATTTTGGCCACCGCTACAATGAAGGGCAGCAAGAAGGCAAAAAAGGTGCAACAACAAACACCTTAACAGGCAACGATACAACAAGATCCATAATCACACCTAGCGATAATAACTCAACTTTGAGTCTTTCGCATCAAAATAAATAGCAATCAAGCTTAACCCAGGCGTCCTTAAGTTTAGTTTGTTGGAATTGCAGAGGTTATCCATGGAGACGTGGGCCTGGGTTAGGGCCTATTGCGGAAGGCAAAGACATTATTTGTCTCATAGAGACACATGAGCATGAGGGATGTAAGACCCCATTGTTTGAAGGCTACTGGAAGATGGCAATGTGGAATGAGGCAGCGGGAAATGGTAAAGGTTATGGAGGTATAATGGTTCTAGTAAAAGAAAAAGAAGGTCGTGTCATTCAGCTGGAAAAGATTGATTCTAATAAACAATTTATATGGCTCAAAATCGTGGAAAATAACACTCTTCTCAGGATTGCAGCTTGTTACTTTGCTCTACAAGTATCTAAAATTTATAAAAAGTGTGGTTTAGATCACAATGACCCTTATGCTACGTTAAAGAAAGATGTTGCTGTTTTTTCACAACGTGGGGATGTCCTTCTCGTTGGAGATTTCAATTCTAGGACAGCAAATTGGCAAGCCAGTATTTTCAGCTCCGAAGTAAATGATAACCCTATTTGGCTCACAGAAGAGAGAAATCATCCATGGGATAGAATATTCGAAGATGCTAAAGGCTGCAATCATTTTGGGGAAGAATTGATCACTTTGTGTGCACATTTGATCTAATAATCTGTAATGGTTTGGCTAGATGGGCTAAGTCGGGCAATTTCACTTGCAACACATACAACGGGGCAAGTGTGGTAGATTATGTAATTTGTTCGCAGCATTTGTATAACAATATTGAAGAAGTTGAAATTGGAGAGCACATTTGGGATCTCAAATCAGATCATAGACCACTGTACGTAAATTTGTATTGGGCAAAGGATAGACGGATTGGGGCAAAAATCCAAGGCCCTCAACACCCACCTTCTCAAGGCAGAATTTTGTTAATTTCAAAAAATAGTAACACTTTCAGGGCTACTCTTGAGGAACTTTGTATGGGACACCCTATGTATAAGCATGGTGTTAATAGTCATGATTTATCAAATTTGATTCACAAGGCTCTTTCAAAATGCAAGAGAGCAAAAAATAGAAAATCTGAAACTAATTGTTTTCCAGCCAATGCATGGTTTGATAAGGAATGCAAGAGGGCTAGGAGAAATCTAAGGGAGTCAAATAAAACTAACCTTGACATTAAGAGCTACAAACAGATCCTAAAGAAGAAAAAAATCGATTTTATGTCCACAAGGAGAGAGGAGCTAATTTTCTTGGGCAGAAATAACCCCAAACATTTTTGGAAAGAACTCCAACCAAGGAGGAAGCAAACTGAAAATAATATTACTGCCACCCAATGGTTTGATTATGCTAAGAAACTTTATGAACAAGAGGGTGGAGTGGGACAACCACCTTTGGTCAATGATACCACAAATATTTTTACTGTGCAAGAGATAGAGACAGGGATTAAGAAGTTGGGTGGAGGCAAAGCAAAATACCTTGTTGCGCTTCAAGCTGAATATTTGAAGTGGGGTATGAAAACTCTTGCACCGCACATCACTGAAATCTTCAATAAAATCTGCCAGGAAGGGTTTCCGAAAGATTGGACAATCAACCTTGCAATACCACTTTTTAAGAGTGGTGATGTTAACAATCCCTCCAACTACAGGACTATAATGATCAATCCCCTCTTTGCTAAACTTTTTGGCAGTATGATAGAAACTAGGATCAGCAAATGGGCAGAAGAAAGTCATAAACGTGCTAAAGGGCAAGCTGGTTTTAGGCCAAAGCACTCGACAGTGGATCACTGTGTCACTCTGAGACACATTATTGAAAAAGAGTGGGAGAAAAAGGAAGAGGTTTTTCGTTGCTTTGTTGACTTCAAAAAGGCTTTTGATACCGTTCCGAGAGACAAGCTTTGGTTGAGGATGGAAGAATTGGGGATTCCTAGGCATCTCAAAGCTGCTGCTCATAGGATGTACGAAGAGGTGAAAGTCAAAATCAGAACTTCAGATGGCATTTCAGAATGTTTTAGGAGTGATATCGGGGTCAAACAGGGCTGCCCTTTATCCCCTACTTTATTTGGTTTATATATTGACAAACTGGAAGAGTGGTTAAACACGCAAGAGCGTGAAGGCATTCAGCTAGGGGAATTTGTTATAAAGCTACTTCTATATGCGGACGACCTCATTTTAATTGCCAAATCTGCTTGTGGTTTGCAAGACCATCTATCTTCTCTTGAGCACTTTTGTAGAATGGTGGGGATGCAGGTCAATATCAGCAAAACCAAGGTTATGATTTTCTCTAATAATAAAAAACAGCATCAACATGAATTTTATTACAATGGAAGTGTTCTCAAAGAAGTTGCGGAATATAAATACCTTGGCATCGATTTCAACAAAAAACTAAGCTGGTCTAGCTGCAGGTATAAAAGGACATTAGGTGGATGGAAGGCTTTCTACGCTCTTTAGAATAGGTGCCGTGAAGCGGAGTTGTGGGATTGGAAAACTATTCAAACCTTGTTCGGTCTTCTTGTGCTGCCAGTTGTTCTTTATGGGTGTGAATTATGGGCCAGCAACACTACTATAGCACAATGGAAACAAATCGAAGGAATCCAAAAGCGCTTGATTACAAGCAAGTTTAAAATTAAAAGCACTGTTCCATATGACATCATGCTAAGTGAAATGGGGGCTGCGCCTATCGAGGCACTTGCTATGGTTCGCCTTTTAAGCTATCTAAAAAGAATCGAAAAAATGGAAGAGGATAGATGGCCGGAAGTTGTCTTTAGGGACACACTATGTAAGCAAAAAAGGACATGGATGCAACAAAACATCAAGTGGATGAGTAAATGGAATATTCATTTCAATATGTGCCCCACAAATAATAACGAAATAAAGGTCTTTGTTATGGAGAAATTCTACAAGAGAAATTGGGGAAGCGAGATTGGGAGGAAGAAACTATATTATATAAATGAGTTCAACCCCACTTGTGATCAACTCGAAAAAGTGTACATAGGAGCCAACATTTCTTGGAGAGCTAAAATTCTTATTGCTCAGCTAAGAACCAACTCTCACCAACTTCGTTGTGAGACCGAGCGTTGGAAGAGGCCAAAGGAGGCTTGGGAAGAGAGAATTTGCAGATTTTGCAATTCTAGGAAAGTGGAAACTGAACATCACTTTATTCTAGAATGTGAGGCCTACAAGGATAGCAGGGATAAGTTTGCGGATACTATATGTGACAGTTCTTGGCATAACCTGTTCAATGAAGAGTACATTGAGCAATTGGGGGGGCTCATCATTAGTCTACACAAGAGGCGAACAACGCTACTTAAGTTTGCTTGAGTTGTCTTGCTGTCCCATAGGCTATTTTTGGCCTCGTGGACATTAAATTTTTATCTATCTATCTATCTATCATCCCTCCTTTCACATTGTTTATTATCTGCATCCCAATGCGTTTGGTGGGCTCTTTTTTCTTCCTATTTTGGTCAAACTACCTGTCAGCTTAACCGTTAACCTCCACTAAGAAAAAATTCTCATAAATATAAAAATGTAATAATGAATGATGTTAATAACATTTTATTAGTTCTGCACATGCTTCTATGAGTGGATTAGGTAGATGTTAGTATTTCTCTTTTTATATAATTAGTTGCAACAATCCAAGTATACATCTAATTCACGTGCAGAGAAATATCTACTCATTTAAAGCCACGTGGGGGTTTCTCATTAGATGTTAACTCAGAAATCTTAAGTAGATTGCGACGTACATAATCAACCTAACATTAATGTAAATTTAAAACTTGGATATTAACCTTGAATAACCAATAAAGATACCACGTACCATCAATTTTCAGATTTAATTAGTTTTAATAACAATCGTATAATTGATTAAAAATTATGTACTTGTTTCAAAATTTGAAGACAATAATGAAGAAATAATGGCCATACAATGAATAATCTAGATGTTTATATTATGTCAATGTTATGGTGATATTCCTCATGTGCCCTAGGACAATCCCAAGGGACCTAGAACAAACTAATCTTTATCAGCTGTGGAAGGTACATAATTGTAATTATCATTACATATGAAATTTGTAGAAATACATAAAATTTGTTAGCATGTAGATCTTTTTCAAAAAAATAAAAATCTCAAAATTTCTTTTAGTCATAATAATTGAATTGTTTAATATATCTACATACAAAAGTTAGCTTCTAAATAGGCATTGATAAAGCTCATGTCTATTTGTATGTATAAATTTGGCCTCTAATAGGTACAAACCATCTCATTTCCTTATGCTATCCATTTCCTCTTATACAAATACATCATATATCATCAATACAATTCCATTAGTGTCATGTACAAATACATTATATATCATCAATGCAATTACATTAATGTCATCACGTACAAAATGATCAATGCTATCAAGCTATTCTAGATAAACAACTAATACATGTGCTTTAGATATCTGTGCTCCCTGACATATAGCTCCAACTACTAGTATTCTTGAAGAAACCTACATTGCAATATTATAAAAAATATCAATATTAAAGGAAGAGTATTGACTAGAAGTAATTGAACAATGAAAGTAACATGCATTCTAATGTTGGATGCATTCGATTGTAATGAATTCACTTCAATTTGGTAACTGAATCATACATGCCCTATTAGAGTAATAAAGTATTTTCTTATTAATTAAATCATATTAATTTAATTATTAAGTCACTTATTATCTCTAGTTTACTTAAGCTCAATATTGAGCGCATAATAATTAATTATTATTATGCAACCTAGGTTTTACCTGTTAGGGTTTTGATCTCCTTTTAAAAGGATTGATTAATTTGTTATTTATTCATTCACTTTTGATAATAACAATCTCTCTTTGCTCATCAAGAATGTTTCATCTATGAATTTAGGAGTTCCAGTCTTCATAGGTTTTGCTTATATGTTTTTGTGAGAGGTGTTTGCATGCAAGTGATTCTTGGGAGCTATGGGGTTGTTCTTTCATCAATTTTAATATGGTATTAGAGTTCTAGATCTTTATGCTTCTGTTCTCTTTATGATAAGTTTGGCTTGACTTTTAGATATGTATTTTTTCTTTTCAATAAGTTTGGCTTGACTTTTAGATATGTATTTTTTCTTTTAGATGGTTTCATTTTTTTCAGTTTTTTTTTGTATTGAATCTTGGGGGATCACCATTTTTCGATGCACTTGAGCCCAAACGGACCTTACTGTTGAGCTTAAAGCGCCCAAAAACCACTATTTTCATATAAAATTTGTCCAATTTGGATAGTTGAAATTTGAGGCAAAAAATTTATTGCTCTTAGATTGGGCACATGTCTCGAGGCGATTTTGTGATTTTCAACACAAAAATTAAGTTTTCTCTTAAAAATCAAAGTTTTTTGGCATGAAAAGGAAGATTTTTCAGCACGAAGATCGAGTTTTTTTTGGACAAAATTTGAGATTGGTTGGCACGCAATTATAGATTTATTGATGTGCAAATCAAGATTTTTGGCATGCAAATCAAAAGTTTTGGACACAAATCGAGATAATTTTGTTACAAAACTAACACGCTTATCAAGGTAATTTCTAGTGCTAATAGGCATATTTTTTGAGGCATTTTGGCATGAATCCCAAGGCGGTATTTTTTTGCCCTTCTAGTGCTTTTTTGACCCACATTTGGCTTTTTGGTCGTAACTTGCACATTCAAACTCCGTTTTTTGCAAATGAGATATCATGAAAAAGTTGGTTCCAAGCTCGTCGTGATGATGCAGTTTATTTGGACTTTTGATGTTGTTTGGTTGTTGATTTATGAAGTCAAAATCAGTAGTTCTATTTTGCACTCTAGGAGACATATCTTAAGACATTCTATTTTCCAAATTATGCTTAAGGCACATTCCATTTAATTTAATTTAATTTTTTTTTTTTTTGTATTCTGGTAGATATCTAGGTTGTTTTAGGTTCAGAGATCGATTTTGTTGCTTCAAATAATTTTCATGGGTTGTATTATCTCTTATATCAACCTAATGTCTCTTTTTGATCTTTGTTGACATCCGTTTGTAGTATTTTTGCTAACACACTTAGATAAAGTGCCACTCTATTACATTTTAAGATCTTGCACGTCTTTTTGTTTTGTTGTACTCACACTACATTATAAAGTGCCTTGGGGGGTTTCACGTTGGCCATATTTATCATCTTCCTTTGTCAAGTGACTATTCCTTCCATGACACTAGCTTCATGATGTGTCGATGACACATGCCATTATAGGTGTTTGTACTTCTTTTGCACTTTTGATGTTCTTGGTTCTTCTTTCTATAGGAGGTATCGCATTCACTTTTAGTGTTCATGTCTTACCTCTCAACATTATAGGGGGGTTATGTTGGTTCTATTACTTTCTTAGTTTGATGGAGTGAGCTATGTACTTAATATTTGATCATGTGTACTAAGCGATTGCAGTGATTGGATACCTATAAATTTTGATGAGATTGATCATTTACCATATAGATATTCTTTCATTCCTATTTTTGGAGGTCATGAAGATACCTTCCATCTTTGATTGATCAACTCTTCAAACTTAGTCTTCTCTACCTAGTCATGTTCTATATAGTGGAGGTTCTTTAGATCAACAGTTTGATAATGTTTGCAACTTCATGCTTCAGTGATGTGTTTCATGATCATCCTTTTGTTCCTATTTTTTTGGAACATTCTTTCCATTTCTTTTTAGAGTAGGGTTTTTCCGATGTGGTTTTCTCTATTTCTCATCTTTTCAAAGATTTTGTTGTGCTTGGGTACCTCATTAGGCCTTTTTGTCGAGACCCACATTTACTTTCAATAATAGTCTCTAGGTTTTTAGCTACTCCTTAAGTTTATTGTTTGGGGGGGGGGGGGTATTAGAGTAATAAATTATTTTCTTAAATCATATTAATTCAATTATTAAGTCACTTATTATCTATAATTTACTTAAGCTAAACTTTGGGCATATAATAATTAATTCTTTTATTAATTATTATCATGCAACCTAGGTTTTACTTATTAGGGTTTTGATCTCTTTTTATAAGGATTGATCTCTTTGTAATTTATTCATCCACTTTTGATAATAACAATCTCTCTTTTTGCTCATCAAGAATGTTTCATTTAAGGATCTGAGCTAGCCTCCATAGCTTTTGCTTCTCTCTTTTTGCGACGTGTTTGCATGTAAGTGATTCTTGGGAGCTGTGGGGTTGATATTTCATCAACTTCAACATGCCCATTATCTTTGTGTCATGCCCATAATTTAGCAAGGCAAAATTGAACACAACTGACAAATTTTTTTTAAATATAGAAAACGAGAGCTATATCCAAAGATAAGTTACATAATCTATACAAACTTGGAGATGTTAAGTTAGTTGATGGAACGAAGATTGTTCCATTTGGAATCTAGATTTGAGGTTCGGTATGTCGCGGTCACCTGATTGCTAGTTACTGAAAGAAAACTACGTTAAGAGGTTATGGTTACAAGCCCTTAATCTTCTGCACCTAAATTGAGACACTCTGATGTGCAAGTGGGATTTCAAATCTATGTTAATGTAGTGGTAAAGGTTCTAGGGTTGCAACAAGAAGATGTTTTATTAATTAATCACTTTATTTCTACAAATATTAAGATTATTATAATTATCCCCAACCAAATTGATGTCTCCGACTAAAGCTTTCATTCTATCAAAACAAATATTTATGTCTCAAGTTCTTATTAAATGTTACTCTCGGATAACCCTGAAAATTTGTTGACATGAACTTAACATTTCATCGTTTAATATACATGTTAAACATTCTTTCGCATGTCCCATCTTAGCTTAATATTTATTATTAGTATTATCATAATCACGATTATTATCTTATTATTATTGTTATTGTTATGTTATTATTCTTATTATCTTCATTGTATCATTCTATTTTAATATTATATTCAATATTCTTATGTCATATCCTTCTATGCAAATTCATAATCCAGAGTCTCTTATGACAAGCAATTTCCTTTTATTCGGTTACTTCCTTAATAAACAAAACTTACAAAATAATTCCCAAGTTCTATTTTTTTAAAAAATTATTAACTTGGCCATTAAATTTTACCCTATATGTATATTTGAAAACTTATCTCTCCTTAAATGTTCTACATTAAGATAACCAAGTCTACTCACCCTCTAACCTTCTAGCTATGAAATTAAGTGATCTATTATTGTTAAACACAATAAAGCTTATTGAGTTCTAACACCCACCGCATTTAAATTCCCCTATCAACCCTACTCCATATCCTATCTGCTAATCACCCTTTATTTCTAATTCCATCCTAAATTACCTACACCATGTTTGCAACATTTCCCTAAAATACTCCCATAACCCATGCGAATTTTCCACAAGTTTTGGGCCACGTGACCCCTTCCTCCTCTTGCTAAAGCGATGGGACTTTCCACCAACTCCCTCCATAGGCGCCTAAGTACAGGAATGGGACTACATTGACCCCCAAACCACATCAATCTAACGTTCACCTTTTTCCCATCTCTGACACCCTCTCCCTAGGCGAGTTTTATTTTGGGTTGGGTGGAGGAAACTTGCAAGTTAAATTCAAGTTTGATGGCGCCTAGGCAAGAGGCCTGCCATCATTGTCTTGTTACGTGAGCCTAAGTTGTGGTAAGGCTTAAGTTGACTTTCTCCTATCGCCCTCTTCCTAATAACTATGCATCAAATTTTTTTAACAAAAACTTAATTCCTAACAAAAAAATATTCACCTCACCCTAGGTCGACCCCCTTCCGTAGGCCTAGCCGCCAGCCCTCCTTGCTTCACCTGACCAAGGACAGGGAGGTGTGATGAATTGGGGCGGCCTTCCTAGGCAAGATTGCTCCCATTTAATGCAGCCAGGTAGGGTTTTAGGCGCCAATGGGGAGAGGAAGTGTGGGAAGGTGGAGTGGTGGGGTCACCCTCGGCAACGTCTATACAGCCACGAAAATGCACTTCCATACGAAGGAGAGGACTTAGTTAATTTTTTAAAAAGTTAGAAAAAGCAATGTGAAGGAAGTGCATTTTCGTGGCTGTATAGCCACAGGGGTCACCCTCCACTCCTTCCTAATTTTTTGTTTTATATGTATTTTTAAGAGAAACTAACACTTGGTTCAGTAAGGTCGCCTCTAGTACGCCCTTGCAAGAGCCCGTGGCTATATGGCCACGAAAATGCACTTTTTTACATTGCTTTTTCTAACTTTTCAAAAAAAATTCTAAGTCCTCTCCTTCGTAAGGAAGTGCATTTTCGTGGCTGTATAGACGTTGCCCTTGCAAGATATGGAACCCATTATTATGGGCTTTTGACCAATCAATTTTAGCTGACCTCTTAGGATAAGAAAGTTTTTTTTTTAAAAAATAATTTTATTATTATTATATGACACACTAATTTATTAACTTGTTTGTACAAGGTCCTCTCATGATTTAAGAACATCATATATGAAGTTGACATATTAATAATGGGAAGTGGTTGCAAAAATTATTTAGTTCTAACCTAGAGTCTTCCAAGATATTAATATCTTATTCAGGGTGTATTATTTTATTGAACTGTGTTGTATGAGACCTTTTTTTGTTTTGCTCATATATTTTCCAGAAACTAAATATTCACTTCTAGGCACTTTGTTTCTAGGTTGAGTTTACTGCCTTGCTTGCTTCACAATTTCCTCTAAGTTATTATAACTGAATTGTTATAATTTGAATATTACATTATGTATTTCAATGCTTATTCCATATAGTAAAATCTATAGTTGATACAAAAAATCAACTCATATTGCAAAAATTATCTGTGAGTCACAATACAGTATTATGCATGTAATTTTAAGAACTTTAGATTCTCAACTTTATTTGTTGATGTCTCCATCATGGCTATGAATTCGTTATCAATGAGAAACATAAACTACACGCAATATGATTCATGGTTGAACTCAAATGCATCTAAATTATTCTTATGAGTCTTGAGGGAATAAGAATAACCAAATGAAAATCTCCTATTCATTCTTCCAATGCATATCAAGATACATTTTTTTTTTCTTCATTACAATAAAATCAAGTGTTGACTACATCCAAAGCCATGAAATTTTCCTTTATGTTCTTCTCAAGACTTGCATTCAACACAAGCATCAAGCAAGCAATAGGGTGGTGAAATCATCATATCTTGATACACAATGGAAGGACTTTTACAAACAAGATGATGCACAATCTCTCTATTGGCATATGTATGAAATCAATAACATCCTTCCTACAAACCAAATACATTCTCATAACAAATGGAGTTGTCTTCTAATGCAATACAAATACAATAGTGTTCCCTTCTTCTATGCAAAGTTTAGACTTCTCAACTTTCAATGTCCAAGACTTTAAGCAAATACCTGCAAAAAGTCTACAAAATGTAGGACCATGGAGGCTCACCTCCCAACCTGGCCTCAAGGAGGCCACCCCCGTGCTAGGAGAAACAAGGCTCAAATGGGATACATCCAAACAACATTGCTAGACAAGAACTAACATGAATGCAACAATTTTACAACACATTCACAACCCCAACCAAGGTTTGCACAATGATTCACAAGTGGAATCATAAACATTGGGTGAAGGTGGGCTCTTCAAAGAGGAGAATGTCATATCCTTGTGAAACAACAAATCTTGCAATTGCAATATTCTAGTAAGGCTTCCAAGAAACATGCCACAACAAGGCTATCAATAATCACATGCCTCAACAAGGCTATCAACACTTCTCTTCACATATCCTCACTTATACCTCCCATAGAACAATAGAAAGGCATATGGCTTCAATGGAGCCCATACTCTATGAAAACTATCCCCTCTCCAAGAGGAGGATTTCTCAACTTCAATGTTGAGCCCAACTAACCCCTTCACCCCAAGGCTTCTCTTCCCTCCCAAGGGTGAGTGAAGCCTTCGCACCCAACACAACATTCAATCCACCACAACAATTCAAGAAACAAAACCAAAGGCAAATATATTCAACAACACCCTCACATGCACTAACATTTATAACATGCACCACATGCAACACATAAATTCTATAAGAACACTCTTACATTTTCCATTCTTCAACTTTCAAGAGATGAGAGGAAACATGGCATGAAACACTAACCTCCTTCCAAGATAGCGTTATGAAAATGGTGATGAAGAGCTTCCCCTCTTTACTTCCAAGTTTCTTCCTCTAAACCCTTAGTGTCTCTACAATTAGAGAGTGGGTGAACAACCCCTAAGTTTTCCACAAGCTCCCTAAAAAGATCTCCACTTCCATCCTCACCTACCCCTCTTACACTCTTGTACCTTCTACCAATAGGAACTTACCCAAGTGGAGGAATGAGGACAAAAGTCATGTGACACTTTGAATTTCGAATTGGCTAGAAAATGACTAGTTTAGAGGGTGTCCTAAGTCCCCTAGACCAACTTATGGGTATATTTAGACCCCCAACCTATACTACTACCATGTGGGTGACTAATTTTCACCAATATAGCACTTGGGAACCACTTTTAGGCTATCTAAAGTTTCTATCAAATTTAATTTGAATTCCATCATGAAGGTGACTCATCTTAACACCCTACAAGGTGGGTTAACTTAATTTTTAAATGGGATTGAATTTAGGTTAAGTGACTTCATGCCCAAAACCTTATATGACATGTCATTTACACATAGACAACACAAGTGTCAAATGACACACACACATTAAAACACTTTACACATCACGATGACATGTCTCTACTTAATTATGATCTTTGAACTTATAACACCCATGCACAATCACATTACGAATAAACACAATACAATGAGGTTTTTGAATCTTCCAAAGATTCACCTTAGCTTTACTGTGTTCACATAGGTTTGAACCTTTTTTCCTCGAATAATTTCATTGTTCAATTTTCCTACACACTCAACTTAAACATTAGTAGCCCAATGAAATAATATAAAAATACATACATATAAGTGTAGAATAACCCAATATCACATAATTCACATAACATATACAATTAACTTTCATCTAATCATTCTCATAAATATTCAAAACATTGAAATATCATATATGTGTATCAATAGTTATCTTTCTTAACATAACTCATTATCATTCTGAATATTATGACAACTCTTTCTAACATAAAAATGAAACTCTAAAGTCCTCTTTGGTAAATCATGAAAACATATAAAATGGATCTTAATATATATGTCCTAAGTGAAAATCACTAATGTGCAGACTAGTTAACTAGTATCCTATCAATCAAGTTAAACATAGTGACATTCCTAGCAATATCCCTTTATCACATTACAAGGGGTTTGTGTGTGAGTTTCTAGGGTTAATTCCTCAGATTGTTAGAATGTTTCCATAATTATGTCATAATAATTTAAAACCAATTTATGAATGTAACCACATGTCTTGTTGTCCTACATTCATTGTTGTTCTCACTAGAGTGAATGTTAATTTATCTTTCCTAATTGCCTTGTAGATCACACCTTGAATCTCATGACTAGGTTCTCAGCTTGAACATATTGAGTCTCATTTTTCATGGGGTTTTATCTTATCGTCCTAATGTTATTGGATATGGTATCAACCTTATAATAATCAAGACCTACATTAGTCTCTAATAGGATCTCATAAATCATTGTTAATAACGAAAATGTCAATTATGATCTAATTAACTCCTAAACATATTCATTCCTTACGGTTTATAATAGGGTACGAGTGTGGGCCTTACACTTTGTAACTACTCCATTCCCAACACATGAAAATACTGATTCTATTAGACAAACAAATTAATGAATTGCATGAATTTATGTAGAATATTCTACATAAGTGTAATGAGTGTGATGAACTTAGATAAACCCTAATGAGCCATAAGAATTTTATTATTAATAATGCATTACACTTTCCACTCCTTATCCTCATTTTGTATGAGTTAGATATGCTAGTCAAAAGTGTTTGAAGGGTCGTCTTTTTGCTTAAAGAGTATCCAATATTGCTTCATGAACATCACTACTATTTTTTCATAATTCTTTTGTCATTGGTTTTGTATGATGCTTCAATAACTTGACATTTTCAGCTATAACAAGACTCAAATATATGACAATAGTTTTGTGTTTCTCATAGCCTTCAAATGTAGGTATATCATCCTTTCCAATCATGTATGTTCACAAAAAAGTTCCCACAACAACAATTGAACATGTGTAGGATACATCAACCAATCATCATCTATCATTGATTGTGTTAGCTTTTTCTTTCTATTTACACATTGTGCTAACCAATCATTTGATCTCTCTTCATTCCCTTGCGATGCAATAACTATACAAACATGTGTTTCCTGTAGAAGATGTCACAGATGGTCCTAGTGAAGTGAAATTTTGATGTCATCATGTAAAGCGGATATTGTTTGAGGCAAATGAGTTAGATATTATGGAATCCATGTATCTACCTGCTCAACTGAATCACATTGATCCCAGTCACACTAAATGCAACTTTGAAGAAAAATAAGCTCTTATGTCCAAATGATCCATATAATTCTATTTGAGCTTCAAAACGAATGCATATTTCAATAATCTATGATTTCTGACAATCCAATGTCTCCTACTATGCCCTTCTCAACCTACCAAAATAATTTGCACACCTCTAAATTGTCTCTCATTTTGACAATGTTGAACTACACAAATCAACAATAGAATGTGCATCACATAATTTGGCTCCTAAAATCCTCAATTGCTCCTTAACTAGAGCTCTCGTCACACATACACCTACTCTATCATGCTCCTCTTTCCTATGTCAAGCATAACAAACTTGAAATATGAGGTACACTTCTCTCTACATTACTTTACTCAACCAATAGAACATACAAACATTCTTGAATTGACTGTGCAATTATTTGACCAAATAAGAAGTTGTTCCAATGTAATTTTTTTGGTGAAAAAACCAATTTCTTGAAACAATGTTTCACATAATCTAACAAGTGCAATCTATCACCATTCATATAAAACATGTCTTGGTTATCTTTTGTTTCTCTTTTATACTATTAGATTCATGCTTGTAAGTAATGTGGTGAAAAATAAGATTTTGAATAGAATTGTATTATTGAGCCTTTACGCCATTTTGTGGTTATAATGTGTAGTTTATTCAAAATTGACCAATGATATAATATTATCAACTGAGAAAGACTTCCTACACATCTTGAATTGTTGACACAAACTTTGAGACCGATGGCTATGCCTTGCATTCTTGTAGAAGACATTTTCCTTAAAATCTCAAATAAAATCATCAACACTATATTCTCTTGTAACCCATCATCTTTACCTCCACACTTCTAAGTATATTTCACCATATCATATATCTTTTTATCAACATAATTTCTTTCCAAATTCATGTTCACTTTCATCATAAAAGTATTAAACAAACTTTGAAAAGCCCTCACATTGTGCAAACTTCATATTTAAATATCCATTTCTATAGAACATAAACCATCACTTATAGAACATAAAAATTAATCAAGTGAGTCCCTTAATCACTTAAGAAGTTGCATTGCACCACACTTTTGTAACATTTCGTTAGTATACAAAGTAGAATGAATATAACATAATAGCTCATGGTACATTAAAAAATTCACATGATATTTATGACAAGTATTATGAATCTTAAGATGTACAGAGTAAAATGACTTCACATATTCAAAATCCCTTTGTGAGATTTGAAGATCTAGAGGTGTTTCACAATTTTTTTTTGAACATTGTTTGACTTGATTCCAAGACATGTGTAGGATGTAGTGCGTGGACTCAATTATCAGTTTTTAACTTTAAAAATTCCTTCACATTGAGTGACAATCTAGAGTTAAAGTGATAATGGTTGAATTTCCTCTTTTATATTATCAATTAACTTCTTATCAACACGTAGAAGCCTCCCACCAAAATCCCATGTATTTTTTTGAAGAAGACCTCATCAAGTCTCTCTCTTCTTGCAAATTCTTTATCCAATATTTTATGATTTATGTTGAAATTAATACAAGTTTATCTCATAAAATGTCTTTCTCAAATGATGGCTTAGTAATGAGATCATGATTACTCTCCAAGTAGTTATCTTTTCTTTTTACTTGCTATTCTTCTAACATAATTAAGAGCATTAAAAATATTTTTGACAATAATAGAATTTTTTCCCATCTTGTTTAAACAAGTCTTCAATTTTTCTAGTAAAGGTCTCATCTTTTGTATCTTTACAAAATGTACAAAAAATTGGCATTGCTTTGACAATGCCTTATTGCTAGAACATTGCTTTAACATATCATGTTGATCACTTTCCATCAAAGTTTTTTATAATGTTCTTATGAATTGCAAGTAAAAAATTTGTGGTTCTTGAATGTCAAGGATTTAGAAATTTCTTTTTGCCCCAAAAAGATCTTCAATTCTTATATAATTTGGCAAATACATAACATTTGTTCGGTTTAAAATTTTCATTTTCAATACCATTTCTAACATTTTCGCTTTCAATCTCAACATTTTCATATTCAACTTGTGTTGAACATTTTGAGTATCAATTCCAACATTTTTCTTTTCAAATTGCAATATCACGTTGGCCATTTTGAGTATCAATTTCGACTTTTTCAAGTCCAATTTTAATACTATGCCCAAATTTTTGATATCAATTTGTACATTTTGATTTTCAAATTTAAACCATGCTCAATATTTACATATTCAATTTTATCTTCACTTGAAATAATATTTATGGGTGGGGAAGATGCCTCATCTTGCCCAATATTCAACATACATCAAGTTTCTTCCTATGAACTCTATCTCTTCTTCTATATTCTTCAATTTGGTCTTTTGTGTGTTATCTCTAATCTATTTTCTTGAGATGATTGATACACCCCATTTTACTTTTAAAAGGGTGCTAGAAACTACTAAAGATAATTTTGTGTCAAATGTACATCAAACATTTTTTTTGTTTACATCAGACTAAAAAGTCATGTTTTTGACCATTGGAATGCTCAAAATGATTCTTAATTTTTTTTTTGTTTAACACAAGAAAAGGGTTGGTTATGTTATGCAAAGAGCATCAACATCTCTATTGTCTTCCTTTGGATTTTACGCACAATAATCTAACTTATATTTGAAAGTAGCTGATATATTTACCTTTTGGTAAATGAGAACCTACACACACACACATATCTATATCTATATATGTACATATATACATACACACACACATATATCTATAGATATAGATATATATGTGTATGGATACATATATGTATATGTATATATATACATATACATATATACATATATACATAGACACACATATCTATATATATGTACATATATACATACACACATATATATGTATATATACATATACATATACATATGCATATATATAGATATAGATATATGTGTATCGATACATATATGTAAATGTATATATATACATATACATACATACATATATATGTGTGTATGTATATATGTACATATATATACATATATAGATACACACACACATATACATGCATACATCTAAATACACACACACACAAACGTGTGTGTGTGTGTGTGAAAACTTTTCAGCATGGCAGGAGTTAATGAAGCTTCATCTATCAAGCATTATTGATGTTGGTGTATTCTACACTAAGAACAAATATGTGCCACAACCCAAGCCTATGTCTCTAGAGAAAATAAAAGAACAAAAGGATCACAATATTATGATGATTGATATTGCATCCTCTTTGAACTATTTGGAATTTGATGAAGACAAGGATTATCCTATTGCATTTGACATGTGTGAAAAGCTAAAGAAAGTCTTTCACTAATACATTTTGACTCATTTTTTGATGAAAATTGGTTGAATGTTCAACTCATGTTGGTTGAATTTTTGACAAACTCTTTTTGTCACTATTTTACTTGTCAAAATTTTGACCAAGTCTTTGAAGCATCAAAATTTCGACACAAAATTTGGTCAAAAAAGACCTCCTTAGTGAATGAGAAAATTGGTCAAAATTTTGACCAAACTTGGTTGAATGTTTGACCAAAGCATCAATAAGGATGCCAAAGCCACGATGACATCCTGGTCGATGCATTGGTAAAAAATTCAACCAATTTTTTTTGCAATTCTGACCAATTATGATCCTCTATTGACCGGGCTGCCAAACCCATGATGACATCTTGGTTGATGCATTGGTTGAAAATTTGACCAAGTTTGGTCAAAATTTTAACTGATGCATACCAACATTGGTCAAATTTTTGACCAACATTCTTTGTTTAAAATTTTTTTACTCGAAGATAAATATCCAAAGTAATCATTGACGACAGCTTAGTCGGTGATTAGTTTGGATATTTATGTTCAGGTGGTAGTGAGTTGTCTACATTCTTGAGGTCCTAAACTTTCTTATCTAATATTTATAAATATCTCAAAAAGAACAATCTTATCTAGAACATCCTAAACATTCATGAAATATAACAAAAAACTCAATGATTAGGTCAATGTCGATTCCATGGTTGCTGAGGAGATTTTCTTCTTTATTGCATTCCTAATAGTAGTGTAAAAAATGCATGCTCTTCGAATTGAAACAAGTTAATAAGGCCTCAGTTAGCCTCAATTACTAATAAGTTAATAAAAATCACAAGGTAAAAGGTGACCAGCTACCACATGAATTAGAGTTGGTCTAAAGCTAGGGGAATATTAGACTACAAGAATAAGTTTGAAGTTTCCACAATAGGGTTTGAAGGACTCAATATAGTTGCACTAAACACAAGAGGCATGCCATCACATTGAGAGGGGTAATAGGATGGATAATTTTGAACATGCATAAACAAGTAAACATCATTACCATCATACTATGTAGTAGATACTGTACAACTAACGAGGTCAATATGTAGCTAGGTGACCAATAGAGAAACATAAATGAAATTTGGAGGGAAGACCCTCATATTTAAGAGGTTGATTCCAAGACTTATTCCCTACCATCAAAACCACATCCCCATGAAAAGGCTTAGAGGTGCCAATATACACAAGAATGGGAGTGAAAGTAGAGTACCCCATGTAAGAAGTGGAGTCATCAAAGTTTAGGAAGTAAATAATATAGTTGCCTACGTCTCATAACATAAAACCTTCCAAAACTATAGAGGGAGAAAGTGTAATGCATACTCAATACATATTTAGTGTCTTAGTAAGAGAGTTAAAAGTGGTTGTCAAAAATTAATGAACAAAGAGTGTTCCCCCCAACACAACATACCCAATGTCAAATTGTTATCTCAGAAGAGAGAAATGAGGCAATAGAAAAAAATAGCATGTGGAAAGGGCATAATGTTATTGATTAGAAGAAGCCTCTATGCATTTAACATCCAATTATATAGATTATGTAGAGAATGAAATGTTCCCTTCTAGCTAAGAACATCATTATAGATATTGATTATCCTATCAGTGGACCCTTATAGGCTAGTCAAGATAGATAGAGGGACAATTTGTGCATAGGGGAGATATGTCTTTTTGATGGTTCAACTTTCACAGAGCTTGGTGTCTACGATTTGGTATGGAGACATGATTCAGACTCAATTGTTTGAGTTTTTCTATTTTAGCAATTTTTGAGTCATAGAGACAAACCCTAATTATTTTTATAAAATGATTTTCTCACTTGGGAAATTATTATGCCAACTCTAGTTTTAGATGGTTAAGCCAAATTCATGGGCCTCAGATAATGTTATGAAAGGATGCAATTATTCTCACAAAAACTAGTATTTTTGCATGCATCCAATTTGTACTGGTTTAATTCTCCTCATTGGTTTCCACAATACAACGAAATATTAAAAGAATACAACTATAAATTTAACTATGCAAGAATAGCCAAAACTACTACCATTTCATTGAATGTCCCCAACTATGAGCTGGCATTGTGTCGCCATTAACCATAAATATAGCCACTACTAGAGATTTTACAAATAAAATCACATTTATAATCGAGGTCATACAAATATCTTTTGGCACAAGTAAATCATAGGATAATTTGTACTATTTAATTATATCAAATTTATATCCATTTATGAGGTCGTAGCCACATGTCCATCGTCATAATAACAAAGTAGCATCTTCATTTAATTACACAAAAAAGAGAAAAGTAAGAGGGCACACCAAAAACTCCATATGAATTGAATTATACTTTTCCCTTGTTAGTTTGATCTTCAACAAGATTGTTTGTTCCTTTTTGTAGCTCTTGTATTTGCTTTTTCATCCATGTCATTATCATTTTGCGAAGTCTGGCAAATTCTCTGTCTTCTAATGTCTGTATCAAAATAATGAATTGATAGATTTCAATAAAAAAATATTAAAAATGACAGCTTGCATTCATAATTGAATGTAATATAGTGTTATTCGAGGAACTACAAACATTTCATTAGTTTATTGGAAAATTATGACTAAACTACTAAACATATGAACATTTGGGAACTTCTGTCTCCTAATCACTGCATCAAACAATTAGATTAGTAGATTTCAAATAAAAACTATTAAAAATATAACTTGTATCGATAAACATAAGCATAAATTAATGTAATATAACATTATCCAAGGCCCACTACAAATATTTCACTTGGGAAATGTATATCTGGTCAAGTATTAAATGGATGCATTGTGTAGTGCCTGCCCCTGGTTCGCATTTTGCTATCATTGCTGAACTCTTTTAGAGCTAGTTTCATGTTGATGGTTAGTAACATTATTATGAGATTATCAGATATTGTGCTATGGATTCAGTTTATTATGTGATGAGATTACTCAGATTTTGCATTTCATGTATGCATGATGATTATTTTTAGTGTTCGCAATTATTGATAATGATTATTACTTGCTTTCAGTTATTAATGATGATTAGTAAGATGATTTATTATAATATGTGTTTTCTTATGGATACTTACCCCATACTTGCATGTGTATGGTGTGCGTGTTTGCTTTGTGTGTTTGCTTTTGTATGGTGTGTCTGATGTGGTTAAGGAAGGGAGTTGTAGTCACCTGCTAGTCGGAATTTACACGATGCACCACTTCCTGCCATTGCCTGTTTAGTTTAGTATATATTGTGCTTGTACATGCATGGTTTTTATGCAGGTTGTAGGTACCGGGTATCGACTTCCCTGAATTGCCAAGATGAGCGTACCCTATCACATTATCTCAATGATAAGAGAGGGGAGATAAATTCTCAAGTCCAAATCCCAACCCTTTAATCCATTTGTTCTAATTAAAAAATTAGGACAAGTATCTAAGTTGAGTACCCTCCGAATGCATCAGATGATGTAATTCGTGATATAAACCCCTTGGTTTGATTTGTATGTATTTTGGTTATGATGAGTTTTTCGTATTTTTACCTTTGTGAGTCTTTGGAGTATTTTCTATTAATTAAGCCTAATTAAAAGATTTAATTAATAGTTTAATTAAATAAAAAATTAATATGATATTTTAATATTTATTTTATTTAATTAATTGAAAAATTAATAAAATAAAATAATTAAATTGGAAAGAGTAAAGTAAATTGGAGTTATAAGCTTGCATGAGAATTAATAAGTGTCATCAAACGGGGGTTAGTGCATCAATTAAGCACAAGGTGTCTACAATTCTATGACTCATCAAAAAGGTTGAAAAAGACCCATGCTTAGTTGGTGACACCTTTCAGCGGTTTCAAGAAGCATTCCAAAAGTTTCTTGAGAGCTCTTGATATTCAGGCATTCATAGAAGCTTAAATGAAAAGCTTAATAGAAGCTTCAAAGCTTACATGCATGAGAGAAGATTCATATGCTCATATATTTTCTACTTGCTTCTATGCTTCTTCTAGCACTTCTAATCACTTGGAGGATTCGATCGGCTTGGATTCTTGAAAGAATTGCAAATGATGGAGAAGGAAGGGATTTTCTATGGACTTCTGAGGCATGACAAAGTAGCATCAGTGTCCAGGTGCACTCGTGATATTCTCATATTCCCTTTGCACTCTTTCTCTTCCTGTCTTCATCATATCTATTTTATGTGTCTGAATACTCTCTGTGATTGAATCTACTATTTGAAATTGGAATCTAGATATTTTATTTGGATGAGAAGAAAATAATAGAAAAACCCTAGTTCCAAATGAGAAAGAAATTAGATTTTAATCAATTTTGAGTTCAAATTTATATTATATTAGAAAGACAAGATTTGGAATTAAAATAGAAATTTTATGGTGAAAATTCGAATGATTAGATGTAATCTTTCTATCAATTATATTTTTAGATGCATATGAACAAACCCTTTTATGGTTAAATTTAGAGAACAATTATTTTAACAGGAAATTCTTAATTCATCACAAATTGTCCTGTCGTTGCCCTTTGGATAGACCCAAACTCAGTCATTCATAACTTTTTATTGTGATTGAATTTATTTGATCGCTCCGATCAGAAGTGGCGCAACTTGGCCCTCTCCAACATATTTAAATTTCAGCCTGATCCAACGGTTCAACTGTTTTATTCAAGGACAGATATTTCTCCATTTTCTATAACCAAGAGTTCTTTATGCTTTAACTTCACAAAAATAATATATCAAAACATGGAATGAATTAAAGATATTATTGAAATCTTTCTTTAGTAGAATCTTATTAATATGCATTCATTTTATATGGTTTATTATCTAATTTAATTAAATCAAATTTAATTAAGATTAATTAATAGTAGAAGAAGTGTAATTAATTATTAGTCAATCTAAGTAAATGGATGAGAGAAAATTAAAAGAAAAGAGATTTTAATATAGTTTATATAGTGGACTTTTTATAATGTATATTGAATACTATTTAATATATATTAAATAATTTTAGAGTTTTTTAATGAAGATGATAATGTTAAGAATTTAGAGATTATTCATGTTGAAATCTACAATGAGTCTTATTGGTTTGTGATAGAGATCTTTTTTAAACAATTTTTATATAGATAAAATATTATTAGAACAATTAGAAAATGGAGTCTAATGGTTGATTTTAATATTGATTAAATAATTGTAAGATGATAATATATATTATGTTGATTTAAATTTAGAAACTCTAAATGATATTGGATTAAGATTGAATTATTATGTTATTGGTTAATACGTTTGAATACCTTAATGGTATTAAGAGTTAACTAATGAAGTTCTATGTAAAAGTTCTCTAGATTGATTATTTATAGTTGTGATAAGTTTATTATTTATTAATGTTTGTTGGGTCTAACAAACTATTAATAAATAATAGTATAAATAGTTTAAATAGTTATTAACTAATACGAACAGAGTTACTCTAAAGGAGATTAGTTAATGATTGAAGTACTGTAAAAGATATTAATCAAATTGAATTGGTTAATAATTTGGAGGATTATCAGTTAACTGAATCAACATACGTAGGAGAAACTTATTTGAGATAATAATACTTGGTATTGAGGATTTATTATAACTTGTTATTATTAAAATATAAATGAGAACATTGTTGCAGAGTGATGTATGTGATCATTAAAGAATTAATAATAAGATTCCCAATATAGCTTGTCATTAAATATTAACAAGTTATTATTATTGAATTATTAATATGATCATTTGAGCATTGAATTATAGTTGACTTTTAACTTACAGAATTCTAGCTAGTTATTAGTCAACTGATGTTAATTAGAACGTTGCTATACAATTATTAATTAAATCAATTAATGAGAGTTAATTAGATTTAATTAATAATTAAGTTATGTAATAGAGATTTATTTGATATAATTCTTTTAACGAGATTGTAGATTATCTATATTGAAGTTGATAGGTCTTATTCTTATGACTTGAATTATGACTTTAGATATTGTATGGTTGTCAATGATGGTGACGATTAAATTCAAAGACTCAAACTTTAGTAATACTTAATTAAGTTTCTAATTGAAAACTAATAAGATGTTAATAGGTCATGGATGGTGTACCTATGTTAATGGATTGAGATAAATAAAGTTATAATCTCTTATTCGAAGAATGATAATTGGTCCTCTTATAATATAACGAATAATGATCCTAAAAAAGTTGAAAGGTTAATCAATTAGAATATGGATCATAGATAAATTAAGAAAAAATTAATGATGATCAGTTTAATGAGTAAATAGTTATCCTTAAGTTATTCTTAGAATGTAATTCTTAATAATGGAAGGATAATGCTATCGGGGAACAAATGGGTTGACTTGTAGGTCAAATGATGAAACTTAAGACACTTGAAAGTATACTTGCAAACAGAAAACTGCAAACCCCTACACCATATTCAATTATGTGAATTTAGTAAACTAAAACATGTGTTTGCATCGTGTATTCTATATGCTTCTTGTTTTGGGTTGACTAGTGTTGACCAGTCCTAGGCGGTTACCAGAGGCTCGGGGGTTATGAGATGTGTTGGCATGTTGATCTTATTTGGTCTCAATCTTTATAAGCCCAACCATGGTAATGTGATCGTGTGCTCTATGAAATGTTTCTATTTACTGATTGTTATTGTTCATCAGTCTTCATGTGTGAAGTTGAGATGTATGTGTATGAGACACTTAAGCTAATCATTTTTGAGTCATCGATCAGTTATCCTTGAATTACTTTCTAGTTGCCATGATGGGACTAAAATGTGGATTTATTTCTTGATGATTTCATGTTGTGACATGTTTGACTCAACCATTTTGGAGTCTTCGATCAGTATGATTTTGAGAATATTCTTGGTTGCTTGTTGAGAACCAATGGATATTGTGATTTATTTTGAGATATATTTTGGTTATTGAAAACCAATGGATACTTATGATTATCAGTGATGCCTTCAGTTGCCAATAGAGAACTATTGTGGTCATGATTTTTTATGGATGCTTTTTCAGATGCTCATGGAGATTTGATGATTCTTATCTTGGAGATTTGATGATTCTTATTATGGATATTTGATGCTTTTATCATGGATATTTGATGATTCTTTTTATATTATCTTTTGGATTTTCTTTACAGTCGCTTGTACAAGACTGTGGTGATTTTATGATTCCATGAGCTTAGGGTAGGTAATCTACTTGTAGTGTCGGGAAGTGGCTTGCAATGGGGGCCAGGGCCCTAAGTGGCTGCCAGGGTAACTCATTGTAAGTTTGGTTAATAAGTGATAACATTTACACACTAAATGAGGATTAAATGAACCTAAAAAGATAATTGTTTTGATGTTCTCGCCCATGCCTTGAGTGCTTGTACAAGCTAGGATGGGAGTAGTGAGAACGCATGGTTGCGACCGTGCATTCCGTAGTATGCCTCGTCAATGTGAGAGAATACTAGTGGCTGCATGAGATTAGTATGGACCCGTGGAGTTTTGCTAATTGCCAGGGTAACTTGTACGTGATAATTGCGATGACACTTTCTCGCTTGCATAGTAGGTTTCCTACATGTCATTGTGTGCCTCTAGGAATTAGATGTCAATTTTGTGTGTGTTGGAACCTTTGAGTAGTATACTTTTAGGATTCCTGGACTCATAGAGATTTATGCTTTGTGGTTTTGATAGCCTGTTTGATACTTGAGATTATCTCCTCAGCACGGTGGGAGTGGACCACTTAGGTTCCACGCGGTTGGGTGGTAGTGTATTTTCACTCTTATCATTTGAGATCCGTCCGAGACACCGTGGCTGGAGTATTCTTGGTTGGTATTTATCTTCATTATGATCTTGGAGCATTATGATAGAGGATATACCTTATGATGGATGTATTTATTGGTATGTTTCTTACATTGATGATTTGCATATGTTAGATGATGATATCTTATGCTTTACTTTGCATGTTAGTAGGATGTTTTAGGAGTGACATTCTTACTATGATAATACCGATGATCTCTTCGGTGCTTTGGAATGTTACGCACGGAGGGATGGCTAGGATCCACGATGGTCTAATGATGCTATTTATGGTTGGGAGGAATCGTGCACTTAGTTATTTATGTTTGTGATGTATGGTTATCTTTTGTGATGGATGTTTATATCTTTTGTGATGATGTATCATGTATGATATGTGGTTTCATTTATGTTATTGCATCATGGATTAATAGTAGATGATGATGATGTACTTTATTTACTTGGATGTTTATTCTTTTAAGCTTTTCATACCCTGTGATATGTACAGTGGATGATTGAGCTAAACTAAAATATAATTACAAAATGACACTTGTATATTGTTTAAGTATATTGGATGTATCATTGTTATTTCATAAGGATGGGATGTTAGATGAATAGTTAATTTAGATGTGATACAACGTTAAGGGATCTTTAAAGAATGTAGCCTGCTATGTATATATGTTATGTTTATTTTCATTTGAATTGTTGCTATTGCTTCCGCAAATGTTATGAATGGTTTTATCTTTCATATTTAAAAAAAAAATTGTTTGGCAAACTTAGTAAAATTCTTTGGATCCCTTGGCGGGGCATTACACATTGAGGACCCAATCAATTGCCACTATAACCAAACAATCTTCCAAATAAAAATCCAATTGAGCATCCAACTTAACATACAACTCTAACTCATAGACCTTATCTTTCACATGAAATTAAGTTTATCTTTGATACCTTTCCTAATTTACATTGGAATACAAAAGTTCATTCCAAATATCAGCTACACTTGGGTTACACCAATGGCTGCAGTCTCCATTGCCACTACCACCACTATATTTAGAGGGATGTGCATCCTTGCATAGCTAGGACATTCTTATTATATCCAACTAAACAAGAGGAAAACTTGTGTTGTTCACAACTTGTTTCTAGTATTGACACTTGAAATGGTAATGGAGGATTCTATGTAGATGTGCTCTGCAAAGGCTCTACATCTGATGAGGACACAACCCAAGAACATAATAGACACAACAGAAAGGGGAAAATTATATTAACTGAGAAAATAAGCTAGTACAAATAGTACAGAGAAAATAAACTTCAAAACATGCTCTAAGGGCTTACAATAGCATGAATCTGGAGATAATTTCTCCTTTCAGTACCTCCTTTCAAACTCCACTCCGAACTACCTTTTACAATGCCAGAAATCTCCTTAAATAGACCTCGGAGGGTTAAGGACTAGGAGTACATTCTAGAAAGTGCTAGTAGGCATCCGCTGACCAAATAGAAGGTTTCAGAAGCTGCATTAGAAGTTGGTGCAAATCTAGAAGAATCCAGAAACGGTAACCGAATTTTCGGGAGGCATAACTTTTGAACTGTAGCTCCGATTGACGAATCGTTTACATTTTCGAAAAGCTCTCGAAGCGCTCTATAGCCCTAAAGACAAGCTTTGCTTGTTCCCCATTTTTCGGCCCTTTTTGAGGTCATTTAATGCCCCTAACCTGACTTTGAAGCATTCTTAGGAGGTCTCCAAAACTTGAAAAACTGCAATAACTTTCAAATCGTGGGGTCTATTGACCTGATTCTTTTTCTGGAATGCTCTAAATCATGATTACATTCATCTGGCCAATTCACACTTTCTAGTTTACCAAAATGATGGCCCAATTACATGTTCCTTATTTTTTCAAAATTTTCAAACACACTGATAGTGGAACTGTGAGAGTTGGAACTTTTATTTGAACCAAATGGGTATCCAAAAATGAAAACACATGAAACAGAAACTAAGTCTAAGTATATTTTTTTGGGTGACACAGGATTGCCCTTATACCTCTGGATGCTCTTGCATCAACATCTTTCTCACACCTGTATTAAAATACTTCCAATTATGTCAACTGGAGTTCAAGCAGATAGGTTTAGATTGAAATTAATCATGAAAAATATTTTAGGGCTTGATTGTGTGTATTATTTCTACCAATGTTATGAATCATACTTTATGATCTTCTCTTTATCTACTATTATACTTTCTTTATTCTAATGATAGATTATGGTGTATGACGGACAACATTCATGGAAAGATGTTTCATGCAATCAAATTATGATAGAAATTTTGTCATGAATAAATAATAACTCTAAACAATGTAGTGTGATTTACTACAGTGCATGATATTGAAAATTTAAAACTTGTTGAGTAAAGTTAGAAATAAATATCATATAAGATGACCAAACTTGAATGGCGAGGTGCCATGGTGCTGAAAAATGCCATGGATTTCTTGAAATCTACTTGTGAATTTGCCCAATTTGTCCAAGTATTTAGGGATTTTCTATCAGCAACCATTTAGTCTATACTTTTGTACATTGTACTTCCTTCCATAGCTATGTCCCATCTATTTATACATAATTAAACCATGTATCATATCTCTATTTGTAATGAAACATTCATTCAAAATTTTCCATATAGCTTGAAAAGATTTTAGTTAGATTAATCATTTTCTTCTCTCTTTTGTTCATTTTGATGGTGGATTGTAGAATGTGAATATGAAAATATTGATAGAAAGATTCATATAATCTAATCAATAAATATTCAAACTAATATTATGATGATATTTAAAGAAATATTCAAACATCTGAAAAGTCAAAAGCAATATTCAATATTCTCTTTGGAACTTCTATCATCCCAGCCTAAAAACTTTCTTGTGTCTCTTTCTTGCTGAGGCATAAAGCATGTTCTTCCAAATATTCCTAGCTGCTCATCTATGTCAATCTGCCACAAGAGAAATATAGACCAATAACTAACTAGAACCTTAAGAATAAATCCATTGGTCATCATTCTTTGGCAACTCCTACTTGTCTTAAATATTTCATTAAAAAATCACAGCAAATGTAACTATAAGCCACACACATCTTTTCCTATGAGAAAATTACTTGAATGTAAATAATTCACAAATAAAAAATAGTATGATGACCCTATAAGATAAGAATTTGAATTGAAATTATTTCCTTAGAACCAGAAAAGATAGAAAATGTAACACTTTGCCAAGGAACCCAAAAGAAATTAACCTAAAGTTTCACTAAGTTTGTCAAACAATTTTAAAAAAAAAAACGATAATAACTTAACAACAAATATTAAATAGTGGAAGCAATAATAACAAGAGATAAAATAATAGTGAAAGCATTAACTCACATACATAGCTACCATCATAAACAAATTATATCTCTTAGGGTCCCGTGACCTTGAATCACATTTAAGTTTAATTAATACTAAAACCAATATATAACACATCCATATTAAAGAATAACTACAAGTACATATCCATTTAAATAATATACAATTATATAAGATGCCACTTGGCAATAAACGAAATGCACAATCATCCACTATATAGGTCACAGGATATGAAAGGCTGAAAGAATATACATCATAAAAATAGATTACATCATCTCATAAGATCTATGAAATCAAAGACAATACAATACAATACAACCATCTATCATAGTACAGAAGAGACAAAATGAAAGAAAGTATAGAACATGGAACTCTAGCCATGACATCGAACTATTGGATTTCAATGGTATAAAAAAATGCACTACCACTAGACCTTGTGGAACCCAAATGGTCCACTCCCACCACACTGAGGAGATAAACTCAAGTCCTAAATGAATAACAAACTCAAAAGTAAAAAACCAACATCTAGGCTCAAGGAATCACCTGAAAGCAACTATCTCAAAGGGTAGCAAGACACAAGTAACAACTAATCCCAGAGGCAACATAGACATGTAGGAAATATACTATATGCAAGTGGGTAAGTGTCATCACACGAGACAACTCTAAGGTTACCTGACAGTCTTTTAATACTCTGGTTCCCTAGTGTCTCTATGCGGCATCAATATCCTTTTGTACAGACAAGGAATACTAATAAGTCAGCTCTAAGATACCCTAACAGTCTTTTAATACTCTGGCCCCCTAGTGACTTTCTGTGGTACCAATATCTTATTAATTCATTTTAAACCCATTTAATGAAATATTATTGCTTATTAAAATAATCTATAATGGGTTACTTGCCAGCCTCTTTAGGGCCTCAACCTCCATTGCAAGTCATTCCCCAACATGACATACAAAAAACCTACCCTAAGCTCAACAAAAGCACAAGATCTCAAATGACTATAAACTACACATCAGTTCTTAAACAATCAACTAGAAAGTACTAAAATATTACTGATCATAATCACAGATTCTACCAATATGATCATCCTAACAGGACTGATCCAAAATCAAGTACACCTAAACCAAATCCATTTTATAATATGAAATCACTAATAACAAATCATTTATTCACCTTAGTCCTATGCAAGCAACTGGGAAACAATCAAGGATAACTGATCAAAGACTCAAAGGTCATATCAGGAAAGACATATCATCCACCTCAATTTCACACGAGAACACTGGAAAGTAATAATCATCATTAGGTCAAACTCATCATAGAATCATGTGACACATCACCAAGGTTGGGTATAAAAGATTGTATACAAACATCATCATGACATCACAGAACAAAACCCCAAGCCTCTAAAAAACATCCTAACTGGTCAAAGCTAAGTCAACCCTAAAACCCAACATCAGTAAACCACACATCGTATATAACATATACAGTAGTAACTTTTCATAATTCATTAGGTTTTAAAAACACATAAGTTTAATGTTCACTATAGATTTTCAAGTTTTCATTTTCATTTTCAAACACAAAGATTTAAAAACAACCAGGGTTTTAGTTTTCTTTTCCAAGTATGATGGTTTATAGAGTTTTCAATTTCAATCAGCGTTCATGTTTTCATTTGTTGTAATTTTTTTGATTTGATAAAGTTCATAAAATCTCCATATAATTAAAGCCATATTCACTTTTAAATTTGATCACCCAATTACCACTAACTCACAAAATTATTGTCTCTATTTGGATCATATATTAAATAATAATCATTAAATAATTAACTGGTAATTATTTAAATCATTAAATAATAAAATGAATTACATTAACTAATTTCCTTCTAATGTCCTATTAACAAATTAATTAATAATTAAATTAATAAATTCGATTGTTAATAACATAACCTTCTAAAGAAAAATACTTAATAAATTAAAATACTTTAATAATTAAAGAAAACTTATTAATAAAAATAAATTACTAATAAATTTTAATTAAATTAAAATTTTAAATAAATTAAAATTTAAATAACATTTTAATTTTTTTTAAAAATTTAAATAGTAAATATGATGTGTTTTAAGGCTTGCTGGCCTACCATTGTAAAGGCTGCCACTGCAGCAGGCCCTGCTACGGCTGCAACAAATCCTGCATAAGTAGTACCTACTACTATTGTAGTAGGACTGGTATGGCAGTCCCTATGCATCGCTGGGTAGGGAGAAAGGGGTGGGTGGGGGGTTTGTGGCCCCACCCACCAATTTTTTAAATTTATTTAAATTTATTTTTAATTTTTTTTTTATATAAATAAAACAAAATGTGCCCCCTCCCCTATAAATTTTTTAATATAATTTTTTAAATAAAAATGTGATCATAAACTCTGATAGGAAAACCTAGAAAAAGCATTTGAAATTAAATGCTAGAATTTGATTTTTAATCCAAAACCCATTTGTTTAAAATTTTAAAAAATGAGGGTTTCAAAATTCCATTCCTCAAACATAGAAAACTTTGATTCAAAGAAAAATTAAGATTTACAACAGAGTTTCATCAATGATATCAAACAAATCTACAAAGATCCGAGAACAAATCTATCCAAACACAAAGCAGATAGCAGATTAGAAAATAGAAATCTTATTGCATAAATTAATCACAAGATTCTACCTAAATTTGATGCTAACAAGCAAACACACAAACACACAATCACACAAAGAATGCGACAAAACCCCTTTCTTCTTAAAACTTCTATCTCTGATAATCGCTTCTCCAAATCCCAATCCCTTACAAAATGAGCTCCCAATCTCTGATAAAGAGTTCTTCCCTAAATTTAGGGCTCTGATTGTGCAATCACGCGAGGGAACTTGTTGATCATTATCTTTTATTATCTTATTATCTTTTTACATTTTCATGCACAAACGTTTAGATATTTAATTACAAAATATCTTTATTTAAATAATTAGCTTGCTCTCTTTAATTAATTTACTATATTTTAATTTCATGCATAAGCTTTATGCAATTTAATTAAAATAAACTTTTATTAAATTTATATTTTCTGTCTCTAGTTAATTACGAGACGTTTTAATAATATATTTATTAATTCAACTAATAATATTATTTAGAGTTTATTATTTAAATAAAACTCTTAAGTAATAATTATTAAATTAAATAAATATAAAATACCAAAATTAGAACTTTAATAAAATCTTTAAATATAATTCTTTTATTTAAATTAATTTCTTAATTGATTAAATATAATTAAATATTAAATTTTCTTTATAAAATTTCTATTAAATTAAACCATTAAATCATCTTTTAATTTAATTTAATTACAAAAAAAATCCATCACAAACCTACAAGACCAAATATGAAAATCTATCATAACGTACAGAATACCAAAACAAACTCTAGGGTCAAAATCATGAATTCACGTCACTTGACGAATTTAAAAAGGTGAAACCAACTCAAATACTTGTCCTACTTTCTGAGACAATTGGCTTAGGTTAGCATTTGGACTCAAGAGTTATCTCCCCTCTTATATAATTGAAATACTGCGATAGGGTATGCTCATCTTGGCAATTCAAGGAAGTCAATACCCAGTACTTACAATCTACATAAAATCCACACATGTACATACACACATATTCTAAAATAAATAGGCAATGGTGGGGAGTGGTACATTGTGTAGATTTTGACTAGTAGGTGACTATGACTCCCTCCCTCAACCACATCAAGAATGTCAATAATAAATTAAGAAATACACATACACATGCAAGTATGAGGTAAGTAACCATAGAACTACATATAAATCATTCCTCTAACTAACATCATGAAATAACTAAAATCACTAACTAAACATACATATATATCATCATCAAAATAATCATAAACACATGAAATAACTAAGTAACTCATCACATATATAAACTAAGTATGCAATACATCTAATCTAATTTGGTAACTAAGTACCAATAATCATAAAATATAATTAGAAAACTGACCTAAAAGAATTCAACACCACAACCAAAAAAGTCAAGTAGGGGTAGGCATTACATCCACTCCTCCTATTCTTAGGCTTACTCCTAGAAGCCAACAATAAAGATAAAACTAAACTAGGGGTAGGCATTACAACCACTCTCCCTAGACTTAGGCTTACTCGTGGAAGCCTACTATAATGACCGGGGTAACTAAAATTCAATAAGTACTATCTACAATGTCAAAATAAAAAATCTCCTTTAAGAAACTAATACAAATAAGTTAACTATGTATACACTTTCAATCACTTAGAGCAGTATGATTCTAGTTTAATAATAAACCTAAAACCATATTAATCCAACATTCATCTTTTTAACAAATACTTGATGCAAGAGCATCTTGGGTGTAAGAGGAATCTTGCATCACCCAAAAATATTTTATTTTTAGTCTTTTCTATTTTAATAAGGACTAGTAGACATGTTGGTTGCTATTTATGGAAACTTGTTATTTTTAGTAAGTTTCTCATACGAGCTCATAATATTCTCATTTTCTACATGAAGGTTCATTTTGGAATTATAAAGCCTACCATAAAAATCTCATTGCTCCAACTTAAGTTTTAGAGAAGATATTGTAGACTTTTGGTGGAAAAATTTGTAGAAAATTCTTCAGGCTCACCATTGGAGGCCTTAGAGTTCCTAGATGAAGTCCAAAAACTCAATGGAAGGGTGCTTGTGTAGTTTCGTGCCTATAGATCAAGAGTTGACATTTTTGAAAAGTGGTTATAATAGCCAATCAGAGCAACAGTTTGAGAGTTATGGCCTTCAGAAGTTGGGCTACTAAAATTTCTGAAATAATTTGTCAAAGATGTATTTAGTCGACTCTATATATATTGTTAGGGTTTGCTGACACTAGGTATTAAGTTTGAGCATCTAGAACCTTCCTAGGCAGCATAAAATTGCCTATTTAAGAAAGGCCTAACATTGTCTAGGACAACTCTAGGTGGTAGTTCACATCTTAGTCTTGTAGATTACTATAATAAAGGTGCCCATGTGGGTTAACATATTGCACTTGTGAATTTTGTAATTTTGCATTTGCAATGCAAATAAGAAGCCCATATTTTGTTCTTGCAATTGTTGTTGTTTCTTTGTTTATGTTATGGTTTATGGTATTAAGGGGAGCACCCCTTATCAATACTAAAATAGATCCCCTAAAACACTCCAAACAAAAGATCAACATCTCTAAATCCATCGGAAAACATAAAGTTATAATGTATAGACATAAATCAAAAGTCAAGAACATAAATGTTATGAGTTTCCAAGTTTCATGTTCAAAAGTTCCATTACTTCTAATGTTTTTTGTTCAAACTGTTTAAGTTCAAGTTTGTAACTCCACTAAAAACACCCAAACAATAACAACATAATGCTTGTAAAGACAATCAAATACATACTACCTTAAAGCATGATTATACAAAAATATGTCCAAAATCCAACTTAAGAGTTTATAAGTTGTGCATTTTTCTATGTTTCAAGTATCAAGTCTAAAGTTTTCAAGTTTCAAGTGTTCAAGTTTGAAGTTTCCAAGTGTTAAAGTTTGAAGTTTCCAAGTGTTACAGTCTCAAAAGATACATAACATTGTTTAAGTTTCATTACAGTTTAACTAGTTCAAGTGTTCAAGTTTGAAATAGATACATATAACAGTTCAAGTTTTGTTTCAGTTCAACTAGTTGACAACTAGTGACTTTCCAATATACCCAAAGCTCCCAATGTAGAAACTTGGGCTTTGATACCAGATGTAACACCCCGCCAGGTGACTCAAAACAAATTAGCCTAAAGTTTCACTAAGTTTCTCTCCCCCTAGACTTAGGCTTACTCATGGAAGCTTACTACAATGACTAGAGTAACTAAAAGTCAAAGAGTACTATCTACAATGCCAAACAAAAAGCTCATTTAAGAAACTAATACAAATGAGTTAACTATGTTTACACTTTTAGTCACTTAGAGCAATATGATTCTGGTTTAATAATAAACCAAAAACCATATTGATGCAAAATTCATCTTTTTAACAAATACTAAAATAGATCCCCTAAAGTACTTAAACAAAAGATCAACATCTCTAAATCCATCAAAAACCATAAAATTTATAATGTATAGACTTAAATCAAAAATCAAGAACAACAAAAATGCTCACAAAATCAATCAAAGGCATACCACCTTAAAGCACAAACATAAGAAAATATGTCTAAAATCCTATTCACAAGTTTTTCTTTTTTATGTTTCAACTATCAAGTCTAAAGTTTCAAGTTTCAAGTGTTCAAGTTTGAAGTTTCCAAGTGTTAAAGTTGCAAAAGATACATAACACTATTTATGTTTCATTTTAGTTCTACTAGTTCAAGTGTTCAAGTTTGTAATAGATAAACTTAACAGTTCAAGTTTTGTTTCAGTTCAACTAGTTAGCAACCAGTGGCATTCCAATATACCCAAAGCTCCCAATGTAGAAACTCAGGCTCTGATACCAAATGTAACACCCTACCAAGAAACATATCTTGAAGAAACTAGTCATTTGATAAAATATTCATTTGTTACATATTAGTCCAATGATACAATAACTAGATGAGACAACAAATGTCTATTATCGTTGTGGAGAACAATATGCATCACAATACAAAAAGGCACAATATAGACATTCTAGTATATTAGTATGGCAACAATCTAGCATTGAATGGCTATAGGCATCAATTGAATCATTAGATAAATCTAAGAGAAAATGACTCATAAAAAAAAGTTTGTTCAAACTAGTAAGATTATAAGCCTCACTTATGTCAAATGAGCAACTCAATGTCTCTCTTACAGGTGACCTGCAATCAAACTAATTTTCTGTAAATATGAGTAATACAAACTTATATAGAGGCCTCATATTTTAATTCACAAGGATGAATCAATATCAACCTCGCTGGAAACAATTTTTGTGAGACTAGAGATTACTAGAGGTAACTATGATTAGACATATAGAATTCAGATGAAGTTTATAAAGAGTAAAAATTTGTTGAAATTTGAACTTCATAGATGAAATTTGGCATATCCTATGACAATATTCAAAGATAAAAGAGAGAGAAAATATATCAACTAATGTGATGAATCGATAAGCTTCTGCCCTTTTCTGTGCCCCAAATGTAGGTACATCTTCAAGTACAAGAGTATGGAAGTGCTCTCCATACAACCATCCTTAGCATCAATGGGCTAAAATTGATAAATAAAAGAGTGACAACATGAAAATAAACATAAATAGCAATTTGGTCAGGTCAAGTATTAAATGGATGCAATCTTCTAATATTTTATATCTTTTTAATCAATTTCTTTAGATGATAACCACTTAAAAGAGATTCAACACGCAAGAACATATAAATAAGATTTTAGATAAAAATATTCAATAAATTACATAAAAAGTAAAGTAAGTCATAAATATAATATATGCACAACAAATCTAAGAAATAACACTTCTAACCTCATGTATTTTCCAAAGTCATATATAACTTGTTTAATACTATTCTCAAACTGGTGTCGGAGGGATAGAGGACATACTACAATCATTAAAAAATGATCTTTTCAATATATTATGAAATAATACAATAGGTAGTACATGCAATTTTACACATATATTATAAATAGAGAACATGACTTACCTTGACGAAGGTATGCCAATCATGTGTTTTCAACCCTGATCCACAATCACCTTTCTTTGATACAAGACTTCCTATATTTGCTAAAAATCTTGTGAGAATTTTTTTTATGACTTCTTTTAATGCATCACTTTGTTGCTTCATTACTAACCAAGGAAGGGCACTCATATTTATGCGGTCTCCATTGCTATTTGATTCAATAAATTTTTTTAGTGCATGATTGGATTCATGAATGTCATTACAAATTTTGATAATTTTTTCTCTGTCACACCTTCCATCCAATATTTTTCATAGTGTCTTTGTTATGTATTCTTTCTAATATGCATAGCATCAAAATAATGCACGATTGGGAGATCCTTTTAGTATGATAACCTACTAAATTGAGTAGGATAACTTTTTATTCCTCTAGAAAGGTGGTCATTAATGCCTTGATGAACTTCACAAGAATCAATTACATCATTACTAAATAAAAGATGATCAAAATATAAATTTCAAACTTCGAACCACAAACTGGACATTACCTCGATGATTTAGTTAATCGTATTCCAAATTCCATAGATGAGGTGTCATTCTTCATGGCCTTGATGTTGTTTCTTGTTTCCTATTAAAAATATATTTTTTAGTAATTCAATACTTATGATTATTGTGGAGAAAGTGCCTAAACTTATCAAACACCTACTTTCCTAAACTCTTGAATGATGAGATTTCATCTTCGAACCACAAACTAGACATGCAAATTTTATCTTTGTTTGAAGACCTAAAAGATCATGTACAATTATCATGCACAACTTAAACATAAAACAATAATGTGTAAGCAATGCAACGAACCAAAAATATGTGACCTTAATAATATAACATACCGCAAAAATGAGTTAGCCTAGGGGCATCATGTATTGTCCATATAAGCATTGCATTGCATGGAATTGGAATTATTTTTGTCCTATTGATCTAGAGATGTCATGCATAGTGAGCCCATTCCATAACTTCAACAACTCATCAATAAGGGGATCAATATACACGTTCATATCTTTAACTTGGTACTTACTTAGTAATTGAATGAACATAAACATTACATAATTATTATGACCATTTTGATGCACTATTTATAAATTAATTTATATAACTATTAAATAAAAAAAATACTTGGTACGATCATTGACAATATTATGTGCTCCCTCTTTATGAACATCCAAGGAGAAATGTTATTGTTAATAACAAAAACATGCCACACTAAGTAAATAGATCTCATATCTCCAAATGGATTGACACTGTCTGCTACTAATGAAAGTTTGAGATTACAAGGTTCTTCTTTAAAATGTGGCCATGTTTTTTCTATGTATTTAAATGAAAAACCATCTTTAGGCATTTGCATAATGTCATCTTGACTTCTATTGTGTGCATGGTAATTGATAAACTATGCCAAGCTAGTGTACCTGAATAATCATTCAAGAAGTGGAATAATGGGAATGTACCAAAGAGCTTTGTGAGGCACCTTTTTTATTATTTGATCTAACCATTATCTAATAATATGACAATCAAGGCATTCTATTGCAAATTCATGTTGTTTATGATATAAAATGTGATCATTAGAATATGCATGTATGGCCTGATACTTCATTCCAATTTGATTCATAATGGTAAATAATTCTTGGTACAAATGAGGTAGAATGTTTGATGATGGTAACAAAAAATCACCTATCAACCTATGACAACAAATATAAATTGTTAATATAATGAATAGTAATGGTATGCTAACATTGAAGATGACAAAAATAACATACCTTAGCATATGTGACATTGCTACATTGGATAAACCATTCATAACGTTCAAGTTAATCAACAACACTATAACAGAGAGAAGAGTTTTTTGGGAGTATTGGTATACAGGCTCATATGCCTTCTCAAGGATAGGTATATCAAGATCATCTTCATCATCATTATTAGATGCACTAGTACCATCATCATGATCATCTTCATTAGTTGCGCCAATACTATCTTCTTTAATCATGTCCTCTAGCACATTATCATCTTCTTCCATGGGAGCATTATCCTCAAGTTGGATATTTACACCTTCTTGTTCCTCTAGTTGGAAATTCACATTCACCAATCGACAAAAATCATGGCCGCCTTCAAAGTGACCATGTTGCTTACAATGACTCTGGGCTTTTTTGATTAGAATTATTCAATTCTTTAAGCCCTTGAACTTTTGGTAAGAAAAATTACATTTATCAAGTTTTCTTCAGAACTAAGACCACAATCTAGTAATTATCATGTTATTTTGTTTTGGGTTCATATTGCTAGGCATGGTCTTTCTTCATAGAAAAATATATCTGCAAAATTATTGGACATGTTGTACTTAATGTTTATATCTGCATATATGGTTTTGAAAGAAAAATCTGGTGTAATTAATGTGTGTATCTGCAAAAATATTGTACATGTTTTACTTAATGTTTATATCTACACATATGGTTTTGGAATAAAAAATTGGTCTAATCAATGTGTACATCTACAAAAATATTGGACATGTACTTAATGTTTATATCTGCACATATCGTTTTGAAAGAAAAATTAGGTCACCTCGCTCAAATTCACTCATATTATAATCAATAAATTTTTTTCTTCTTACAATGCTCTTTTGTTAATATCCTCCTTTATGTTACTTTATTCTTAATTCTTCTTGAAGATGTAAATTCTTAAATATTTTTTATTTCACTGGTTTCTAAACTTCATCACTAAAACACCTAATTCTTGGTTTTTGATTGTTTTGGTGTTCAATAATGGAAAACATGTTTGTTTCACCTTAACATGCATTTTCTACCATTCCTAAAGGTTTGGGATCAGTTGGTGTCAATTAGGATTAAAAATGCAAAAAGTTATCATATTTGACAAGAAATTGCAACTCAAATATCAAGCAGTTGTTGTAATGAAGTATAACAAAATATTTGTTTTTCTATGAATTACCCATTTACATTATGATAAGACTCATCCCATACCTAATATAATATGCATTTTTTTGTTTACCAAGACTTTAAATGTATGTAAGGAAATGACTCCTATACTTTAGAGTGGTTAATTGTATTCTTGCTTTGCAAAAGTGAGAATGCAGAACGAAGTGGAGAGGTCCTACTGAAGCCTTTTAATGTGCATGTGCCAAGGTACATTAGTAATTGTGGTTTTTTCTGATGAAGAATGTATGTATTATTTTTGACTCCTTGAGTGAAGATTTTTGTTGATGTCTTCTTATCAAGATTCAACTTGTAGTATTTTAAGACCTTGATTTGATATCTATAGAAATCTTCTAATTTTAGCTGATTTATGATTTTTCATGTTACAATATAAGGGTTGATAGTATCCATTTTGAGTCATCTAGGGAGTCTCACATGCTCATAGGCTCTTAAGCATTGTCAATTATAGAGAGGTCATCCTCACAGGCTGCGATTCTTTATAAAAAATAAAGACAAGTAGACTTGTACAATTGTCTTATATGAGCTCTACCGCATAACCTAGCTTGTAAGCTTTATGGGTGTTTTTATGTGGCATTCATATTTACATTTTCATCAATGCATAGGATGATGAACATGCATTTCTATACAACTTTAAGATTAGTGAATGAATTGTCAATTATGATGACATTTGTTTCTAAATAAGGAAATTTATAACTCTACTTATAAGTAATAAGTTATTGTAGGTAGACATCTTCTCACAGCTTTAGAATGCAAGTGAAGCATTTTAAACATACATCAAAGATGGACTAGCACAAGTACGAATTGTTACTGATAATTTCACCTAAATATTTATTTTGATTGTTGAATGCATAGTTTTTCTTGAACTTTTTTTCTTGGTTTTTCTTCTGTATAGGTAGAAAGAAATGCAGCAGTTAGAAGGACACACTCAAGTATGCCTATATCAACACCACCTCCTGTAACATTTAATCTATCTTCTCCAAAGCTTCCCCCTCCCTCTCCTCTTAATCTTAAACTACAACTAGCCAGGTTAGAGAATGAACATTCCAACTTGCGTCCTTTTCCAAATAATATTAACAGCAATGGTGGACCTCCATCAATAACTCCAAATTGGTCAGATATAAAAAGGCTTCCCCATTTATGATGTCAGTAAGAAAGAAATGAAAATAATACCATGTTAGAAGATATTCTACACTCAATTTTTTCTTTGATGTAAATGTTTTGTTTTTGGTTAAACATGTAGACTTTTCCAAATTGATGTCTTGAGCAATGTGCTTTGAAGGCAATATGGAACCTCTTGGAACTTTGGATGCTATCAGAGAGAGAATGAAAAGTATACAAGGAGCTACTACTGCTGGTGTAAATGTCAAAAATATACCAGTGATGTCCTACTCAAATGGAGCCCTTCACCCATATTCTTGAACTATTGTATATCACCAAACATAATCTTATTTTCAACAAATTCTTCCTTGGTTTGGGAGTGTTCTTGTAATGGACAAAAAAGCTTTGTCTAGTTTACAAGCTCAAATGGAAAGGCTCAAAAGCGAGACAATTTGACATTGAACAAAATAGTGCAAGTTCTTTTACTACAATCAAGATCTACGAAGCACAAATATGTTATGAATGTTTCTTGTAAGAAGCCTTAAAATTTTTTCAAGTGCTACTATGGTTATGGAAATGAGTTCGTTGCAATGTATACATGGTGTACACTTGAAACATATAAATACTTAGTAATCAAATTTAAATCTCACTCTGTATTGGGGGGTTCAGGCTCTATTTTTTTAATTAGTGGGAGAAGTAGGAATGGTGCTTCTTTGTAAGATGAGTGATTTGATAGTCCCATGTGTTTCCAATGCAATGTGTAGATCGACATTTTTTTTTATTACAATCCACCTTAGAGTTTTGATTAGAATATCATAGCAACATGCCTATAGGGTTGGGAATGTTGTATAACAGAGATAATGGTTGAGTTAGAACCTTATGGTAGATGGTAACAATTGAAGTCTAAAATTAATAGGTATACAAGTCAATAGGTATACAAATGCATGGACAATCCAATGGGGAATTACTAATTAGTTGTGTGTGTAGACGTACTAGGAAAATCCAATTGGGTCCACTTGACAAGAAAATCGTTTCTGACTATGACAATATATGACAAACATTATTTAATGGTGATAAGTAATTATGAATTTGAGTCTAAGTAAAATATTCATGCCAAGGTTGGAAAAGAGTTATAGGTTAGGCATGAATCATTTCCCTTTATGGGCATGCATAGTACTTACAAGAGAATAGTTCTTAACGAAGAAATAACATATGTTGTCTCTATCATAGTTGAAAGCAATTTAGGAAAAATAAAAAGCAATTTAACTTTCAAAATTAGAGTATCTTTAGGAAATATGATCCATGCTTACAAAAAATTTATGGGCATGCATAGTACTTATAAGAGAATAGTTCTTAATGAAGAAATAACATATGTTGTCTCTATCATAGTTGAAAGCAATTTAGGAAAAATAAAAAGCAATTTAACTTTAAAAATTAGAGTATCTTTAGGAAATATGATCCATGCTTACAAAAAATCTTTGGTTTCAAAACCAAATGACCATTTAAACTATCACTATTGTATATTTGGCAAGTTAGATGTGTGATAATGAAATCAGTCAATAAAAAGTAGATAGGAATCCTAAACCAAAGCATTTGGAAGGTTGTTTAGGTTCCTTAAACACTCCTTCAATCATGTCATCCTTTTGGGAACTCTTATTTGAAGAAAATGTCAACCAACTCAAATTACTTAAAGTCACATATATGAAAAAGGTCTATTAGTCACACTAGGGCTAGGTCATTCTCACTCCACACAAAATCATTCGATCTTAAACCAAATTCAATTAAATATACTTCAAAATTATAGAATAATCTAGGAGATTAGAATTTTTAAATTGTGGAAACTTAAGATATTAAAAAAATTCTACAACAACCCTTGGTAGTGAGAGTTTGAAGACTATTTTGAAAACAAAATGTATCAATTTATTTGATGAACAACCAGTCTTCCAACCTACATCAAATGGAAGTATATCTTCCACATTTACTTCCACAATTGGTTTGGAACCAAAATTAGTCACTTTATATGAATACAATGTGGCTAATCAATAATTTTTGTAGAAAAATGATAGTAAAATACAATGTTTTATTGGATAATTTGATTTAATATCCTTCATATGTACACCCTCAACCCAGAAAGGGATGTTTAAGTGACTGTAAATTGGTTTCAATTATCTTCAACCAATTTTAAAAACAGAGAAACTGATAAGTTGGAGATAGTTTCCACAACAAGTTAAGTTGTGATATGGCTATCAGGATTTATTTGTGTAGTTTTTAAGTCAAACTCATTGACCCATGTTTCATTAGTAGTGCTTTACATGAATCTATCTCTCATGAGAATAATTTTCTTTTGTTTAATAGTGGATAAGTCTGAATGATAGTTTTATTTGACATCAATGATAGATTTCTCTATTTTGACCCTAAATGGTCGTGGTAATCATTACATCTAAGTTACCATTATGTCAATAATTTAATTACAATCAATTTACTTAAATTATCTATTTACTAGCTTTTAAACAAGAAAACAAAAGTTAAAATTATGATTGTGAAAGTGATTTAAAATCCTTTGGTGAAATCCCCTTATTACCATGTCAAGATTCAAAGTATTTAGTTAAAAGACTACATAATAGTTAATTAAAAATTGATACAACTAAGCAAAGTTCAAATAGCTTTGTTAACACTACTACCTCAAGCTTCAAAGTGCTTACTTGAAAGTTAAATATATTTTATATTCTTGACAAAATTTGAACATTTGGTACACTATGATGGTTGGAGTGTTAGATTTGGAAACAATGAACTACGTTATATAAAAGGAAAATGAATCATAGCATTAATTGATGGAGTTAAATATGAGAATTCTTATTGGGTTGAAGATTAAGACATAATCTACTTAGTGTAGCACAATTGAAAAATATAGGATAAAAATTTGAATTCATGAGTGGCAAAGACAAACTATTGGATGGAAAAGGAAAACTTGTTGGAACTGGCAATCAGACAAAAAGACAATTTGTTTTACCTAGATCTTAATGAAAGTTCTTGTTTGTTAGCTCAAGTTGAAGAAAGTTAGCTATGTCATAAAATAATGTGTCATGTTAACTTTGATAACTTGATCACCATAAGAAAGAACAATAAAGTAAGAGGCATATCTTTTTTAAAGAAACCTGAGGTGGGAATGTTCAAACCAAAAGAAGTTTCAAAAGTAAGTCCTATAACTCTAAAGAAGTTTATATTTGTGGACCAATTGTGGTAGAAAGTTGCTGTAGAGATATATATTTCATTCTATTTGTTGATGATTATTCTATAATGATGACTGTAATGTTTTTAAAAGATAAGTTTGATGCTTTTCAAAAGTTTAAATGGTATTTGGCTAGAGTTGAGAAAGAAAAATGGAAGAATCTGAAATGATTGAAATTAGATAGAGGAGGAGAATTCATCTCAAATGAATTCAATAAGTTCTACAATGAAAGAGGAATCAAAAGATAGGTATCATCACCCAAAACTCCCAAACAAAATGGAATAGTAGAGAGAAGGAATAGATCCATCATGGAATGTGCAAGAATATTATTATCAGAAAATAATGTTGCAGCAAAACACTGGAGAGAAGCAATCAACACAATAGTTCACACACTAAACTGAGTTTAATTGAAGAAAGGTACACATAAAACATCATATGAATTATGGTATGGATATAAGCCTAATGTATTTTTTAATCTTAGAGTATTTGGAAGCAAATGTTATATCTTAAAAGATGTAAGGAAAGGAAAGCTTGATGAAAATAATGATGAAGGAATATTCCTAGGGTACTCCAATAAAATAAAGGCATAAATATGTGTGAATCTTACTACTCACAAAGTCATAGAAAGTGCACATGTGAAAATTGATGAGTTTGCATAAAGAAGTAAAGAATAAAGCCCAAAGATTACATAAGGTTTGTATATCATGAAGAGGAACCTGAAGCCTTACCTCATAAGGTTGAAGCCAATCAACCACCAAGTGCATATGAATGAGTACATAAGGCACATTGTAATTTTAGATGTTTTTATACTTTGTCAATTGACATCAAAGAGGGAATTTTAGTGTGAACATAAAAGAGTGACATGGTAGATTGTGTAATGCCCTGCCAAGGGATCCAAAAGAATTAACCTAAAATTTTACTAAGTTTGCCAAACAATTGTTTTTAAAAAAAATCATGAAAGATAAATCATTCATATCAAACACATAGTAGCGGAAGTAATAACATACAATCAACTATAAGCATACATAATATGTTACATTCCTTAAGGATCCCTAGATGTTGAGTCACATTTAATCTAACTAATACTAAGTCTAACAACTACCACATCCACATGAAAGAATAGATAGAAAGTCCAATGTCCATATTATACATTTGGTTCGAATGCCTCTTGGCAATTAATTTCAAAATGCTCAATCATCCACTGTACATGTCATAGGGTATGAAAGGCTAAAAGAATATACATATGTAAAAACAAAGATACATCATCCTCATTGAATCCATGATGCAAGTGAAATAAAGTAAATGAAAACAAATTCTATACATGATACATCATCATAGAAGATATAAACATCCATCATAAAAGATAGCCATAAACCATAAACACAACACATAATTATCTAAATGCACGGTTCCTCTCAACCATAAATAGCATCATTAGACCATCGTGGGCCCTAGCCATCCCTCCGTGCATAACATCGCAAGTCACTAAAGAGATCATTGGTATTATCATAGTAGGAATGTCACTCCTAAAACATACTACAACATATGCATAAAGAAATCTGACATGGAAGAATAAAGCATAAGATGATCCTACAAAGAAGATAACATCATCTATCACATGCTAATCATCAATATAAAGAAACTTGTCAGTAACTAACATCCATCATAAGATATAACATCCATCATAATGATCCAAGAACATTTTAAAGGTAAAAGCCAACAAAGAATATACTGGAGGAGATAGGCTCAAGTCAAAATCCACATGTCAAGAGTACATCAACCAAAAATCACCAATCATCATCAATGAAAGTGAATAACCACAATAAACACATCCAAAAATAAGTACACCACTAGAGGTACACAAAAACTCTATAGAGGAGACTCAGGATACATTCTAGGGAGTGTCATCACATGGCTGCTTGAGTTACCCTGGACTGGTCTCTCATTAGACCCCGGACCCTCAAGCGTTGAGTTACCCTAGACTAGTTACTCTGAACCCCAGACCCTCAACGTGGCACATGTGGAACCAGAGAGCCCTCTCATGAAGATGAGGTAATCATCCCATTCCCATCCTTAGTCTATAAAAGCACTTAAGGCATGGGTGGGTCAAATATCTCTAACTTATCTTTTTATTGTGTTTCCCCAAAATTATTAATTACTAGATTATCACTTATTACATAACTTGCAATACGTTACCTTGGTACTGACCACTTTGGGCCCCAGACCCCTACTGCAAGCCACTCCCAAAGACATGTACCTAGACAACCTCTTTTAAGAACATAAAACACAGTTGTGTCCCATACCACAGCATTCACAATAATCAAACTCGGTTATTTAACAAGCAACTTGAAAATAAGTTGGTACTTCCACCCAAGTACACATAAATTCTCCACAAAGTAAACCTCATAAATATAATTTCCAATTTGAATCACAAGACATATCATGACATCCAGCCACATAAATAGTATAAAGGATATCTCACAAAACCTCAGGTGTATACCCTAGTTTGGCCAAGTTTCATGAGAATCACAATCAAAGAGCCATATAAAATCATCTCAGTTCTAAACAAATGACTAGAAAACATCAAAAGATAATCCACAATATTCACATCAGCTCTCCGCGAGTAACTTGAAACGCAACAAAAAGACAAACATTATAGTCACAATAATTCTTTACAAGCAACTAAAAGGCATTAAATGATAATCCATAATATTCATCAGTTCTCCATGAGCAACCAGAGAGTATCCCAAAATAATACTGATCAAGGACTCCAAGATGACCAAGTCAAACATGTCACAACATGACATCATCAAGATAAAAAACAAACACTTCAGTCCCATCAAGGCTACTAAAAAGTAATCCAAGTACAACTGATCAATGACTCAAAAATAGTTAAGTCATGTATCTCAAATACATACACCTTAGCTTCACACAAGAAGACTAGAAAGCAATAACAACCAGTAAATACAAACATCTCATAGAGCACACCATCACATTACCATGGTTGAATTTAGAAAGATCGAGATCAAATAACATCAACATGCCATCACAAACACATAACCCCCGAGCCTTTGGTAACAACCTAAGACTGGTCAACAATCTAGTAAACCCCAAAATTTCAAAACACAAACAATATACATACCACAATGTAAGTTTCATGTTTGGGTTTAGCTTTGAACACACAATGTCAATTTACAGTAAAGTTCCAATTTTCACTTTAGTGTGAGCTTTCAAATTTAAAGAGGTACATCTTACTCGATATGGTTTAACTCATTCGATTGCTCAAATATAATACAAAATTACCCCATTCAATTTCCAAAAATAATCAAGATGCAAATACATGGTTATGCCAAGTAAGAGGTTTCAATTTTCATTTCAAAGTATATTCTAGGTAAAAGTATTCTTCATTTACCCCAATAATTAAACCCATTCGGATATTCAAATAACAAACATCATAGAGGAACAAACACATGTTTTAGTTTTCTTTTGCAATCACATGGTTAAGCCAAACATGAGGTTTTCAGATTTTATTTCAAGTATATTTCAAGCGTATAAGATTCTCTGTTTAATCTCCAAGTCAACCCATTTATCTTTTCGAATAAAACATAGAATTATCCCTCCATTATTTTAAGCAATTGTCTAAAATAGTCAAAACATAATTATTTACTTATTTAAATCATTAAACTAATTCCCATTGACTTTTAATAAAATCATTGCATTATTTTACTAAAATCAATGTTACTAATAATTAAATGAAACTCCCTTAACTCCAAGAGCATCTCCCATTATTCGAATCTCTAGAATAATACTTATCTTCTTCTAAATAATTAATTTGCAAATTCCTTAAAACACTCCAAGGCAATCATTTATTTAAAATAATCTTCATTGATTTTTAAGTAAAATCAATCTCATTAATAATTCAATTATTTAATTCTACTAAACACTTATTAATATCTCTTTTCTTTTAATTTGCCCTCATTTAAAAATCCATTTACTAAAATTGACTAATAATTAATTAGACTCCTTCTACTATTAACTAATCTTAATTAAATTAAATTAAATTAGATTAGTTAATTAAATCATATAAAACTAATGCATAATAATAAGATTCTATTTTAATTCGAACCCATACCCAAATCAATTTCCAAATCTTGACTCAACTAAGGGAAGATTGCAATAATATTTTTAATTCCCATAACTGGATGAAACAATATGCATGCCTGAATTACAAAAGTGAAGATTCATTCATAGAGAATTATTCAAACACACATAAAAAACATGATGAAGACAGGAAGAGAAATAGAAAGCGTAATAGAGTATGCAAAATAATCACGAGTGCCTACCTGGACACTGATACTAAATCACTAGAGAAGCTCCTCCTCTTAGAACCTTCTCCTTTTTGCAAATTCCTTCCTTCTCCAACAGTCACAATTCCTCCAAGAACCAAAACCCCCTTGAAGTGATTAGGAGTGCTTGAAGAAGCATAAGAGGATGTAGAAGCATACTAGGAGACCCTCTATATAAAGGCCTCTAAGATGCATCTAGAATATTTCTAGAAAGAACTAGGAGATAAGCATGACGACTAAGCACATAACTTCCATGATAAGAAGATAAACATGATGAGGTGTCTAGAATGTTGTAGACACCATGTGCTCGAATAATGTGCTCACTCCTAAGTGTAGACAACATGTGCATAATTAGAGTGCAAACTCCTGTGTTGTCAACATGACAACTCACGAGAGTTCGCATACTCCTATAAATATTAAAATAATGTACATTAATTTATTTAATTAAATTTTTTTATTTAATATTCACTTGAATCCTTTTAAAATTAATTTATTTTTCCACTTTAAAGTTTATTTTTGAAACTTAATTAATAAAATATTTATTAACTTAAATAATAATATTATATAACATTTATTTAAAAATGAACACTAAACATATTATTATTAAGTTAAATAAATATTATCACGTTCCAACTTTAAACTTATAACTTTTATCTTCAAATTTAATTATTTTTATTTAATTAATTTTCCAATTAATTAAATAAAATTAAATATTAAAATATCATATTAATTTTCCATTTAATTACATCATTAATTAAATCTTTTAATTACACTTAATTAATAGAAAATACACCAAGAAAGAGTTCGGCAACAATAGCAAAATGCAAACTAGGGCAGACACTACAGATTGTGAAAAGTTTAGTATTAATGAGATTGAGGGAAAGTCTTGATGATGGAGTATATAGGTGTGAGGGAGAGAATGAGAGGAAAGCAACAGTGACAAATCTTAGTAGAATCTTAGAGGGAGCTAGTATGGATAAGAATCATAATGAAACTAAGGATATTATCTAATTGCTCATTTTTTTTTATCAGCTAATGTTGACATGTTGTGCTGCCATCAATGCCAAAGAGGGAGTTTGTTGGAAATAATTATTCAATTGTATGTTAACATTGATGTTTACACAAATATCAATAGTAATTAAATAATATTGAGTTTATAGTATTAACCTTGTATATCTTAGAATTAACTGAGCAATCAATTTATGAAGACTTTCTAATACTAATTGAGTAGTTGGTTACTTGCTTGCAATATTAACCGAGTGATTAGGCATCAAAGGTTTGCAGTATTGACCAAGTGGTCGAGCATTCAAGGAGATCAGTATTGACCAAGTGCTTAAGCAATGAAGAAGTCATAGTAACAACCAAGTGTTTAGTCCTACTATTGATCAAGTGGCAACAAAATGTAATTGTCGAATCTCTTATTAATTGAGGCCAACTATTTGGATGTTTATTAATATTTTGAAAGAGTATTCAAGCCGACTTTTCCTAGCTTATGATATATAAGAAAGATCAAGTTGTGAAGATAAAAAGGAGTAACAAGAAGAATATGAAAAGTACGAATATGTGAGCAAAGGAAAAAGGTAGAGCAGGAAAGTGTGGAAGATAAGATGCAAAGAAACATTTGATCAAGAAGGATCCAAAGGTTCAGCCAGAACAAAGACACGAGTTAGCAAAGAAAGTTTCTTCATAAATCAGATCAAATTGATGTTGCTTTCTAACCATTCTAGCGGTAAAGAAATCTCTTAATAGAGTTGACTTTATAGTCATTTTGTATATCCTCTAACAAGGTGACATTTCAAGATTGAAGTGTTTGAATACTTGTAACCAAGACATTCCTAACAAGGTGGACTAAATCCTCTAACAAGTTCATACACAACAATATGTTTTGTAACCTTTAACAAGGTTGGCTCCTAACATGACTCATTTTAGAAAAGTAAAAATTATTGTGACATCTTGCAAGGTGGTTTTTCCCAAATTGGATTTCCATGCTAAACCTTAGCATTATCTCTGTTCATGTTGTTTTCTTATGCTTTATATTTTTGCAACTAAGTTACTAAAGGATAAAATAGATTAATAAATTTGAAGATTTTTTTTTAAACTTATATTCTAATGTTAACTGAGCTATTCAATGTTGTATGATAAGTGGAAGTATATATTAGAATCTAAGGGAAAATGATTTATTTTTGTAGTAATTGATTTACTCCTCTTACATTTCCAACAATGTATATATGTATGTATGTATGTATGTATGTGTATGTATGTATATATATTTATGTGTATATGTATGTATATATCTATGTATACACAAACTTATTAAAAATATTATGTAATACACACACACACACACACACACACACACACACACACACACACACACACACACACACATTGTTAGAATATATAGTCCACCAATATAACTGAGAGGGGTGGTGGGGGTGAATTAGTTATCCAAATATTATAACAATTATCAACTTTATCAGCCTTTAACCATATGAGAAATATAATCATAAACCACAAGAAGATACTCATGCAAAATAACATCGAATATGTTAATTAGGGAAACCCTTAATTAGAAGGAAAAACCTAGTGGGGATGGTACCCACAAGATGATGTACTAATATAAATATTTCTTGTTAGAGGATGGACCCTATTAGGAGTCTATAACAACATTCAATACTTATCAGTCCCTATCAGGAGACTTTTGAATCCTTGTTAGGAGATTACAACCTTGTTTGTTGTGCCAACCCTCTTAGGAATTGTGGAAGGCAAATGGACCAACTATCCAAACAACTTCAAGGGAAAGACCAATGAACCCACTATCCAAATGATCCTTGCAGAATAGTAGACCAATACAATACTATTCTTTTCTCTTTCTTTGTTCTATCAAATGGACCTTTGCTCCTTTTGATCTCAATACCAAATCACAATCCTCACATCTAATAATCCCTTGGATAACTTACTCACATTAACCAAACACTCTACTCCTTTTCACACTTCACATTCAATACAATGATCACTTCACTTACACACTCTTCTTTCAAACGAGAAAAACATATTTCCTTTATACCAAATCTTCAAAATAATTCTTTGAGTCATCCTTGAGGCTTTCCCAATTAATTATAATAAGATAATTAATTACTTCATAATTACAATAGCATTGTCAGCTCATAGGCTATACAAATTCTCACATCTGTGACACTAAGGCTTGCGCACTCTTTAATGTCATCAATAGATTATCTTCTATCACTAACTAACCATGCATCTCTAGATTATATCTCTATTAAAAAACATAACACAATCATCAAAAATTGCTTCTTAGGTATGTTGTCTTTGTAAATCATCCATATTTTCCATACATCTTTGACTTCTGTTATGCGCATTGAACCTTAACATCAGGACACAATGTAGTACATGTCCTTAGTTGCACTTCACCAAAAAATCAAAACTCAGTCCATACAACCTTGATCTCAATCTTCTACTCTATTAGTCTTCACAAACTTTCTGCTATGTTGACATCAATGACAAACATAGCCATGAATGAAACATGTCAATATTGCTACATTCTCTCTAATTCTTAGGATACTCCCCTAAAGGAATACCATAAGTATTCATGCTAAAAATCTCCCCCTTTTGCATTGATGGCAATATAGATGAAAAACATCTAAGTTCCAAAATACCAAACAATACTCTATTGTTGTTGTTGCTATTTTCATCTTTTCAAATCCTCTCCATCAATCAAATTTGAAATTCTCTAGAGTAATTCTTTGTTCAACATTTTCTTTAGGATTAGTAACATTTGTTCATAATAAACAATTCTTAGGTTCTCTCCCATACATTTAAACTCTTAATGCTGCACATCTCCCCATAGAGATATTCCTTCTTTTATACATGAATCTTTCTAAATCTCCCTAATAACTATCTCTCCCCCATACATACTTAGGAGATGTTTTTCATGCACTCTTTTCCCCCATTGACATCAATGACAAAGGATTCATAATTTTAATTTACTGCTTCAAGACTTTAACTAGCTGAAGTGTCCAAAGACACTGTTAAATACCAAATACCAAGAACTAAGAGTCCTCAATGACTCTTCTCATCATAGATACTCCCCCATATAGGAAGCATCATCATTTAATCTAGTCAAAAAATAGTGCTTTGTACCACTTGATTGATGCAACCTCTACATCATCTACTCTGAAGTAGGTAGGGTCATAACCCCAAGCATATCTCTCAAGTAATCAAATGTATCTTTAGGTAAGGGCTTCATAAAGATATCTACAATTTGATCTTTACTACTCACATTCTCCAATTTGATGTCTTTTTTTGCTACCTTCTCTCTCAAGGCATGATACTTAATAGATATATGCTTAGTCTTAGAATGAAATACATGATTCTTAGATATACTCACTATACTTTGTTATCACAATATATGCTAATAGGTTCTGCAAAATCTATCCCAATGTCCTTCAACATCTTCTTCATTGACATTGACTACATTTATTTATTGCTGCTACATACTCTGCCTCGATTGTACTCTATCAGATACAATTTTTTTTTCTTGCTCAACGAAGAAACCAATCTTCCTCTAAGAAAGAATGCTTCACCACTGATGCTATTTCTATCATCCATACTACCTGCCCACTCCACATCAGTATAAGTACATAGAGTGAAATCACGTGATCTATCATACCATATTCCATAATTAGATGTTCCCTTCAAATACTCTTTAATATTACATAATGACACTCCTTAAGATCAACTTGAAATCTAGCTACAATCCCAACTGTATTTTCTACATCTGGTCTAGTTTGAGTCAGAAATTGCAAATCTCCAGTCATGGATCTGTACTTCTACTCAAATGTAGGTGTCTCATCTTTGCTAGGTAACTTATGACCAGTTATCATAGGTATACGAAAAGGTTTACAACTTTCCAAGCCAAATTTCTTTAACAAGTCCCTCAAATACTTTGTTTGAAACATAAAAATGTCATCACTATTCTATACACTCTGTAAACCTAGGAAAAACTTCATTTCTACTATCATACTCATTTCAAACTCATTCTTCATTTCTTCAGAAAACTTATCATTTTCTTTGTGATTGCCTCCAAATATTATGTCATCAACAAATATTTCTATTATCAACAAACCATTCTCAATTTCTCTCAAATACAAGTTACTATATGTCATACCTTTAGCAAATCCAAGATTTGTCAAATACTTTTCCAACCTTGCATACCAAGTTCTCGATCTGCCTTTAGACCCTATAGAGATTTCTTTAGTCTACATACCATATATTTCTCTTTTGTTAGATGGAAACCTCTAGGCTGCTCAATGTATACCTCTTCTTCAAGTTCTCCACTTAGGAAGGTTGTTTTAACATCCATCTAGTACACTTTGAATTTCTTATTTGGTGCATAAGCCAAGAACATTACCACTACTTCCATTCTGGTTACAAGGGTGTAAATCTTCATAGCCTATTCCTTTTTGTTGTGAATATCCTTTAAACTCAAGTCTGGTCTTGTTTCTCATAACTTCACCTTGTTCATTCATCTTGTTTCTAAATACCCATTTGGTTTCAATAACATTCTTGTCCTTAGGTCTTGGAATTGATTCCCATGTTTCATTCTTCACAGTCTGATCTAATTCTTCCTTCATTTCTTGAATCCAATGATAATATTTACATGTTTCATCTGTACTCTTAGGTTCAACTTGAGAGATCAAACATATCCCTTGATTAACTATGTTCCTTGGTCTTTGCTTCCAATTATCTTCTCTAGAGGGTGATGCTTTTTCAGATTCCTATTAGAGGTAGGAGTTTCTTACTCAACTCTTATCTCTTCTCTTGGTTTAGATCTCTATTCTCCTCTTTTGTCAATAATTTACACATTATTCTGTAAATGATTGTTAGTTTCAAGAAAAAAATCTGCATTTTGTCTAAAAATTCCAATATTATCTTCTTCTTCATCAATAATAGATACTAAAGTTGTTTCTTCTAATACTTCCTCTTTCTCAAACAATTCAAGCTCATTAACAAAGAGTGAGCTCTTTCTAGATTTTCTTTCTCTCTCAAGATACCTGGATGAAAAATGACCTAACTATTTACATGTCCAACAAATGAAAAATTTCATACCTTCTGGCTCTCTTTTTATAAGTAGATCAATACCTTCTTCGATATGCATAACTTCTTTGGATATGGATCTATCTTTTCTTGTGGTTTTGTTATTTTGTATACAACAAAAGGATTTTGGATTAGGAAACTTAATATTTAGATCTTTACACATATCTAATAACTCACCAAGAATCTCCATTTTCTAAGTGAAAAAATTTCCTCTATCTAATTTAGGAGTAGAGATTTCCCAAAGCTATTAAGCTTTCTCTTCAAGGACCTAAAGCTTTGATAACAATTGTTAGAATATAAAGTCAATAATTATAACTGAGAGGGAGGTGATGTAATGACAAGTTTTTCTTGTTAACCCTAATCTCTCCTAAGACCTTCTCTAGGCCTCTTCTCTAGCCTAACAAGGTTCTTCTACTAACCCTAACTTAGAAGGATCATAATCCCAATCCTTTCCTCTTTCAACTTGTCCAAACCAATGTAAAACTCAACTTCATCCTAGTAATACTCCTTATATGCTTTAAAGGTTTACCTACACCAAATACCTACATATGGTCACAATCTACTCAACATGAAGGGAGAGGATTGTCACTAGGGTTTTGAGGCCATTCCAAGGTTCATCAACCAAAAATCCATTGAAGTCTATATCAATCTCAAGAAGTTACTCCAATTTAGGCCTAGAAGGGCTAAAGGAATTAGGCCTCCAAACTCACCTTTTGGCACTTAATCTAGAAAAAGGCTTAATGAGGTGGAAATATAACTCCACATCTAGATACCATTTTGGAAGACCTTTGAGATTCACCTGGTCTCACTTCCCCAACATGTCCATATAGTGGGATGATGAATTTAAGCCTAAAATTAAGGGTTTGCCAATTTCCAGACAATGTTCATAAGGGTTTGATCAAATTCTTATATAATCATGTCATTAGGAGGTCCTCATTGGCATTGGAATTCTCCACTCTCATGTCCTTCTCTCCATCCACTTGGATTGAAGCATTCATTGCATTCAATCCCTTTATTTTCTATTTCAATCTTTGTAATCCCTAACCATGCTCACATGGCTTTCTTAGGGCATTATTTCAAAATGGCCATTCTTTCTTTACAAGGCCCAAAAATTTGCATGCATATAGTACAAGGAATATTTTTACACATTCCAAGAGACTGTACCATTTCCATGGTAGAAAGGTGAGTTAAGACTCCATTTTTGTAAACTACTTGGTTCAAGACAACAATAGGGCACAAACCAAAATGTTTACAAAAAGGAAATGAAAAGGATTCAAAAACCTATCTAATCACAAACATAACTATATAATAACATACACCAACACATGAATAAGGTACACTATAGAAATCAATCCATCTAATACCTTCAAGAAGAAAAAATTCCATACTGTGGAAAAAATAACACTAAAATATGCTTCCTCATTAAAACAAAAATCTTTCACAATGCCACCCAACCCTTGTTACAAGTTGAGGGAGGCCTTATATGGACCCATTCTCCATTCCACAACTACTTGAAAGTTTTTATATGACCTCCTGCTCAAAATTGCACTTTTTACAATAAAAGTTATCATGACAGCTTTTGTAATTTTTGCAAAGTTGTAATGCAACTTGACAACTTTTTGACTATACGGACCAGGCTTGGTCAAAGCCTTCTAAAAATTTGAAAAATGTTTAAACATTTCATCTAGGACATTAAACCACCATTCCACCTCTTCCTTTCCCAATCTAGCCCTCCAAATGTACAAATGTCACTTTTAGCAAGAATGGCAACAATTGCATTTCACCTAGCAACTTTGGACAAGTAAGAAATATTGCATGGTCCTAAAGAATTAATTAGATCTCCTACTAGCTAAGACACACTCCAAGACTCATGAGCCCCTTTATTATACTATTGGCTTGGCTAAGGCTAGTACAAGCCAAAATTCAGCTAGGAACCCTAGGTTAACAATTGGCCTTACCTACTTGCTCATGCACCATGCTCCTCACAAGAAAAAATCATGTCACTCCTATAGAAAATATGACATAAAATATTCCCATCTTCTTTAAATCTATGTCTGCAACCCATGTTTCCTCTTACTCTAGCTTATCTTTCCACTTGATGAGGTGTTCCACATATACCTTGTGTTTGGTAGACTTTTTGACCCTTAAATCTAGTACCTTGTCTGCCTCTAGCTGCATGTTGGGAGGTAGGACATCAAATGCTACGTCCATGTTGACCTCATGTATGTTCACATCTACTTCAATTAGATTTCCCTGAAACTTGGTTAGGTCTACCACATTGAAGACTCATGAGATATTCAAATCACTAGGTAGAGCCACCTTAGAGGCATTAGCTCCATATTTAGCTAGAATCTTATGAAGTCCCACTCTCTTCATTTTTAGTTTGGTAGGTACTCCTTTCTACAACCTAGATTTGTTCAAGTGTACCATGATAGAGTTACCTACTGCAAAATGAACATCTTTCCTCTTCTCATCCACTTTAGCCTTCAATTTTTGTGTAGTTTCTTCTATAGTCTTCTTCACCTTTTCTTGAATCTCGTTCATATTTTGAGTGAAGTCTTAAGCCTGATCACTCCTATTTTCAATATCTCCCAAGTCTCTAAGTTCACACACACCTCTTAGATGCATCCCATAAATAATCTCAAATGGGCTTCTAGCAGTTGTCATGTTTACACTATCATTATATGCATATTATGCTTGAGGAATATCACATCCCATGTCTAACCATATTCCTTAGTTAGGAACCTTAAAAAGTTACCCAATATCCTATAACCACCTTAGTTTGTCCATCAATCATAGAATGGAAAGCTAATCCAAAAGATAGGTTAGTTCCCAACCTGCTCCACAAGGTTTTCCAAAAATGACTTATAAACTTGACATCTCTATTTGACACAATGCTTAGGGACATTCCATGGATCCTCACAATCTCCATAAAAAATAATTGTGCTATATGGCTAGCATCATGGGTAGCCTTAAAAGGTATGAAGTGACCAATCTTGCTAAATCTGTCCACTACAACATAGATGCTATCATAATATTGTTTTGTCTTAGGTAACCCGACAATGAAGTCTATGCTAACACACTCTCATGGCCTATTAGGGATTGGTAACTATTACAAACTTGCATTACTAGCTCCTCCTTTTTCCTTCATGCACACTACACACTGTTCAATATATCTTGTCACAACTCTTGACAATTTTGGCCAATAATAGAATCTTTGAACTAACTCTAGGGTCTTGTTGATGCCAAATTTCCACTTAGGATTCCATTATTTTTTTCTTGGATAAGATTCTCCCTCATAGAACCCCTAGGAACACATAACTGATTCCCTTTAAACAATAGTCCAGTTTGCAAAGTATATTCAACAAAAGAACTATGAAACTGATTCTAAAATTTAGAGCATACCATGTAGGCTTAAACAAAGTCTTCATCATCCTTGTAGAGGTCCTTGAAACTATCTATACCAATGCTATAGAGTTGAACTTCTTGAATGGTCAATATCCTCCTACTTAGTGCATCTGCAACTTTATTCATCTACCCCTTCTTATGCTTAATGATGAGTGTGAATGCTTGAAGATATTCCATCCACTTCTAATTCCTATTGCTTAACTTTTCTTGGGTATTGATGTAGCTAAGGGCTTGGTTTTCAATAAACACGAAAAAATCCTTGGGTAGAAGGTAATGCCTCAATTTTCTCTGAGATTAAATCAAGGCATAAAATTACAAGTCATTACAAGAGTACTTCTTCTCAGCTTCATTTAGTTTCTCATTGAAGAAGGCTACTATCCTACCTTCTTGACTTAACACACCCCTACTACCATCCCACTTGCATCACATTCTAGGGGAAATAATTAATCAAAACTAGGCAATTTAAGGACATGTTGTGTGGCTACTTGTTCCTTTAACTTTTTAAATGCATTTCCTACTTTAGGAGTCCACCTAAACTTGGTTTTTACTTTGGCCCTTAATGGTATCTAGAAATGGTGCACAAATACCACTGAAATTCCTAATGAATTTCCTATAAAACTGAGCTAACCCATGGAAACTTCTTACCTCTATTGTTATGGTAGGTAATGGTCAATTTAAGATAGCTTCAAATTTGTCTTGGTCCATCTTCAAAGACCCTTTTGATACTACAAACCCTAGGTATACAAGATCTTTCTTCATAAATTCACACTTTTCCAAATTGATTGCTAATTTCTCCCCATGCAGCTTCCTTAACACTATCTCCACATTTTCTAGGTGTTCTTCTCTTGTCTTACTAAAGATGCATATATCATCAAGATATACCACCACAAACCTTCTAGTGTAATCCTTCAACACTTCTTCATGAGTCTCATGAATGTGCTTGGATCAATTAAGAGCCCAATTGTCATCACAAGCCACTCACACGATCCATCTAAGGTTTTAAAATTTGTCTTTCACTCATCACCTTCCTTTATCCTTATCTGATGGTAACCACTTTTGAGGTCCAACTTTGTGAGATACTGAGCCCCTCCAAGACAATTCAATAAGTCTTGAACTCTAGGTATGGGAAACCTATACCTTATAGTGATCTTATTGATGGCCATTGAGTCTGTAAAAATCCTCTATTTTCCTCATTTCTTGGATGCCAAGACCACTAGCACTACATACAGATGGATGCTCTTATTTATTAGACCCTAATCTAGGAGTTCTTGCACTTGCCTAGCTACCTCTTTGTTCTAATCTGGGGTAAGCTTATAGGTTGCCTTATTTAGCAATGAGGCACTAGGCACAAAGTTAATGTAATGACTTAGTACTCTCCTAGGAGATAAAGTTGAAGGAGTCCCATCACTCACTATGTCATTATACTTCACAAGCATCTCTTGGATCTCAGTGGGTAAGGGCTCCAATTTAGTCTTCTCTTCATCCTTAGGCTTGAGAGGAATAACATACCCTTTATTATCTTTATACTTAAGGAAATAAATGAACTTTTTTCCAGTACCTAGCATGACACTAGAAGTTTTGGCCTATGATTCATCATCCTCCAATAAGGACTGAATCTTGAAAGTTCTTCCATATTTCTTAAAAGAAATGAATTTCTCTTTCCCATCATAGATAAAACCTCTATCATATTGCCAAGGTCTACCCAATAATATATGGAATTCATCCATAGGAAATATGTCACAAAGCAATTTGTCCTTATAGCCTACAATTGAAAACTCAACCCAAGTTTGCTCATTCACCAACACACTCTTCCCTTTGTTCAACCATGTCACCTTGTATGCATTAACATATGGTACCTTTTCTAACTTGAGCTTCTCCACTTCTTACTCTGATATGATGTTGTTTGTGGAGCCTAAATCCATAATCACTTTACACACCTTGCCCAAAATCTTGCACCTAATTCTAAACAAGGCCCTTCTATGCTTGGGTTCATCCTTGGTTGGTTATCTAATCAACACTCTCTTGAACATTAAGTTCACTCCTCTCTCTGACTCAATATGATCTAACTTAGATACCTTAGAACTCATGGTGTCCTCTTGAGTATAGGTAACCCTCTTGTCTCCACTTGAAGAAGTAGGCTTGTGAGGATATCTATAGGAAGGGTGGGCCAATTGACCACAAGTGTAACACTTCATACTTGTAAAATATGAGTTTCTCCTACCTGTACCTCTTCCTTTATAAATAAGCCTCCTCAATTGCCTCTTACTCTTGATTAACCTTCACTTGGAGTTGTTTGACTACCATACTCTACTAGTTTAGACTCACCTTGATTTTTTTGATCATTTCCTCTACTTTGGTATCCACCTTTATGCCCTCTTTGGTCTCTTCATCTACCTTTGAAACTTGAGTCCCCCTTCTTCCCATTATTTTCTTCCACCTTAATTTCCAATTGATGACACTTTTGAATAGTTGTAGGGGTCCATAGGCTTAGCTCCTCTTGGAAGCTCCATTTAAGCCCACCCAAGTATCTTGCTACCTTAATAGGGTCCTCTTCCCAAATCTTGGACCACAATCATGGTCTTTGAAATTCCTCCATATAAGAGGCCACATCCAAGTATTTTTGCTTCAAGCCTTGCCTCTTTCTATGAAAATGTACCTTAGAATCTTTTGGTAGATAGTTCTCCTTCATTTTGGTCACCATGGCAATCTAGTTAGCTATAGGATTCTTTCTAATATAGATCCTTTCTTCCTACAAGTATTTCCACCATGGCATGTTGATCCCCTGAGTCTTGATTTGGAAACCTTCACCTTTTGTGCCTTTGTGATACCTTCACATTCAAAATTTTTCTACATCCCCTCAATCCATTCCATCATTGCATCAGTGTCCATCCTTCCATTAAACAATGAAATTAATTCTTGGGATTTTCCTCCTAGTGTTTTGATGTCCTTAAAGAATTGTTCTTCATTCAATGGAGAGTTTGGTTCAGGTATGATATTATCTTCATTAATCTTTGCCTTTCCTTCACTACTTCCACCTTCTTCATCTTTATTCTTGGTTTCTTCAACAACTTTTTCTAGCTTAGTCTTCATCTCTTCTAGGGCTTCTTCAAGGATCCTATTTTTCTCCTTTTTATACCCCATTTCCTTGGATAACTCTACATTAGTCACCATGTTTGTTTCACCTACTGGCTCTTCTATAGTCTAAAAAATCTATCCACAATCCCAAATATTTTGGGGCTTTGGTACCACTTAGATGTGATGAAAAGTCTTGCTCCTTAAGCCTAACCTCTCCTAGGATTTTCTCTAGGCCTCTTCTCTAGCCTAATAGGGTTCTTGTAATAACCCTAAGCGAGGATCACAATCCCAATCCTTTACTCTTTCAACTTGTCCACACCAATGTAAAACTTAGCTTCATCCTAGTAACAATCGTTAGAGACATTGGCTCACCTACACCAAATACCCACATATGGTCATAATCTATTCAACATGAAGGGAAAATATTTTTCCTAGGGTTTTGAGTCCATTACAAGGCTTATCCACCAAAAATCCATTGAAATCTATATTGATCTTAAGAAATTACTCCAATTTAGGCCTAGAAGGGCTACAAGGAATTAAGCCTCCAAACTCACCTTTTGGAACTTAATTCAAAAAAAGACTTAATGAGGTGTAGAACTACCTTCACATCTAGATACCCTTTTGGAAGACCTTTGAGATTCACCTAGCCTCACTTCCCCAACCTATCCGTGCAATGGGATTCTAAATTTAAGCCTAAAACTAAGGGTTTGCTAATTTCTTGATAGGGTTCATAAGGGTTTGATAAAATCCTTATCTAATCATGTCACTAGAGCTATCCTTTTTTCACATGAATTCTCCACTCTTATTTCCTTCTCTCCATCCACTTGGATTAAATAATTCATTGCATTCAATCCCCTCATTTGTTGTTTCAATCTCTATGATCCCTAACCATGCTCACTTGGCTTGCCTAGGGCATCACTAAAAAATAGCCATACTTTCTTTCTAGGGACCAATAAATTTCATACCTATAGTACAAGGAGTCTTCTTACACATTCAAAGAGGCCATACCATTACATTGGTGGAAAGGTGAGTTAAGACTCCATTTCTGCAAACTACCAGGTTCAGGATAACAACAAGACACAAACAAAAATATTTACAAAAAGGAAATGAAAATGATTCAAAAACCTATATAATCATACACAGAACTAGCTAAAAACATCCAAAAACATATGAACAAGACAGAACATAGAAATCAATCCATCTAATACCCTCAAAAAGGAAAAATTCCACACTATGGCAAAAATAACACTGAAATATGCTTGCTCATTACAACAAAAATCTTTCACAATGCCACCCAAACCTTGTTACATGTTGAGGAAGGTCTTATATGGAAAAATTACCCATATTATAACCACTTTAATGTGGTTATACAACCTCCTTCTCAAAATTACACATTTTACAATAAAAGTTGTCATGACAACTTTTGCAAGTTTTGCAAAGTTGTCATGCAACTTGACAACTTTTTGACTATATGGACTAGGCTTGGTCAAAGCATTTTGAAACTTTGAAAACTGTTTAAACATGTCATATAGGACATGAAACCACCATTTTACCTCTTCCTTGATCTAGCCCTCCAAATGCACAAATGTCAGTTTTAGCAAGAATGACAACAATTGTATTTCACCTAGCAACTCTGGACAAGTAAGTAATATTACATGGTCCTAAGGACTTAATTGGATCTCATACTAGCTAAGAAATACTTAAGGAATCATGATCCCCTTTATTATACTAGTGGCTTGGCTAAGGCCACTACAAGCCAAAACTCAACTAGGAACCCTAGGTTAACAATTAACTTTACTTAGGTCCTCCTACACCAAGGGGTGAATCAGTTATCCAATAATAATCACAATTATCAACCTTATTAAACTTTAACCATATGAAAAATATAATATGAAACCATAACAAGATACTCATACACAATAACAATAAAATTTAACTAGGGAAACCCTTGATCATAAGGAAAACCTTGGTGGGGATGGTACCCACAAGATGATGTACTAATATAAATATTCCTTGTTAGAGGATGGACCCTATTAGGAGTCTATAAAAACATTCAATACATATCAGTCCCTATTAGGAGAATTTTGAATCCTTGTTGGGAGATTCCAACCCTTTTAGTTATGCCAACCCTGTTAGTTGTGCCAACCCTATTAGGAGTTGTGAAAGGAAAATGGACCCATTATCTAAATAGCTTCAAGGGAAAGACTAATGAACCCACCATCCAAATGATATCAGTATTATTCCTTGTAGAATAGTGGAATGGTACTATATTCTTATTTCTTCTTTCTTCATCCTATCAACTGGACCTCTACTCCTTCTGAACTCAATACTAGATCACAATCCTTGCATCCAATAATCCTTTAATTGCTTACTCGCATTCACCAAACACTCTTTTCATTTTTTCACTTTACATTCAATATAATGATCACTTCACTTACACACTCTTCTTTCAAAGAAGGAAAACATCTATCCTTTATACCATATCTTTAAAATAATTCCTTGAGTTGGCCTTGAGGCTTTCCCAATTAATTATAATAAGATAATTAATTAATTCATAATTATAATAGCATTGTCAGCTCATAGCCTATACAAATTCTCACATTTGTGACACTAGAGCTTGCATACTCTCTGACATCATCAAAAAACTATCTTCTATCACTAATTGACAAGACATCTCCAAATTATATCTTTGCTAGAAGATATAATACAATCATCAGAAACTAATTCTCAAGTACTCTTTCTCTGTACTTTTCTCTATAAATCAAGCATATCTTCTGTACATCTTCAAATTCTATTACACACATTGAACCTTAACATTAGGACACAATGTAGAACATGTCCTTAGCTACATTTCACGGGACAATCAAAATTCAGTCCATGCAACTTTGATCTCAGCCTGCTACTTTGTGAGTCTTCACAAACTTACTGCTCTATTGACATCAATGATAAACATAGTCATGAATGCAACATGCTCTCTAATGCTTAGGATACTCCCCCGAAGGAATACCATCAAAATTCATGCTAAAACACACACACACACACACACACACACACACACACACACACACACACACACACACACACACACACACACACACACACACACACACACACACACACACACACACACAGGTATGTATATGTATATGCACACACAAACATTTATTGCATAATATTTTTAATAAGTGCTTGGTAAAATTTATAACCTAACTAATCATGCTAGTGTGACATGCCTTATAGGCCCACACAAAACATTTTTGACCTAGAGCTATAAATCATTGAGCCCACAAATAGGGGACCTCATTCTCATGTTACAAAGTTGATGCCTAAACTTGTAAACACATTGGACCAACAAAAGGTATAAGCTTGCAAGCACAAACACCAATACGAGTTTCAACCTTTGTGAGGACAACACCAACACCACTTAAATAGCGTACTAAGTAGTTAACTTCCATACATATTGCATACTATATATGATATTTGAATGTTATATAGTATATACAATACAATATATAAAATACTATATAGTATATAAGATATATGTCATATATAATGTATATTATGTATGTATATATTATATAGTTCAAAGGTTAGAGAGAGGGGGTGGTGTGTGTATAGGAAAGTGTACAAGGTGGGAGGGATAGAAAGATAAGTATACCTCTAGATAGAAGGAAACAATGTAGAAATTTATTTAATATAAAATACTAGAAATTTATTTAATATAAAATACTACACACACACACATATACATAAACACACACACACTCTCTCTCTCTCTCTCTCTCTCTCTCTCTCTCTCTCTCATGGGTTATGTATGTATCAATTTTTATACATATACATATACATTTTTTAATATATATGTATATTATATATATTAAATTATTTATTATAACATGTTATATATGTATTTTCAATATATATTGATATTAAATGTTATAATATATTATAAAATAGAGAGTGAAAAATTATTTATCAATTTTATGTCTAGTTGGAATAACATGATAATTATGATAAACTAACTAATATATGTTTTGAATCAATAGGAAAAATAATGAATATTTTATGATATCAGATACTCGATAACAAGCATTGGTTATATAGATAATATCATATATTAAAAATTGAGACAAATCATATATTTGATAATGATAACTTGGTGATCAAATATCCAAAATATTAGATATTAGATATTTGTGAACATACAATAGTAAATGATATTTGTTATCTATAAAAACTGTAGCTTTGAGATGTTCCTTAGGATTTATTTTGGACTTGGGTGAAACATGACAAACACATAAAAAATGTGTTAGATGTTTTCCTTGTATTTCCAAACATTTCCCATATAGTTGATGACTATTTTAAAATCAAAATTTGAAAAAATAGGTTTGTTTAAGAAATTTGTCAACTTTTGACAAATATAAATTATCCCTTATTTTAAATTCAATAAATACATTATTCCTTTTCTACATCAATTTCAACTAAAGTTTTAATTGATAAGTTGATTTAAAAACACCTATAACTTTCAAATGGTTTAATATTTTTTAAAATTCAATACATGCATCACATCTATACTTTGCATAATATAGGATTAAAAAATTATTTTAAAGAGTTTTGACCCAGTTATAATGGTAAAAAAAATGAGTTTTATATTTATTAAAAGTTGTAGTTAAAAAAAGCATTTTTTTTTTGTATTAGATATAATGTATGAAAAATTTACTAAAAGAGATGTTTAATTAGTCATTCTATGTCACCATTAGTTCACACCATAAATGCTATTGCATCATAAATCTAATACAAGAGAGATCTATAAATAGTAGATGGAAATGTACAAATGATATATGTTATGTGTACAAGTTTCTACCTACAACTAGATCTCTACACAAAATTATATGATTAAATACAAGATCTAGACATCACATTAGTCCTCCCACCTTCTCTCTAGCTATGCTAACTAGCCTATCTATCCCTCCATTCACTTTAGGACCTTATTGATCATCCTAAATAAGTTGACTCTATGGGTGTATAATCTTTCAAAAACTAGCATATGTACAGGGATTGCATGTTCCTTATTCACACCTAGTGGTATGAGTGCTAAAGGAATAGTTTTGACAAATACCTCCACTATAATTTCATTTATTTCTCTATGTTGTTTCAACTCAACCACAAAGTTGTGCAATATTTTCATGAAAGGAATCTTCTCCTCATTGTGCCATCCTCATTTATGCCCATGGGAAATCTTCCATTTGAAAACTATTACAGTATCATCCTTAATAAGTCCTCAAATTTTCTACTTGCAAGGTTCATGGTGACTGAGCTCACATGTCAATGTTAATTAAAATGAGTCTTTTTTGAGATTTAGTGAGATTTCTAACCTTACCATTTTGAAATTTCCAAATAATCCAAAGGATTAAAATGAAAGACATGATAAAAATAATATCTCTATATTCCATTAGTCTCCATACCAAGAACAATCTAAACCAGACTAATGTTCTCTTTACTGCAAAACCAAACAACTTCCATATCTCATTATGAAATACAATCACAATAAAAAACATGTGATTCAAGGTCTTTAAGGTTTTGTAGAGAGTACATAGATTATGATCCCAATTGATCTTTGTTAGAGGGAGTATGTGAAGTATTAGTTTCCATACATTTCTTATTTCTTAGGCTCTACCAATTTTCTCCAAAGTGCTTCAAAGATTTTACACTAGGAGGTAGAATCAAGATACACCCCCTAAAAGGAGTTAGCATGACATATTTATATCTTCATTTCAAGCCACAGGATAATAGATATACTTGGCCTTGACACATGGGAGAGATGTATCATCAAGCAACTTAAAGGACATAAAAATACTATAAATTTTAAAGCACTATTTAAGGAGGGGAAGATGGTGACATGCTTCTTGTAGGACAATGTATATCCTAAATTGTACTTGAGGCATATTAGTGACATGACCATATAAATTACATATAAACCTATAATTACTATGCTTTGCTATGGTTTTTGAAGACATATCATGGTTTTATAATTATAAAACTATAGTTAGAACCAATGCTTGATAAATGAAATCATGTGTGTGTATAATGATAATATTGCTTTCTTCCTTTAAAAGCTTTTATGGAGTAGGTTCCTATAGCTATATGTCATAATAAAAAATTAGTTGTCTGTACATTTAATGCTTTCCATGAGTTATTCAAGTGGATATATGTTTCAAAATATAATTTGTGTACTAACATCTCACAAGAATAAGTCAAAAGGAACTAAGGAAGCATGACCAAAGGAGCTATATTTATGCGAAAACCACATCCAAATGCTTCAAGAAAAGATCAGGTCAATACAATTGTAAACTATCCATGCACAAATCCAAAATCATGGCATGCTATATTTGTGAAAGACATGCTCAATGAACATGTTTTGAATTAATGTACTTCATTTAAGTCTCTGATAAGTGATTGATATTGAAAGATCTTAGATGTGGGAAGTTTATTTTCTTGTAGAAGTTATAAATAAGCTATTTATTGGACTTCAATAGTTAGTAGTGAAGTCAGTCATAATCCAACAATAGTGATTAATATAGTTATGTTGCTACAGTTGTAGGTTTGACGGTTCAGATATCAATAAAATGACATTTTTAGCCTTCAACACTTTATCTTGAGTATTTGTTCATTCACTCATCCGAGGGGGCCCACTTGGTGAGTGAATCTACTAAGGAGAAGTGGATTTTTATTTCTTTTAGAATAGATATAACTCTAATTCTCTTGCTACCATATGGTAATAGAATTGTTGGTTGTTCCCGCAACATAGGAAAATAGAGTAGTATCCTATTTCATTTCTTATGCAATAGATCAATCATTCAATTCTATATTTAAGTTTAGTATTTCCATTTCAATTAGCTCATCATTTCTAGTTTCATAGATTAGTAGTAGCAATTAGGAAGGTTTAGAGCATATACTTTGTAAATACCATTTCAAGTTTACATCCCTAGTTGATAAATTAAATGAGTTTAATGGGCTATTTGGTTACTACTTAAGGATGTCCAATCCATAAGCAATGGGTGCAAGCTTTAGTTTCCAAAAAAATTAGTTGAACACGAATTTTTGGCACTTTTTTTTGTGGATGGTGTCAATATAAACCTTTCTCAAGGATCATTTTTCTCTAAGTTTCCATAAAATAGAAGTTTTATTTTTGTTTATTTTTTATGCTTTGAAGAAGATACCATCTTGGGAGTTTCCTTCCTTAGAATGGTTCCTTTGAAATAGAAGAAATTGTATACCTTGAGCCAAAAAATCTCCAAGTTGAAAACTAAGAAGTGAATCAACCTATTGAAGAAGAATCACCATTTGAAAACCCATTTGACAATGCCTAAGAAAAATTTCCTTCACCACCATCTTCTAAAGGATCATTGCACTTGAATGACCTTTTTGCTTAAGCAGAATATTAGGAAAACCATCTAGCTCTTGTGATCTACCAACAAGTCAAGAAGTACCATCTTCACCACCAAGGATGGCTCAACCTACCTTTCCCTTTCATAAACTTGACAAAAATGATAATAATAATATGAAGAACATTCCTTCTTCTACATTGCCAAAATTCTATGGTCTTATTATCGAAGACCCTAAAACCTTTTTTTTTGAGTTTCATATCCTATGTCAGAGTTATAACTATAACAATTGATGCCCATATGTTGAAGTTGTTCCCATCTACTCTAAAGGAGTCAATCTTATGATGGTTTATGAGGTTGGGTGCCAATTCTATAGCTATTTGGGATGCAATGAAGATTTTTTTCTTACAAAGTACAAGGAGTATTGAAAAGGTTATGATATGAAAGGGGATGACATTTTTAAAATGTCACAAAAAGAGGATGAGACATTAGAAGACTACATCTTTAGGTTCATGTTCAATCTACAAAGGAACACTCAACATCGGTTGAATGATGAATCTCAAAAACATATTTTCTTAAACAATATTAATAATGGAAGTATTTAAGCATTGGACCTTATGGTAGGAGGTGATATTATTCAAAGGAGTTGGAAATATATCATAACAATATGTATTAATTATTCAAAGGTAACTGTGAAGAAAGGAAGTGTAGTGTCACTCGTGTTTGTAGTCTGTACCTTGTCTATTTTGATTTGAGAGATACTTGATACTCTTATTTTATGTACTTTGAGATGACCTAAGGGTTGAATGCTATACTTTGATTCAATACCATAGATGACTTACTATTATGCTATTCAGTTTATTATATTTGCATGTTGATGTCATTTTGAGATGATAATAGATCTATGATGATATCTGATTATCTAGTATTTGGACATACTTTTTGATTATCTTATGTGATGGATTTTATGCTATGGTGATTTAAATAAATCTTGTCTCTTTATGCTTTATGCAAACATGAGTGATGTAAATGGATTAATTAGGTATTTAATGCATTTTGCTTCAACTATGATTTTATATGCAATTACACTTGATTGTGTGTTTTAGTGTGCAAGAATTATATCCTTGGCAGTGGCACATGGAGTTAGTGATTCAACTATTCATATTTTATCAATATTGTCCCTATATGGTTGATGTATCCTTATTTTAATTATTTAAATTAAAACTTTTTAGTGATTATTAAATTTGAACTCATCTGTATTATGTGATTAGACTAGTAAGTGTGGTTGTGCATTTAGAGGTTTGCATTATCGTGGAAGTTGTTTAGTGATTTTATGTGATTTTGGGTTCTCAAGCTTTAAATCTTCTCGAATTTAATTTCTAGCAGCTTTGCCTTAGGTGAATTCCCCCTATGAGGAATAACTTGTTTTTGTTTGGGTTGCTTTAGAGTCTAGCTAGTCTAACTAGCTATTTGCCCTAATCGACTATTCACTTGAAAAGTGAATAAGTATTGAAAAAGGGATTTTTATACACTTCTCACTTTTTGAAAATACAAATATTAGAGCTTTTCTAAAAATCCTCTTTTGGAGGATTGCATTTCTATTCGTTCTAAGAGCTATGAGTGTGGGATCTTTATGAGGTTGGTCTTGTTGGATCCAGCTTGAGTAGACCTTGCTTTTTTGTGATTTTTGGTAGTATCAACAAGTTATTCATTTTATTTTGTGGGTTTTAGATTCTGCCTATTTTGCTATTAGGTAGGGCCTTCCCATTTTATTATTTTTTCTCTATTTCTGTTAGAGAAAGAGGATAATTTAATTTCATTTATTAAATTATCTTTTCTCCTTTCTTAAGATTTTGCTTTATGCATTTTTTGGCTTTCTCTATTTAATAATATTTTGTAATTATTAAATAGCTTTCACCTTTAGGTTACCCTTTGTAACTTATTAGGTTACCCTTTTTGGGTTTTGATCTCCTTTTATAAGGATTGATCTCTTTGTAATTATTATCACTTCTTCATCTAGATATATAATTTGCATGCTTTTTAGATCAAACCCTTGCCTCTTCTTGTCTTTTTCTTCTAAGTGACAGGTTTTCTATATGTAGGTATTCTTGGGCTTCATGGATTTGATTTACATATTTGCTCAAATCTTACATAGTATTAGAGCCAGATCTATTGTAGCTTGTTTGGTTCTTGGAGAAAAAGGGAGAACAAGTGTTTGATGGATCAAATTTGGAGTTTTTTGGGTATTTCCTAAGAAAATAGGGTGCTCATTGATTTTTGGAGTAGCTTGAGGCCAAATGGAAATCACAGATTGATTTAGAAGGTGTCAAAACCCATGTTTCTATATAAAGTTAGTCCATTTTGGACAACATTAATTCGAGAGGCAAAGTGTTTTTGCTTGATAGGGTGGTACGACCTTTGGCATGTGTTACGAGGCAGAATTTTGTAAAAAATTACAAAAAAATAAAAAAATTTGGGGTTTTGTACCTCTACAATTAGGAAAACTACTGGTGCTCACTGAAACTACTAGCAGCTATGGTAAACCACCGATGGTTACCACTAGCGATCTCATAGACCGCTGTGACTTGGTGGCCACTGCGGTTCCTCCACCGTCTCTTGCAAGTGGTTGCCACTAATGGTGCCTCCTACCCACCATCATGACTAGTGGCTTTGCCACCCCTTGCTGTGCTCCACCTTAGCTTGTTGGCAAAACTTTTTTGTAAGGGTTTTTTAAATTATTTTTATTTTAAAAATAATATTTTTTTTGATGCTTTTACAAGGGCCGTATCATTTTTTTCTCCATAACTTGAGCATATGGACGTATCTTTTTTATCCAAAAAATGTGTTGGAAAGCTAGTTCTAAGATGTAGACATTGGTGTAGGTGTTTTTTGGTTTTGATGTAGTTTGGTTGCTTGTTTTGGTAGTCAAAGTTAGATGTTCTATTTTTCAGTCCAGAGGGCATATCTTGAGCATCTCATCTCTATTTTTTGAAAATATTGTATTTTTGGAAAGGTGGTTCTATTTACTTTTTAGAAATGCTATAGTTTCTTCTAAATTCTACTCCATGCTCTTTTTATCATGCTTTTTACTTTATTGCACTATGGTAGATATCTTGTGTGTTTCAGGTCTGGGGATCATTTTCATGGCATAGGATCTCTTCTTTTGGTCTGTACTATCTATTGTATCAACTCTTTTCCCTTTCTGATCATTTTTTATATCATTTGTAAGCATTTTTAATTCAAACACACTGAGATAAAGTGCCACTCCTTGCTTTTTGGATATTTTTTCATCATTGTAATTTATTGTACTCACACTATATTATAAAGTGCCATGGGGGGATAGTTGATATCCACTGAGTGCCCTCTTTCTTTATCAAGTAAGTGTCCCTTCCATGAAATTAGTCCCATGAAGTGTCGATGACATGTGCCTTTATAGCTATTTATATCTCTTCCTCACTCTTGATGTTCTTGGTTCTTTCTATTTTGTAGGAGATTTTTGGACCACTTTTTCAGTTGCCTATCACCTCACCCTTGTCTACATTAAAGAGTTGTGAGGGGGGGGGGTTTCTTTTTTTGTTTCTAATGCTTCCTTGGTTTGTTGAAGTGAGCTATGTATTCAATATTTGATCTTATGTACTAGGCAATTGCCGTGGTTGGATACCTTTGCATTTTGGTGAGATGGATCATCTACCATATAGACACTCTTTCTATTTTAGAGGAGGTTCTACAGATAAATAGTTTCTTTTTGATAGAGTTTGCCACTTCTTTATGCTTCAATGGTTTTTCTTCATGATCAATCTTTGTTCCTATTTTTTGGAATATTCCTCTAGTTGGAGGCTTCTACAATCATTCACTAGATTTTTTTGCTATCCATTTTTGGAGTAGAGTTTTTCCCACTGGGTTTGCTCTATTTCTCCATTTCATAGAGATTTTTTTGTGATTGGGTGCCTCATCAGGCCTTGTTGCTGGGACCCAAGTTTTTTTTTGGTATTGCATTTTAGTTCCTCACTCTTTCTGCATTGTTTGTAGCTACATTGTTGCTCATCTTAAGGGGGGGTGTTAGAGAAAAAGGATAATTTAATTTAATTTATTAAATTACCTTTTTATCCTTTCTTAAGATTTCACTTTATGCATTTTTTAGCTTTCTCTATTTAATAATTATTTTGTAATTATTAAATAGCTTTCACCTTTAGGTTACCCTTTTTAGGTTTCGATCTCCTTTTATAAGGATTGATCTCTTTTTAATAATTATCACTTCTTCATTTGAATATACAAATTGCATGTTTTTCAAATCAAACCCTTGCCTCTTCTTGTCTTTTTATTCTTCGTGACAGGTTTTCTACATGCAGGCAATCTTGGGCTTTGTGGATTTGATTTGCACATTTGCTCAAATCCTATAGTTTCAGCTTCTATTTTTGGTAGCTATTTGTTAGGAGGCCGAGAACTAGTGTTCCCATCCATTTCTATTTGTTGGTTCTACCTGATTGGTTGGGTATGGACTTTTTCCTAATTTTTGTGATGGGGATTTGGGGTTTTGCATTTTTATGTTGGCCATTTTTGCATACAGTGTCCAAACCCAAATATTATCAATTTTTTTAGGTTTTTGTACCCAAAGCTCACATGGGTTTTAATTTTGAAGTTTTCCAATTTTTGGGGTTTTTACCTCATTTTGTGTGCCACCCTATTTGCTTAAGTTTTTATTGGCATGAGTTTGGTTGTGGACTTAGATTATCCGTTTGGATTTCGGTTAGACTTTTGTTGCACTTTTATGTTGCATTGGGATACATGCTACATCTGTCCTCCTAAGTTTGGTTTTTGTTAACTAACTTTCTACTTTGTATTTTCATCTAGTCCTTGTGTTATGATCTTCATGATGGTGTTGTGCCACACACAAGTATGTGCACATAAATTTGTTAGGTGACTTGCGAGTCTCGATCTTCTATGGTACTTTTGGAAGTTACGATCATTGGGTTGGGTTGGGAATTTGCATGCCTATGAGCACTCATCTTTGGATGAGCATGGGTAGAGTAGGGTAGCATATGGAGGGGGCTTCTATCTTGTAGCCTGGTAATAATTATGTTAGGGGGTTGGTGAAAGAAGTTTTAATCAAGTGATAACTAAATAAAACATTGGGTGGTAATAAAACTTAAGATAATAATCTATGCTAGAGCCTTTCTATTGAGGGATTTGAATTTGCACATTTTGAGCTTGGGCTTGTTGATGCCAAGAAACTCTCCATGATGTTAGCCCCTACTTAGTAGCCCATTCAGTGTTTGACCAGAACGTGTAGTTTATGCATTGTTTATGTCTTGGTTTTAGTTATCATACTACTTGGCATGTGTGTTAGCCATGGATGTTTTCTTGTGTATGGTTGTGGTTGGATCATTATCTCCATCAACATGATAGGAGTGGGCCTACAGGTTCCACATGGTTGGGAGGTGTAGCTACCTATACCACTGCTAGGGACCAGTGTAAAGAGATAGTCTTTTGTCCTAGTGAGATTGTTGCTAGATCTTTTTACTTGGTGCTTTGGGTTCAAAAGTATGCTTTCTTGTGATTTATTCTTTCATTGGGATGCTTGTATATCATCCTTAGATGATGTTATTTATTGAGACATTTCCTTATTTTGATGATTAGCATATGTTAGATGATGTTATCTATACTCATAGGATTATATTATGCTTTACTTTTAACATGTTAGATTTCCTTATGCTTATGTTGTAGCATATTTTAGTAGTGACATCCTTTTTATATTAGAATCGATGATTTGGTCAGTAGCTTGGGATATTACATGCAGCGGATGGCTAAGGCCCATGATGGTCTTATGATGCTATTATGGTTGGGAGGAACCATGTACTTTTTTTGGTTGTACTATTTATTGCAATGTTATTTTTTTTATTGCGATGTCGTTTTAGTACACTACTATGTTTCCTTTTGTACTTTCCTTTCACTATTGGTTTAGATGGTTAGATGTAGTTTCCATCTTTTAGTAGTGTGTTCGAATGTTCACACCTCAGCTTGTAGATCTGGTACTCCCCAATGTGGAGGTTCTAAACTCAGTTTAAACTTGTTATTCATCCTTAGGAGTTTTTCTTGCATTTCCTGGGCAACCTTGTGTTAGCATGGCATGATACAATATTGTGTCGCACGCCCATTAGAATTCTATCATGCTTTCCCTGATTGTGTCATACACCTCTTAGAGAAATGTCATGTGATAATTTCTAATATTGCACCACCACTGAAGGAGTTCCATATGATACTTGTAAAGTATCACACACTATTGAGAGAAGTGTCACCAAAACCCTGAAAGTGTCACACCCCTTCTTGGGAAATGTTGCATGATATTGGAAAGTATCGCCCAATGCCAATTTAAAGTATTGCCTGGTGTTTACAAAAAACTATTTGGGTGCACAATAGGCACTTTTTGGTATGACCTAAACTTTTGGAGAAGTGTTTTGGCTACCCTCTTAGGTGCTCTTTAATCCTTTGGTATCACATTTTAAATTTGAAATATTTTGATTCAGATTCAGTTATGTGTCTTCAGTTGTCTATCATTTTGGTCAGTGGTGGCATTTGGAGATCCGTTGGTGTTAGGATGTTTGGTTAGTCTTCCATTGTGATCTTTGTGATCCTTGTATGCTATTGTTATGTGCATTCATACTTTTTTTCAAACAAAAATTATCTTGGCTTATATTTATCCTTGTTCCAAGGATCTCCAGCTAAAGAATTACACTTGGTATCACTGCCTAGTTGCAACATTAGGATCTCTATGTTATGATTCCACTATAGTTTAATTTTTGTTGTGTATTATTATATTATGGTTTTTATTTTGATATCTTGTTAGTTCATGGTTTTGACTCTTATGCTTGTGATCCGATTGCTTTGACATTATCTTGTTGTTCCCCTAGTGATGCCTCTTATACATAGACCTAGTGGCCATAGTGGTACCCATAGTAGTAATTGTGGAGAAGAACACTAGGAAGAGGGATGTTAGGAAGGAGAGGGAGAACAAGGTAATAATTCTAATTATAATGGTTTAGGGTCATTGATTCCAGTGCTTCAAGGGATTCTTGCTTGATTGGGCCCCCGTGGTTAGGAGTGCTAACAAGATTATAATCAGGAAGAGGGATCTCATCATGGAGATTCCCATCATTCAAAGCATAGAGAAGAGGAATGTGAATGTGTATGTCCTCGTACCCCACCAGGTGAATGAGGGTACCATCATGGTGGTAGGGAGTGCAACAGTGAAGATTCTATCAGGTTGGATATCATGAAGTATCTTCATCAATCCAAACCACCATTGTACAATGATAAGGGAGGTGGGCTTAAGGTAGAAACTTGGTTATTGGACATGGAGCACTACTTCACCATGTGTCCATATGCAATTAATATGAGGTCTTGTTATGTGATTATGCAATTGAGGGAATGCACATCCATTTGGTGGAATATTGAGAGTCAGAAGCTCTAGATCAGCATTGTAGATCTCATTTGGGAGATCTTCAAGGAGAGGTCTATGAGAGATTCCTATCTCCTTAGTTTAGAGAGGCTCATACTAATGAGTTCCATTCAATTTGAAAAGGAAATATGATTGTGGATTAGTACAAAATCCAATTCTTTGAGCTTCAGTAGTATTCATGCTATGACCATGATGATTTAATTCTAGCTCATCATTTGATCCATGGCCTCAAGGATGCCCTCATTGGAGAAGTCCATATGCATCAGTGTAGGACTCTTGTTCTTGCTATTGATAAGGCATGTATTATAGAGGAGAATCTAGCTAGAGGTTTTAGTAGTAGATTTGGTACTCTAAACCAAATTGCAAGGAATTTAGGGCAGGATGTGTAGTTCACTCAGTCTTTTGAAAAGGGCCGAGCCCAATTAGAACCCTCTCAGGGTGGTTATCACTGTAAGAATAAGAAGAGTTCTTGGACCAAGGGTTGATAGGATTCTAGCACCTTAGGTAAGAAAGGAGATTACTAGAATTGAGGAAAAAATCTTAGCAAGATCATCCCCCTCAGAGTGCTCAATAGAATTCTAGTAGGGGTAGTGCACCTTATCCTAGTGCTACCTAGGGTGGTCACAGAATAGGTTCCAACTTTGGAGGAAATTTTTATTCTTGTGGCCAACCTAGCCATAAATATTTTGAGTGTTCCATCAAACCATCTTCAGGACCTATTAAGGGCACAACAAGATCTAAGCCTATTGTAGGAGATGCTAGTAGGAATCATAGAGTCTTTGTGGTGGTTGATAATTGTCAAATGAATCATCAAGGTATAGTAATCGGGGCTATAGGTATGTTGCATGGTATTTTAACTTCAGTTTAGTTTGATTTTGGTGCTTCTAATTCTTTCATATCACCATCTCTTGTTCAATGATATGGGCTAGTGGCAGTGTGTCAAGTCGATAGGTGGCAGGTTTAGTTAGCCATGAGTTCCAAAGTGGCTGTTGACTCATTGGTTCAGAGTTGTGTTTTGAATTTGGAAACCTTCACCACCATAGTGGATATATGCATTCTACCTCTAAGATTGTATGACATTATATTGGACATGGATTGGTTAGCCACCCATCAAGTGAATATTGATTGCCATTGTAAGATGATATAATGTGTTGATGACATAGGTGGGTAGGTGGAACTTTTGGGAGTCCTGAGACCAATCTCACTTCAAATGATCTTAGCTAATCAACTGAAGTAGAGTGTGTCAAAAGGTTGTCAGTTGTTTCTTGTCTATTAGTGATCTTGAAGAAGCTAAGAGCCATACGGTGACACTTGATGATCATCTACTCCTTCATGAGTATGCAAATGTGTTTCCTAATGAGGTTCCATGTATGCCACCACAATGTGACATTGATTTTTTGATTAATCTTGTATTGGGAGCGAAACCAATTTCATTAGCTCCTTCCTGCATGACTACTCAATAGTTGAGTGAGCTTAGATTGCAGTTGGAGGAATTGTTGGCCAAGGCCCATATTTATCCTAGTGCATCCCCATGGGGTACACCAGTCATCTTCATGAAGAAGGATGGTTGTTTGTGGTTGTGCATTAAATATCAACAGTTGAATAAGGTGATAGTGAAGAACTGTTATCCTTTTCTAAGGATAGATGACTTGTTTGATTAGATGAAGGGAGTACAAGTGTTGTCAAAGTTTGATTTTAAGTCTGGATACCATCAGCTTTGTATCTAGGAGGCTAATATTCATCACAAAATTTTTTGTAGACAATATAGGCATTATGAGTTCATGGTTGTACCCTTTAGGTTAACCAATGTGCCATCATTTTTTATGAGTTTGATGAATGGAGTATTTCACACTTACCTTGATAAGTGTGTCATTATATTTTTGGATGACATATTAATTTATTCAAAGACTGCATAGGAGCATGAAGCCCATTTATGTCACGTATTGCAGTGCTTGAGAGACCATCAATTGTATGGAAACTTGAGAAAATGTGGGTTCTTCTAGTCAGAGGTGAAGTATTTGGGACACATCATCACTAGTGATGGAATTGCAGTGGATCTAAAGAAGATTTGTGTTGTCATGGATTGGCTAGTACCCACTAATGTCTCAGAAGTTTGTAGTTTTATGGGATTGGCATGTTACTATCATCACTTTGTGAAGGATTTCTCATGAGTAGCTTATCCCATCACTTCTCTTTAGTAGAAAGGGAAGAAGTTTGTTTAAATAGCCCACTACGAGGTAGCATTTAATTCTCTTAAGGAGTGTTTGACTAGTGCACTAGTCCTTATAGTTCCTAATCCTATAGGTGATTTTATGGTTTGCACTGATGCTTCTTTGAAAGGCATGGGTGCGATGTTGATGCAGGATGGTAGAGTGATTGCATATGAGTCTAGGAAACTCAAGGACCATGAGCTTAACTACCCCAATCATGATTTGTAACTTGCAACCATGGTGCATGCCCTTGTCCATTGGAGGAATTTTCTTTTGCGACATAAGTATGAGTTGCGTAGTGATTATAGGAGCTTGCATTATATTTTTACTTAGCCAAACCTGAATGCACAACAACATCATTAGATGGAGTTCTTGTGTGAGTGTGACTTTGATGTTCATTAAATTAAAGCAAAGGAGAATTTCATCATAGATGCTTTGAGTAGGAGGCAAGATGAGGTATTAATGATGTCATTGGGAGTGGATTTGTGAGGTTGTATCTTGGAGGCTTTTCCTAGTGACATTTGGTATTAGGAGGTGAGGGTGGAGATCGATTTTGGATGTACCCTTAAAGGGAGATTTTTAGGTTATTTTGTTGAGTTTGATGGCCCACTACAATATTCAGGGTGTATCTATGTGCCCGTGTCAGGTGATTGTCGTACCTTGGTTTTGTTGGAAGCACATCATGTACTATATTCTACACATCTTAGTGTTAAGAAGATGCATGCTGATCTCAAACAATTGTACTTCTAGTTAGGGATGAGACATGATGTTGTTGATTTTTTTGCTAGATGTCTTGATGCTAGAGAGTGAAGGTAGAGTATCAACATTCAACAGGTCTTTTGTAGCTGCATACTATTCCAGAGTGGAAATGGGATATAATATCCATTGAGTTTATCATAGGTTTTCCTATGTCATCACGGAGGCATGAATGTATCATGGTGACAGTGGAAAAATTGTCCAAGGTAGCACATTTTGCACCCATGAGAGCATCCTACACAACTTCTTCTGTAGCACACATTTTCCTAGAGGATATTGTTCATTTTCATGGGATTTCCTTGTTGGATCTTTTTGGATAGAGATCTAGTGTTTACTTCTGCACTATGGATGTCTCTCTAGCATGCTTTGGGCACACAATTCAATTTAGTTTAGATTATCACCTAGAGACCAATGGTTAAAATAAGAGAGTGAATTAGGTTCTAGAGGACATGCTTCACATGTATGTTATGGATAGGCAGGTGAAGTGGTAGGACTATTTGTGAGGACATGCTTCACATGTATGTTCCTGGTAGAACAGGTTATTTATTTTATTTTGCAAGTTTAAAATTCTACCTCTTTTTCTATCAGATAGGGCCTTCTTGTTTTATTGTTTGTACTCTGTTTAAGCTTCTATTTTTGGTAGCTATTTTTTAGAAGGCTAAGAACTAGCATTCCTCTCCATTTCTATTAACTAGTTTCTACTCGGTTGGTCGGGTATGAATATTTTCCCAATATTTGGGATGGGGGTTTGGGGTTTTGCACCATTATGTTGGCCATTTTTTCATACGGTGTCCAAACCCAAATATTATCAAATTTTTGGGTTTTTTGTATCCAAAGCTCAAATGGGTTTTAATTTTAAAGTTTTCTAATTTTTGGAGTTTTTACCTTGTTTTGTGTGCTACCCTATTTTCTTAGGTTTTAATTGACACGAGTTTAGTCATGGACCTAGATTATTTATTTTGATGTCAATTAGAACTTTTTTTCATTCTTATTTTGCATTGGGATACATGTTGCATCCGTCCTCCCAAATCTATTTTTGGTTGTGAATTTTTTCTTTGTGTTCTCATCTAGTCATTGTTTTATGATCTTTGTGATGGTGGTGCACCACACATGAGTATGTGCATGTACATTTTTCAGGTGACTTGCAAATTCGAATCTTTCATGGTACTTCCAAAAGTTATGATCATTGGGGTTGGGTTGGGAATTTGCATACCTACAAGCACTCATCATTAGATGAGCATGGGTAGGGTAGGGTAGCATAAGGAGGGGGCTTCTATCTTGCATCTTGGTGATCATTGTGCCCAAAGGGTTGATGAAAGAAGTTTTAATCAAGTGATAACTAAATAAAACACTAGGTGGTAATAAAACTTAAGCTAATAACCTATGCTAGAGCCTTTCCATTGAGGGAGTTGAATTTTCACGTTATGAGCTTGGGCTTGTTGATGCCAAGTGAATCTCCATGATGTCAACCCCTACTTAGTAGCCCACTAAGTGTCTAATCAAGACCTAAAGTTTATGCATTGTCTATGTCTTGGTTTCAATCATCATATTGCCTAGTGTGTGTGTTAGCCATGGATGTTTGCTTCTATGTGGTTGTGGTTGGATCATTATCTCCATCAACATGGTGGGAGTGGACCTATGGGTTCCATGTGGTTGGAAAGCATAGCTACTTGTACCACTACTAGGGACTAGTGTATAGAGACAATCTTTTGTCCTAGTGTGACTATTTTTGGATGTTTTCACTTGGTGCTTTGGATTCTGGAGTATGCTTTCTTGTGATTTATGATTTCATTGGGATGCTTGTTTATCATTTTTAGATGATGTTATTTATTGTTTCATTTTCTTATTTTGATGATTAGCATTTGATAGATGATGTTATATGTAATCATAGGATTATATTATGCTTTACTTTTAGCATGTTAGATTTCCTCATACTTATGTTGTAACATGTTTTAGTAGTGACATCCTTTTTATGTTAGTACCAAAAATCTGATTGGTAGCTTGGGATGTTACACATGGGGATGGCTAGGGCCCACAATGGTCTTATGATGCTATTATAGTTTGGAGGAACTGTGTACTTAGTTTGGTTCTACTATTCATTGTGATGTTATTTCTATTTATTGCGATGTTGTTTCAATACACTACAATGTTTCCTTCTATAATTTCCCTTCACTAATAGTTTAAATGGTTAGATGTAGTTTTTGTCTTTCAGTAGTGTGTTTGAGTATTCATGCCTCAAATTGTGGACTTGGTACTCCTTGGTGTGGAGGTTCTAAACTTAGTTTAAACTTGTTGTTCATCCTTAAGGGTTTTTCTTGCATTTCCAAGGTGACCATATGTCAGCATGGGGCAATACAATATTGTGTCACATTCCCATTAGAATTATGTCATGCATTCTCTGATTGTGTTGCACACCTCTTAGAGAAATGTCATGTGATACTTTATGGTATTATACCACCATTGAAGAAGTGTCATACATTACTTGTAAAGTATTGCATGTCCTTGAGAGAACTATTGCCCAAAACCTAAAAGTGTTGCACTCCTTCTTAGAAAATGGCACACGATATTGGAAAGTAATGCCCAATGCTGATTTAAATTATTGGTTGGTGTTTGCAAAAACCTATTTGGGTGGACAATGGGAACTTTTCAGTATGACCCAAACTTTTTGGGAAGTGTTCTAGCTACCCTCTTAGGTGCTCTTCAATCCTTTGGTGTCACATTTTGAATTTAGAATGTTTCAATTTAGATTCAGTTATGTGTCTTTTTTTGTCACTCATTTTGGTTAGTAGTGGCATTTGGAGATCCATTGGTGTCAGGATGTTTGTTTAATCTTCCATTGTGATCTTTGTGATCCTCAAATGTTGTTGTTGTGTGCATTTATAATTTTTTAAAAATAAAAATTATCTTGGATTAAATTTATCCTTGTTGCAAGGATCTTTGGGTGGGGTATTACAGGAAGAGGATTTAGGTTTGTACCTAGTAGACTTAATGGTTATGGTGTATCAAAGGTGAATGTTTCTAATCTTTTATATGGTTTTAAGGACATTATAAATAGTGTTGCTATAGAACTAGACACCATGCAAGCTAAAAGGAAGCATGAGGAAGTTGAAGTTATTCTCGTTGAATTTTTCCCACAATCTAGAGAAAATAAGAATTGAAAATGCTAGATAGTGGCCAATTTGGAGGCCTATTCAATGTTTACTAAATTCAATGCCATATTTGAGAATGAGGATGTGCTCTATGTTTCTCAGTGTAGACCTTGGGTCCAAAGACAAGGTATGCCTTGAGACCCTTTGTAAAATTTTGGTCATAATAATAATCAATGGAAAAACCAATATTTATAGAATTTTGGCCCTCAAGGTCCTAAATGGAATAATATTTAGTCTAATCAATCCCAACCTCTCCAGAATACCCATTGGAAAAAACCCCATATAATCAATGAATTTAACCTGAACAATAATGGAATCAAGCTCACCAAAATTAACAAAATTACCAATGGAAGAAATCTTAAAAATCTTGGCAGCAATCCGATCAATGAAAAAATCCATAACGTAATTGGCAACAATCACCACACTGGGGAATTGATCAACCCAACTAGCAAGCCATAATGTCTCCACCTCAACAACAAGCTACACTGCCTCCTCCTCCTATATCTAATGCAAATCAACAAAATTAAACCCAACTTCCTACCCAACCTAATCCCAATCCTAATAGTAAGAAACCTAATCAACAACAAACTTATTCTATTACTCTTAATTACATAGTCTTGCGGTCACGAACTTCTCTTCCTATACCCAAGGGTCCTAATATTACAAAAGTAACTGCTAATGATTCTCCTACTAAAAAAGAGGATTTACTTGATCCATCATTTACTCTTGCAAAAATTGCTTTGTCATCTATTCCTATAGTAGAAACTCTACCCTTTCCTTAGAGGTTTGCTAATCTTGCTATCCTATTGAAAATTTAGTTGCAACATAATTACTTAATTAGTCAAAGTAGATGACTATCAAAATAACATTGATGATGTTATTAAAGAGGTCCCAATGTACACCAAGGCCATTAGAGAATCTTGTACTAAACAACCTATTAGGTGTTAGAATTCTTTAGAATAACTGAGAGGGGGGTTGAATTAGTTATCCAAGGTCCAGATGTACAAATAAAACTATTCATTGATAAACATATCCATATCTATAAAACCTTAACATGAATGCATCCATTAGATCATACAATACTTTAACTTAGTAGGTTATTGTCCTAGGTCAAAATAACTTTGCAAAAATGTAACCATGAAATACCATAAGAATATTCACACAATTTGACACAAGGATTTTACACGGAAACCCAATTTGGGAAATACCACCAGTAACATGCTATCACTTCTCACTCTTTTAAAGTGATGCCCAATGAAAGGTCAACCCTATTAAAGGTTACAATAAAAACTATTAAATGTGACCTAGTTAGAAGATTTTAATCACCTTGTTAAGAGTGAGCCTTTTTAGAGAACTTTAGAACATTTCATTAAAATGTCACCCAGTTAAAGGATTTACAAATGACTATTTAGTCAACCTTAATCCAAAGGATTTTATCCACATTTGTATAGTTTTTATAAAGTAACAGTAGGACTTGATTTGATAAAAAATTACATCTCACTTAGATATTATAGATCTCTATTTTAGTCCTCTATTCTACTTGGCATTTATACAGTTTAGCTCTGATAGTTTGTTCACCCTTCAAGCATATATCCCCTTAAGCCTTCTTTCTCTATATACAACCTCCAATCTCTTTTGTTTGGCCATTAGATGAAGTAATACCCTAGACTCCTTGTCTTCCTTAGGTTCTCACACATGAAAACCTTTTCTTTTGGCTAACTATCTCTATAAATATAGAATTTAGATTTTTTCTGCTTAACCACAATTGTCCATTTTAGGGTTAGGTAGGATTCAATGAATCTACCCACTTTTTATTTGAGTCACTCTAGAAAATTCCTCTACAATATTCCTTGAATTCACTTCTAAATGGTTTATATTGAATTCTATGCCACTAGCTCATCATAGTTATCTTCCACACACTTCACATAATTCAAGAAATAAAATTAGTTGGCTTAGATTTATCAAATCTTTAATTTAACATTGTTTTCTGTCACTCAAAATCTATATTATTTTTTCACTCAACCAATACTAGTTCACTTGACAAACACTAAAGTTTATTGATGCTCACCACCAACTAAACTTTACTCTGCATATACTAACTTTTACTTGCACTATTTTCTGCTTTTCTTGCACAAACTTCTTGGCAAGGCTTGGTAGACACTTTTCCAACTTAATCTTCTTCTATTCTTTGCTTGAGTAATCTTTCATTTTAGACTTTAAGTAGATAACAATACACTATAGTATCAATGTATTGCTTGGTCTTAGTGCTCCTTTTATATACCAAATAACTCAACCTTTCTCTAGGTGCTTTTGTTACCTCCTCTTTTCAAATCCTCTTCATCAATCAACTACATGATAGCATTCAAGCTAAAAAAGAAATTGTCTCACTAGCAAGTAGCGGGTTTGACATCATTGAAAAAATAATGATTGTTTCATTATAGGTTCTATAATTCAAAATAATATCTTTTCAACATTCTCCCTCTTTGGAATTGATAGCAAACTGATACCAACAATAATACCAAAAAGAAAATAATATCTTTGAAATTTCTCCCTCTATCAGTATATGTCCTTCCTCTATATAGAGTAATGTGAGCTTTTTCAATCTCCTTCAATGTATCTATCTTATCTCTCCCTTACTAGATACTTGTCTCCTTTTGTAGGTTATTTCTCCCTTTTAGGTACTTATCTCCCTCTTTGACAATAATACCAAAGGGTTGTCATTTGTATATGAAGATATGATTAATTTAGGTTCTCCCTCTATCACCTTGCCTGTGACTTAGAATCTTCTATTTCAACTCCATTATTTTAGGTAGCTTCTAAATTAATATCTACTACATCAAGTTGTGAGATACAACATTCAACTTAGTTGATGCAAGGCACCGCTCATGGTTCTTAAGTAGCTTGGGATAGGGGCATAACCCCTAGTTTACCTCTAAGATGTTCATTTGCATCCTTAGTAAAGATTCTGTGAATATAGCTATTTGTTCTTTTGTATTCACACATTCCATTCTCACTTCTTTGTCTTGAACCAAATTTCTCAAGTAATGTTACTTGATTGTGATGTGCTTAGTCTTTGTGTGTATCACAGGTTTTTTTGATATGTTTATGGCACTTTTATTATCACAATACAACACCACAAGTTTAATTATTTCCTCCGTCATGCCTTTGAGTAACTTTTTGATCCATGCCACATTTGTACAATTAACTAAAACAACCATATATTTAGCTTCAATAGTAGATTGAGATATATAGTTTTGTTTCTTACTAGTTCAGGTGACCAATCTCTTTCCTAAGAAAAGTGCTCCACCACTTGTACTCTTTTTTTCATCAATTTTTCTAGGCCAATCAACATATGTATAGGCTCTTAGCTCAAATTTATCATTTTTCTTGTAGTATAGACCATAATCTTTTGTTCCTTTTAGATATATCATAATTCTCTTAACAACCATCAAATGGTTCTCCTTAGGATTTGGAAAAACTCTTGCAACAATCCCAAAAACTAGTGCAATATCAGGTCTACTATGTACTACATATTGCAACTTTCCAATCATAGACCTGTACAATTTTTGATTCACTTTAGTAGAATCACTAGTCTTTAAAATTTTGTGTCATGTCACCATAGGAGTACTAACTAGTTTTGAATCATCCAATCCAAAAGTTTACCATATTTCTTTTACATATTTAGACTGAGTGATGTATATGCCATATCTCATCTGATATACATGCAAACCAACAAAGAACATGAACTCTCCAAACATAGACGTCTCAAATTCTTTCTTCATTTCATTTACAAATGACTTACACGATATATTTGACCTCTAAATATGATATCGTCAACAAAAATTTCAGCTAGAAAAATACCTTTACCTCCTTCTTTCTTCAAGTATAGATTGTTGTTATGATCAATTTTCTCTAAACTAATTTTCACAAGATAATTGTGAAGCCTTTCATACCATGCTCTTAGGGCTTGCTTTAAACCATATAAATCTTTGTGTAGTCTACATACCTTGTTCTTGCTGTTTGAATCAAGAAATCCTTTAGGATGTTCTATGTAAACCTCCTCTTCTAGTATTCCATTTAGAAATGCTAACTTCACATCAATCTAATAAAATTTGAAATCTTTATATGCAGAGTAAGCATGCAAAATTCTGACTCTTTCCAATCTTGCAACTAGGAAAAATGTTTCTCCATAGTCAATTCTTTCTTCTTGTGCATACCCCTTGCAAACTAATCTTTTTTTATTCCTTGTGACTTCACCATTCTCATCTAACTTACTTCTATACAACCACTTGGGTCCAATCACATTCTTGTTCTTTGGTATGGATGCTAGAGTCCATGTTTTGTTCTTCTCAAACTAATCAATCTCTTATTTAATGTCTTCACTCTAGTCTTCATTCTCTAAGGCATTTTTCACTGACTTAGGCTCATACATGCTCAACAAACATATATCGCTTCTGAACCTATTTCTTTTCATTGATCTAGCTTCTTTGTCTTCAATAATTTGTTCATTAGGGTGATGTCTTCTGACATACTTTGAAAATCTTGGTTCTTCTCTTCTTTCTTAAATGGGTCTATCAACCTTAGAGTCACTATGTACTTCTCTATTAGGTAGATCGACATTCCTTTCATGTACACTTATCTTAGAATCAAAATGTACCTCATCTTTTGTCTATAACTCAGCTCCTAAATGTAACTTAATTTCTGAATGCAACTGAACACTCATTGTATGTGACTTAATAGTCACTGATATTTTCTTTTGATTTAGAGTTTGGTTCACAACATCTTCATCAACAAATATTCCTTCATAAAAGTATACAAAATATTCATCTAACTTCACATTTTCACTTTCCACAACTTTGCTAGTGTTAGTATTCAAACACTTGTAAGCTTTACTTCTTGTGGAATAGCCTAGGAATATACCTTCTTTACTTTTAGCATCAAATTTACCACTATTTTTGTCTTTATGAATTTAGTACTTTCTTCCAAATACCTTAAAATATTTTACATTGGGTGAGTATCCATACCATAGTTCAAAAGGTGTTGAATGAGTACCTTTCTTGACTTGTATTCAGTTCGAGGTATAAACAACTATACTTACAACTTTTCTCTAGTATTTCAAAGAAACATTCTTCTCCATCATGAATGTTCTAGCACAATCCATTACATATTTGTTCCTCCTTTTAGTAATCTCATTTTGTGGAGGGGTCTTAGGTGCCGAATAATGTCTCTTAATTCCTCTATCATTACAAAATATCTCAAACTCATTTGATGTAAATTCTCCACCTCTGTCAGATCTCAAATATTTCAAGCTTTTGATAGTCTCCTTTTCAACTCTAAAAAAGTACCACTTAAACATTTGGAAAGAATTAGATTTTTATTTCAAAAAAATATTTATCATTATCTTAGAATAATCATCAACAAATAGGATAATATATTTGTCACTTTTGTAGCTTTGCACATCAATTGGTTCACACAAGTCAATATGAACTAATTCCAAAATTTCTTTAGACGAGTGAGTCTTACTTTTAAAACTATATTTTGTCATCTTGCCTAAGTGACATTGCTTGCAAACCACATTGTCAGGTTTATTCAATTTAGGAAAACCTCTAACTCTTTTCATGTTACTAATATTGACTAAGTTATCAAAGTTAACATGACATAGCCTCTTGTACCATGACCATACATCATCAAATTCTACAAAAAGACAAGTAGCATCATTCATGTCAAGATAAAAGAGATTACCTCTAGTGTGAACACCTTTTCCAATTAGTTTCCCATCAATGAAATAGATATTTTCTTTCTTGTTCTTAAACTCAACTTTTTAAGTTGAACTATTCAATTGTGACACACTCAACAAGTTATAGTTAAGTCCTTCTATATGATAAGCATTGTCACACATGATCTTTTTACTAGTTTGATTGATCCTTTACCTTTTATTGGATAGGGTATATCATTACCAAATTTTACACTATTTCCATTGTAATAATCAAGGGCAATGAACTTACTTTTATCTCTAGTCATATGATGTGAACACCCAATATCAATGATCCATCTATCACTATTGTTCACATAAGATACTAGTTTAGTTTCCTTATCCTCATTAGAATCATCCTTCATTACAACGTACACCTCTTCATCATCATGGTCATCAGATTCATTTTTAGTTTCCTCCTCAACAATGTAGCAAGACTTCTTTCCTTTATCTCTATAATCCCTGTTGTATTCATCCCTTTTACTTCTATATTTGTCTCCACTTGTATTATTCTTCTTCTTTGGACATCTAGCAACAATATGACCAACCTCATTATAATTAAAGTAAATGATAGGCAGCTTACCTTTTTATTTTACTTTGCCTTTGTTAAATCTCCTTGCCAAAAATGCTTCAAGCTCTTCTACATCATCTTCATCTGTATCACTGTCACTAGAAACATATTTGACCTTTTTCTTTTTCTCTTTAGGTTCCTTCAATGACATTTTAACTTTGAAAGTAGATTCAACATTTTTATTTTTGAAATTATCAAAATTAGAGAGTTCAAAGATAGTGAGCCTACCCATCAATCCTTGAAGGGTTAGATTACTACCAGGTACACACCTTATGTCTTATATGGTAGAGACTTGAATAGCATAGATAGTGTTGGTGTAAATGCACATTTAATATTTACACTTTACTTAAGTTTACTTAGGTTAATGCATTAAATTATTATACTACATTATTTTATTATTTATTTGGTGAGACACTTAGGAGTTTGCATACTTTTATGAGTTTTCATGTTGACAACACAGAAGTAAGCAACTCTAATTCAACACATGGTGTCTACAACACTAGAGTTTGTATCATTAACTAAGTTGTCATCTAGACAACATAGTTATTCACACTCCTATTTTAGCACATGGTGTGTACAACATTATTTTGTGTGCTACACCTTTTTAGGCTTATCCTTTCATCATTACACTTACTTTTGTGCTTAATGGAGGATAACCTATATAACCTAGTTGTATGACTTATCATGTTGCTGATTCCTATGCATTCTAAAAGCATTCCAGAGGCTTTTATATACAGGAACTCCTAGTGTACTTTCACATTGAATCAAATACATATCGATATTTTGATCATACTCTTTTTGATCTATTATTGTGCTTGTGCTTGAGTTCTTTGATCTTGGGTGAATTTTTCCCTAAGGCAAATTCTTACAGATAGGTACTAGTGTTCTCAATATTTTGTTGATTATAGTCTCATCTTCAATGATACCATTACCTCCTTTAATAGAATTCACAACATCTTTAATTCTTGTGCAATATTGGACAATGTTCTCACCTTCTTTGTTCTCATGTCATTGAAATTTCCCCTCATACTTTTAGATTTAGCTCTCAAAATAATATTATCTCTATTAGGATAAACCACGGACATAAATAAAAAACTACATGCAAATATAACCAATAACAGAAAATAATAGAACACACAGAAATGAACACAAGGCACCAAGATTTAACGTGGTTCACCCAAACCCTGGGCTACGTCCACCAAACAGCAAGTCCAATCTTATTACAATCCAGTGATTACAACCTGATTACAATCCGTAATCCCTTACAGCTCAATACCGCCGCAAGAACCAATTTTCTATCACCACATTATAAAAAATACCCAACCCTAAGCCCTTTTATATAAGTATTAAACCGCTTTAGGGTTATAACATGTCGGCCATATGTCGGCCATAATATGTACAGTACTTTCTTGATCAGTCACCACAATCTAACAATCTTCGACTTGGGGACTGATCAGGCTCCACACTTAACAACAATCTCCCACTTGGAGACTGATCCTATAGCAATACAACTACCACATGGGGCTCCCACTGGATCAAACCACCCTGGGCTCTGTTGTTCTTTTATTCACATTTAGTCTAAAAGACCAACTGAAGCTGAAGAGGAGTTCAGCTTCTCCCTTGTTACAACCTTTGTCAACATATCTGCTAGATTTTCATTGGTATGTATCTTCTCCAGCTTTAACTGTCCATCCTCCAAAACTGACCGAATGAAATGGTACCACAACTGTATGTGTTTGGTCTTAGAATGCAGAAATGAATTCTTAGCAAGATGAATGGCACTTTGACTATCTGTAAACAAATAATTATCCTTCTGAGGATGTCCTAATTCTTCCAAGAAGAACTGAAGCCATATCATCTCCTTGGCTGCCTCTGTAGTAGCAACATACTCTGCCTCTGTAGTGGATAAAGCATTAATCTTCTATAACCTAGAAACCCAGCTCACGGCTGCCCCACCAACAGTAAAGACATAACCTATAGTACTCCACCTGGTATCAATATCCCCAGCCAAATTTGAGTCAACATAGCCCTATAAATCAGTAGTAGAGCCCCCAAAGTGTAAACACTTATTGGATGTTCCTCTCAAATATCTAAGAATCCACTTGACAGCATTCCAATGCTCAAATCCTGGATGATTCATATACCTGCTAACGACTCCCACTGCATGTGCAATATCTAGCCTAGTGCATACCATAGCATACATCAAGCTTCCTACAGCTGAAGCATAGGGTACCTTGGACATCTTATCCTCCTCTTCCTGTGTCTTGGGACACATCTCCTTAGTCAATTTCAAATGACCAGGAAAAGGTGTGCTAACAGCTTTAGCATTCTCCATAGAGAAACGTTGCAACACCTTCTCAACATAATCAGCTTGAGATAGTGTCAATGTTCTATTCTTCCTATCTCTGCAAATCTTCATACCAAGAATTTGTTTTGCTGCCCCCAAATCCTTCATAGCAAATGCATATGATAATTGGCATTTCAGCCCCTTAATATGATCCATGTTAGACCTAGCTCTAAGCATATCATCAACATATAAACATAAAATAATGTAGCTATCATCATCCAACCTCTTAAAATAAACATAGTAATCTAAATGACACCTATTATATCCATGCTCATGCATAAAACTATCAAATTTTAGATACCATTGCCGAGGTGCTTGTTTCAAGCCATATAAACTTTTCTTCAATTTGCACACGAAGTTCTCCTTACCTTTGACCTCAAAACCCTATGGCTGAGCCATATATATTTCTTCATCCAAATCACCATGAAGAAAGGCTATTTTAACATCCATCTGCTCTAAATGCAAATCTTCAGTAGCCACAAGACTTAAAACAGTACGAATAGAAGTCATTTTAACAACAGGAGAAAATATCTCATCAAAATCAATTCCCTTTTTATGTGCAAATCCTTTTACTACTAACCTGGCCTTAAATATTTTCTTACCTCCTTCCTCTTCTTTCAACCTGTAAACCCATTTATTCTGTAAAGCCTTTTTACCTGCAGGCAAGTTGCACAAATCTCATGTCTTATTTTTCAGCAAAGAGTCCATTTCATCTTTCATTGCAGACTCCCACTGAATCTTAGTATCCACCTGCACAACTTCATCATAACTTTCAGGTTCACTAGCATCAGTAAGTAAAATAGAATACAAAGAGGGAGAAAACCTTTGTGGAGGTCTAATTTGCCTTGTTGACCATCTAACATTCACTGGTGTGTGTGGTATTTGTTGTTGCACATCATGAGGAATGTCTGGAACATCAGCTTTTGGAGTATCATCCAGCACTACATAATCATCTTCTTTCTTCTCATGTTGCTGCAACAGATCTTTGTACAACACTTTCTGATTGAATATGACATCTCGACTTCTAATAATTTTAAGATTTTCAAAATCCCAAAGCCTAAAACCAAATTCATTAATGCCATACCCAACAAAGACACATTTTTTTGATTTAGCTTCTAGCTTGGTTCTATTTTTAGAGTCTATATGAGCAAAAGCTTCACAACCGAAGGTCTTGAGAAAAGAATAACTCACCTTCTTACCAGTCCATGCTTCCTCTAGAATACCACAGCCCAAAGGAGTAGAGGGACCTCTATTAATCAAATATACTACAGTATTGACAGCCTCCGCCCACATATGTACGGGCAACCCAACATGCAACCTCATGCTCCTTGCGCACTCCATTATAGTCCTGTTCATGTGTTCAGCCACTCCATTTTCCTATGGAGTCCTTGGAACAATTTTTTGTCTACGAATACCATTAGTGGAGCAATAATCTTCAAATTCATGACTGCAATACTCACCACCATTATCAGATCTGAGACATTTTAATTTCTTACCAGTCTCATTTTCAACCAAGCATTTCCATTTCTTAAAATTTTGAAATACATCAGATTTTTGTCTAAGGAAATAAACCCATACTTTTCTAGTTGTGTCATCAATAAATTTAAAATAATAATGAGAGCCACCAAGGGAAGATACCTGGGCTGGTCCCCATACATCTGTATGCACAAGCTCTAATTTCTCCTTTTTGTTTTCCTTCCCTGTCTTTATAAAACTCACTCTCTTTTGTTTTCCATACACACAACTTTCACAGAAATCCATATTCACACATTTTAGACCTGGTAAAACTTTCCTTGAATGAAGTACTTTCATACCTTTCTCACTCATGTGCCCAAGTCTATTGTGCCACAGCGCTGTATCAGAATCTACATCAGCTATTTGTTCTCCTTGCTCAACTGTAGTAATTATTCCTGAATATTCATTTTTCTCTGAAACAATCAAAGTAGAAGGAACAATATGACCTGTACAAAGATATAAGGTGCCTACTTTCACACCTTTTGCTACTACAAGGGAACCTTTTGAAACTTTCCAATTTTTATCATTAAAAGTAACTGCAAAACCCTCATCACCGAGTTACCCTGCTGAAATTAAATTCCTACTCAGCTTTGGAACATGTCTTACCTCATGTAGTAGCCAATGATTCCCATTCTGCAACTTAATCTTAATTTTTCCCTTTCCAACAATCTGACAGGGTTCATTATCCGCCAAATAAACAAGCCCAAAATCCCCTTGGACATAATCAATGAAATAACCTCTATGAGGTGTAGCATGAAATGAAGTGCCAGAATCTAAAACCCATGAATCATCAACACTCTCTAAAGACAGAAGCAAAGCATCCTCTTCGGATTTGTTACTTACCACATTTGCCTCCTTGTCTCCATCTAATTTATCTCCTTCATTTTTCTTTCGATTCCAGCAATCTTTCTTTTTGTGCCCTGGTTTCCCACAGTACCAGCAATCATTTGGTCCTCTCGATTGAGACCTCCTCCCCTTTGACTTTCCTCTTGATTTACCACGATTTCCAGAGTTACTTCCTCTTTCAGTCGTTCTGCCCCTGCTTTGTGCATTTAAAGCACTTCCTGATGTAGATCCACCTGAGGATTTTCTACGAGTTTCCTCACTTAAAATAACACCGATCACATCATCATATTTTAGGGTACTAGATCTAGGAACAGAATTACTCACCGCCATTACCAAGCCATTCTAGCTTTCAGGCAAAGAACACAAAATCAAGAGAGCCCTAATTTCTTCATCAAAATTGATACCCACAGAAGATAATTGACTAGTAATAGTATTAAACTCATTTAAATGATCTGCAACAGATTCACCTTCTGCCATTTTCATATTAAATAAATGCTTCATGAGAAATACCTTATTTGAAGCGGAGGGCTTTTCATACAGTGTTGCTAGGGTTTTCATCAAATCTTCTGTCGTCTTTGCTTTTGTAATATTAAATGCCACCGATGGTGCCAAGTATAATCAAATGCTTCCGAGTGCCTTTTTGTCCAAAAGATCCCATTCAGCCTCTGACATAGTTCCCTGATTCTTGGCTTTTCCTTCCAACGGCTTCCATGAATCCTTCTGATATAAATAGTCTTCCATTTGCATCTTCCATAACTGGAAGTTCTACCCATTAAACCTGTCAACCCTCAACTTACCCTCAGCTGCCATCGCTCCCACTCAACTGCGAGACTCCCACTTAACCGTGAGACTTTCCTGCAGAGGATAACTGAAAGACAACTAGGCTCTGATACCACTTGTTAGGATAAACCACGGACAAAAATAAAAAACTACATGCAAATATAACCAATAACAGAAAATAATAGAACACACAGAAATGAACACAAGGCACCAAGATTTAACGTGGTTGACCCAATCCCTGGGCTACGTCCACCAAACAACAAGTCCGATCTTATTACAATCCAGTGATTACAACCTTATTACAATCTGTAATCCCTTACAGCTCAATACCGCAACAAGAACCAATTTTGTATCACCACATTATAAAAAATACCCAACCCTAAGCCCTTTTATACAAGTATTAAACCGCTTTAGGGTTATAACATGTCGGCCATATGTCAGCCATAATATGTTGGCTACCATGTCGGCTACTGCCCAAAAATTTTTTTCCGGGCCAATGCCTCGAACCCCACTATTTATGAAGTATGTACAGTACTTTCTTGATCAGTCACCACAATCTAACAATCTCCTCCATAGATAATCCAAATAGCATCCCACATCTTCTTTATAGCATCACATTCTTTGATATCATCAAACTCTAAGTATCTTAGGGCATAGGAAGTTCTAATATAGCCTGATTATGTTCTTTCTTCTTTTTTAGATCATCAATAGTTAGGGCTCTAGTAGGATCAACATGCTGAGTGGTGATGGTAGATTGTGTATAGTCTCCAAGACCTCCTAGATGTAGCTTCATCAAAATTTTCTATGTAGGAAAGTTTTCCTTGTTCAGTTTGGGCACCTCCTTTTTTATATATCTTGATTTTTGGTTTTTAGTACCTTGAAACTATTTCCTCTCAAGAACTAGTGCTCTGATACCAATTTTTAGAATTATTTAGAATAACTCAGAGGTGGGGTGAATTAGTTATCCAAGGCCCATATGTGCAAATAAAACTTTATAGTGCTAAATAGATCCATATCAATAAAATCATAATATGCATGCATCCATTAGGTCATACAATACTTTAACATAATAGGTTACTGTCTTGGGTCAAATAAATTTTTAGAATTATAAAAATGAAATACCATAAGAACATTCACAAAATTTGACACAAGGATTCTATGTGGAAACCTAATTTGGGAAAAACCTCTAATAACATGCTACCGATTCTCACTCTTCTAAATTGATTCCCTATGAAAGGCCAACCCTATTAAAGGTTGCAATACCCACTGTTAAATTTGACCTGGTTAAAGGATTTCAATCACCTTATTTTGAGTAAGCCTTGTTAGAAGACTTTAGAACATTCCATTAGAATGTCACCACTTAAAGGATTTATGAATGACTATTAGGTCAACCTTAATCCAAAGGAATTTATCCACACTAGTACAGTTATTAGAAAGTAATACTGGGACTTGATCTGATAAAAAATTACAACTCACTTGTAGATTATAAATCTCTAGTTCAATCCTCTATTCTTCTTGGCATTCATACACTTTAGCTCTAATAGATTATTCACCCTTCAAGCATTCATCCCCTTAAGATTTCTTTATTTGTATGCCAACTATAGTCTCTTCTATTCAACCACTAGATGAAGTAATACCCTAGACTCTTTGTCCTCCTTAGATTCTTGCACATGAAAACCTTTTCTTGTGGCCATCTATCTCTATAAATAGAATTTATATCTTTTTCCTCTTAATAACAATCATCCATTTTAGGGTTAGGTAGGATTCAATGAATCTACCCACTTTTTATTTGAGTCCCTCTAGAAAATTCCTCTACAATCTTCATTGAATTCACTTCAAAATGGTTTATCTTGAATTCTATGCCACTAGCTCATCATAATTATCTTCCACATGCATCACATAATTCAAGAAATCAAATTAGCTAGCTTAGATTCACCAAGTCTTTGATTTAACACCATTTTTTATCATGTGATATCTATAGTGTTTTGTCACTCTGCCAACATGAGTACACTCAGAAAACACTAAATTTTATTGATGCTCAACACCAACTAATATTTACTCTGCATATACTAAATTTTACTCGGCTTGTACTGACTACTCAGCAAGGCTTAGCAGAAACTTTTCTTACTTGATCTTCTTCCAGTCTTTGCTTGAGTAATCTTTCATTTTAGAATTTAAGTAGATAACAATATATTATAGCATCAATGTCTTGCTTGGTCTTAGTGCTCTTTTTATACACCAAATAACTCAACATTTCTCTAGGTGCTCTTGTTGTCTCATTTTTTCAAATCCTTTTCATCAATCAACCAAATGATAGCATTCAAACGAAAAAAGGAATGGTCTCACAAGAAAGTAGTAGGTTTGAATTATTTGACAAAATAATGATTGTTTCATTATAGGTTCTTCACTTCAAAACAATCTCTTTTCAATATTAGGAAGAGAAAGGTGTTATCCATTTTTTCAATGATAAATTTTGGGCAAAATTTTGTTATGGGTTTGGGATAAAGTTGGTAATTTCATGGCCCAACTTTGTTTTTCTTTAAAGATATTCAAAAGCAAACCCTAGAAGTAGTCTAAGGCCTTTCCCTTTATTATTACTTCAAGTTCCTTTTTAAAAAACACTTAATGAAAGGTTTTATCTTATTGTGAGAGGGTGATTTTTTTTTGTTACCTAGTCAACTAATTTGGGACCTTAGTTTTTCAATGAATTATTTCTCCATTAGGCTTATATATTTTACCCCTATGCATGCATCATTTTCTCTTAAGTAAATATTACCTAAAATGTGAGATTTATAATATTTTTAAAAATATGATGAAATGTGTGTGGGCCTAGTGATTTTGTACTTCAATACACTGGCTTTCTCCACTTGACATATTGTTATTAGCCAAAGGCATACCCGATAGAGTAAAAGGACCCAAAATGGCCACTATTTAAGACTGTTAGATCTAGGTAGATCTATGGTTGTCTCTTTCTTGTTTCATCGATGTGTAAGGTTTTTACCTCTTGTGAGAATACAAAAACATGACATGTGTCTAGTGGGCCCAACCAAAGTGATAGAAGATAGAATTTGATCTACCCCATCTTGTTCCTGGAGCTGTTAGATGTGAAAGGATAAATGTCCATCACTTTCTTGCATTTTGGAGGTGCAAGAGGTTTAGCTGATACAAGAAAATGATGAGATGACATGTGTTTCTAGTGGGCCTAGTTACATGGTAATGTTTCTTGGTTTTTAGTTGTTCGATCAAGTGGAGATCAACGATTGTTTCTTTCTCACTAAAAAAATTTGCAAGGTTTTTGAATGTGAGAATGAAATATGAGGATATGTGTCTTCAATGGGGCCATTTCTAGGATAAAGCATGTGGTAATGTGTTTGAGTCCCAACCATTAGATTAAATGAAATCAATGGTAGTCATTTGGTCAGTATACTAAGGTACACTATTTTTAAAATATGTGACAAAGTGATGACACACCATGTGTCCCATAGTTTTAAATTTCTTTCTTGATTTTTAATCATTTGATTAGGATGAGATCAATGGTTGTCACACTCTCACTATAAAAACTTGCAAGGTTTTTAAGTATTGTGAGAATGTGATGATGTGACTTGTGTCCCAAAGTTATCAAAAGGTCAAACAAGGGACCATAGATAATATGTTGTTTACATTTGGTGTTATTTGGTTCATTTGAATGTCCTTTCATCATACAAAGAATGATTAAATATGTGGATTAAAATAGGGACATTAGATCATATCTTGATTGACAAATCATATTTGAAGTTGTCCATGAAGGTTTATGCCTATTGTCTATGCCAAATTGATTGCAAATGTATTTCAAATTTGTGTGACTATAATTGAGGGTAAAATTGATGCTTGCACCACAAATTTTGTAAAAGGGTGATTGATTTCTTGTTCTAATGTGAGAGGGAAGAGACATTCATCACCACAAGAAATTGCATGGAAGCTAAAGTTCATCTATGGAAAATATTATAGAGATTGGAAGCTAAAGGGTGGTAAGTAATTTTTCCTATTTGAAAATTTTCATTTGGCAAGAGGAAATTGAAGAAAATCATTTGTGTATGAGATATCCTAGACTCTAAAATTCCTCCTCGAAAGGAATTTGGTGGAAAGATAAACTATCAAGAGAGAAGTGTACATGATGATTTATTAGAATAGTTAGACATATTGACTAATGATTCAGCTAGAGAAAAAGTTCTAATCCCTAGACCCCATGGTTAAAAATTGATGAGGGCTTGTATTATAATGGAAGTTCACTTAGAGATGCATAGACAACCATAAGTGGTTTTGAGCTTTTCAAGAAGTGGTTTTTTTGAGAAACCTAGACACCTCTTACAGTAATATATGGAAGTTTGATTTGGGAAAATTGGTTTTCCTAGGGGATTTTATGGATGCTAACCTTTTAACCTTACTTTCCAAAAGATATGATCTAGTTCTTCATTTGGTAAGAAATCACTTTGGAGGTGGCTTGTTCAAGATCAAAGCATAATAAATTCGTGAAGTTTTTATGTTGCACCCTCCTTCTGCCCTCCATGAATAAATTTGTCTTGAGAAATTGTAGGAGATATATGAAGCTCATAGGGTTTATCTTAGAAGAGTGCCTTTGAAGGAATACTTTGTAAATATTGAAAACCTAACCCTAGTTTCATCATCCACACTTGAACTATTATTGAACAAATATTTCAACCCTCAAGCCCAAGCTATATATATGTCTTTTTGTAAAGTATTTGGTATGGATGAGGAAGATTAGATACCTTTTCTAGTAATGTATATGATGATTTAAATACTATATATGGGATGAATGTGATTTTTGATTTTTCTTCTTATATTGCTGAAGATATTCACAATGGATTTCTTGGAATAGATAAGAGAAAATTTGATAATCCATTTAGATGGCATTCCTTACTTATGCACAACTACCTCTTCAAAGGAGTTTCTATATTTGAGAAGGAAATGAAGACAGAAAGAGAGCATAAGGATAAAAATTTCCACTACAATTATAGAGTGTTGATATGTCATGGGAGAAAAAAAATGCTAGTTTTGCAAGGTTTGACAAATACTTTGCCTCTAATATTAGAACATTGTTATCCCTTAGAAACCCCTAGATTCTCAAGGCATTGTTGGAATTAATTTGATGAAAGGAGTTTGCTATAGATTTGAAGGTAAGCTACAATTGGGGAGATATGATCACATACCTAGTTTCTATATTGTTTAGAGTTTATGGTTTTCAAGGAAATCCTTATGTGTTTCCCTTCCAAGTCCCTCTCAAAATTGGTGTTGTAGAATTATTTTGGTAAGTTGGAGGATTGGAATAGGAGGAGTTGACAAAAATATCAAGGGGAACAAATTTCCCTAGTTTCACTATTTCACATCAGTTTGTAATAACTAAAGGGGGTGAAAAATTTTGTAATTTTTTTTGGAAAATTGTAACATTACAAAATAGCATGCTAGGTTCATAAATCCCGAGGGTTTCTATGAAATGTTTAAAATTAGAACCAAGGAAAAAAGTCATACTCATAACTTCTATTATCCTGAGGATATCATCTGGAATGAATTCTCTTTAAAGGAGCAAGAAATAAAGATAGAGAAGTTGAGGGTATACAAGAAAGTCATGGATTTATTAATGCTCTTGATAAAAACTATGACCCTTTGAAAGATGCAAAGTCGTGGGGTGACAAATTGAATAAATTAATGACACATTTTGATGAATTTATTCAAGTTTTGAATGAAAAGAAGAATGCCTTAATAGATCCATATCCTAATAAGGAAAATTAGTTTATGAAAATAATTTATAATACCTCTATAATGAATCTAGGATGATATACTCTCTAGAGGAAAGTTGGATATGCAATTGTGAGGAAAACAAATACTCATCCTGCCTCGATTTATAAAAGACATTTTTTAGAAGTCCCCCTAAAAGACAAAAATTAGAAGAAGGGACATCATTAAGGACTGAGGAATATTTTCCTTCTTAGACCCCTATGCATTTTGATAGTGAGCAAGCAGTAGCTAAACATTTGAAGCGGATGAGAAGTCATGATGATATTGTGTTTACTACTACTGAATTAGAAGAAGGGATGCTACAAGAGACTTCAATACCAATTATGGATCTTATAATAGAAGATTTTAGAAGTAAGGAGTTAGATCTAGTAGTAAAGAAAGCATGCAGATAATTTATATTAGATGATGACTTTGTTAAGTCAAGGGTTTTATTTAGTTTTGATGGAGGTCAAGCATGGAAAAATTTGAAGCCAAATGTAAAAAGATGAAGGCAGAGAAACTTAATAAAGAGGAATTTGTTACAAGAGATGAAATAAAAGAAGAAATAATAAAAAGTTTCAATAAAATTACTTCAGAAGAAAGATGGAAAATGCTATAGGATTATGGTGTGGTAATTCTCCCTGAATGGGATATTGCTAATGCTATGGTATTCGATACCATGAAGAAAGAAAAAATACTAAATATAGAATAGAAAAAGAAGCTAGGAAGGTTCACATAGGAGTAAAGTTTAGTGAAGATCATGTGGCTTTGGTGATATGGTCTTTAAAGAAAAAAGATAAGTCAAGGCATCAAGAAGCCTCTGATACAAACCAGGTAGGAAGTCTGATGGTTTTGATGGTGGAGGAAACTAATAATGTAGAATCATTCCTCATGAATAAATAAATGGATGATTTTAACTTAGATGTTTCTAGGAAAGACAAGAAAAAGTTTATTGATATAAATGCCAAACATGAGAAGGTTTCATTAAAAATAGATTGATACAAGTATGATAATGTGTTTCAATCATTGTTTTCTCACTAAGATCAAACTTGCTACTTACTGGTAAGATACGTACTTAGATCATTTGAGTACTATCATTTATTAGGTTGATGAGAAGGATTTGATCAAATGAGATAACAAAAGCACCTAGAGAATAGGTTGAGTTATGGTATGTAAAAGGGAGTACAAAGATCAATTAAGACAATGATGATATAGTGCATTGATTATACTTAAAAGCTTGCATACTTTTATGAGTTGTCATGTTGACAACATAGAAGTAAGAAACTCTAATTTAGCACATGGTGTCTACAATACTAGAGTTTGCATAATTGATTGAGTTGTCATGTAGAAAACACAGTTATTTGCACTCCTATTTTAGGACATGGTGTCTACAACATTATTTTGCATGCTACACCTTTGTAGGCTTACCCTCTCATCATCACACTTAGTCCTATGCTTAATGGAGGATAAACCACACCTAGTGGACATGTGCCTGGTTGTACGATTTATCATGATGTTGAATCCTATGCATTCTAGAAGCATTCCAGAGGCCTTTATATATAGGCACTCCTAGTGTAATTTCACATTGAATTGAATAACAATAAATCAATTGTGGATATTGTTATTTTGATCATACCTTGTTGGTCTACTATTGTGCTTGTGTTTGAGTTCCTTGATCTTGGGTGAATTTTGGCTTGAGGCAAATTCTTATGTGGTATTAGAGCTTGAGGAATTTCTCTTCACATAGTCATTCGAGATCATTCTTGCTTCAACACCTCAACCTAGATCTAGAGTATCGCAGTCATTGGGAGCATCTAGAGCCAAAGAGGACCTTGCCATTGCATTTGGAATATTGATTTGGTGAATTGACTATAAATTTGCCTATGTTGGGCCATAGTCAAAATTGAGACCAACAAGGTATGATTAGAATAACAATATCCAAAATTGATTTATTGCTATTCAATTCAATGTGAAAGTACACTAGGAGTGCCTGTATATAAAGGCCTCTGGAATGCTTCTAGAATGCATAGGAATCAACATCATGATAAGTCATACAACCAGGCACATGTACGCCAGGTGTAGGTTATCCTTCATTAAGCACGTGAGTAAGTGTGATGATGAGAGGATAATCCTAAAAAGGTGTAGCATGCAAAATAATATTGTAGACACCATGTGCTAAAATAGGAGTGTGAATAACTATTTTTGAAAACTTAGTTAATTATGCAAGCTCTAGTGTTGTAGACACCATGTGTTGAATTAGAGTTGCTTACTTTTGTGTTGTCAAAATGATAGCTCATAAAAGTATGCATACTCCTAAGTGTCTCACCAAATAAATAATAAAATAATGCAATATAATAAAATAATGCATTAACCTAAGTAAACTTAAGTAAAGTATAAATAGTAAATACATATTTATACTAACAATTATTTACTTAAGGTTGCAAAGGTTGGATACACTGACAAAGTCTAGAAAAAAAGTAAGAAGAATTGATTTTGTCAAGCTTGATTAAGTGGATAGTAGGTGTTGAGAAAACTTAGTACAAGCCAAAGTAGAAAATCAATTGGAGCTGAGAAAAGTCAAATTTCCATGTATGCCAAGTGATACAGTGTAAGCCAAGTAAAGTTTAGTTGATGCTAAGCATCTATAAACTTTAGTGTTTGTTGAGTGATCTAGTTGATGACATGTGGAAGAATAGTATGGAAGATGAGTGCCATTATTCATGTTTAATCATGGATTTGATGAATCTAACTCAACTACTTTATTTTCTTGAATTTTGTGAAGCATGCAGAAGATAACTATGATGAGTTGGTGGCACATAATTCATGATAATTTTTTTTGAGGTGAACTCAAAGAGGATTGAAGGAGAAGTTTCTAGAAGGGACTAACATGAAAAGGTGGGTAGATTCATTGAATCCTACATAATCCCACCTAACCCTAAAATGGACAATAGAGGATGAACGACATAAGATCATAATTTTCTATTTATAGAAATGGGTGGTCAAAAGCAAGGTTGATCAATGTTAGAGAACCTAAGTTAGACAAGAGGTCTAAGGTATTGGTTCATCAGATACTGAACAGAAGAGACTACTATTGACAAGAAAAGAAAGAAGGCTTAAGAGTATGAATTCTTGAAAGGTGAACAAGCTATTAGAGATGAAGCATGTTAAAACTAAGTAGAATGGAGGACTAAAACAAAGATATGTAATCTACAAGTGTGTTGTAAGTTGTTATCAAATCAAGTCATATTGTTACTTTCTAATCATTGTACTAGTCTAGGGTAAATCCCCAAGATTAAGGTCAACCTCATAGTCATTTATAAAATCTTTAATGGGGTGACATTCCAAGTGAATGATCTAAATTCATTTAAAAAGGCTCACTCCTAATAGGGTGATTGAAATCCTCTAACTAGGTCACATTTAACAATGTGTATTGTAACTTTCAATAGGGTTGACCTTTCCTAGGGCATCAAATCAGAAGATTAAGAATGAGTTTTGTGTTACTAGTGGGTTTTTCCAAATTGGGTTTCCATGTAAAATCATTGTGTCAAATGTGTTATCGAATCTATTGTGTTTCATGGTTACATTTATGCAAAAGTGGATTTGATAGTAACCTACAGGGTAATTGATTGTATGATCTAATGAATGTATGCATGATGAATATGTTTTATGGATATGGATTCACTAAGCTATGAAAATTTTTATTTGTACATCTGGACCTTGGATAACTGATTCACCCCGCAATTATTCTAAAAAATTCCAATAATTGGTATTATAGCCATCTTCTTAAAGAGAACTAGTTTGAAGGTACTAGAAGCAAAATATCAAGATGTCAAAAAGAGAGGTACCCAAGCTTAATAGGGACAACTTTCCTGCATGGAGAAGTCTAATGAAGCTACACCTAGGAGGTCTTGGAGACCATGCACAATCTACCATCACTGCTAAGCATGTTGATCTTGTTGGAGCCCTAACTGCTAAATATCTAAAAAGGAAGAAATAACATAATCAGGTAATATTGGAGATTTCCTCTACCCTAAGTTATGCCAAGTTTGATGACATTACGGGTTGTGATAGTGAAAAGAAGATGTGGGATGCTCTTCACACCATCTATGGAGGTGATGCAAATGTATTGAGAGCCAAATATTAAAGTATTAGAGGTAAGTTTGATGATATGAGAATGCAAGAAGGTGAGAATGTTGGTCCACATTGCTCTAGGATAAAAGATATTGTTAAATGCTATAAGAGGATCTACTGGTAAGATAGATGATGTGACTATATTAAGAAATTTTTTGAGAATATTGCTTCCCATCTAAGCTATTAGATTTTCTACAATACAAGAACTAAGATATATACAATGTTATAATTAGACTCTTGAAGGTCTGGTAGGTAGGTTCACTACTTTTGACATATCTATTTTGACAAATTCAAATTTGAAAATGTTGAATCTACTTTCAAAGCTAAGTTATCATTGAAGGAACCTAATGAGAAGAAGAAGAAAAAGAAGGTAAATTATGTTTCCAGTAATAATGATACTGATGAGGAGGATGTAGAATAGCTTGAAGCACTTATAGAAGGAATATTTCATAGAGGTAAAAGAAAATTTAAAGGTAAGTTACCTATCATGTGTTTTAATTCAAAGATTACAAAGAAAAAGGTAAGAAGTCCTGCTACATTTCATAAGAGGAAACCAAAGATAGATCTAATGATCATGATGATGAAGTGGTGTATGTTGCAATGAAGGATGATTCTGATGGGGATGAGACAACTGCACTAGTGTCTTGTGTGAACAAGAATGATATATGGATAATTGATAGTGGGTGTTCACATCACATGACTAGAGATAAAAGTATTCTATCTTGATATGGATGATGCTACTTGTCCAGTTGTAGAATTTGATGATGTGTGGCTATAGAACAAGAGGTTATGTCATGTTAATTGTGATAACTTGGTTAGTATCAATAGCATGAGAAGAGTCAAAGGCTTGCCTAAGTTGAAGAAACTTGACAATATAATTTACAAACAATGTTAGTTAGGCAAAATGACAAAGTCTAGTTTTAAGAGGAATACTCACACCTCTAAAAGAATTTTGGAGATTTTTCAGACTGAATTATGTAGGCCAATTGATGTGAAAAGCTAAAAAAGTGATAAGTACATTATGCTATTTGTTGATGACTATTCTAGGATATGACAATTATGTTTGTGAAACAAAAATCTGATGCTTTCCAAATGTTTAAGTGGTACTTAGCAGGAGTTGAGAAGGAAGTAGGTAAATGTCTAAAATGTTTGAGATCTAATAGAGGAGGAGAATTCACATCAAATGAGTTTGAGATGTTTTGTAATGATAGAGGAATCAAAAGACATGCATCTGCTCCTAGAACCCCTCCAAAAAATGGAATTGTTGAAAGGAGGAATAGATGTATAATGGACTATGCTAGGACACTCATGATGGAGAAAAATGTTTCTTTGAAATATTGGAGAGAGGTTATAAGTACAACTATCTATACCTTGAACCATGTGCAAGTCAAGAAAGGTACTCATTCAAATCCTTTTAAAATATGGTATGGATACTCACCCAATGTAAAATATTTTAAGGTATTTGGAAGGAAGTGTTATATTCTCAAAGTTTTTAGGAATGGTAAATTAGATGCAAAAAATGAAGAAGGTATATTCTTTGGCTATTCCACAATAAGTAAAAATTATAAGTGTTTAAATATTAACACTAACAAAATTGTGGAAAGTGCAAATGTAAAATTTGATGAATATATAGAAGTACATGAGGTTGAACCTATGAAGGAACCAAAGGAATACAAATTATTTCTATACTTTTATGAAGGTATGCCTGCAAATGAAGATTTTGTAAATCAAGTTACAAAACAACAAGAAATTTCAGTGACTGCCGAGTCACATATAATGAATGTCAAATTGTATTCAGGAACCGAGCTACAATCTAGTGCTGAGTTACAAAATGAAGTTGAGGCATATTTTGATTCTGAGATTAGTGTAGATGAAAGAATGTTGAATTAATTGATAGAGAAGTACATAGTGATCCAAAAGTTGAGTGACCAAATGAGGAAAACTAAGCATAACCAAGATTGTCAAAATATGTTAAGAAACATCACCCTGCTACAAAAATTATTGGAGATAAAGATACAAGACTAATGACAAGAAATAGGTGGAGAAATGATACATGTTTTCTTAGCATGCATAAAACTAAATCAGTGAATACACCTGAGAATATGTGGACTGGAGTAAAGCCATGAAAGAAGAGATTGAAGAGATTGAGAAAAATAAGGCATGGATAGTTCCTAGACCAAAAGACAAAAATGTGATTGGCACCAAGTGGGTTTACAGAAACAAGTTAGATGAAAATGGTGAAGTCACAAGGAATAAGGCAAGATTAGTTTGTAAGGGGTATGCACAAGAAGAAGGGATATACTATGGAGAAACATTCACTTCTATTGTAAGATTGGAAGGAGTAAGAACTCTTCTTGCTTAATTTGCATACAAAGGTTTCAAAGTTTATCAAATGGATGTTAAATCTACATTTTTGAATTGCATATTGGAAGAAGAGGTTTATATAGAATAGTTAGAAGGATTTTTTGATGCTAACAACAAAAATATGGTATGTAGAATACACAAAGCTTTATATGGTTTGAAGCAAGCACCAAGAGCATGGTATGAAAGGCTTCAAAATTATCTTGTGATGATTGGATTTGAGAGGATTGATCAATCTATACTTGAAGATAGAGAAAGGAAAATGTATCTTACTATCTAATTTTTTTTTTGATGATATCATATTTGGAGGTCAAGATACTTTATGTAAAGCTTTTGCAAATGAAATGAAGAAAGAATTTGAGATCTCTATGTTTGGAGAGATCAAGTTCTTTGTAGGTTTGCAAGTACATCAAATTAAATATAGTATATACATCACTCAATCAAAATATGTTAAGGAGGTATTGAATTTTTTTGGATTGGAAGATTCTAAGCTAGTAAGTACACCTATGGTGACATAACATAAGTTATCAAAGAATGATTATTTCACTGAGGTGAATCAAACATTATACAGGTCTATTATTGGAAAATTGCAATCTGTAGTACATAGAAGACTTGATATTGCATTATGTGTTGGGATAGCTTCAAGATTATTTGCTAATCCTAGGTAGAATCATTTGATGATTGTTAAGAGAATAATGAGATATATGAAAAGTACACAATACTATGGTCTATACTACAAGATAAATAAAAAATTTGAGTTGAGAGCCTACACTAATGCTAATTAGGCTAGAAATATTGATGACAAAAACAACACTAGGGGAGGAGTATTTTCCTTAGGAAAAAGGTTGGTTGTGTGGACTAGTAAGAGACAAAATTGCATATCTCAATCTACTATTGAAGTTGAATGTGTTGTTTCTATAGTAAATTGTACAAAGATTGTATGGATAAAATAGTTACTCAAAGGTATGAAGGAGGAAATCACTGAACCTATGATACTTTATTGGGATAATACAAGTGTTATAAATATATCAAAGAACCCTGTGATGAATACACAGACTAAGAACATTTCAATCAAGTATCATTACTTGAGAGAATTAGTTCCAGATAAAGAGGTGAAGATGAAATATGTGAATACAAAAGAGAAAATAGGTGATATATTCAAAAAAATGTTACCTAAGGATGCTCATGAGTATCTAAGAGGTAAACTAGGGGCGATACCCCTATCCAAGGCTATTTAAGAAGCATGAGAATTACCTTGCATCAAATGAGATAATTGACATATGTTACATATTGATGCAATGGATCTTACTTTAGGGGATTCCTAAAGTAATCAAAGAGTTGGAGTTGTAGATTAGTCACAAGCTAGATGATAGAAGAAGAAACTAAAAATTTTCATATTTGCATATTAAGATGGCAAGTCTTTAGCATTGTTGTCAAAGAGGGAGATATTATATAGAAAGGGAGAAATACAAAAAAAAAGAAACATGGAATATCTACTTAGAGGGAGATAGTGTACCTGATGGTTAAAAGACATACATCTACCTAGTAAGAGGGATATAGTGCTAAGGGAGATATAAGGATAGAGACAAATACTTCAAAATGAAGTGATCAAGAGAGAATAATAAAGATGAGTTAATTGTCTATTGATTAGAAGAGAATTTTGTAACCTATACAAACAATGAAAGCTAATAGAGGGAGATATTTCAAAATAAGGAATTATCTTCTTTTTGGTATTATTATTGGTACTGGTTATCCATCAATGCCAAAGAGGGAGATTGTTGAAATAGATGAGGAGTACTATCATTTATTTGGTTGATGAGGAGGATTTGATGAAATGAGATAATAAAATAACCTAGAGAAAAGGTTTAGTTATGGTATGTAAAAAGGAGTACAAAGATAAGTTAAACCAATAATGATATAGTGCATTGATTATTTACTTAAGGTTGCAAAGTTTGGATACACTGACAAAGTATAGAAGAAAAATTAAGAAGAATTGAGTTTGTCGAGCTTGATCAAGTGGACAGTAGGTGCTAAGATGAGTTAGTACAAGTTGAACAAAAAATTAGTTAGAGTTGAGAAAAGTCAAATTTTAGCATATGCCGAGTGATACTGTATAAGCTAAGTAAAGTTTAGTTGATGTTGAGAACCAAAAAACTTTAGTTCTTGCTAAGTGATTTAGTTTATGATGAGTGGAAGAGTACTATGTAAGCCAAGTGACAACATATTGATGCTAATTGCTAGTATTCATGCTAAATCATGAATTTGATGAATCTGAGCCGACTATTTTATTTTCTTGAATTTTGTAAAGCATGTGGAAGATAACTATGATGAGTTGGTGGCATAAAATTCATCGTAAACGATTTTGAGGAAAATTCAAAGAGAATTGAAGGAGAAGTTTCTATAAGGGACTAAAATGAAAAGGTGGTAGATTCATTCAATCCTACCTAATCCTACATAACCCTAAAATGGACGATAGATGATGAATGACAAAAGATCTTAATTTTCTATTTATAGAAATGGTTGGTCAGACATAACGTTAATCACTGTTGGAGAAACTAAGTTAGACAAGAGGTCTAAGGTATTGCTTCATCAAACACCAAACAAAAGAGACTGCTATTGGAAAGAAAAGCAAGAAGGCTTAAGAGTATGAATGCTTGAAGGGCAAAAAAGCTATTAGAGCTGAAGTGTTTGAAAGCCAAGCAGAATAGGGGAGTAAAAAAAAAGATCTATAATCTACAAGTCTGTTGTAAGTTGTTATCAGATCAAGCGTTATTGTTACTTTCTAATCATTGTACTAGTCTAGGATAAATCCTTTGGATTAAGGTTAACCTAACAATCATTTGTAAATATTTTAACCAAGTTACATTCCAAGTGAATAATCTAAAGTCCTCTAACAAGGCTCAATCCTAATAGGGTGATTGAAATCCTCTAACTAGGTCACATTTAACTATTTGTATTATAACCTTTACTAGAGTTGTCCTTTCATAGGGCATCACTTCAGAAGAGTGAGAATGAGTAGCATATTACTGGTGGTTTTCCCCAAATTGGGTTTTCACATAAAATTATTGTGTCAAATGTGTTATTGAATATGTTATGTTTCATACTTACATTTCTACAAAAGTTGATTTGAAGATAACCTACAAGTTTAAGTGATTGTATGATCTAATGGATACATGAATTATGAATATGTTTTATGGATATGGGTTCACTAAGTTATGAAAAGTATTATTTGTACATCTGGACCTTGGATAATTTATTCACCCCTCTCTCAATTATTGTAAAGAATTCCAATAGGTTCTAGAAGCATATGATGAAAGGAGAAGAAGGAATTAGCAATCTATCAAGGATTATTGCTATGTATGAAAAGAAACAAGGAGTACAAAAACTACTAGGTGAATCATCTCAAATGATGATTTCATCGTCACCGACTTCACCACCCCTTACTGTCCCAATCATTGAGTTTCCCTAGACTCCATTACACACTGGATAATCATTGAATGAAGAAATTAAGGAGGAAAATAATAATCTTAATACTACTCAGATAGAGGTGGTGCAGAGATATGAAGAAAAGGTGAGGGATACCATTTTACACTTGTATCTAGAATTGATACTAGATTACTTCACTATGAAATATCAAAACTTTTGGTTATTAGAAATTTCCTTAATGAAAATGAGGATGTGCTAAGGAAAATTTTATACAAGTGGGTTAACTAAGAAGAAGAGATGATCACCATATGTGACAATCATTGATGGTTCAATTGAAAAGACATGTGATCGAGTAATTTTTCAATTGAACCATCAATGACAGTCACATATGGTGAACTATTAATTTTTCACTTGATAGTTTCTATAGAGAAAGGTGAAATGTTATCTTTTCAAGTATGAGAATAAGAGTTTTAACTTTTTTCCGTCAACTTTTAGCAAGGATCACAATCTTAGAAATTTTAAGGAATGGGGTGAAGATTTGTATACCTTGTTGAGCAATAGAAGGAATGATATAATAAAAAATGATGATAATAATTTATTCATTGAAACTGTAAAGAAGACGGTAGAGGAAAGGAATTTTTGCAAATCTTACATTTTTGAGGTTAAACAATTGAAGAAAAAGTGGAAAGATGTTACTCACATAGAAAATAGAATTATTGGGTTTAATTGACCTAATGAAACTATTTATAATGAGTGCATAACAAGACATGTTTCTAAAATAGAAGATCCATGGGTGGCAATTGAAGATTGGCCGTAGGGCCAAGATGAAACATAAAAGGTTATAGAATCTACTGAGGAGGTTGCCCCTGAAGTTGAAAATGATAGCAAACCAATAATAAAAAGAGGCACGTAAGAAAAAATAGGAAAGAAGTAGTTATCTAAATAAGGTATCTTACTTTCGTGGATCACCTACTATAGATATGCCTACTTAACAAATTATAAAGCTACCTTTGAAATATGAAAGCTACCAACTAAATGTCTAGTAACTAATTTTTAAAGTTGTTAATAATGACATTTTGTCTCTTTTGTAACTATGTTTTGTATCCTATTATTAGGAGGCATGTGTCTATCACTCTCTCATGTCTAAAGCTTGTTTCAATCCTTTCTTATAAAAGGATTTCCAAGACTTGGATTGAGCATCCAAATCTTTGAGAAGGAATGTATGTTATATTCATGTCTTAGGATGATCCAAGTGTTATGTAGTAGAGTACATTTGGTTTGGTTATTTTTTGGAATGAAAGTTTAAAAGTTACAGGGTGTTCTTATTATTTAGAGTCAAATTTTTTTCACCAAAATTGACACTTAGATTGTATGATTTCAAGAAAATTAATAGAAATTGAGAAAATCCTAGTTATCCAATTCAGATATTATCTCTTTTTATGTTATCTTTCAATTTTTTATGAGATTTAATGAAAAGCACTTTGAATTTTATTTGCAATTCATTTCAAATTATATCTTGTTTCATATTTTTCTATTAATCAAAATGATTATTTAAATGCTTGATATGATTTAAGAGAGTTGAAAGTATCATGGGAAGACTTTGATAAACCCACAATAGTGGGTTACACTTTTTTGGAGGAAGAAATTCCTCCAACATCATGAAAGACAAATTTTTTTCCCAAAAACTTTTGATAGAAACTAATCATATAGTTTCAATAGAAACTATAAAGTTTTTGATTGAAACTAATTTAAAAAAGAAGAATGTTTCCTAAATAGTTTCGATTGAAACTAATTAAGAAAGAAAAATTCAACCTAAATTATTTTGATAGAAACTAAATAAAATAGTTTCGATTAAAACTATCTAAAAACTCTTGATAGAAAGTTAGTTTCTATCGAAACTATCAAACTAGATGCCTTTTACAAAGTCTATAATATTTTCTATTGTTTTCATGGCTTCTAGGCTCAATTTCTAGGTTCATATGGAGTACTAAAGACATGTCATTTTGCATGACACAAGTAATCAAAATGAGATTTCTAATGAATATAGTTTTGATACATTTTGAATTTTTTAAGTATACATTTTTTTTACTTTAATTGAATAGAGGTTCTTTAAAAAAAAAATTTATACATTGATTTCTCATCGAAAAATAGTAACTAAGTGAACAATTTTTTTTGAAAAATAACTACAATCTCCGTATTCGAATCCTCTTTCAATCAAAATTAAAATAAAATTGAAATTGGGTAAATATATAATAAGTTACATGTGTCAAAAGCCATATATGTCCAAATTCGTGTATGTCCAAATTAGTGTTAGGTCAACTTTAAACTCTGATAAAATATGAAATACTAAGGATAAAGACATCAAATCACCTCCATATTTTTGGTATGGATGTTAACAAACTAAATTCAAAAGAATCACATTGATATCAAATATAGAAAAAATTTATGTGTCAAAAGAAATGCCACTTTTTAAAAATCTGGATTTTGATAAGATACCAATTTTCATGGGAGAAAAATTATTTCAATCAAATGAATTTAAAAAATAAAATAGAATTAGAATCTACACACAAAATCCTAAAAGACTCTAATTTACTTTGTCTCAAATTCCTAAACGCGAAATGAAAATTTGCATCCAAACATGAAAGTTTTCTTGAAAATTCACAAGTCAGTGTTAGTTTAGCCAAAAAGGTGTAGCCCATTGAGAAGATAGATCTATTTTAGTGTGTCATATTTTGTGATAAATTGGCCCAAATAGATAAGCACCAATCATAAATAAATGTTGGGAATTTTGTAAAGTTACATAATATCCAAACTTATAAATCAATTGTTTAGTATCTTATGTTCAATTTATAGATCTATAAAGTTAGCATGTGCTTGATTTAGAGACATGTAGGGTATGAAAAATTAGTTATTTTTTGCATCCTTCATCTGGCATTTAAATTAGAAGAATCAAAGGAAAAAAATATTCTATATGAGAATTTATGGTAAATGTTGTCATAAAGGGAAGTAATAATAAATTCCAAGGTATACCCACTTGAATCTTGGAGAATTCAAAGGGAAAAGAATTTAAGAGTCTTGTCAATTGGTCATATTGGCTTTCATTAAGTTGTATGTCATGATCTTTAGCTAATTACTAGGTATTCACTACATTGTCAAAAGGTATTTAAAGTTCTGTCAAATTAGGAGCCAAGAAAAGGATCCTCAAGAAGTTCATGTTATGCATTAATTATCCATCTTGATGTTGGATAAGTTGTCAATTCCTAAATACTTAGATCCCTGAAGCCCTACTATTACTATTTTTATTAATGGGGTTCAAGTTCAAAATGATTTGGTTGACTTGGGAGCATCAATCAATGTCATGACAAGGGAGGTTCTATCTCACCTAAATATTATTGGCCTAAGAGAAACCCCCATAATCCATCACCTTGCTAATAGCTCTATTGTGAGACTTGATGGAATGGTTGAAGATGTAATGGTTGCAATACATTCTTAGGAATACCCATTGGATTATCTAATTTTATCCCCCAAATCTACTTTTGGTGGCTATCCTATCATTCTAGGAAGACCATGGCTAGCCACCCCTGATGCTTTTATAGCTTGTTGTTTTGGAAAAATGACAATATCTAATGGAGTGAACATGAAGAAATTAACCTTTTTTTTCTCTTTTTCAACCACTCTTACAAGATGATAAAGCCATATGGCCTGAGTTAGGTGACAATGAACTAGAAACTAACTCAATCATCCAATTTATAGTAATTAATAGAAATCCATTCATGGTCTCATGGGAAGATGATGATATCATTATAACCACCTTATCCAATGAGTATGGTTCTGACTTTTCATTATGTCAAGATAAACATTGTTACTTAGAAAAAATTATTCCACCACCAAATGCATCTAAGCTTTCTGAGGCATCTCAATTTCTTCATACATTTCTACCTCGTGAGATTCACTCACATACTTTTTTTTCTGAAGTAGCCATGTTATAAAATGTGTTAAAAGTTGAAGTTAGTTGAGGGAAGGAATTGAATGTTAGCAAAAGTATTTCTCCAATTCACCAATAGAGTCTTCTTAGGTTACTATAGGACATCAACAAGAATTTGCATGGGACTATACAGACATGAAATTCCTTGATCCTAAACTCTATACCCATGGGATCTATATAAGTCCAAAGAGAAAACTTGTTAGACAACTACAAAGAATAAATAATCTAGTTTAAAAAAAATAGTAAAAGCTGAATTGCAAAAGTTGTTAAATGTAGGTTTCATTTATCCAATTTCTAATAGTCAATGGGTTTTTGATTTGGTTATATTACCCAATAAGGGGGGTAAATGGAGAGTCTGTGTGGATTATAAGGAATTAAACTCAACAAATAAGAAGCATCATTTTTCCTTTGCTTTCATTGATCAAGTTCTTGATATCTTGCCTAGTAAGAAGTATTTTTCCTTTTTAGATGGGTTTAATTGTTATAATTAGATAAAGATAACACCTGAGGATCAAGCCAAGACCACTTTCACCTATCCTTGGGGAACATTTTCCTATTAAGTTCTACCTTTTGGTCTATGTAATGCACCTGCCACTTTTCAAAGAGTTGTGATTAGTATATTTTCTAACACATCCACTGATTGTATGGAAATTTACATGGATTAGTGCATATGGGTCCACCCTTGAAGAGACACAAAATAACTTAGAGAAGATTCTGAAAAGATGTCAAGAATATAATATTTCTTGAAATAGTGAAAAATGTTATATATGATGATGGAAATAGTTTTTTTGAGGTTCTATATTTCCTTTGTGGGTATTCAAGTTGATCTAGCTAAGAACATAATCAACACATTTCCAACCCTTGGAAAGGAAAACTATGTTAAAATCTCCTTGGAAATGGTAGTTTTTGATAAGAAAAATAGGTTTTAGAGGGATCCTGAAACCCAAAAGTTAATACATATCAAAAGGCTATTAATAAGCATCAAAAGCCCAACCATAGTCTAAACATATCAAAAGTCTGATAATAAGCAACAAAAGCCTAGCCACAGTACTACAACTAAGCAAAAGATTAGATCAACAGTTAGGTAGAAAGCCAAAAACCAAAAATTATAGTAACCAGACAGTCCAAAAAGTAGGAAATGAAAAATAAATGAAAAACCTTTGTTACTCCACCTTTCTTTCTAGCTCATGCATCATTTTCACCACTTCATAGGCTTTTTGGATCTCCTCAGCCATATGCTCCTGCTTCTTCTAACTCATCTAATCCAAGTTTCTAAAGTTAATGTTTGTAGTCATGTCCTCATCCATCCTATCTTTGGATCTGTCCTTCTCCTCACCATCCTCCAGGAAGCCCCTATCTTTAATTTTTTTTGGTAAGAGAAGATATATATATATATTCATTAAGAGAATTCAAAATTGAAATCATCTAGTTTGGGAAATTATGATTTTAATTTTCTAGATTCTGAATTCTTTTTTACACCAATCTAAGGCCATCCCCTAATGCGTCAAATTTCCATTTTCTAACTTCTTTCCTTGGTTTTCCAACTGACCCACTCTTTCTTTGACCTCCTCTAGTTCATGGTAGAACCATTTAATTGACATAAAATTGTCAATCATACTATTTCTAGCATTATTTATCAAATTCATGCCAATTTCCCTTGCATTATCAATAATAGCCATAAGGGCCAGATAATTGAGTTCCTCCATCTGGAGCTTTCCCTCTTTACCTTCAAGAATCTAGGGATTCATGATTTCTCTCATGATTTCCATTTTTTATGTCCTCACGTTGAAATTTTTCCAGGTAATATGCCTATAATTTATAACCGCCTCTCCAGTCTCATCCTCTATCTTCTCCTTGTCATGTTCCCGAGGAGGCAAAATTGGGGAAAGAGGAATGGCTGTAATCTCTAGCCCAGGATCCATTTTCCCCTCTAGGGTCATGTCCTCCTCCTTAGACCTCCTCTATTTTTTTTGCTACCAACTCCTCCTTGGACATGCTAGTTACTATAAGAGATTCATTAAATATTTTGGTCAAATTGAAACTCCATTGTATAATATCTTAAAAAAGGATTCTATTTTTTCATGGAATTCTAAGTGTGACAAATCATTTCAAAAGTTAAAGGAAGTATTGATGACAACACACGTGTTGAGAGGTTATAACTGAAGCATACCATTCCATATCCATACTGATGCTTTACATTATGCTATAGGAGTTGTGTTCAATTATACTGTCACTACGGAGGAATTAGTTGCAGTGATCTATGCTCTTAATAAGTTTAGACACTACATAACTAGTTATGAAATATTTGTGCATACAAATAAATCTGCTATAAAATATTTGATGAATAAGCCTTCTATTTTTGGAAGATTGGCTTGCTGGTTTCTACTCATGCAATAATTTGATTCCACCATATAGACAAGCTAGGGAAAACTAATATATTAGCTAATTTTCTTTCTTTCTTACATGTTCTAGAAGATACTATAATAATTAATGATAGCTATTTAGATGAACACTTGTTCTCTATATCAACTCAACACCCATGGTATACTAATATTGCAAGTTATCTTACTATAGGAAGAATACCAACTCAATTTTCTTTGAAAGAGAGAATATTGTTAGAAAAGAAAAATTCCAACTTTTTTTGGATTATTGGGTGTATGTTTTATACAGGACTTGATCAAGTAATGTGTAGATGCATAAGGGGAGATGAAACATATGACATCCTTCAAGCATGTCATGATGAACCATTTGGATGGCACTTTGCAGTGAAGAGGAAAATATTCAAAATATTGAAAATAGGTTACTACAGGTCAACTCTACATAAGAATGTAGAAAAGCATAATAAAAAGAGTGACCGATGCCAAATAATGGGAAGACCAACCAAATATGATGAAATGCATCACATCCATAGCATAAAGTAAATAATACATAACACAATAAATTTGGTTACCTAGAAACCCTCCAATGAAAAGGCAAAACTGGGGTGGGGATGAAACTCATAAATCTTCGCTACTATTGTTGTAAACTGTGTCCTATTATGGCTACAATGTGTTTGATCATAATCTATGATCTAACCTATGAGAGGTCAACCTTGTTAAAGGCTTATAAAGACTATTAGGTCTCACCTTGTTATAGGATTTAAACTTACAATAAAGAAAGCACTCAGTTAAGAGATTTACAATAGCCTGTTAGGACTACTCAGTTACGAGATTTTCTTTGTATCACCTATTAGAATGAGTCAACACCATTATCCTTCAGTTAGCACCTTTCTACTTGATGTAAGATCTTTTTATTACTATTTAAATCTTAATCCTTCTCATTAGATATGTCTCCTTTATCCTTTCACTTCTTTGCTCTATTCTTCTCAAAATATTTTTGTTGGAATTACAATAGGAAATGTAAACTTCTGAGAGGGGGGGGAGAAGGGTGAATCAATAGTTTAAACATTGAACCTTAAAACATTCACCACACATCCATCTCATACATTCTCTAAGTAAACTGAAATACCATGTAAAGCATGTACATCTAAATCATGTAAACAAGTAAACACATATGACACCATATATGATTACCTAGAAATCCTTCAATGAGAAGGTAAAATATGGGTGTGGATGACACCCAAAAATCTTCAGTACTAGAGTAATAAAGTGTATCCAATGAAGGTTACAATATTTTGATCATGAGACATGATCTACCCTATGAAAGGTTTGACCTGTTAAAGGATTACAATGACTGTTAGATCTCACCCTGTTAAAGGTGTTAAGTGATTTCAATATAGCCTATTACGACTACTCTATTAAGAAATTTAATTTATTCACTTGTTTAAATGATTCAACAATGATCATGCGGTTACCACTTGATTGCCTAATGATATATCACCTCTACACTGATGTATTCTTGATTCTTTTGATCAAATGTCTCATTGTTCTATACTATTTCTTTCCTCTATTATCCTCTAATTGATTCTATAATGTAATATTAGTTCATAACTCCTTAGCTACCATGAATACTCTATTTTTGCAAACTTCTATCTTTGCTCCCTTCACACACCTTCTTTGCAACATATATAGTTTAGGGTTTGTCCTCCTTCAGAAGACTTCAGTGACTTAGGGTTATGTATGAATCAATGGTTGTGATTCATCCATTTTGCTACTTATCCTTCCCTTTTTCTACTTGGATACATGCAATTCATTGGGAATCCAAATTAGGATTCATCCTTATCTCCAAATATTGTAATTCAATCTTTAAGTTGGCTCAAAAATAGTTTACATAGTTGTTTGTGTCATTACAAACAACTATAAAAAAATTTCCTTACTTGGTATTTGAAGTCTCTGATGCTCATCATATACTGTTCTCTATACTCTTACTCAACATCTATACCACTTGACATGCACTGCTTACTTAGCTCCTAAATTATTGGGCATATACTGTCCACTTGGAACTTGAGTGACTCAGCACATGAGTGGCCTAACACTCACTATGGAATCAACATGCTCTATTATATACATGTTGTTCTCAACATGTACTACTAATTTGGCATGAACTGAGTAAATTACTAAAATGTGTAGACACTCACTTGTCAAAACCAATTTGAGATAAACAATCTCCCCCTTTGACATGAGTGTCAAAAACACTTGGTCATGTATTAATATCCTTATTCTTAAGAGAATAACATATCTCTTATTTGGCTTGTATATAAAACTTCAAAATTTCAAAATTTTGTAACTTGTACCTCAAAATTTTATAACTCCCCCTAAGTTGATAGGTCTATTCTATATTCAAAATGATGTACTACTTCTAAGTATATGTGCCTCAATTGATTGTCTTTGAAACTGATGCTCTTTGAAATTGGTGTTGTTTGTGCTTGCTCCCCCTTAGCTTATTCTATCTTTTCTCTATCCCTTCTCTTACTCTATACTATCATTCGTATTCATATTTTTCTCTATCTCCTTTTTAATCTTCCCAAAATTTTATATTTCCCCAAATTCTATATCTCCCCCAAAATCTATATATCTCTCCCTTTTTGAAACTTATGTCAATGGGCTTATACATTGATTGTGTGTTTGTCCAAGAAAGATTTATGGACATCTAGGATAATTTTGAGAGCTGCATCCCAATTTTCACATGCCACATCCAAAGATTTGATTTGGATAGCTAGCTCAACAGTAAGGTGGACTAGACCATCTAATGTTGAAAGATTTGGGTCTTTCTTAATTAAGTGTTTCAATATAGCCTAATTCCTTGTGCAAAATCTCGATGTGTGGGGTTAATGTTGTTTGGATGCTAATTAGTTTATCCCTTATATTAGCTTCATCTACTAATAATGCAACTAACTCACTCTGGGTTTGTAGCAAATTTTTCAAGCGCTTCTCACTTTGAGCTGGTGTCATAGGCAATTTTGCAATTAATACATTAATTTGACTTTCAAAACTCAAAATGTGACTTCTTGTCTCTTGTGTAAAGAGTGTTGGATTGTAAAATTTAGTGTATAGTGAGAAGATATTCTCAAGTACCTTCATCACACTTTCTACCTTTGTTGCCAATGCAACTTGTGTGAGTGTTGTATCACCTGATATTTTCTTATTTACTTTTCTTTGGAATTTCTTTTCTAACCATTCTAATGATTTTGCATTTGTGTCTAGGTATACATCACTAACCTTCTCCACTATATTTGTCAGTTGTTCAATGAGTGGCTTGGTTTCATCTAGTGTTGGGAGGTTAAATACATCTAAAAAGATGTCTTTGATATCCTACAATCCTTGCTTCTTCCTATGCTCCCTTCTGAGCATTTCTTGATGCTTCTTTATGGCTAGGGCTTCTTGGAGTATGCCCATCTGCTCAATTGTCATTGTGTCAAAGTCATACTTTAGTAACAAAATCTCTTAATCAAGGTTTACATCTCCATATTGTATCACTTATTCAACCTTTATTGAGCTTAGACTCAGTAGTAAGATTTGCAATGGTGTTGCATCTATGCTTGACTTATGAAGAGTGTGACTAAAAGGAGTGCTAGTTTCTAGTAAAGTTAGTAGTGCTTGAATGGCTGCTTAGTCCTTCATCTTTTTTGTCAACTCAGTCTCTTGAGGATTGTCCTTTACTTCCACAATGCCCTATGATGCACCTTGTACTTGTGCTAGAGGTGCAAATAAGATTAACTAACCTATTTCACTCTATGTTTCTCTAGTGGCTTTGGTTTCTACTATGTCTTTTCCAACTCTATCAACCTTTTTTGATGTAGCTTCAGGTATTTAATCTAAAGGTTGTATGTTAGTGACTTGAGGGGTGATAGTAGGTGGTTCTTGTGTATTCACCTCTTCCCTTATAGTTTTAGTCATTATTTTCTGTATCTCATCTACACTCACCAATACCGGATTATCACATAATTTGGCCTATAGTGTAGATTGATCAAGTATCTTTATTAGATCTTCCTTTGTAAGGGGATTGATGTTTTGAGCTGTGAGATCAAAAACATCCTTTACTATCATTGTGTCAGTATTTACACTTGTTACATGTTGAGGGTTGACATTAGGCAATTGTGTATCTTGTAGACTCTATTCTTATTGTTTTCCTACCTCAATTGTTGCCTTGTCATCTACTTTCATTTCTATATCTCCCTTAATAATTTCTTCATTTTTGTTATCTTCTTCATCATATTTCACTTCAATAGGCTCTTGTTCACTTGCCTTTACTGTAGCAAGTCTATAAGTTATCTGTTGGAATAATGATACATTTTTCATTAGTTACAACACTTATTTGATTCTGAATGCTTACCGAGTTCATCACTTAGTTTACAGTTCATACCGAGCATTCGTTGGTTACCAAGTATGTTTAGCAGTGTTTACCAAGTCAGAAAGGTAAACAAAGGTTTTAGTGTTTACCAAGTCAAAAAGGTAAATGAAGGTTTAGTGTTTACCAAGTCAGAAAGGTAAACGAAGGTTTTAGTGTTTACCGAGTCAGAAAGGTAAACGAAGGTTTAGTGTTTACCGAGTCAGAAAGGTAAACAAAGGTTTTGGTGTTTACTGAGTCAAGAAGGTAAACGAAGGTTTTAATGTTTACCGAGTCAGAAAGGTAAAAAAAAGGATTTATTGTTTATCGAGTCAAGAAGGTAAATGAAGGTTTCAATGATTACCAAGATAGAAAGGTAAAAGAAGTATTCAGTGCTTACCGAGTGAATCGAAGGAGTTAGTTTCTACCGAGTGAAACAATGTTTACCGAGTCACCAGTGGTTACCAAGTTCCAAGCTACTCAGAGTGATTAGTATGGACCGAGCCCCTACCTCTACCGAGTGCATGATGATGCCAAGTAATGTAGTGGATGCCGTGTGTCAGAAGGTCACCGAGTGAGTTTGAGGAACCTGAGTTTTCTACTATCTGGCCGACTCAGTAATGTTTTGTCCACTTGTGTTTGGCCGACCTTGTTGCTGTAAATATTGGAATGGTATATATGTAATGTATTGTGCCATTTGCAATATAAGAATAGAAGAAATTAAGAAGAGAAGAAACAGTGTAGTAAGAGCAAATTAAAAGAGAATCAACAGCGGAGTATTCAACAAGGTTATCAAGGAGCAGCAAAGATATATCCATCACATCAAGTGATCAGTACATAAGATCTAATCAGCAAACCAGTTGCAACCAGATCCACTGCTTCATCCTAATAGGTGAATCAGTTTTGTAAATCCTTTAACAGGGTAGACTTAATAGTCTTTTGTAAATCTCCTAACAGAGTGCATACTTCATTGTATGTTTGTAAATCCTCTAACAAGGTGGATCTAGCAGTCCTACTTGCTCCTAATAGGGCAGATCACCAGAAGTGATCATTGTAAGCCTTAACCAGCCAACTTTATACTGCAGTATTAAAGTTTTGTGGGCATCATCCCCACCCCAGTTTTACTTTCAATTTGAAAGGTTTCTGGGTCACCAAATCAGTGTGTTAATCTTTTCATGCATACAGTAAAGTAGATAAATGAAAGGTGAATTTGTTATTATGCTGAATTGGTTTAAATTTTAAAGCTTACTGATTCACCCCTCCCCTCTCAGTAACATTGTTAGACCTGAATATTTTCAACAATTGGTATCAGAGCTTTGTGGTTCTCAGGACAGAGCTTGACAGCTTGAGCAAAGATCAAGGACAATGGAGATATTCAGACTTGAAAAAACTATTGAGAATGAGAAGCTAGATTTGGAGATGGCCATGGTTCAACTCAAAGAAGCAAAGGAACATCTTTCTCAATCCCTAAAAAGAAGAAAGGAACTTGCAAGACAAATAAATGACCATTTTTATGTTGAAGAAAGGATTGAAGATTTGTTACCATCAAGTAATTCAGAAGAAGCTGAAAAAGCAATCAAAGAACTTTTAGAAAAGAATGGATCTCTGCAAGAAGAGGTAAGAAAGCTTAAAAGAGAGCAAGAAATACTGTCAATCAGGCTATGTGAAGTTTTGGAACAAAGAAACAAAGCACAAGAAGAATTGGAAGATAGAAGTCATGAAACTCAAAATCAATCCCTTGAACATGAAGATCTAGCAAATCAACTATCCAATGCAAATGAAGAAATCAGGATTCTTAGAGCACAAAATGAAAGTCTACAAAATGACTTAAGAACTGAGAGACAAACCAATGAAAGCTTGGAAAATGATCTAAAAATTGAAAAACAAGTCAATGAAAGGATGATGAAATCTCAAGCAGATATGAATCAATTGAATCAACAAAATGAGCATAATTTTTATAAACAAAAGGGTAAAGCTGGTCTTGGATACAAGGAAGAAGGTGAATCCTCAAAACAAGGTGAACAAAGGAATACAAGACCCACTTGTAATCACTGTGGCAAGTTAGGTCATACATCAAAAAAATGCTGGAGCAATGGGAAAGCAAAATTCAATGAAAAATGCTTCAACTGCAATCAGCATGGTCACAAGGCAAATGAGTGTAAAGAAAAACCAAAATTTGAGGGCAATTGTCACAAATGCAAAAAGCGTGGTCATAAGGCATTCCAGTGCAAATCCAAATCATTCAATCCAGCTGAACAACTTGTCAAAGCTATATTCAGATGGGACTACAACACCTGGTGCAGATGTCACTATTGTGGAGAATATGGACATACTGGCATAAATTGTGCTAGACATCACCTAAGGAAGAAGGACACTACTGTAAGGTGCTATACATGTATAGAACTTGGTCATATAGCCAAGAATTGCAGGAATATAGAAAAGGTTGAAGATGAAAAGAAAACTAGAGCTGATAATATTCGAAAGTAAATGAACCAGTGGATCCCAAGTTGCCTGCATTTGGAACCTATGAAGAGGCTAAGGTTAGAATAGAGCTTGAAATCAAGCTTCCTCAAGCAATCTCTAAAGGTAGGAGAAAGATAGAAAAGCTAAAAGCTGATACTGGACCTCTTATGATAACAGACAGGAGAGGAGGAGATGAAGAAAAGGAAGAAGAAAAAGAAGAGCCTCAACAAAAGAAAGGTAAGGTGACTATCACCAAACCTACAAAGCAAACCACTGCAGTATTCTCCAGGAGAACAAGACAGGGAAAGAAGGAACCTGTATTTGTTAAGCCTCCACTCACCTTTGAAGCAAGACTAAAGCAATTAGATGAAGGAGGTAGCTTCACAAACTTCAAAGCATTAAAGTTCAAAACCAGAACAGAATAGGAGAAAATGCAGATTAAGGATCTGGTACTAAAAAAAATGGGTAAATGGAAATACTCCCTGGACCAGATAGCCTCTCAGATCTCCAAAGAGCTATTGAAAAGATTGCAACCAAGATGGGAAGCTGCAACCAAGACTGTCAAAGACATTTATGAGTAGACCCTGAGGAATCTCCTTCCAAGTCTCTCTAATGCTGAAGTGAAGAAATCACTAAAAGATCACGAAGGTAATATGATGATTAGATTCCACACTTTTTTGATACTTGTCAAAGACATTGAGCATGTAGTAAATGATGCAACAAACATGTGGAAAAATATCTATCATCTACACAAACCCAGTGAGGATACTGTTGAAATCACGAACAATGACAGCAGTGATGATAATGATGATGATGATGATGAGGGTGATGACATTGAAGACATACCAGAAGACCTGTAATCATTAATGTTAGAAATTGAAGAAGAAGCTAGAAAAGAAATTGAGGAAGAAGAAGCCTCCCTTCCTCACTCTCCACCAAAGATTTTAACTACTATGGAGATAGGATCTTCAAGCAAAATTGTGAGCACAACAGAAACATTCATTGCTCAATTTCCTCCAGTCTCCTCTCAGCTCCAGGTTTCTGCAATACAAGTGCCAAGCACTTCATCTACCAAGCTAGCGGTCACTTCTTCAGTTACCGAGCTTCCAAACACATCATCAGCCACCGAGTCATCTACTGTAGTAGCTACTTCACCGAGTGTATCTCTTCTACCTGCAGCTTGTACAGTAAGTCTTCCAAGTTTCATATCAATTTTATCTTCCTCAGCCACATTGGCCCCAATTTTTACTCCAGTCAGTTCTCCAATTGTAAAAATACCAGTATGTACATCATTTTTGACTAGCACATCATTTTTGGGAAGTATATCAAGTATTGATACAGCCAGCACTTCTCTTAGTTTTCCTTTAGTTGGTCCCATTCCAGTTTTGACAGCCAGTCCAGCATCATCAACTATTGTTTCAATTTCAAAGGGCAAAGGTGCAGTCACTGCAGAAAAACCAAAGAGATACATGTTTTCCAGTAAGGCAGTAGATGAAGAAATAGATCTGGATAAGGACATTGTCATTCCTAAGATAGATCTAGATACTACATCAGTTGATGAAATGAGAATGATCAGTCAGCTATTAGAGCAAAAGGCACGGCAAAAATAGCTCAGGCATGAAAGAGACCAGGAATATAGCATTATTGAAAGTGCTAAAAATATAATAACAGAGGCTATAGGTGTTGAAGTAGATTCTACTCAACAAATTTTGATTCAGTTGGAAGAGGCTGTATATAAATTCAATGAAGATACCTCCGGCCAAGAAAAATTGATTGAAAAGGCAGAGAAGAAATTTGACAATAAGGTGCTTGAGCACATTGCTCAGCATATTGCATTAAAATAGGTAGAATTGTCTACAATTCTGAGTAATTTTGAGAATTCTTTTAATAATGTAACTTCACTTTTTGGCAAACTTTGTGATGTTACCGAGTATACCAAAGATATCAAAGAAAAGTTGAATAAAATTGATGAGGACATGAAGGTTAGTGCCCAAATGCTGCAATCTGACCATAGTGCAAGTTCATCCCATCATCATAAAGTAAGATTTTTGTCAGAGAAATAGGCAGAATTTCTGAGAGAGGAAGCAAGGATCAGGTCTACTCTGATTGACATCCAGAATATGATCCTTCCTGTCATGAACACAATGCAGAAGCACATTGCATATTCAAAAACATTGATCCATGACAATAATTTCTCTATTGCAGACCATGTGATTGAACTTTCTGCAAAAGTTCAAGTAGCTCTCTAAACATGTAAAATCCTGCAAGATAATTGGGATAAAACTCTACAACTAATTCTTCAGGTACATTCTGAGTTTATCACACATTTTGGTGTCTCCATGTAAATACATTCTTTATTCTTTGGCATTATTGTCAAAAAGGGGGAGAAAGTAAAATATAGAGAAAAATTAGACACAAAACGGGAGACGGTAATAAAGTAATAAACAATAAAGTCATATAACTCATGTAAAAACCTTGTGTATATTGTATGGGGGAGTTATATGTAAGGTAGCCCATGTATATTCAGCACAACAGAATCAAATCAGTTTTGTCAGATCTTGTATATAAATTTTGGCTCATAAGTGTTTTTGTCACTAATGCCAAAGGGGGAGATTGTTGGAATAATGATACATTTGTCATTAGTTACAACACTTATTTGATTCTGAATGCTTACCGAGTTCATCACTCAGTTTATAGTTCATACCGAGCATTCGTTGGTTACCAAGTATGTTCAACAGTGTTTACCAAGTCAGAAAGGTAAACAAAGGTTTTAGTGTTTACCGAGTCAAAAAGGTAAACAAAGGTTTAGTGTTTCCTGAGTCAGAAAGGTAAATGAAAGTTTTAGTGTTTACCGAGTCAGAAAGGTAAACGAAGGTTTAGTGTTTACCGAGTCAGAAAGGTAAATGAAGGTTTTGGTGTTTACCGAGTCAAGAAGGTAAACGAAGGTTTTAATGTTTACCGAGTTAGAAAGGTAAACGAAGGATTTATTATTTACCAAGTCAAGAAGGTAAATGAAGGTTTCAGTGATTACCAAGACAGAAAGGTAAAAGAAGTATTCAGTGCTTACCGAGTGAATCGATGGAGTTAGTTTCTACCGAGTGACACAATGTTTACCGAGTCACCAGTGGTTACCAAGTTCCAAGCTACTCAGAGTGATTAGTATGGACCGAGCCCCTACCTCTACCGAGTGCATGATGATGCCAAGTAATGTAGTAGATGCCGTGTTTCAGAAGGTCACCGAGAGAGTTTGAGGAACCTGAGTTTTCTACTATCTGGCCGACTCAGTAATGTTTTGTCCACTTGTGTTTGGCCGACCTTATTGCTGTAAATATTGGAATGGTATATATGTAATGTATTGTGCCATTTGAAATATAAGAATAGAAGAAATAGTGTAGTAAGAGAAAATTAAAAGAGAATCAGCAGCGGAGTATTCAACAACGTTATCAAGGAGCAGCAAAGATATATCCATCACATCAAGTGATCAGTACATAAGATCTAATCAGAAAACTAGTTGCAACCAGATCCACTGCTTCATCCTAACAGGTGAATCAGTTTTGTAAATCCTTTAACAGGGTAGACTTAACAGTATTTTGTAAATCTCCTAACAGAGTGCATACTTCATTGTATGTTTGTAAATCCTCTAACAAGGTGGATCTAGCAGTCCTACTTGCTCTTAACAGGGCAGATCACCAGAAGTGATCATTGTAAGCCTTAACCGGCCAACTTTATATTGCAGTATTAAAGTTTTGTGGGCATCATCCCCACCCCAGTTTTACTTTCAATTTGAAAGGTTTCTGGGTCACCAAGTCAGTGTGTTAATCTTTTCATGCATACAGTAAAGTAGATAAATGAATGGTGAATTTTTTATTATGCTGAATTGGTTTAAATTTTAAAACTTACTGATTCACCCCTCCCCTCTCAATAACATTGTTAGACCTAAATATTTTCAACAATCTTCCACATCTAAGTAGACTTTTGAACTACATCTTCAATATTGCTTTGTAGTATGCCAAAGGCTCTATATTTAGGTACAAACCTAACAATACATTTCTTTATAGCCTTAGCAATTTTTGAATTACTAAGTTTAGCATCACTTGTGCAAGTGAAGTCTCCGTTATTTGTCTTTCCAAGTTCAAGAAATAGTGCCATTTTTGCTCAACTCTCTCATATAAAATTTTAGGCATTGAGTTGGAAATTTCTAGTGGGGCTTTCTTAAAATTTTCCATCATGGCATATATACCTTCCTCCACTTGATTTTTCTCAACTTTACTATGATAATCAAAATCAACATGAGTAAATCCTGTCAAATTTGCATTATTCTTGACATTTTTGCATAAATTTTCTAACTTTGATAGAGGATTGTGACTCACCGCTTTGGATTGGTTATTGTCATCTAATTTTGTTTTCTCCTCATCAGATTCATCTTGTGTAATGTACTTTCACTTGGTCTTTTTTTCACTTCACCTCCTTGTTCTATAGGTTTTGTCTTTTCTTTTGTCTTTAGTATAGTGACACATGCACTAGCCCTTGTAGTAGGTGCTATAGATTTGGGTTGACTTGACTTAGTGACCTTCTTGGCTTTTGTCACTAGTTGTGGCTTGGCCTTCCTCCTCTTTTCATCAGTGGGTGTAGGTGCTTCCTTGGCTTCTTCTCCCTTGGCACCTTCAACAACTTTTGTCTCCTCCTCTGGCTAATTTTTACCCATTCCTTGAGTTAATACAAGTGGTGCTTGTGTTTGCATGTCTTCTCCCTCTTCTTCCTCTTCTTAGTCGACACCTTCACCATATTTAGCTTTAATTTCTTCACCAACTTCTCCTTTTTCTTAATAATAGAGGTATTCTTCAGTTCCATAGTGATTTTGGTTTTAGCTATTTCATAGTTTCCAAATGCTTTTGCATTTTTATCAATGTCTTCTGCAAGTAAAGCTATAATAGTTACAGAGGCCTTATCTACATTGACTTCATATCCTAATGGCCTTAGCCATCTTACTCTTGGAGTTGCTACTTGAACAAAAGTATAATTAGAATCCACTAGAAAGAAAACATCATCATAATGTTTCTCCACTAAGGATACTAGTGTTCTTAATCTTTTCTTCATTGATTGCTTAAAGTCCTCAAAATAGTTTGTCATAATTTACTCAAAGTTCTCTCCCATTTTTTCAATGAACTCACTAATCTGTACTGGCACTAACTTGTCAATTTTCAATGAAATTGTGCCAAATGTTTGAAAAGTGTTTTGAACATAAAAGAAAATGCATATCAAAATAGAACCAAATTTACATTGTGCACTCTTTTTCTTCCTTATTGCTCCTAGATTCTCAATCACTTGCTATAGTTGTAATTCTGCAAGATCATATGTGTGATCTTTATTGAAAATTTTATAACCAACATCTATTGCAATATAGGGTACACTATTCCATCTACTAGATTGGTAAAACTTATGTGAAATAACTCGTACTGTAAAGTCTATCAAAGAATCTATAATGGTATCAATTATCATTCCTCTCTTATTCCATACAGGTCCAATATTTTTCTCAGTAACCTCTTTTGAGTCATTTCTTAGAGTCTTAGGCTGATCTAGAGTTGGATACCCTATTCCCCTATGGATTATCCTTTTGGTTATCTTGATGGGTCCATTATCTAACCAAAGTGAATTGTCATGAATTTTGCTTAAATCTATTCAGTTTTGAACATATTGGGGAAATCTAGGGCATGAGTTCCCTTTCTTTTCTACAAATTTGTATTCTTCTCTTAACACACCATTCTCACAAATGTTGTCATATGCTTGCCTAATCTCCATAGCACCTATACTTCCAAGTTTATAGTTGTAGTATTTCCTAACATCTTGCACCATTAAAAAATTCAGCGGTATCATGGATAATGCATCGGAGGGGTCTTGTTTATAAGAAATTTTTGGTATGGTTTTGAATATTGGTTGCTTGACCTCATTACTAACCAGTTGAACATTCAAAACTTTTTTTCCTTGACATTCTTTGAACTAGATGCCATTGTGTAAAACTAGGGTTTACAAAAATATAAATAGCATAACTTGATACTTGAAAAATACCTTGCAAGATCTAATGAAATGATGTAGAATCACTACTAAAATCTTCTGCAATCACTTTGGATGAGTTTTCTAATCACCTTATACTCTCCTTGTTCTTTCTTGATTTTGAAATGATGTGAAATGAGTTGAAAATTGATCAAATACCCTTTGAAGTTCTGCAATAAATACTGAGTGCTTACACAACTATAAGGTCAACATAAACCAATTTTAGGTTCACTCAACTTTTTTTATTATCTCATTTGTTTGGAAACCATTATGACCTTGACATCAACTAGCTAGTCTATTAGCTCAGAATCTTCTAGCATTCCACTCAACAGTCATAGGAAACATTTCATGCTCGACAATAACATGAAAACTTAAACATTTTCTTGGATTCCTAATAACATCTTGCATCTTTATTCATGCTTATATAATCTTTTGAGTACTATGTCCTTTTAGAATTGATGTATAATATAACCTTTAAATATCAGTCCCAGATACCTCTTGATTGCTTAGTTTGATGAGGTGTGATCACCTGACCCTTTTGGTGAAGTAATTCCTTCTCCATTTGATGTGTTGCAACCATCCTTTTTCTTTCATGTCTTGTTGATCCCATCTTTGATATTTTCAACATCTACCTTGCCTTTTCCTTTATCAAATTCACAACTTGGTGCCTTTGACCTTGTTGGATAGTAGCGAATGATGTGACCAATGTTCAAACAAATAAAACATGTGGTTTGAGTCAACCACCTTTTATAGTAACCTCTGAAGTGTGTCCTAACACAATTTTTAGGAACATGTCCATATTCTTGACAATAATGATAGCTATATCATGTATTATAATCCCTATTGTAAGAGTTTCCATTTTTCCTTATCTTTATTTTTCTGTCTGATGATCACATGGGTTTAGATCTAAACTCAAAAGCTCCATGTCCATACTTTTGATAGTTATAAACAATATTCTTCAAATCTTTCTGTGTGCATGGTTTTTGTTTTGCATTCATTTGCTTGATGTCCTTGTTTGTTATACTTATGGTAGTGAACCATGCTCTTATGCTTGACATTCTGATTTATAGTCTTGCTCCTACATAAATTAGTAGTATGTCCTTTCTTATCACAATGATGACAAGTAGGTTTAGAGTTCTTACCTTTGTTGTTCCTTTCTTCAACACTTTTGGATGATTCTCCTTCTTTAGTACTTGTGTATCCAAGTCCAATGTATTATTATCAAATTTAGTGGATCTAAATAATTGCTCAAAGTATTTGATGACTTCGTTTGGTTTGTTGAAACTTTTAGTAAATTCCTTTTCCCTTTTTAGGTCGCTCTTTAATTGCTCATTCTATAGTTTCAATGTTCTTATGTCAATGTCCTTGACATTCAATTCATAGTTGGCTTTCATCATTTGACTTAGAGTATCCAATTGCATGTTGGAAATTTTGGTTAGCTCTAATGACTTCTTTTCTAGTCTGTTTGTCAAAATTATTTTCTAATATTCAATCATGGCTTTATTTTCTATAGATTTCTTTTTCTATTTAGTCACCTCACATAGTAGTATGGCTTGTGTTTCTTGCTCTAACTTGAGATTTTTTATTTCCTTAGCTTGGGATCTATTCTTTTCCATTAGATCTGTAAGTACTACATCAAATTCATTAGAGTTTTGATTAGAAAATAGCTTAGTAGTGTTTATCTCTCTATATTGTTTGTCATTCTCCTCAATAAAAATTTCCTTCCTTCTCTTCAAAGATTTCTTTAGTTCTTCTCTTGCTTCATCCAGTTGATGTTAAATGAGTTGTATTTCAATTCCCTGATTCTCATTGATCTTTCCCAACTTGTAGACTTCCATTTTCAAGATCTTTCCTCAAAGCTACAAAGATTTTCTTTCAAAGAACTAGGCTCTGATACCAATTGTTGGAATTATAATAGGAAAGGTAAAATTCTGAGTGGGGTGGGGGGGTGTGAATCAGTAGTTTAAACCTTGACCTTAAAACATTTACCACACATCCATCTCATACATTCACTAAGTAAACTAAAATACCATGTAGAGGATGTATATCTAAATCATGTAAACAAGTAAACATATATGACACCATATGTTTACGTAGAAATCCTCCAATGAGAAAGTAAAACTAGGGTGGGGATGACACCCAAAAATCTTCACTACTATAGTAATAAATTTTATCCAATAATGGTTACAATATTTTGACCATGAGACATGATCTACCTTGTGAAAGGTCTACCCTATTAAAGGTTTACAAAGATTATTAGGTCTCACCTTATTAAAAATTTTCAAAATCTTGTTAGAAGTGTGCCTTGCTAAAGGACATCAACTCACAATTAAGTAAGTACCCTTTTAAAGGATTTCAATACAACCTATTAGGACTACTCTATTAATAGATTTAACTAATTCACCTATTGGAATGATTCAACAATGATCTTGCAGTGAACACTTGATTGGCTGATGATAAATCACCTCTATATTGATGTATTCTTGATCCTTTTGATCAGATGTCTCACTGCTATATACTATTTCTTTCCATTGTTCTCCTTTAACTGATTTTACAATGTAATCTCAATTCATAACTCCTTATCCACCATGAATGCTATATTTTTGCATGCAAACTTCTCTCTTTACTCCCTTCACACACCTTCTTTGCAACATAGATAGTTTAGGGTTTGTCCTCCTTAAGAAGACTTTAGTGACTTAGGGTTAGGTATGAATCAATAGTTGTGATTCATCAATTTTGCTACTTAATCCTTCCCTTTTTCTAATTGGTTACATGCAATGTATTGAGAATCCAAATTGAGATTCACCCTTATCTACAAATATCATAGTTTAATCTTTAAGTTGGCTCAAAAATGGTTTACATAGCTATTTGTGCCATTACAACTAATTGTAAAAAAACTTTCTTACTCAGCATCTGAAGTCTCTAATGCTTGATATATACTATTCTCTATACTTTGACTCAACATCTATATCACTTAGTATGCACTGCTTACTCGACTCCTGAATTACTCAGCATATGGTGTCTGCTCAGCACTTGAGTAACTTGGCACATAAGTGGCTTAGAACTCATTGTGGAATTGGAATGCTCTATTATATACATGTTGTGTTCAGCATGTACTACTTATTTGTCATGAATTAAGTAAATGACTAAAGTGTGTAGACACTCATTTGTCAAAACTAGTCTAAGAACTACAATTTCTACAATGCATAGCTCTGTCATAGCCATCTTAGCCACCATGACTTCTCTCTAAACTCTTTCCATTCATCTCCTTGCACACTCATAAAACTTTTAGGGTTTACCTTCATTTATAAACATTGGTAGTGATAGCTTGGGTAATAATCAATGACTATGGTTGATCCTTATTGCCTCCTAATGCTTCCCTCAATTAGATTGGTTGCATGTATTGTGTAGGGATTCATACTATGACTCCATAATTATCTTTTGTAATTGTAAAATATGATTATGCCAAACCAAAAATGGTTTACAAAGAAGTTTTTTCTATTACAAACATCTATGTTATAAATTGTTTATTGAACATCTTAAGGCTCTGATGCTCAGCCTTCACTGTGCCTTTAATGTTGTAACTCAACTTTTGAATAGATTGACACACTCAATTTTCTTGACACCTGAATCACTTGACACATACTATTTACTCAACTTTCTCTACTAGATCAGCACCTGAATGACTTGACACACACTGACTCTTTTCCACCTAGTAATCCTTGACACTAACTATCATGTTGCCCAACATGTACTATTTGAACAATTATGCTCATCAATCTTTAATCTTTGCTGAATAATAACTATGTGTTTTGTCACTACTATGTCAAAACCAATCTAAGATTAACAATCTTTCCTTTGACACGAGTGGCAAAAATAATTTTTCATGGCATATACATTCTTATCAAATGCATAAGTTAGATAATGTTTCTTTGTTACTCGACTTCAATACAAAACTTCAAATTTTCAAAATTTGTAAAATTGATGTATATCCTTCAAACTTGTATATCCATTACACCCCCTGAGTAAATACTTTAGTTCTATATCTGTTATTCATTACTCCTATTGAGTAGATATCCAAAAATTCATATCCCAAAAACTTCATAATTCCCCTTTTTACACTTATGTCATTTGAGTTATACACTAATAGTGTGTTTATCTAGGATTGGTTTGTGTAGTCACATGATAATCTTTAATATTGCATCCCAGCTATCACATGTTGTATCTAATGAATGAGTTTTCATTTAAAGATTAGCAACTAGGTCAACTAAGCCTTCATGTGTAGAAACTTGTGAATCTTTCTTCATCAATGTATCAGCAAAGGCTAGTTCCTTGTGAAACACTTCCATGTGAGGAGTTAGCATTGACTGGATACTGATTAGAGTAGATAAGATATTAGCATCTTTTTCTTGCTACTTGACAAGCCTACTCTAGGTCATCGGTAACCTCTAAAAGTGTATCTAACTATTACCAGGAGATAGTTTTAAAGTAATACCTGTGAGTTGCAAATCTCCTTGTAGATGGTCAATAGCCTATTGATTTTCCTTAGTGAATGGATCAACAATGTATTACTTTGTGTAGAGAGTGAACATGTTGATTAAACATTTCTTCATACTTTCCATTTTGGTTTCTAAATCAACCTTCCTTAGTACAATAGCACTAGATATCTTCTTTAAAATCTTGGTATGAAGCTTCTTTTCTAACCATTCTAATAATTTGACATTAGAAGCCAGGTTTTCATCCTTTATCTTTTCCAGAATAGTAACAAGTTTCTCTAGTATGGGCTTATCTTCATTCATTTTTGGGAGACTAAAACCATCAAAAAATATGTCTTTAATTTCATGAAAAACTTTCTTTTTCTTATGCTCCCTCTATAAGCTTTCTTGTCTCTTTTTCATCCATAGAGTGTCTTGGAGAATTCTCATATCTTCAATTGTGATTTTACTTAGATCAAACTTTGGTATTTCAATCACTTCATCTAAACTTACATCCTCAAATGATGTAAACTTCAACACTCTTGGGTGTGTTGGAACATGGCCTTGAGATTTTTAATGGTGTGACATTTATACTTGGCCTCTGAAGAGTGTGATCGCAAGAGATGTAGAAGTTGGCATTATAACTAGAGTATGTATTACACTTTTTTCCTAAGGCTTAGTTGTTAGCTTCAACTCCTTAGACTTCCTTCCTTCCTTTTGTACTTCATCTTGTGGTGGTGGTATAGGTATAAGACTTTCTTCTTGACCCTTATGCACTACACTTCTTTCCTTCTCAATAGTTACTACAGCTTGTAATCCTGAACTATTTAGGCTTGGCATTGATGTGCCTGAAGGTTGTGCTTCTACCTCTCTCATCTAAATGAAAATAGTTGGCATGAGAGATGGTGTTTGATTTGTATCATCCTTTTATTCCAAGTTTACATTTTGATCTCTTTGTAGATCATGTGATTCCTTATCTTGTATCTCTATAATAGATAGGGGTACATTTGATGTATCTTTTTGTATCTCCCCTATGGATGCAACTTCTTCCTGTTGAATTTCATTTACTCTCACTAATATAGGTTTACTAAATAATAGTGTTGCATTGGTAGAGTCTTGCATAATTTTCTTCAAGTCATCTTCTATCAAAAGATTGACATTTTGTGTTGTTTTATGTGGAACATCCTTAATGATCATTGAGTCCTATTGACTCTCTTAGTCATTGTGTAGGGGACTAGAAGTCAGCATTTGTGTGTCCTGCATATCTTGCTACTCTTCTTTAGATGTTGTGTCTTCTTCTATTTCTTTAGTACTCTTCAAATTACCTTCTTTGCCTAGGTTCAACTCTTTTTCTATTCTTCCTAATTCTTCATAGGTTCTTTCTCTTCTTGCTCACCTTTCTTTGTAATGGCTTGAGTGGACAACCCATATATTGATTTCCAAATTGATGTGTTTTTGGTTAACACATCTTCTATGTTCTTTTAAAAAAAATGGAAAGCTCTGTATTTGGGGGAAAATTTCCATTTATGCTTCTCCATGGCTTTGGAAATCATCTTTTTATCTAATTCAAGGCTGATTTGGGCTAATGTTGTTCCCTTGATTTGTCTGTCAATTTGTAAGTTGAAATGCCACTTTTTCTCAACTTTTTCATAAAATTTTTTGGGTAAAGAGTTGGCAATCTCTAGTGGATTATTCTTGAAAGTAGCCATCATATCATACATGGCCTCTTCAACCTTATTCTTATCAACACTCCCTAGATTATCAAAATAAACATGTATAAAACTTGTAAAATTTTCATTAGTTTTAATGTTTTCACAAAAGTTGTCAATATTAGAAGAGGAATTATTGCTCACTACTTTATATTGAATTAGGTCATCTAACTTAGTCTTCTCCTCATTTGGATCCTTTAGACGTGTGTACTTCTTCTTTAATCTCTTAAATGTCTTTGCAGTAGGTTGGCTTGGCTCTACTATAGTGCTAGCTCTCTTTCCTTTAGCCTTTGTCACTTCCTTAGCCTATATAGTGGTTTCCCTTGTGCTTGACCTAGTTATAGGTACAGTTGGATTCCTTCATGACTTCTTCATAGGCTTTTCATGTTTCTCCATTATTGGAATTTCTAATTTCCTTTTGTTTTCCTTTCCCTTAGGTGCTTCCTTGACTTCTTCTTCCTCAACACATTCAACATCTTCACCTAGGCCTTGTCTTAGTGTCAATGGTGCTTGGCCCTGTTCTTCTTCTTCATCATCATCATCTTCTTCTTCTTCTTCTTCTTCACTTTCACCTTCACCAAATCTCTCCTTCATATTTTTAACAAGTTTGTTTTTATTCCTCAAATTTGTAGTTGTTAGCAAATCAATGGTTATTCTAGATTTGGCTTCATCTTAGTTACCAAAAGATGTAGCATCTTTATCAATTTATTCTATCATTAATGTTGTGATTGATGCAAATTCTTCATCCACATTGATCTCATATGGAAAGGTTTTTAACCATATAACCCTAGGTATTGCTACTTGCACATATCTATGATCTACATCAACTAGGAAACACACATCATTAAATAATGTTGTTTCACTAGTGATACAAGAATCTTCAATCTCTATTTCATGGAATTCTTAAAATCCTCAAAATAACTAGTCATCACTAACTCAAAGTTATCTCCTAATTGCTCAATAAATTTTGAAATTTGTTGTGCAATTGACTAGTTGGTCTTCAGAGAAACTTTTCAAAAGATGGGGAAGGTGTTTTGCACAAAGGAAAATATGCAAACAATCAAAGAACCAAACTTCCAAGATGCACATTTGGCTTTCCTAATAGCTTCGTGTTGTGGTTTCACAACACACACCCCATTTCTCCTAGAAATGAGGACCCCCTAGTAATATTTTTATTTTTCCAGACCCCTAGTCTAGGGTCTAAGATTTTTTTTAGAGATTTTTATGATGTCTAAGTCTAGCTTGGCCCTTTGCCTAGAATATCCATGTGCCAGAAAAGGGAATTTTAGAAAGAAATTTGATTTGGTAAGGTAAAGGGACACACTAGTGTGCCTAGTGCATCCTTCAAGGTGTGCTAGTGGTAGAGCACTTCCTTTTGGAAGTGCACCCCCAAAGGGTGCAGTTCATCCTAGGCCTATAAAAATCCCAAGACCTCTCCCTCTTCCTCATTCATTATCTTCTCTAGTTGTTGGTGAGTGCACCTCCCAAGCCATAGAGGTGCACCATCTTGATGTCCCTACACAAACAACACTAAACACCAAATTTAGGAGGAGGTGCTTACTTATGCATCTATCCAAAGTGCACAAGTGTGTAGCTTTTATTTTGAAAACCTCAAAATCTCAAAAGAATATCTAAATTTAAGGTGTGCATATGTACACCTATCTAAGTTGTGCATATGTACACCTTACAAAACATTAACAAATAAATAATTTAGTGGTGCACAAGTGCACACCTTCCAAGGTGCATAACTATGGACAATTAAAGCTAAATTCTCCACACTTTGCACAAGAAAATGGTACACACATGTGCACCCTACAAGGTGCACATGTGTGCACCCTTAGTTGGTAAAGCTTTATTTAAATGTAAAGAGCACACATAGTGCACCCTCAAGGTGTGCAAGGTGCACTAAAAGGCTGCATTTCAGAGGCTAAAATAGGGTTTTTGAGTACTTTTTTGATGTTTTTACATTTTGGGTTTGATTTTTAGTAACTAGGGTTTGTTTAGGGTTTTGTTTTCAACATTTTAAATTATGTGTTTCTATTTTGAGTAGATAAAATGACTTCTTCCTAATTCTCACTCACAGTGAAGTTTGCTCCAAAACGGGTGGTCTTTAAGTTTCAAGCTGTCCAATCAAAATCACGCTTCTAGGATGTACATTCAAAGATTTGGGACACTAACTTAGGTCATATTGAGTGGAATACATTATTAGTAGTTTGTGACCAGCTAAATGAGAGATCTTGAATGATTTCTACACTTATTAGATTTTGGTTTGTTAATGCATCCTAACATCCTACTTTAGTGCAGTCTTAAAACTTGTTATGGCCTTGGCAGAGAATTATGTATTGGAAGAGAAAGTGGTGAAAAAAATAACAGGAGAGATCATCCTAGATCTAAGACCAAAGAACATCAAGAAAGTATTCAATCTTCCAAGGGTAGATCAATACATTAGGTTGACTTATCATCAAGGAGAAAGGTGGTATAGGGACAATGAACAAAAGCCTACTAAAGTCATTCAGTCATCATATCTAAGTGATATAACACCTATGGGGCAAAAAGTGGGAAAAGTTGACATGACAAGAGGTTATATGAAGGACGATATTAGATACTCCATAGTGTTCTTGAGTATGATTATGGATCTACCAGCAATAGGGCATTTAAATATATGGATGATACATTTCATTGAGACCATCAAAATGGTGAAGATGCCAAGTGACTGGGCCACAATACTTAGTGATATCTTACAGGCCTATAATTGGATGATATTCCTTGCCCTATAATTGATATCTACATTTTCTTCTCTATCAATTTTGGACCTAGTGCCTCAAACAATAGTCTTACAGGCCACAACCTACCTAGTAAAGGAAAAGGGGAAAAATTTATAGTACCAACGTTCACAACCCAATCTCCAACTAAGCCAAAAATGATATATCAGCATGATATGGAAGTTGAATACTTTAAAGTGGAAAATGGAAAGAATAAAAGGAAAAGAGTTTCTTCTTAGCAAGTTGAGCCTAAAGTTGAAGGGACTCAAGCCCAGGAGGCAACTCAAGCATCTAAGAACCGAGAGCCTGAAAATGTAGAAGCCCCTCAAAGTTAGGATAATCCATAAGTACCATTGCCAGAATGGGGACAAGGACCTAAAAAAGAAGCATAAGAGGTGTCATTAAAGCATGTTCAAGAGGAAGAAGCCTCTCCATCATCTCCTAAGAGGAAAAAGGCTAAAACTCCAATCAAAAGGACTAAGAGATAGAAAGTGAAAAGATAGGTTATTCATATTCCTTTAGTCTTAGAAACCATTCCTAAAGAGGATGAAGAAGATGAAGAGGATAACCTTCCCTTGAATTAGAGGACTTGTTTGGCTAGGGCTACTAAAGAAAAATAGAGAAGGAGTTTCATGGTAACATTTCCATCTATGCCCACACAACCTATTCAGGTTACAACTTCAAAACATGAGCAACAATAGTGGGTTGATGAAAAAGAGGATCAAGGGACTGATGCCTTTAGCATGTTGGATTTTGATTTCATGCTTGTAAGTAATAAATTCATAGGTGACAAGATAAGGGATGCACCAAAAAATCAACCTTTATAAGAAGATGGGAGTCAATTTCCACCATTTCCACAAGTACATCTAAGTGCCCCATCATAACTAAGTCAAGATTTATCTTTCTTGAATAAAGGTGTAGCCGCTTCTCTCCCTCTTGTTAATAAAGAGAAAGTACAAGCTGTGTAGGAAGAAGAGCCACAAAAAAGACCCGCTAATGAAGTATCAAAAGAGAGGAAAATATATGAAGAACCTTAGAAATGTGTTAATATATAAAGGTGGGGACAATGAACTCAATAGACACAGGGATTCCTAAAGTAGATTTCTCATAGAAAGAGAAGACTCTAAAGAGGAGTGATAAGGGAAAGGGCCTAGTGGTACAAACACCCTCTTCAACTAAGTATATGTCTCCAAAGGGGACTAGTCCAAGCTGGTTGAAGAAAGAGGTGATGGTTAGGCAAAAAAGGCAATTGTATTCTAATGTGGATGTGGGAAGGAATGAATGATGTAAAGCCCTCAAGAAACTTGAGCTACCTATGTACAATGCATGAACATTGGCCTTTATTATGAATAATTGAAATTAGGACTTCTTCACTCATATTTTCATCTCTCCTCTACATGTAGATACTAAAGATTTGACTCCAAAAGATTATCAAATTAAAGAGGTCTTGCTGGGAAAGTCCCCTATGGACATTACTAAATTGATGGTCACTACAGGAATTAAAGAAGTGTTTAACCATTTAGAACAAGAAGATTCTGAATTATCGAGGCTCAAAAAATTGAATGAGCTTTTAAGAGGCTATTTGCATGAAGTGGTTAGTCCTTTGGACCTTTGATAATCTTGAGATGACTCTAGGTGTGGCACTTGACATGAAGGAGAAGCATGTTCAACAATTAGATCCATTTTTTAAGGTCTGTTAGCTATAGTGGGAAAGTTTTGAAGAAAAAGGTGTATAAATAATACAAGGAAACCTTAAATTGTTGTACCATATGTAAGTTAATGTAGAGAGGCTGGTTGTTATACTGAACTGATATTTTGGATTTGATGGACAAGGTACATACCTAGGGTAAAGACCTTTAAGCATTACAGTCAATATGATGGGACACAACCCAAGAACAGAATGGACACAACAGAAAAGGGAAAATTATATTAACTGAGAAAATAAGCTAGTACAAATAGTACAGGAAAATAAACTTCAAAACATGCCCTAAGGGCTTACAATAGCATAAATCTAGAGATAATTTCTCCTTTCAGTACCTCCTCTCAAACTCCACTCCGAACTGCCTTTTACAATGCTAGGAATCTCCTTAAATAGACCCCAAAGGGTTAAGGACTAGGAGTACATTCTAGAAAGTGCTAGTAGGCATCCACCAAACAAACAGAAGGTTCCAGAAGCTGTGTTAGAAGTTGGTGCAAATCTAGAAGAATCCAAAAATGATAACCGAACTTTCGGGAGGCATAACTTTTGGACCGTAGCTCCAATTGATGAACCGTTTACATTTTCAGAAAGCTCTCAAAGTGCTCTATAGCCCCATGGATGAGATTAGCTCATCCCCCATTTTCAGCCCTTTTTGAGGTCATTTAATGCCCCTAACCTAACTTTGAAGCATTCTTAGGAGGTCTCGAAAACCTGAAAAACTACAATAACTTTCAAACCGTGGGGCCTTTTGACCTGATTCTTTTTCTAGAATGCTCTAAATCACAATTAAATTCATCTGGCCAAGTCACACCTTCTAGGTCACCAAAATGATGGCCAAATTGCATGCTCCTATTTTTTTAGGATTTTCTAGCACACTGATAGTTGAACTGTGAGAGTTGGAACCTTTATTTTACCCAAATGGGTGTCCAAAAATGAAAACACATGAAACAGAAACTAAGTCTAAGTACATTTTTTTGGGGTGACACAGGATTGCCCTTATACCTCTGGATGCTCCTGCATCAAACACCTAGGGTAGATTGAAAAGTGACCCTGTCACTTTATGAATGGTAGAGGAAATCCCAAATGGGAAACCTCAACTGTTGAAATCCAAGTTGAGTCCTCGATCGATCGTCCTTTCCATTTGACCAAATACTCTTCATATTTCCTGTTTCTGGTACTCCTACCCACATAATGATCTAGAATGTGTTTTATCTCCTCCTTCTTAGAAGCAGGAATTGGACATGGCTCTAACACCAGCTCCTCATTTGCACCATCATCATGATACTCTGTTAAATCTGCAATGTTGAAAATGGGAGAAATGTGAATACCATCTGGCAGCTCCACTTCATATGCATTTCCTGAGTCATGTTTCTTCAAAATTTTGCAGGGGCCAAATTTCTTCATTTTTAGCTTGTTGTAAGTACCGGCTGGAAATCTTTCTTTTCGTAAGTGCACCATGACTAAATCCCCTACTTGGAATTTCTTATGTCTTCTCCTTTGATCAGTCGTAGCTTTATACTCTTGATTCATCTTGGTAATGTGTTCTTGAACCTCCTCATGTAGACGCTTGATATGTTCAGCAAATTCCTCAGCTTCAACACTTGTCCTATCCCCTTGTTCTATCTTCCTTAGCTCTGGTGCAGTCCTTGGGCTTCTCCCATATACAATTTGGAATGGTGATTTTCCAATACTCCTATTTATAGAGTTATTATAAGCAATCTCTGCCTGTGGTAGAATAATATCCCATCCCTTGGGCTTATCCCCAACTAAACATCTTAGCAAATTGCCCAGACTTCTATTTACCACTTCTGTTTGGCCGTCAGTTTGTGGGTGATGCGTGGAACTGAATTTCAAGTCTGTTCTCAACTTTTTCCATAATGTCCTCCAGAAATACCCCAAAAATTTAGTATCTCTGTCAGAAACTATACTCCTTGGAAGACCATGTGGTCTTACCATCTCTTTGAAAAACAAGTCTGCAATATGAACAACATCATGAGTTTTGTGGCATAGAATAAAATGTGCCATTTTGGAGAACCTATCAACCACCACGAATACTGAGTCATTAACCCTTTGTGTCCTTGGCAATCCAAGAAAAAAATCCATACTTATGTCCTCCCATGGCCTTGATGGAACAGGAAATGGCTGATATAGGCCAGTATTATGACTAAACCCCTTGGCAACTTGACAAACCTGGAAACTCTGTACAAACTTCTTCACATCCTGTGAAATTTGAGGCCAAAAATAATGTTCTCTAAGAATGGCAATGGTCTTATCTCAACCAAAATGTCCTGCCATCCCTCCACTGTATTTCTCCTTAATCAGATTTTCCCTCATGGAACTTCTTGGAATGCATAATTGACTACCCTTGAACAACATGCTATCCTGAATCAAATAGTCTAACCACTTGGTTCTATCTACAAAAACAGGTTCTTTACAAGCTTTCCATGCTTCAACAAAATTAGGATCCTCGAGGTACAAATTCTTGAGTTCATCAAACCCAACTACTTCAACCTGCATTACTGTAAGCAACAATTGTCTCCTACTTAGTGCATTTGCAGCCCTGTTAGATTTTCCACTTCTATGTTTCAACACAAATGTATAACTCTGCAAGAACTCTACCCACTTCATATGCCTCTAATTCAATTTACCTTGGCTATTTAGGTACTGTAATGCCTAATGATCAGAATACAAAAAAAATTCCTTTGGCAATAAATAATGCCTCCATTTCTTTAAGGCCTGAACTATTGCGTAGAATTCTTGATCATAAACAAAATACTTCTTCTTTGCATCATTCAATTTTTCACTAAAATATGCAATAGGCTTACCTTCTTGGCTTAATACAGCCCCAATAGCACTACCACTAGCATCACAATCCACCTGGAACACTTTTCTAAAATTTGGAAGTGCCAACATATGCTGTTCTATCACCTTCTTCTTCAGCAATTCAAAACTTCTCACAGCTGCTGCAGTCCATTTGAACTCTTTTCTATCCCCTCTTATTGTATCAGTTAGGGGTGAACATATGCCACTGAAATTCTTAATAAACTTCCTGTAAAAACTAACTAGACCATGAAATGATCTTACCTCAGTAGCAGACCTTGGAGTAGGCCATTCCAAGATGGCTTTTACCTTCTCTGGATCCATTTTGAGACCTTCAGGTGATATAACAAACCCCAAATAGACTAACTCCCTTTTTGCAAAGATACACTTCTTCAGATTAATTAATAGTTTCTCTTCCCTTAGCCTTTCAAGGACACTACGAATATGTAGTAAATGTTCTTCCAAAATCTTGCTGAAAATTAAAATATCATCCAAATAGACAATAAAAAATTTTCCCAAGAACTTCTTAAGTACCTCATTCATGAGCTGCATGAAGGTGCTTGGGGCATTCGTCAATCCAAAGGGCATGACTAACCACTCATAAAGACCCTCCTTGGTCTTGAAGGTTGTTTTCCACTCATCTCCTTCTCGAATCCATATCTAGTGATAACCACTCTTCAGATCTATCTTTGTGAAGTACTGAGCTCCACTCAAGTAGTCCATAAGATCATCCATCCTTGGTAAAGAAAATTGGTACTTGATGGTTATCCTATTTATAGCTTGAGAATCTGTACACATCCTCCATTCTCCATCCTTCTTTGGTGCGAGTACTGCAGGTACTACACATGGAATCAGACTCTCTCGAATAAAGCCCTTCCTCAACAACTCCTGAACCTATCTATTTAGCTCCTCTATTTCAGTAGGAGTCATCCTGTGAGCAGCCTTGTTAGGCAAACTAGCTCCTAGAATCAGATCTCTCTGATGACTGATTTGCCTTACTGGTGGCAATCCGTCTAGAATGTTATCAGAGATAATATCTCCAAATTTGCCTAGTAAATCTGAAACTTCAAGTGGTATTTCACTATTACCTTCTTTATCTTTCCTAGGAATCAAAGCATAGCACATATGCTGATGTTTCATGCCATCTAAAAACTTCCTTCCATCAAAAAGACAAATCCTAGCACTGCTACATACCTTTTCACCTTCCTTATTCATGGGCTTCAATTTGTGGTGAACTCCATCCTTTGTCAGAGAGTATGTGTTTTCATGTCCATCATGTACTGCATGTCTATCAAACTACCATGGTCTACCCAACAATAGATGGCAAACATCCATCGAAATAATATCACAGAGAACTTCATCATGGTAATTCCCAATTTTGAATTTCACTAAACATTTTTCACTTACTAGGACCTTATGATCATCTTTTACCCAAGGAATCTGATAGGGATGGGGATGTTTCTCCCTCTTGAGCTTCAGCTTAGAGACCATCTCTTTTGATACCAAGTTATCAGTGCTACCACCATCAATAATCACGTCACAACATTTATCCTCACACTTGCATCTGGTACAGAACAAACTCCTCCATTGTCCTGGTTCAATCTCACCACTTAGTAGAACTCTTTCATTTACCAAGGTCTCTCCTCTTTTTGCATCCTTTGAATGTGATGATTGTGCATCCTCATCCACATGAGCAACCCTAGCTTGGCCCTCAGCTCTCCTATCTGTCCTTCCTTTTCGTTGAGGGCATTCAAAGGCACGATGACCTTCTTCATTGCAATGGAAATAGGTACCACGAAAGCCTCCTCTTCCTTGTCCATGTCCTCTACCTCTTCCTCTCTGATTTCCAAAGTCTTGATCATGGGAGCGGTTGAAACCCTCATTCCTCTGGTTCCTGCTAGTACCCACATCTTTATTTTTTTTTTGGGTTTCATTGTGGCCTCCAGATGATCTATCGCTTCCCCTTCCTCCTTGACCACACCCTCTTTGTCTTCCTTCAAACCTTTTATTCAGCTTCTCTTCAACTCGTAGGGCAAACTGGTATGCCTCTTCAATGCTGGTCATTCTTACCAGACTTAATTCCTCCTGGATGCTAGGTTGCAACCCACTGATATAACGAGAAACCTTCTTCTTATTTTCTTTTGCATGCCTCGCTCTAATCAAGAGTCGGTAAAATTCATCTGTATATTCTTGGACTGATCTTCTTGCTTGCTTTAACCCATGCATCTTCTTAAACAAATCAAGCTCATAGTCCACAGGAATGAACTGCTTCTTCAATTTGTCCACCATGCGATCCCATCTTGTGATCTTCTCCTTTCCTCTTTTCTTTCTTTCCAATTGAACCTCTTGCCACCAGATTTTGGCATGGCCTTTCAGTTTGGCCTTTGCAAACTTAACCCTATCTGGGTCCCTTATATCCTCATACTCAAAGTATTCTTCCAGTTCATTGATCCAATCGATCAACTCATCTGGTTTCAAATTTCCTGAAAATACACCCACTTCAATTGTAGGTCTTTTCCAAAACTTAGTAATGGCCCTAAAAAGCCTTTCCTCTGCATGATTCAGAACTTCCCCGTCAAATTCCCCTTTTGGTTCCATTACTTCTTCTTCATTGTCATCCTCATTGTCGTCACCTGCGGCAACATTTGCTCCTCTACAGAGCTCCTCTTCCAATGCCTGCACCTACCTTTGGAGGGCTCTAACCTCCTTAGGATTAATAGCTCTGGCCCTTCCACCATGCTCTCTTCATGGAGGCATCTTCTAACTCGAACCCACAACCACACAGTCCTGGTGCAAACTGCCTCACAGTCGGTGCTCTGTCTACACACTCAAGAAAACCTGCTATGATACCACTTGATGGGACACAACCCAAGAATAGAATGGACACAACAAAAAAAGGAAAATTATATTAACTGAGAAAATAAGATAGTACAAACAGTATAGGAAAATAAACTTCAAAACATGCCCTAAGGGCTTACAATAGCATAAATCTAGAGATAAATTCTCCTTTCAGTACCTCCTCTCAAACTCCACTCCGAACTACCTTTTACAATGCCAGGAATCTCCTTAAATAGACCTTAGATGGTTAAGGACTAGGAGTAAATTCTAGAAAGTGCTAGTAGGCATCCATCGACCAAATAGAAGGTTCGAGAAGTTGCATTAGAAGTTGGTACAAATCTAGAAGAATCCAGAAACGGTAACCGAACTTTCGGGAGGCATAACTTTTGAACCGTAGCTCTGATTGATGAACCGTTTACATTTTCAAAAAGCTCTCAAAGTGCTCTATAGCTCTATGGACAAGCTTATCTTGTCCCCCATTTTTTGGCCTTTTTTGAGGTCATTTAATGCCCCTAACCTGACTTTGAAGCATTCTTAGGAGGTCTCCAAAACCTGAAAAACTACAATAACTTTCAAACCATGGGGCCTTTTGACCTGATTCTTTTTCTGGAATGCTCTAAATCACAATTACATTCATCTGGCCAATTCACACCTTCTAGGTCACTAAAATGATGGCCAAATTACATGCTCCTATTTTTTCAAGAATTTCTAGCACACTGATAGTTGAATGTGAGAGTTGGAACCTTTATTTGACCCGAATGGGTGTCCAAAAATGAAAACACATGAAATAGAAACTAAGTCTAAGTACATTTTTTTTGGGTGACACAGGATTGCCCTTATACCTCTGGATGCTCCTGCATCACAATAAAAGCTAGAAGTATCGTATGCTCATGGATGTATATACGAGAGATAAATTGGATAAGATAGATTGGATTGAGAATATTACTGCTAGTAATAAAGTAACGGAAACATTACATGTAGATATTCATAAGCTCTACAATCAATTCCAAGAGTAGATTTTGGAAGCTAAGAAGTATTACAGTGATGCTTGCCTTGACATTTTTGAAGATGAGTCAAGGGATAAACCCATGTATGTGCAAGAAATTGTCAAATAGTTTTGGAATACCTTTGAGGAAGCTTCAACTAATGAAGACATCATACAAACATTTAAGATAGAGGAGGCATTGCAAGAATTGGATGTAAAGCTGGAAGACTTTGGGGAGATTCTCATAGAAGTGAGCAATTACTGACACGTAGTAAAGGATAAGTATGATGCTTTGGATTTTTTGGATGCAACCCAAGTGATGGAGATCATAGAGAAATTCAAGAGTAAACATCCAAACATAGATATGGTATAAACAGGAAGAAAACCTAGAAGACACAATTTTAGTTTTGACACTTGGAAAATTTTGGATTTTTTGGACCTATCACTAAGGTGTGCAAGGTATGCCTCTCCAAAGGCGTTATGCCTCTCCAAATATGTTCTTCTCTAAAGGCATGTTGAAAGTTTTTGAGGAAATTGAGGTGTGCTATCAGTTAACTTCCAGTTCCAAATTTAGAGCTTTCCATGCATCGAAAAATGCATTCTAATGGTAGTTTAACTCCTACAAACATCTAGAGAAGGTCAAGCTTCTATTTTTGGCATCTCCAAAGACTCCTACATCCTCTTAAAACTTCCTTCTTCTTATCTACTAATTCTTTCTTTCTTTTTTAAGACATGTAAAGGCTCATGCACCCATTAGTGGATATAAACAAGGGTGGAGTCCTACTTCGCACCTCTTAAAGAGCCAGTTTGTATATATTTAGTTTAGTTTTATTAGTTTTACTCATATATTTGCATGAAGGAATCTCTCTCTCAACACAAATGAAGGATATGATTGCCTATAAATTGGGGAATTAAATATGTATTCGAGGCCGTGATTTTAAATAAATAATATATGTTATTGGTGCTCTCATTCTGAGTGTAGTAATTCTTGCCGAAGTGTGTTATATTTTGTGGATTTATATTCATGGAGTGTAATGGAGCCAATTTTTTTGTTATGTTATTTTAATTGAGTTATCTTTTAATTCTGGTGTTCACCATGTATTTACAAATTTTGGTTATGTACTTAGTTGGAGAGGAGATCACCTACTATTCATACATAGCTTTTTTTCTTGCATGAGCACAATTTCCATGGCCTTGTGATCTCATGAGAAGTGAAACATCTTATATTTACTAAATTTCTATCGACAATTGCATCAATGGAATTAAGGAAGCGTTGCTCCTATTTTCATTGGTTACCTATTGATCTTTTCAAAGGCTTAACTCACTGACATGTTGTTTCTATGGCTTATGTCTATTAGGTATTTATTTTTCAAGTCATTTTCTTAAACTTCTGGTTATCTTATCTTTTTTGATTTCTTTCACAAACACTTGGTTAATTTAGGAATCCATATAGTTGCATGGTTAAAACTGCATTCATTATAAATAGAAAAATACAAAAAATGTATTTCTTTTAATGTGGATACATTTTTGAGATAGCAAGTACATTCCACATCTTATCCAAAATTGGTCGAACCAGCAAAGGCCTCCTCATGAACTATCACATTTATCTTCTATTGAGTGGATTCCTATAGGTTGCAAGATCACTCAAAACCTTGGAGTTGATCTTAGATCATCTTTTTAAGAGAGGTGTTCGAAAGGATTCTAGCCATTAAGCATCATGCAAAATGATTACTCAACATTTCTAAGTTTTTAGATAGTTGTTATAGTTATAACTTGGCAAGGTCATAGGAATGGTCTCTCTTCACAATTTTGTAACCTAAGTCCACTGCCATACATGAAACATTGTTTATTCAGCTAGATTGAAAGAACTTATCAAAAATGACTTTGACTACAAAGGTAATAATAGGATCTAAAATACTGTCTATTGACATCCCTCTCTTGTTTCACATGAAACTTGTATTCTTTTCTATAACCTCCTTTGCATCACTCAACATGCCCTTAGGATGGTCAAGGGTAAGATACCCCGATACCCTCTATACAATCCACTTCAAAATTTTGATTGGCCCACCCTCTAACCACATCTAGTTGTCATGTATATAACTTAGAACAATCTAAATCTATTCAATTTTAAACATTTGAAGTAAATCTATGGAACGTGTTAACCCTTTTTGTTTAACAATTTTATTTTCTTCCCTCAAAACTTCATTGTCACATACCTTACTATAGGTGTCTCTAATTTCCATATTTCCTACATCTTCAATCTTTCCAGTATAGCAACATCTAACATCCTAGATCATGAGAACCTTTGGTGGTATCATAAATAGTGCACCAAATGAATCTCCCTTGTATGCAATCTTAGGACTTGCTCATAATGGGGGTTTCCTTACATTGTTTCTTATCAATTGAATGTTGAAAACCTCTTTGCCCTCTTTCCTAACATTTGATAAAAACTAGCTGCCATTTTATTTTTCTAGGGTTTGCAATCTAAATTAAACAATGTAACTTAGCACAAATTGACTACCTCTTGAATCTGTACATAGTTGATTCATGCATTCATGAGACCTTAGAGCAGAGTGAAAATAGAATGACAAAAAACTAATCTAGACCAAAAGAAATCATTGTCAAATAGAGAATTTGTGAACATCCCATGTTTCCCTAATGACAACTGCTAAGACTATTCTTATACCATCATCTTAGTAATAGTTCTAGAATAGGAGTATGCTATGAATGAAAATTTACAAATATCTATGCAAGATCTATGTGAGAATGTAGATTATAGGAGTATAATAACCCTAGAATGCTGTGATATATGCATGCAATAGGATAAACAAGTGCTAAATGATATCAAATAAATAACATAACAATGCTAAGAAGATACTAAAATGACATGAAATTGCTATAATAACAATGCTGACATACTAAAATGATAACTCTAAATATGCCTATAGTGCAGATTCATCAAACTTGGGTCCTTTTGCTATTAAATTTCCCTCCTATTTATAGGATTTGAGGAGGGGTTGAGGTAAACATCAAGATTTCACTTTTGACTGGAGGATAATGGTGAAATTGTAAATATCTCTCATAAGGCACCAAAAGGAAGAGTCTAATAGACTTAGTTTGTGGGGATAAAAGAGGGTTTTTACAATTCTTTTAAATGTGAAATGAAGGATTTTCACTTTTGTGAGGATAAATGGATTTTATTGATTTAATAAAAGTTCCATTTATTTTCAACTTTTAACTTTTCCTTTTTTATTTCATTTTATGATTTTGTGAAATGTTTTCCCCCTTTTTAAAAGGTGATATAGGTCCTTTTTGATTTGATAGATGATTCAATTAGTTAATCACGTGATGTAACAATTGATTTGAAAGTTTGTTGTTTTCCTCTAATTTCATCCTTCATTTGTGTCATTTGATCGAAACTTGCATTGTTTTAGGTCTTTACCAATTTTTGGGTGTCTACAAATGCCCCTCTTTGAGCTAATATGTGAAGCATATTAGTTCAAATACTGTCTAATTTTCTAAATTCTGATAGTTGAATGCCTGATTGATGATGTTTAATTGATTTGAGGTTGATATGGTGCCTAATTGTTGATAATTTATTGTATGGTTGCTGATGATTTGATTTTTGATTGCTAACAATTTGATGTTTGATTCAATGTAGATGTTTTAAAATCCTTCATTTAGTATAGCTTGATTGGATGCCCCAGTTTGATTTGATGTTAAAATTTTGGCTGGGGTAGAATGCTTTTGATATTTGAAAATTTGGATGCCCTGATATACTACCCCCTCACAAATGATATTGGAAAAATAGATGTTTGAAAAATATGGATATTCTAATTTTATTTATGAAAATGTGGATGAAAATAATTGATAGTAAAAATGGGGTCAAAGGAGGGGACAAAGTTGTTTTAGAATAATACCCAGTTTGAGAAAATGAGTGAAGAAGCCTTACTTGGGTGATTAGGGTAAAGAAAAATGTATTGTAAATGCCCCACTTGAGGTTAAATAGGTCAACAGAGCTTTTACCCTTGTCATTTTCACACTCCCTTTTCACTTTTGGTGACTCGGGCTTTTGAGCTAGTGAGGATGGTGATCCCATTATGAGAGCATAGATTCAAGGGGGGGCATAAGTACAAGTGTCCAATTGACTATGGTGCCCTGGTAAGTCATCAGGATCCTTTATTTTTAAGATTTTATAATTTTTACATATTTTTTTCAATTTTTGCACAGATTTATGTCATGAATATGGTATTTTATATGTTTTAGTGCATTTACTATTTCTTTTAGCACATTTAAAATATTTTAGCACATCCACCCAATAGAATAGTGCATATGAAACCCTATGTTTGTACTAAAATAGCACATATCTAAAACAAATAGTACATGTGTAGATTGTTGTCATGAATTTGAATGTTTGAGTGAATACAATGTATCCTATGGCGTATATGAAGCATAAAATAGTGCATTTGATTTGTTAGGGTGTAGTGGGTCGAATGAATCTAAGGTGTTTTGTTTGAAGGTTGTATTCTAGCACAAATAACTAATGTTGTAGCACCTTTACCTTTTATAGCACTTTTGCATTTTTAGATAGTGCATATCAATAATTTGGTATTACTTTTGCATTTTATAGTGCAACTGCTAAATGAAATAGTGCTTTTGATAACTTTAGGAGTGCATTTGCTTTGTGTAGCACACATGAGGAATGTATGAGTGCATACGCATAAGGTAATAGTGTAAATAAATCTTGTGGCACATTTTCTTGTTGAAATAGTGTGAATGATGAGTTGAATAGAAGAAATAGATTGTGTAGCATTTATTGAGCATAAGATAACACAAAAGGAGAATTTATGGGTTTGCTTGATGGTGGGTTTTTGTAACAAGGAAATAATAGGGATCATGTAGTTACAAAGTGATGTTTTATTAGAAATATGATGATGTTAGACAGATAGAAAATGATAAACCCCTTAGGATATAGAGTAGGGAAAACAAACATGTCTAGCGCAAGACATAGAGTAGGGAAAATAAGTAGTCTAGGATAGAACCATTAGTTGAGTAGCTAGATGTTGACAATTGATTGATGTATGATAATCACTTGTGATAAAAACTAACTTTATTTTTTGATTGTTTTGATGAAATAGGTATGTGGGCATATGCTCATGGTATGGGGATTATATTTGTGGTCCTTAGAGTCAGTAGGAAAATTGACTACAAAAAAGTCACAAGTGATTGATAGATGTGGTTTTACTTGTTTTTTATAGATACCTTAGTTTTGAGTGAATAGAGGACTATTGATAGCTGTGGCTAAGTGATGACACTTAGACCACAACAACTTCCACACACACCTAGGGGAGATGACTGTGACTCTTGAGGATGTATATCAGATTTTGCAGATTACTACAGTGGGAGATCTTGTGTGCTATGATTAGACCATAGATGGTGCAACTTTCAAAGATATATTTTGTGATGACAACATTGATGATCTTAGTGTATCTTAGATTTAGATGTTGTAATGAGCCATTTTGAGTTATGTTGGCTAGATTGATAGGGGGTTTTTGTTACCAAATAGACAAGGACGGGGATGTCTAGTTGGATGGGGCTAGTTAATACAGGATATGATCGATCAGACATGGAATTTTGCATGGGGAAGTTGTATATTGACCCATTTATATCATGATTTGCACCAAGTAGTACATTTTGGTGCTTCATCTTTGTTAGTAGGTGTGATCTTATTATAGATATAGACATGGGATAATTTTCCCATTACTCAACTGATATATTTGCAAAAATAGCCATAGGATATTTCATGTATATACACTTATTTAGGTGTAATGATGCAGCCTCATCTAGGTAAGATTGAGTATTGGCAATGGATGTTGGATGACATCAATGAGGTCCTATGGAGGCCATATTGGTTTACTAAGTTATTGACCAAGGATGATGATGAGATGGTATACTTCTTTTGTTAGAGATATTTTCTTGGCTGATTCCCTTAATGATCAAGAGATTTTTCTTTAGGAGGGTAGTGAGACAGTTTGGTCAATGGTAGGGCAGGCCACAGGGATCAACACATTATGCATGAGTTCAATTAAAGAAGCCAGTATGGGGGCTAACTTTGGAGTATGAGAATTTCCTTGAGGATTTTCTCCAGATGATAGATACTTCATTGGCATGGGCATTGAGAGATGGATAGGTGGATGTAGGGATGAAGGGAGATCATGCATAGTGGTTCTGTGAGCATCCATTCCCTAGATATACATATCTAATAGAGTCGATACCAAGAATTAAGGAGTAGTCAAGAAGAGGAGATGATGACAATGATGGTAATGATAGTCAAGGGAGAGGGAGAAGAAGGCATCAAGATAGAGGGAGAGTCAAAGGTGCAGCTAGGGCACAAAGTAGGTACGAAGGTCAGAGTTAGGCAACATCATTACCATAACAAATGATTATTGTACAGGGTCCTATGCAGAGGCTAGAAGATATTGGCAGAGGGAGATTTAGAGGGATCCATGGCTAAGGTGGGGTGAGGATGAGGGGAGGTATGGGTAGAGGTGTAGGGTCCAGTCAGTGAGTAGTTCATGTTGGCAGAGCAGGATCGAGCATGTTAGGGCCAGTTTACCTAATGATGTACAATTTACTAGGTGATAAAGGCCTCAGATATAGGTTCCTATCAATTTTACATGGGGATTTCAGCCATAGGGGTAGAAATAGGTATATCTCAAGGTGCAATTATCACCAAAGAGGTCAAGTGGACAATTGGGAGTGGAGATGCGAATTAGTGCCATGGAGGCACAAATGGGAGTGATGGGGACAAAGATTACCCAAGTCACTAGCACTTTGCATGAGCTCATAGCGTTGATGGCACCAAGGCCACCAAAACCACCACCATCAAGGATAGATTGGGCTATGACCAGTAAGATGACCACATCCATACCTAGCACACCAACTATAGTTGTGACAAAGCAAGATCCTCGAGATGATAGGAGTGTACCTAATGATCAGGTACCTCCAGATTAGACATAGATATATGGTGTAGATGGTGAGACACAAGGTTGATATATGTATCATTTTATATCATAGTTATATTGACTTCTCATGTATGTCATTGATGATGATGACCTTTTGATGTTGACGTTGATGATTTTGTGAACTTTGGATGTTGATGATTTTATCATTTTGATGGCCAAACTTTGCACTTGTTATATCATGGACTTAGATATTTGATGTTATGGATGGATTCATGTATGTGATGGTTTCATTTATATGATAGTTGTAGATGTTGTCATTATGTGGATGATTAATGTAGTATATAGATGCTTAAAAGAATAACATGATATGTGGATAGTGCATGTACAAATGAAGTAGTTAAATGACATGTATGAATGAAATGTACTAATGAGATGTATGAATGAAATGTTATGTAATGAGATTATAAATGAAGTGTGATGAACTAAAATGTAATGTAATGTCATGAATGTAATGAAATATAATGAAATGAAATGGAACTGAAATGTAGTGTATGAAATGAGATGCAATGAATGAAATGAAATATGATGTGATCATATGTAATGGATAAAATATGATGCGATGATATGTAATGTGATAAAATAAAATGTGATGAAATAAAATGAAATATAATAAAATGGAATTTAATGAAATGAAATGTGAAGCATAAATGAAATAGAACAAAATATAAGAAAATGAAATGAAAGGTGATATAATTACATGCATGAAGGAAAGGAAATAAAATGTAATGAAACATAATAAGAGTATGAATGAAATAAAATAAAGTGTGAGGATATGAAATGAAATGTGTAAATGAGACATGAAATGAGATGATAATAATGAGATAAAAGTAGAAGAAGGAAAATGATACAAAGGAATGTGAAAAATGGAAGGAAATGATAAAAATAAAAAGCAAGTGTCTAATGTGTGACATGTGATGAAGATGGCATGGGATGAAAGAATAGAGAGAAAAAGAAAAATGAGAAATAAAATAATGAAGAGAAGTATGAATTGAATATAAAAAGAAATGAAAAGGAAGATGATAAAACTAAGAAATGGATAAGAAACATAAATGGGGAATGATAATGGATGAAATGAGGACACAATGAGAAATGAAGGATACCAGAGATGAAATGACATGAAAATAAGTAACATCACTTTTGAGATTCAAAAGAAATAGAGGAACCATGAGTAAGAAGGGTGGAATAGTGAATGCATAGAATATGATGAATAATGTGATTAATAGTGACCAAAATTGTTTGAGATTCAAAGGTCACGCAATGTAGTAGGTGGAATGAATATTATGAGATAATGAAGTGAGATGCATGATAATGAGAAAAAGTACACAATAGTTGAGTGTTAAAAGCTTGTTTCTATGTTGATGTTGTTGTTTGTCATTTGATAACTAGTCCTGAATTGTGTTGTCGATTTGTTTGAATGATGTTGTGTAGGATTTTTTGTGTAATCCTAATTGATGTGCCAACCATTTGTTTTTAAGGTACCCAAGATGAAATGAAAACTAGATGAGTGCAACTAACTATCACTTTTTGAAAAGAGATGCACATTAGCTATCATCATAGAGCATTTAGTAAAAGGTGACCTAGTACAACTACCAATAGCTACATTATGGTGATATGAATATTGTATCACTCAAGAAGTACAACCAAATATAGAAAATGTACATGAAAATAATACAACTATTAAGAACAAAAAGTTACATCCATAGTAAATGAAAATAGGCATGGCAATAGTCACATGTTAGATAAAGAACCTCACCTAAGATATCATGCAAAACTAGTCAAGGTACACCTAGCCTTCCAAACAAGAGGAGGCACTTACAAGTGGACACCAATAATGCATAAAATAAGAGGATCACTAGAGAAAAATAGTGAAAAACAAAGGCGAAAAAAATATCATGACTTCATCCTAGTATCTCTATTCAAGTACATCATTGAGGTACTAGAAGCTCATAACAGTAGAAAAACCATTATTTCCAAACTAATGGTGCTAACAATTATGTGCAATGGTGTTAAGTTTATTCAATTTTGTCTAGATGTAACTATTGTAGAAGTTTGATAGCAAAGTGTGGGAAGTGTCAGTGGTGATTTAATAGTGGAATCTAGAGATCACATTGGAAAATATGTGTTATTGAGGTTCATGACATAGGTATGTCAGATCTAAGTTGTAAGTGTACCTAGTACTAGTGTGGTAGGATGCAGAGAGCAGATGTGCGGCTAGGCTTGTAAAGTGTAAGTCATGGTGAGTAACAACTATAAATAGATAAGGAATGTGGCCACAAAAGGAACCACATTGAAGGATATAGTACAATTGCTTAGTTATTGTGAAAATTCTAGTAAGTTTATGATTGAAAGCATGTTAGGCTCACTCTATCAGTTACAACAAGAAGTTGATGTTAGCCAGGGAGGATGGATGAGATAAGGAAGAAAGGAAAAGCATGTTTAGTGAACCTATGAGGAATTGGTGTATCAGTCCAAACTAAAATTATTAGTACATGAGCGGGGTGAATCAAGTTATGTGGGATTGGTGCAAGCACAACTTGAGAGTTGGGGAGTTAGGATGAAAGAAACACCCTTATTAGCATTAATGATGTTTTTATGGAGTGCAACACAGTAGGCATTGTAGGGGGTATTAGATGAGGAGCTGATGATGTAGGTAGAGAACAATTTCCCTAGGGTGACAAAGAGTGTGTTAGAAGTAGAAAAGGAGGTAGAGGAGATGGACTCTTCGAAGAAGACTATGAGAGAGGCTTAGAGAGTAGCAAAATATTGTAGTGTGGGTGAGGTGACAAGTGCAGTAAGTTAGTTGATTAGCCTTGGGATTTTGGGGCAAAAGTTAACAAAAGAAGAGGGGGTGGATCAAGTGCGGTGGAGCCACTACAAGAGAAGAAGAGTAGAGCACAAATGATAAGTGAGGTGGAGGACTTACAAAAAGTGTTGGCCACAAAGAGACTTTGGGCAGATAATGCAGAGCAAGAAGTCAAATTTTGTTGAGATTGATGAAGAAAGCTCATGAGGATGGATTGAAAACATAAACTAGGCAGCTCTAGGTGGTAGTGAATTTTGAATAGGCTCAAGTATGATCATCAAAAGTAAAATTGTGAGTGGAACAGTTGTAAGCAATGGGATATAATGTGGGTTTGCAAACAAAGCAATCACAAGAGCAAAGACTATAGGAGTCATTGAGAATGGCACAAGCAGGTTTAGAAAGTGTGTAGAATGAACTGGTGCTATTGCTATTGAACAACTTGTCTTTACAGTTGCAAGAGTGGTTAGCATTGAGTGAGTCAAAGGTGAGGTAGTTACAATAGTGATTGAGTGAAGCAAAAGTAGATGTGGAGCATTGGAGAATACTGATTGATTAGATGCAATAGGAGTGGACTTTGACCCAATGATCAATCACTATACTAGGGATAAATAAGCCGGTGGAGAATGTATTTGTGGATATGCAAAAAACTACAAAAGTGCACTAGGAAGCCACCTATTATACGAGGCTTTATCATTAGTCCCTCCCCAATGAGAAGTGATGAGAGACTCGATTTGTAGATAGGGAATTTACACAACTATTAAACATTCAATTGTATGGTGGGAGATTTCCAAATCGCATGGATGCTATGTGGGTGTGAGGAGGATTAACACTCAAGGCGTCATCCTTTAGGACTAGGTTTGCAGAAAAGCCCCTAATCAGACACCGTGTCCTGCCACCTTCCCAAGGGAAGCCAAAATAAATGATCCACTAGATGTTATGTGAATGTAATATTGGTGCTGCCATTATGATAGAATAAAAAGTGTGCTTTTTTTTTTTGTGGCAATCAAAAGGTTGAACAAAGCACATGTTTATAATCCATGATGTTGAAAATGTTAGATAAACATTGTCACTTCTATTTGCACTATTTTGTGAATATATTTTTGATGTTTTTATCATTTTGAGTAATATGTAGATCTTTTTGGAATTTTTGTAAATATTTGAATGTTACTGATAATTTCGTGAATATTTGGAAGGTTGTCCATTTTCATGAGAGTGGGAACAATAAGATATGTAGATGACGATTGATTTTCACTTATGTGTGGGGACTAAATTTTAGTATGGGCTCTCAATGAAAGATGAGAAAAAACTTGTGTAACATTTGGAGGGCTGTGGTATGCAAGGTGGAAAAAGTAAGAAGGACTAAACCATAAATGGTAAGACATCATTATGTATATATTAATAACCTTTGCAAACAAGTTGAGAGCCAAAGTTTCAATTTTTCTCTAGGTGTGTGTCAAGACGAATACTCATGGGGCCTATGAAAAGGTGCTCGGGGCCTGCAAAAAGATGTTTGGGGCCTAAGAAAAAGTGTTTGGGGCCTAAAAATAAGCATTTGGGGCTTGAAAAGGTACTTGAGGGCCAAAAATGATGATTGAAGGCCTTGCAATCTCTCAAACGTACACTTACTTATTCTAAGCCCCCATTAGATGGTGATGAAAGAGTCCAACATATTTTTGGGCCTTTTAGGATAGCATTGATATATTAATTGAAAGTTTATTGGATAAATCGTGGTCTCTACAATGTAAATAATACTATAAATCCATTGGGAGTTTTTGATCTTGGCAGAAGGAAAGAAAAGGAACTTTGTCATAACCTTTTCGACTATTTGCATTGTGCCAAATTTTCCAAAGCCTAGCAAGATGTTTCAAGACATAACTATGCTTCTTCTTAATAAATTTATGTACTAGCTTATTATTTTTGATAAAGGTAATAGGGTGATAAAATATGCCATAAAATATTTAAATATTTTTCAATGTAGTGGGGCCTCACTATTTATTTCATATAAAACCATTCGAGGTATGCAAACCTATCCCAAAGGAGTAGGAATTATAGATGGACACCAGCTCAATATGAAATCAATGGATCATCAGTTTGAAAAATAGAAAAATAATTTATGCAAAATTAAATAGCCTATTGGAGGCTGAGTTTGTTATTATTTGGCCTGATTTTTGGGCTATTTTTGATAGTTTTGAGTTTTTTTGACTATTTGTGACAATGTTTGAGAATTTTAAAAATGTTTTTGATGATTTTTGAGAATTTTTGACAATTTTTGAATGTTTTTGACAATTTTTGGCAATTTTTGAATGTTTTTAACAAATTTTGACAATTTTTGGCAATCTTTGAATGTTTTAAACAAGTTTTGAATGTTATTAACAATTTTTGACAATTTTAGATCAGGTGTAAGGAAAAGGAGGATTTTAGTGAGATTTGTTGGAATATGGAAATAATCAAGGCTTGGTGAGAGCACATAAAGAGTCAAGGAGACCAAAAGTGGGCTTGGGAAGCTATATTTGAGATGATGGAGGCAAAAAAGGATCTTTGGGACTTCAAATGGATTTTATGAAGGCTAAAATAGACATTGGGAGCTATTGGTCATGGTAGATTTTTGAGATGTGCATGAATTTTCTTGTAATTCATGTCTATGATATCTTTCAACATAATCACACTCCATGTTTCCTCTGAGCTCCCTGTTTTCCTTTTTTTGTTGTTTTTCTAGCTATCCCCACTATTGTGAACTATGTCTGATGCTCAAGAACTTCTAAACGGTAACCCAAAATTGTTTCATAGTTGCGTATATGTAAAATTAACTCAACTCTGAGAAGGATACAAACGAGCAAAATTTATCTTAGAGAGAGTTTCTTGGGTCATGCCTTGTTATATTTTTTCATTGAAGGACTTGTATTGTTTAGGGAAGTCTAATGGTGTTATCTCTCACTCCTTTTAATCCAAAGCTGATATTTCTCATTTCTTTTGTACCAATTTTTTTTTTTTTTTTTAAAATGTTTTTTGGTGTTTTTGATTTTTTTGGTATTTTCAGTGATGAGGTGCTTTCTCAAAGCTTTAGACATTAAACCTTTTGAGATGGATTTTGTTGATGGGTCCTACTAGATCTTCTCCATCACAATCCGAAAGTCTATAGGTGCCAATCCCAAAGGATTTTGTAATAATGTAAGGACCAATCCAATTAGCCTCTCATTTTTCTTTCTTCTCCCTAGTTGCCTAATTGTTAGGGTTTTCTGAGAGAACAAGGTCTCTAATTTGAAAGATGCAAGGTTTGACCTTTTTGTTGTAGTGTCTAGATAACCTATTTGAAACACTTTGAAATGCTTGTGCACTGTACATCGATGTTCTTCTAATAGTTCTAGCTTCTCTAGATGGGCCACTCTATAGTCTTCATTTTATAGGATATCATAGAGGGTAACTCTCAAAGATACGATCTCAACCTTTGAAGGAAGAATGGATTCACAACCATAAACCAAGGAGAAGGGTGTGGCACCTATAGGTATCTAAATACTAATCCTATAGGCCTAAAGGGTAGGGTTTAGTTGTAAATACCAATCTCTATCAATATCATTGACTATTCTTTTAAGAATGTTGATAGTGTTCTTGTTGGTGGCTTTTTCTTGGCCATTGCCTTGGGGATAATACATTGACAATGAATGGTGTATAATGTGAAATTTCTCACATAACTCATCATCTATTTAATTTTTAAAATACAAGGCATTGTCTATTAGGATGGCATATAGTATGCCAAAATGACAAATGACATGGTTTAATATGAATGAAGATATTTGTTTTCTTGTAGAGTTTACAAGTGACACCACTTCAACCCACTTGGTAAGATATTCAGTTGTAGTGATGATCCATTTAAGTCTATTGGAGGAAGGTGGGTGGATGGTCACAATCAAATCAAATCCCCAATGATAGAAAGGCCATGGTGTGGCCAAAGGATTGAGCTCTTGTGCTGGTGCATAAATAAGTTTTCCATGGGTTTGACATTTTTTACAAGTTTTTACATAGTTGATATCCTTTTCCATGGTTGGCTAGAAATATACCATTCTAAGAATTTTCTTTGCTAATGTAAACCCATAGGAATGTGTCTCATAGATGCCTACATGGACTTCTTGTAGAGCGAGCCTAGACTCATCCTTTTTGAGACATCTAAATAAAGTATTATCAAGACCTTTCCTATACAATGTATCAACCACCAAAGTGTAACTCAAGGTCTATCAGATGAAGTTACACTTTTGGTTTTGTGAGAGGTAATGACTTTTCATCCTTGGTTTGATACATTTTCATAACTTGATTAATGATTAGCTGATAATCCCCATAAACTTCTAGTGCTACTAACTTCCATTCTAAGACTAGTTTGACACCTAAAACTAAGGCTTCATATTTTGTCATGTTTTTTTTTGAGGGGAAAGGTAGTTGGTAGGACTTGGGTATGGTAACGCCTAGGGGAATAATGAACAAAATACTAGCACATGAACCATGGTGTGTGTAAGAACCATCAAAGTAGAACTTCCAAGTGACTGGTTTTGTTTGAAGAATATGCATATTTGGAAAGTCAGTTAGGAAAGGATTTGAGCTCTCTATAGGTCTTTCTACCAATTGGTGGGTAATAGCTTGTCCTTTTATAGCTTTCCTATTGATATACTCAATATTAAACTCACTCAAGATCATTACCCATTTGGCTAATTTGCTTGTTAATGTTATCTTGCTAAGAAGATACCTAAGGGGGTCAATCTTGGATATGAGCTTAACCTTGTATGTCAAAAGATAATGACATAAATTTTATGAAGCAAAAATTATGACCAAATAAGCTTTTTCAATAAAGATGTAATTGAGCTCATAATTGACCAAGATGTGACTAATGTAATAAATGGCTCTTTCTTTTCCCTAGTCATTTTATTGTGCCAAGAGGGCTCCTATTGATTTGTTTGTCAAAGAGATGTAGAGAAACAAAGATTTTGTGGCATCAGAGGTACCAACATAGGTGGATTCATCAAGTAGTTTTTGAGTAGATCAAAGGCTAGTAGGATTTGAGGAAATATGCCAATCAAATCCATGAAGCCCAAGAATACCTGCATGTACAAAACCTATCACAAAGAAGAAAAAGACAAGAAGAGCAAAGGTTTTGATCTAAAAAACATGCAAAATTGTATTCAAATGAAGAAAAAATATTATTCAACAAATTAATTATTACAAAGAGATCAATCCTTATAAAAGGAAATCGAAACCTAAAAAGGGTAACCTAAAGCCTAAAAAAGCTAGATTGCACAATATAATTAATATAAAATATTAATTATATGCACCTAAGAGATAGCTTAAGAAAACTAGAGTAATAGGCAACTTATTTAATTAAATCAAAGTGATTTAATTAATAAGTGTAAACAAATAATTACTCTAACACCCCCCCTTAAGTGAAGCTTAGGAGGTAAGCTAACCTAGCACAACTATTAAAGCAAGAAAATGGGTACCAGCAACAAGGCCTAATCAGGTACCCAATACAAGGAAATCTCTATAAACTGGAGACAAAGGTCAAAAATTAGTGGAAAAAACTCCTCTCCAAAAAGGGATAGTGAAGAATGTTCTGGAAGATAGGAATAAAGAGTGATCATGAACAGAACAACTGAAGCATGAAGAAGCCGCAAACTTTGTCAAGAAGCCACTACTGATTTGTAGAACCTCCATGGAAATAGAAGGCATGAACTAAGAGTGTCTATATGGTAGATGATCCATCTCACTAAAATGCATAGGTAGCCAACCACTGTAATTGCCTAGTATATAGGATCAAATACTAAATACATAGATCACACTATCAAACCAAGGAAGCATTAGAAATAATGGAATAACCCCCCGTTAATGTAGACAAGGTGAGGTGATAGATAACTAAAAAGGTGGGCCCAAATGCTCTACAGAAAGAACTAAGAATAGCGAGAGAGAATAAGAGGTACAAACACCTATAAAGGCACATGTCACCGAGACATCATGGGGCAAAAAAGGAAGAGGTCCAAAAGTGGCATACAACTATCCCCCCCATGGCACTTTATAAAATAGTGCAAGTACAACTGTCTCAAAATAATTTTCATGAGCCTGAAATGCAAGAGTGGCACTTTGTCTCAATGTGTTTGCATAAAGATGCTTATAAATGATATCAAACATAATCAAAAAAGGAAAAAAAGCTGATATAAAACATTGTACACCCCAAAATGAAGGATCTAAAGTAATAAAATTGATCCCCGACCTTGAAATAGCTAGGATATTTGCCAGAATGAAAAATTGTAGAAAAGTGAATAGAATGTGCTTGGAATAGAATATGGAACAATAACTAGCATCACTAAAAAGAGTGCAGAAACAACTTTCCACTGATATAAGAAGTCCCAAATCAAAGATAAGATGTTCAAGATATGCCTCCTAGAGTGCAAAATAGAACATCCAGCTTGGACTACCAAAATAGACAAGCAAACTACATCTAAACCCAAAAACTCTACACCGATGTCTCTGTCTTGAAACCAGCTTTCCAACACATTTTTTGGATTGAAAAAATATGTCTGTATGCTCAAGTTAGGGAGAAAAAACTACAGGGCCCTTGAAAGAAGAAAAAAAATATATTTTTTAATAAAAAATAATTTAAAAAATAAAAAAAATTGGCCACCCTTGCACCATTGGCAGGACACTACAAGCGGTTAAATAACTGCTACAGTTGAAAAATGCCAAATTTTAATTTTTTTGTATTTTTTGCTTGCCTTGAACTATGTGTAGAGGCCATACGGCCCTACTGGCCAAAATTTTTTTGCCTCTCAAAGCAACGTTATTGAAAATGGACAAACTTTATATGGAAACAAGGGTTTTGATTTCTTCTAAATCCATCTATGACATCTGTTTGGCCTCAAACTAGTCTAAAATCATTGACTCCACTGTTTTCTCAAGAAATACCCAAAAAACACCAGATCTGATCCACCAAACCCTTTTTCTCCCTTTTTCTCCAAATACTAAAAAAGCTACAACAGATCTGGCTCTGATACCATGTAGGATTTTAGAAAATATGCCAATCAAATCCACAAAGCCCAAGAATACCTACATGTACAAAACCTATCACGGAGAAGAAAAAGACAAGAAAAGGCAAGGGTTTGATCTGAAAAACATGCAAAATTGTATTGAGATGAAAAAAAATATTATTCAACAGTTTAATGATTACAAAGAGATCAATCCTTATAAAAGGAGATAGAAACTCAAAAAGGGTAACCTAAAGCCTAAAAAAACTAGGTTGCACAATATAATTAATATACAATATTAATTATATGCACCTAAGAGATAGCTTAAGAAAACTAGAGTAATAAGAAACGTATTTAATTAAATCAAAGTGATTTAATTAATACGTGTAAACAAATAATTACTCTAACATATCTGACACTAATTTTCCCATTTAAAAATTATTTACTTGTGGAGGAGGTGGGTAAAAGTTACATAGTTTTCTACTAATTGAGAGATGAAGTGATGAATTGATTAAAGCCTTCCCTAGAGAGAAGACAATTGACTCAAGTTCTTTGGAAGTTGCATGTTGATTATACCCTGTACCTTTTTGGGATCAACCTCAATCCCTTTGGTTGAAACAATGTACCCTAGAAGTTTTCTAGATTTCATGCAAAAGATGTATTTTTTAGGGTTTAGCCTAACTTTGAATGCTTTTAGGTAGGTAAATATCTTGTCCAAGATAAGAAGATGATCTTCTTGGGTATGAGATTTGGAAAGGAGGTCATCAACATAATCTTCCATAGAAGTGTGCATCATTTCATGAAAGATAATGATCATGGTCCACTGATAGGTGGTCCTTGTGTTCTTGAGGCCAAAATGCATGAAATTAAAATAGAATGTGCTCCATGCACAAGTAAAATATATTTTCTCTTAATCCTCTAGCATTATCCTAATTTGGTTGTACCCTAAAAATCCATCCATGAGTGAAAACATGGAATGGCCCACTATCAAATCTACAACTGTGTCGATGTTGGGAAGGGGGAAATCATCTTTAGGACATGCTTTATTAGCATCCTAGAAATCAAAATAGATGAGTATGCTACCATATTTCTTTGAGATAGGTACAATATTTTATATCCATGATGCTTAAGCTAAGGGCCAGATGAAGTTGGTGCTAAGCAATTTCTCTAGTTCTATTTTGACTAGCAAGGCTATGTGGGAATGCATTTTCCTTAGCTTTTCCTTAACTAGCTTGGCCTCTAGAGAAATGTTGAGGTGAAGAAGGACTAGAGTTAGGTCTAACCTTGTCATGTCTACATAAGAACATGCAAAGTTTATTTACCTCTCTTTGAAGAAGTGGATGAATTCATTTCTTTCTTCTGTGTTTAAAGACTATGCCAAATGGATTATCTCTATTCCCATGTTGTTCATCATGGAAATAAAGTTTGAAACTAAAACCTATAATTAGGTTCATCATCCTCATGTAATGTGATTGCCCATGGGTTTTCTATATCCTCTTCTAATTTGTTCTGATGCCTGTTGACTCTAGGTGAAGTAAAATTTGAATGAGAGGTGGATCCTTTTGCTAAGAAACTATTAGATGCTATTGGAATTGCAAATGGGAAACATATACTTCTCAAGGGGGTGAATCAAAAGTTCAAACTCTAGCACTTAAACTTCTTTTACGATTCCTTAGATGCATACAATAAATTGAAATGAAATGTAAAGAAAATGCATCAAATAAGCATACACACATTTAACACCACCTAATATGATTACCCAAAAACCCTCCAAATGAGAAGGTAAAATTGGGGTGGGGATGACACCCACAATTCTTCACTACTACAGCAAAAAAGTGTCATTAATTAAGGTTACAATAAGTTGACCATAAAACATGATTTTCCCTATGAAGGGCTTGCCCTATTAAAGGCTTACAAGAGAGTATTAAGTCCCACCCTATTAAAGGATTTTAAAACCCTATTAGAAGTGTGCCTAGTTAAAGGACTTCAGAACATTCACTTGGAATGTCACCCTGTTAAAGCATTTTGCAATAATTGTTAAGTCAACCTTAGTCTAAAAGATTTCACTCTGCTAATATAGTTTTTAGAAAGTAATAGTAGAATGTTTGATCTGATGACTTACAACTTTAAATTGTTGGTTTTAAATCACCATTCTATCCTTCTTAACCCTTTCTAATCTGATTTTCCAATGTTGTATCCTCAATCCTCTATTTTGTAAATTGATTCTACAATTCTTTCACTCTGCTAAGTCACCTTGAATGCTTTTTGATCAATTCACCCCTTTTCTTCCTTATAATCTTCACTCACATGCACACTGAATTATGGGGCTTCATCTTCCTTATAAAGAATTTGGTGGCTTAGGGTTAGGTATGAATCTATGGATGAGATTGATTCATTTTGCTACTTAATCCCTTCCAATTTTCTTATTGGTTTTAGGTTGATGGGATAGGGAATCTAATAGATTCATCCTTATCTTCAAAGCTTTCAGATTTATCCATATCAACATAAAGATAGTTTACATAGTTTTTTGTGCCATCACAAACAACTAGATCTAATATGTGTTACTTAGCACTTGATAATACTAATGCTCGACACATACTATAGTTTTTTTTTTGGCTTGACACCTGAATTTCTTGACATCAACTACTTACTTGACACTTGAATCACTCGGCATGGTCTATCTACTCAGCACATGAGCGACTAACCACTCATTTCAACTTAGCATCTATACATATTATACTCGACATGTGTTACTAGCTCAACATGAACTTAGTAAATATCTTAAGTACATTGGCACTCAATTTTTAAAACCAATCCGAGATCAAAAATCTCCCCCTTTGACATGAGTGTCAAAAACACTTAATTGTATATAACAAATCTAATCTCCTTGAGTATAATACATTCATAGCTTGACATATATACAAAACTTCAAAATTTTCAAAATTATATAATAGACTTATATACCTCAAAATTTTGTAACTCCCCTTGAGTTAATGTGTGTATTCTGTATCCAAAATCTATTCTCCATAGATTTGTATTTTGCTAATACTCTTTGGCTTCAAAAATATTGATACTCTTTATCTAATATATATTCTATTTCTATTATTTTTGTTGTTTGCTCCCCCTTTTTGTGTGCCCTCCCCTTTGGTTTATCTCACCCTCTTTTTCTTAATATCTCCCCTTGCATATTTTTGTATTGCCCCCTTTTATATAATCTCCCCCTTTTTGACACTTATGTCAAAGGGTCTATACACTGACTGTATATTTGTACAAAAAGTTCTTGTGGAGTTCCATTATAATTTTTAGAGCAGCATCCTGGTTGTCTAATGCAACATCTAATGATTTTATTTGGATTGTTATCTTTTCTACAAGGTGAACTAGTATATTTGATGTTGAAAGATTTGGATCTTTCTTCATCAAGGTCTCTACATATCCTAGTTCCTTGTGGAGTATCTTCATATGAGGGATAAGGGAGGTTTGAATGTTAGTCAACCTAGCTCTTATATTAGCCTCTTTTGCTATTAACAGAACTAGTTGACTTTAAGTTTGAAACAACGAATGGAAATGCTTCTCACTTCGAGATGCATTCTTAGGTAATTGCATACCTGATAGTTTCAAATTGTTCTCTAGACTCAGAATTTTATGGCTTGTTTCCTGTGTGAAGAGTGTGGGATCACACAATTTTGTGTACAATAAGAATATATTCTTAAGTACCTTCTTCACTTTCTTAATTTTTGTGGCCAATTCAACTTGTGAGAGTGCTATAGCATCTGATATTTTCTCATTGACTTTCCCATGGAATTTTCTTTTAGACCATTCCATTAGTTTGACATTGGCTTCTTGGTCTTCATTATTCACTTGTTCCACAATTTCTAATAATTGTTCTAATATTGGCTTAGATTGATCAAGTGTTTGCAAGCTAAAAGCATCTTAAAAGATGTCTTTAATATCTTGTAATGTTTTCCTCTATTTATACTCTTTTCAAAGTATTTCTTGTTGTTTCTTATTTTCTAAGGCTTCTTGCATTATGCCTATTTTCTCTAGTGTGATGGTTGCATAGTCATATTTTGGTATCACTATTTCTTCATCTAAAATTGCATCTCCATAGTGAAATTCCATGGCAACCTTGGATGAGCTGGATCTTGGTGCTAACATCTATAGCGATATTGCATCAGTGCTCGGCCTTTGAAGGACTTTTTTGGAGTGACAAATGTTGGTAAATTTACCAATGTTTGTATGGCTTCTTGCTCCTTCTCCTTTGGTATGTCCTTGTCTTTAGTTATGTCATGATCAATCATTATTATCTAACCTATTTATTATTTTTGTGTTTTAGGTATAGATACCTCTATCTATCCTGCTTGTGCTTCTGTAGTCTTCTCTTCTTGAGCAGTATGAGTTTGTTGTTCAACCATGTAAACTTTTATAGTAGTATCAACCTTTGTAGATGTATCATCTAATGTTTGCACTAGAGGTTGAGCACCAGTAGCTAAAGGGGTGGTAGAAGGTGGTTCATGTGTGTTCACCTTATCTCTTTTTATATTAGCTACTACCTTCTAAAGCTCTTCAACACTGGCCAACACAGGATTCTCACACATCTGGCTTGTAGTGTCGATTGGTCAAGGATTTTCTTCAGGTCCTTTATAGTTAATGGGTTAATGTTCTAAGGTTAGTTATTAGTAAAATCCTTTACTATTATGTTTTATGTAGGTGTTCATGTATCATGTGGAGGGCTCATGGCTAGCATTTGTGTGTCTTGCACACTCTGTTCTTCTTGTTTCTTTTTAGCTGTGGCCATTTCATCTTTCTTCTTTTGTGTCTCCTCCATAGTGGTATCTTCTTTTTCTTTTTCTATCTCCTCTTCCTTTTATTCCTCTCCTTCTCCATCATTTCTTCCCTCAAAGGGATCTTCTTCTCCTGCTTTGACAGTTGTCAACCCATATATCAATTTCCACATTTGAGTAGATTTCTTTACAAAATCTTCAATGTTGTTCTAGAGTATGTTGAATGCCCTATATTTGGGTGCAAATCTACTACCATACTTCTTATTTGCCTTGATAATTTTTCCATTTGTTATTTTAGGCATCACTTAGGCTCAGGTTGATTCCCTTATTTTCTTTTCTAGGTTTGAGCAATAATGCCACTTATTTTCTACAAGGGTGTATACCTCCTTAGGCATTGTGTTGTCCAATTCAAGTGGAGTATTCTTGAACTTAGACATCATGGCATACACTAACTCTTCTACCTTGTTTTTCTCTTCTCTAGCAAGTTTTCCAAAAGCAATGTTCTTTAATTCTATCATATCTACATTATCCTTAACCTTATCATAGATATTCTCAAGATTAGATTTAGGTGTTGTTGTGGTGTCCACAACACACGCCCCATTCCTCCATAGGAATGGGGACACCCTACCTTTTCAACTCTCAGATTCATAGTTTGAGAGTCGGGAGAAGAAATTTGATTATAGTTAGAGTCAAAAAAATTTAAAAATTACAAAAATACAAAAACATCAAAAAAATGGAAAAACACAATAAAATAGAAAGAGGAGTGCATATTGCGAGCACGCGTGGATGAAGTGTGCGTCACGCACTGACGCGCGGGCTGAGGCACACCACGCAATCCACCCAACATAGGGCCTATCAAATAGCCTCCCTCCTCTGCATTTTACACCTTTTTTGTTTTGTTTGTTTTGACTCAGCGGAGTATACCAACCAAACACAAGGTAAGCATGGTGCAACATGCACCTGTGTGCACAACATTTTTCATGCACGATGCCTAATTTTTGCACGTACCATCTAATTTCCAATAGTGCAACATAATGTGTGCCAGTACCTACACCCGCTTGACTCCCGTGTGCCTCACCATAACTTTGAGCACTACGCATGTGGTTCTCCCCCACAAAGCCACTTTCTCCACAACAACTGCACCCTCTTGCACCTCACGTGGTGCAAATTTGTGCCTGCACCCTCCTGCATTGTATGCAATGCAAATGCATGGTCATGCCACCTTCTACCTATGCCTTCCTGTGAATGATACAAATGCTCACCCATGCTTCCTTCTGCTCATGCCGTCTGTCTTTCGCAACACACGCTCGAACCAACTATGACATGACATGCCACCAAACCTCTATTGCACACCTCTCATGAATAGTACTACATGCCTCAACACCGGTGACATCAACTAATGCTGCCACGCGCGTCGACAATGCTAACCTCCACAGCACCACCATTTTTTTGGACCACAGACCCATAAAACTACTGTCGCGCCCTACACTATTCCCATTGTTGACTGCACTCATTAAACCCTAATCATCACAAGCGTGTGCACATCCACCACTGAGTCACATCCATGCCTGTGGCACACCTTGTGCCTACGACCCACTTTTTGCGACCCACATACATTTTTTTTTTTTAATTTTTTTTTTTTAAAAGTAAAAAATTAAAAATTAAAAATTAAAAAGTAGAAAAATTAAAAATTAAAAAATATATATTTTTAAAAAAAAACCCAAAGGGGACCTTTTGTCTTCTTTATGCTTATTTTAGTTTAATAGTTTTTACGTCTTATCTTTGGACTAATAAACATTTTTCTCATTGTGCTTAGGTGATCAAATGACATCCACATCTAGAGTAGCGTCCAAGCCTATAGTCTTCAAGTTCCAAGGCATACCATCCAAATCGAGATTTCATGATGATTATGCCGAGATCCAAGATATTGACCTAGGACATACTGACTTAGGGGAATTCTTGAAAACCTGTAATAAACCAACCGAGAGATCAGATTGTGTTTCATCTTTGATACGTTTTGAGTTGGTGAACACAGCATCTCATCCCATATCAGTGCAATCAGTAGAACTAGTAATGACATTGGCACAACATTTTTCTTCTAAAGAGAGAGTGGTAAAAAGTGTGATAGGAGAAGTGGTCCTTGATCTTTGACCTGACAAAATTGAGAGGGTCTTCCATCTCTCGAGAGTGGATCAATTCATTAGGCTCTCCTACAAATCAGTAGAGAGATGGTATAGGGAACATATGAAGTAGGCGACATATATTATATAGTCATCTTATCTCATTGAGAGAACTCCTCAAGGAAGGATAACAGACAAAGTGGATATGACTCGGGGATATATGAAGGAGGATATTGGTTACTCCATCATCCTTTTGAGTAGAGTGATGGATTTATCTGTAGCAAGTCGCCTTAATACCTTCATGATCAACTTTATTGAGACCATCAAAACATCGAAGATACCATTGGATTGGGCCACCACACTAAGTAAAAACTTGTGTGAGCAATTGAGGACATTGAAAGACAAGAAGAAGTTTTATATGATGTCTTACATAGTATACCTGCTTACAGCAAGTGCAACTAATTATCGTGAATTGCATATAAAGGGCAACATGCAGGATCCCAATGCCTAGCCTTACATAGTCTACCCTCAACTGGTGAAGAAGAAAATATTTGCTCAAAGCAAGGAATATAGAATCATGAATGATACGTTCATTTTTGCGATCATTCAATTCATTGAAGGAGATTATGGAAAGAGGCTACCTGATGAAGAAAAAGCACATATAACAACTCTCAAGGCCTATTTCATTTAGTTTAAGATGTTTACATACATGCGGGTAGGTGGTGACACTTTTAACCCCAAGAAACTCCCCAGATATCTGAGTGACAAGTTGGTGCTATTGGAGATTTCCTGGCAGATTGAATCTACATATGAAAGGGTGAAGAGATAAAGAAGACCTTGTTGGACATGGCCTCTCATCATTGGACCATACCAGGTAAAATGGAAGCAAGACATTCTAACTTTTGAATGAGAATGGGAGAATTATCCCCTTGAGGAGTACAATTCCCCTAGGATACATTTTGATAATGTCAAGAAAGTAGAGAGTATGGCTAGAAAAGAGTTTCATCATGAAGATGCTATTGAAGATCATTGGATGAACTAAAAAAATGACTATGATATCCACATATAGGATTATTGTAGGATGACTTTGTATTTGGTAGAGAAGACCCTCAATCTAAATATTCCAAAGGAAATAAGGCAACAAGATTATAAGGAGCTATTGGACCTCCCATTCAACTTAGAAAAAATTAGAGAAAGACCCATTATGAATGCAAAAGCTAATAGGGAGGAGGGTGATGATATCAATTATTAGCCAAGACATGTGGTTATAATGATGAAGGAATGGATCAAGTAGCCTTTTTCACTTGATCCCATACCTGACACTATAGTCTTCCGTGCTCAAGCTCGCCTTGAGAAAGGTAGAGGAAGGAAAGTTATAGTTCCTACTTTTGCGCTCCAATCTGACATTAGGCCAAAGAAAGTATACCAAATTGATCACCTGGTTGGATACAATCATCCTCTAGAGAGGATAGGAAAGAATAAAAGGAAGAGGACTTCCCCGTAAAGAATTCAAGTAGAATAGGGTGAAGTGCAAGCACCTTCCCATTAGCAACAAGAAGAAGTACAAGGATCTGAGGATATCAAAGCTTCTCAAGTCCAAGATAGTCCTCCACTACCTCCCCTTGTTCCTACCCAATCAGAAGAGGAAGAGAGTCAGAAAGTTTCTATCCCTCTGGTGCAAGAAGAAAAAGCTTCCCCTTTTGCCTCTACAAAACAAAAGAAGATTAAGATCCGAATGAAGAAAAGGCAAAGGGTGACTAAGAGAATGGTGCCTTTTCCTTTTGTTCTTGAAACCATCCCAGAAGAAGAAGAAGAGGAAGAAGAGGAGACAGATGAAGAGGAAGAAGTGCCCATAAAAAGAAGAACTCAACTAGCTAGAGCCATGGAGGAAGAAAGGAGAAGGAATACCTCGAGCATATCAGCATCCACTTAGGAAATACCCTTACAAGTCTCTTCTTCAGAAGATGAAGTGCAACAATGGGTAGATGAGAAAAGTGAAGAAGGGGATGATGTATTTAAAATGTTCAATTTTGACTTCATGCTTGTGGGAATGACATTAATTGATGGCAAGATTAGGCATACTCCTATGAGTCAATCTCAACAAGAAGGTTTGACTTGGATACCACAAGGAACACAAGGTCCTGATTCTTGTCAACCATCTTTACCACAAGCTACAATGGTAGATAAAGGTTCAGTTACTCTCCCGCTTCCAAGATCATAGGAACAAGTTTAGAAGGAACCATCGCAAGAGGAGCAACTAGAACAAACGGCAACTGATGAAGCATCAAAGGAAGGACAAATAGCCAAATATTCTCAATCACCTCCCCAAGATACTGAGGTGCAAGGTACCGAATCCACTAAGACCAACCAAATAGAAGGAGAGCCCTCAACGATAGAAACAACTCCAAGGAGGAGTGGTAAGGGGAAGAAAGTAGCAAAACATACTCCCTTGTCTTTAATAAGAAGACCTCCGGCTGAACACACTCTAAGGTGGCTACAAAAGGAAGTGATAAGAAGCTATAGACCCAAATTCCAAGCCTCAAAGGAAGACATTTATGAGATTGTAGAAATTTTGAATAAACTTGAGTCCCCGATACATGAGGCAATACCATTGGCATTTGTTACAAACACATAGAATAGCCCAGAGTTGTTTGCATAGGTAGATGTTCCTCCTCATGTTGGGAAAACCCACATGGGATGCATCCTGATTAATGGTGACCATGGGAATTAAGGAAATCATGAAGAACATGGGGGAGGATGAGATGGAAATCTAAGCACTTCGAAGGTGGGTTGAGATCCTAAAGGGATATTTGGCCAAAGTCATTGGTCCTCTTGACCTTGAGCGCCCTTAGGAGACCTTGAATACTATTCTTAGAGAAGGGGGAGCAGTCCACATGGATCCATTTTTGAGAGCTTGTCAGAAATGGCGGGAGAGTTTTGATGAAAAACAAGTCATGATTATCACAAAAAACCTAAAGATGTTGCATGCTACACAAGAAAATGTGAATAAAATGGTGGCAATTTTGAAGTAGGACTTCAACATTATTGATGAAGTACGGGCCTGGAGCAAATATTTACAGACTCTACAAGCCATAAAGGGACAAAGATACCAAATTTTGATTAATGTATATATGGGAGATGAATTAAATATGATTGATGACTGGATAGAAAATATAGAAAATAGCAACAAGGTAATGGAAACATTACATGATGAAATTCATTGGCTCAATGATCAGGCCCGAGAGAAAATTTTGGAAGTAAAGAGATACTATAGTGATGCTTGTTTGGATATTTTTGAAGATGAGGAACATGAGAGATTTCTACTTGTAGATACAGTAGTGGAGAATTTTAAGAAGATTTTTGTGGAAGTTGAAGATGAGGAGGACATCCAACAAGCCTTCAAAATAGAGGAAACATTGTTAGAGTTGGATACCAAACTTGGGGATTTTGCTGATACCAGAATTGAGGTAGACAATTATAGATGAAAGGTCAAGGAAAAATATGAGGCTTTAGATTTTCTATATGTAGCCAAAATCACTGAGATTATAGATCAATTCAAGGGCAAACATCCAAACATACCTTTGGGATGAAGAAGAACAAAACCCATATGCTAGAATTTCGATTTTGATACTTAGTGAAATTTTGAGATTTTGACCTTGTCAAGGTCAAAAGCTATGTAGGTCTATAGCTTTGTAGCTCTATAATTCTAGAATTGTGCTAACAGTTAACTATTAGTTCCAAAAATAGAACTTTCCATGCATCAAAAACGCATTCTAATGACAGTTTAACTTTGACTAGCACCCTATGAAGGATCAACTACTAATTTTGGCATCTCCAGCCACTTCCACTTTGACTCAGAGCTTTCGCATGCTTTTCTCTAATAATTTCATTTTTTTTGACATGTAAAGGCTCATGCATCCAATTAATGAATATAAAATGGATGGAGTTCTACTAAGCACCAGCTAGATAGGTAGTTTGTATATAATTAGTTTGTTTTATTAGTTTAAAGCATCTTATTGCATGAAGATATCTCTCAGTCTCAACACAAATTAAGGAGATGGTTTCTTATAAATACCCTATTATAATATGTAATCCAATCTACCTTTATTATGCAATAAAATTATGCTTTTGGTGCTAGCATTCAAAGTGTAGTTATTCTTGCCTAAATGTGTCATTTTTTTGTGGATTTTATTCATGAGATTGTGATTGAGCCAAATTTTTATTGCGTGATTTTTGGTTTTGCGATCTTTTAGTTCTAGTGTTTGCTACAGATTTACAAATTCTGCTAACATATCAAGCTCGAGGAGAAATCACCAAATTGTGCCTACATAATTCTTTGTCTCGCATGAGCACACTTTTCGTGGCCTTGCAATTTGATCAAGAGTGAAACATCATTCGGTTATTGAAAGTTCCCATCAATGATTGCATCGGTGGAATCTAGGAAGCATTGCTCATGTTTTCATTGGTTACCCACCGGTTTCTTCAAAATCTTAAGTCACAGTGTGCTATTTTCTATGGTTTATGTCCATTAGGATTTCAATTTCATGTTATTTGCTTTCAGTTCTCATTATTTTCTTTATTAACCCCCTTGTTAGAATAGGATTTCATACTAGTTGCATGGTTAGATTACATCCATAAAAAATATAAAAATACAAAAACATAGTTCTTTTTAGCATTATTTTGAAATAACGTGCAGATTCTTCATTCATCCAAAGTCAGAATGAACCAAAAAAGGCCTCATCATGAACAATCACATTTAACTTCAACTAAGTGAATTTCAATGCATCGTAAGACAACCCAGAACCTTGGAGTTGATTCACAAGATCAACTTTTCAAGAGAGGAATTCACAAGAATTCCTTCTATTTAGCATCATGTAAAATGACAGCTCAACAGGTGCATGACTTACTACCTTAAACTAACTTGTATCTTCTGACTCTATCTTTTCATCATCTGTTTCAGGTTCTCCTTTGTTTCTTCTCCATTCGGCCCTTCTATTCGGTTGCTTTTTGTTTTCTCCTTTGCCTACTCTTTGGCCTTTTGAGTGGTGGGCCTTGTACTAGCCCTTGTTGTTGGGGCAATTGGCTTTGTTGTGCTTGGCTTGGTAGCCCTCTTTACTTTTGGTTTGGCTACAGGCTATACCTTAGCCTTCCTCTTTCTGGGTTCTTGCTTTACTGGTGCTTCCTCGACTTCTTCTTCCTCTGCACCTTCTTCTTCTTTGTCTTCACCCATGCCTTGGGTTAAAGAAAAAGGTTCTTAAACTTGCATATCTTCTTCCTCTTGATCTTCTTCATCATCACTTGCATCTTCTCCAACCTAGCCTTCAGTTTCCTTACCATTTTGTCCTTCTTTTTAAAAGTAGAGGTTGTCTTCAGTTCCATCTCAATCTTTGACTTCACAACATCATAATTGCCAAATATCTTGGCCCTTTTGTCAATTTATTCAGCAAGGAGTGCACTGATGGCAATTGATGCTTCATCAACATTTATTTCATAGTCTAGGGTCCTTAGCCATCTAACCCTAGGTATAGTAGCTTGGATTTAAGTGTAATCAATATCTACAAGGAAAAAAATGTCATTGTAGTATTTCTCAACTAGGGAAATAGGAATCCTTAACCTCTGCTTCATAGACTTCTTAAAGTCTTCAAAATAACTTGTCATAATTGACTCAAAATTTTCTCCCATTTTCTCAATATACTCATTGATTTGAACAACAACTAACCTATTTTTCTTCCATCCTACTTTGCCAAAAGATGGGAACTCATTTTGTACATAGAGAAACATACATACAATTATTGATCCAAACATGCATTTAGCACTCTGACATTTTAATAGCTCCAAGATTCTCCATTATTTGTTGAAGTTGAAGTTCTACAAGATCATAAGTATGATCCTTCTTGACAATTTTATAACCTACATCAACAACTATGCAGGGAACATTGTTTAACCTTCTTTATTGATAAAATTTATGTGATATGACCTTTATTGCAAAATCAAGAAGTGGATTTGTAATAGTATCAATGGTCATTCCACATTTGTTCCACTTAGGACCTATGTTTTTCACTTCTTAATGTTTTGGCCCGATCTAGGGTTGGATAACTAGCAACCCTATGGAAAATTCTCTTTGAAATTTTAATGGTTCCATCCTCTAACCATAGACATTCATCATGTATTTTTCTCAAAACTATTTTAATCAACTCTATTTTAGAAACTGTAGGAAAATCTAGGGCATGGGTCAAACCCTTTCTCTCCATAATCTTGAATTCTTCCTTTAGAACTCTATTTTCACACAAATTTTCACATGCTTCTCTTATTTTCATGTCACGTATGGCTCCTACTTTATATTTATAGCACTTGCTTACATCTTGTACCATTATAACCTTAGGTGGGATCATAGACAACACTCCAATTGGGTCATTTTTATAGGCAACTTTTGGAATAGCTTTGAAATCTGGTTGTTTAACTTCATTACTAACTGATTGAACATCAAATGCCTCTTTCTCTTTCACAATTTTTGGACTAGAAGCCATTTTGACAAACTAGGGGTTATCAAATTTAAAAACTGCACAAATCAGTTTATGAAGAAAACCTTTTAGATTCAATAAATTAATGCTTAATCATTGCAAAAATCCTTTAAAATGCTTTAAACTAGTTTGTAGATTGCTTCTTCACTCTATTCATTCTTGCTTTAAGTTCTTAATGAAAAAAAATAGGTGAAAATCAACCATATACCCTTCAAAACTCTGTTATTAAAGCTTGGTTGTGTATAGCTATAAAACTTAGCATCGATTGATTCTACCACCACTCGGCAGCTATTAGAATTACCTTTATTAGCTCCTATAGAGATTTTCCTCACTCAGTAGCTACTACTAACTCAGCTCCAACTAACTTTGACTAACAGCTTAGCACACACTAGTATTTACTCGGCATAGAAAAAAGACTTTTCATACTTGGCAACAACATGGAAACTTGAAGATTTTAACCTTGAATTTTCCTTGAATTCTTGCATCTTAATTCGTGCTAATAGAATCATTTTAGTGCTAATTTATTTTGGAACTAATTTATAATGCAATACTTTAAGTATCAATCCCACATACCTCTTATTTTCTTAGTTTGATGAAGTGTGACCGCTTAACCCATTGGTCGAAGTGATCCTTCTCCATATGATGTACTCCTAGCATCTTTCTTCTTCCATGTTTTTTTCATTTTGTTCCTAATGTGCTCAACATCTATCTTGCCTTTTCCTTTGTCGAATTTTAAATTGGGTTCCTTTGACCTAGTTGGACAATGTTTGCTGACGTGACCAGTCTTGTGATAGCTAAAACATGCGGTTTGACTCAACCATCTCTTGTAATTACCACTGAAGTGTATTCTAATGCAATTTTTAGGTATATTTCCATATTTATAACAATAGTAATAGCTATATATTGTATTGTAATCCTAGTTATAGGAGTTTTCATAGCTTCTTACCTTTGTTGGCTTGCTTGATGACCATGTGGACTTGGATCTACATTCAAAGGCTCTGTGTCCATACTTCTAACAATTGTCGCAGTCTCCTTCAAGTTTTGGTGCATTCATGGTTCTACTTTTGCATTCGTGTGCCTGATGACCTTGTTTTTTGCACTTGTGACAATGAGTCATGTTCTTTGGCTTACCATTTTGTTTTGCATTCTTGCTCCTACAAACATTAGTTGTATGTCCTTTCTTACCACAATGATGACAAGAAGGTTTAGAGTTTTTACCTTTATTGTTCCTTTCCTTAGTAGTCTTGGATGATTCTCCTTCTTTAGTGCTTATGTAGCCCAATCCTGATGTATCTCTACTAGATATAGTGGATTTTAGTAGTTTCTCAAAGTACTTGATGGCTTCATTTGGCTTCTTGAAACATTCAACAAATTCATTTTCTCTTTTTAGTTCATTCTATAACTTCAAAGTGGTTATTTCAATGTCCTTGACATTCAACTCATGATGAGCATCCATCATTTGGCTTAAGGTTTCCAATTGTTAGGATTAAACCGCAGACATAAATAACAATTAAATGCAAATATAACCAATAATAAAAAATAATAGATCACATAGAAAGAACACAAGACACAAAGATTTAATGTGGTTCACCTAATCCCTAGTCTACATCCACCAAACAAAAAGTTTGATATTATTACAATCCAGTGATTACAACTTGATTATAATCCATAATCTATTACAAATCAATACTGTCACAAGAACCAATTTTTCATCACAACTATGAAACAATCCCTAACCCTAAGTTCTTTTATACAAGCATTTTTACTGCTTTAGGGTTATAATTAATAATTACATGTCGGCCCAAAATCTCGATAAAATAGGGCCCAATTTTTTTTTCCTAGAGTGATGCCCTAAGGCCCAAAGAATTTATGAAGTATGTCCAGTACTTTCCTGATCAGACACCATAATCTAATAATCTCCCACTTGTGGACTGATCAGGCTCCACACTAAACAACGCCAATTACAGGTTTGAGATCTTGGATAGCTTTGATAACTTTTTCTCCAATCTATTTGCCAAAATTATTTTGTCTTCTTCAATCATGGCCTTATCTTCTACAACTTTCTTCTTTTTTTTAGTCATCTTACACAATAGTATAGCTTGTGATTCTTGTTCCAACTTGAGATTTCTAATCTCTTTAGCTTATACTATATTCTTTTCCATTAGATCTACAATTGTTGCATTAAATTTATTGGAGTTTCCATCTACAAATAGCTTTTTTGGTGTTAATCTCTTTGTATTTTGTGTCATTTTCTGCTATAGCAATCTCTTTCCTTCTCTTCAAGGAACTCTTCAAAGTATCTCTGGCTTCATTCAATTGATGTAGTATGAGATGTATCTCAATCTCCTAGTTACCAATGGTCTTTCCCAACTTGTAGACTTCCATTTCAAGATCTTTTCTCCAAGTTGTAAAGCTTCTCCTCCTAAGAACTTAGCTTTGATACCAATTATTGGAATTACAAATGGGAAACATATACTTCTAAGGGGGGGTGAATCAGAAGTTCAAACTTTAGCACTTAAAACTCTTTTACTATTCATTAAATGCACTTAATAAATTGAAATGAAATGTAAAGAAAATGCATCAAATAAGCATACACACATTTAATACCTAATATGATTTCCCAGAAACCTACAAATGAGAAGGTAAAACTTGGGGGGGGGGGGGGATGACACCCACAATACTTCACTACTACAGCAATAAAGTGTCACCAATTAAGGTTACAATAAGTTGACAATAAAACATGATCTACCCTATGAAAGGACCACCTTATTAAAGGCTTACAAGAGGCTATTAAGTCACACCCTATTAAAGGATTTTAATACCCTGTTAGAAGTGTGCCTAGTTAAAGGACTTTAGAACATTCACTTGGAATGTCACCCTGTTAAAGGATTTTGCAATGACTATTAAGTCATCCTTAGTCCAAAGGATTTCAGTCTATTTGTACAGTATTTAGAAATTAACAATAGAATGTTTGATTTGATGACTTACAACTTTAACTTGCTAGTTTTAGATCACCATTTTGTCCTTCTTAATCCTTTCTAATCTGATCTACCAATGTTGTATCCTTGATCCTCTATTCTATAAATTGATTCTACAATTCTTACACTTTTCTAGGTCACCTTGAATGCTTTCTAATCAACTCACCCCCTTTCTTCCTTCTACTCTTCACTCACATACACACTGAATTATGGGGCTTCATCTTACTTATAAAGACTTTGGTGGATTAGGGTTAGATATGAATCTATGACTGAGAGTCATTTATTTTTTGCTTAATCCCTTCCAATTTTATGATTGGTTGCATGTTGATTGCATAGGGAATCCAAATAGATTCGTCCTTATCTTCAAAGCTTTGAGATTTATCCATAAGTCGACATAAAAATGGTTTACATAGTTGTTTGTGCCATCACAAAAAACTAGATCTAATTTGTGTTACTCGACACTTGATAATATTGATGCTTAGCACATACTATAGTTTAGTTTTTGGCTCGACACCTAAATTGCTCGGCATCAACTACTTACTTAGCACTTGAATCACTCAACACTTGAGTGACTCAACACATGAGTAACTCAGTACTCATTTTAACTCAACATCTATACATATTATACTTGGCATTTATCACTATCTCAACATGAACTTAGTAAATATCTTAAGTGTGTTGACACTCAATTGTCAAAACCAATCTGAGATCAATAGATGTTGGAATGTGAACAAAATTATATTCTTTGTCATGAATGGGCTCATTAGATAATGATTCAAATTTCCACTTGGTGGACTCGTCATTTTCTTCGTCATTAGGGGTGTCCATGAACGATTCTCTTGTATGATGTAAATCTAGGAAGGATAGATTTACATTTTATGTATTAGTTGTTTTCTTATTATTGACATCTTTTTCCTTGGTTACCCATACTAAGGTGGAAGAGGAGGAGTGACTATTTTTGTAATGGAACCTAGAAGTGGCATGTGTATTGTCTTGTTCAAAGTACCCTACCCCTATTTTTCATATAATAGACGTAAATTAGGTTATGAGGGGTTCAATAATACTAGGCTGCTGGCTTAGACCTCTGAATCATCAAAATTCAAAAGGGAGTGTGAAAATGAAAAGGGTAAAAGGTCTTTTGACCCATTCAATGTCAAGTGGGGCATTTATATGACATTTTTCTTTACCCTACTCACCCAACTAAAGCTTCTTCACTTATTTTCTTGAACTAGATATTATTCTAAAACAAATTAGTTCCCTCCTTCCACCTCATTTTTACTATTAATTATTTTCATCCACATTTTCAAAAATAAAATTGGAATATCCATGTTTTGTGAACATCCATTTTTGCAATTTCATTTCTGAGGGGGCAATATACCAGGGCACTTAAATTTTCAAATATCAAAAGTGTTCTACTCTAGCCATAATTTTAACATCAAATCAAATTGGGGCATTCAATCAAGTTATCCTAAATGAAGGAATTTAAAATATCAACATTGAATCAAACATCAAATTGTCAGCAATTAGAAATCAAATCATTAGCAACCACATGATAAGTTATCAACAATCAAGCATCATATCAACCTTGAATAAATCAAACATCATCAATCAAACATTTAGCTCTTAGAATTTAGAAAATTAGACAGTCTTTGAACTAATATGCTTCGCATATTACCTTAAAGAGGGAGATTTGTAGACACCCAAAAATTGACAAAGACCTAAATCAAGGCAAGTTTTTCTCAACCAATATAAATTAATGATAAAATTAGAGGAAAATAATAGAATTGTAAATCAATCATTACATAAGGTCATTAATCAATCAATTCATCTGTCAAATCAAAAAGGACCTAAATCAACTTTTAAAAGGGGAAAAACAATTCACGAAATCATAAAATGAAATAAAAAAGGAAAAAGGAAAAGAAAAAATTTGAAAATAAATGGAACATTTATTAAATTAATAAAATCCATTTATCCTCACAAAATTGAAAATTCTCCTTTTCACATTTAAAAGTATTGGAAAAATAATTTTTTATCCTCAAAAACTAAGTCTATTGGACTCTTCCTCTTGGTGCCTAATGAGATATTTATAGTTTCACTAGTATGGTCCAGTCAAAAGTGAAATCTTGATCTTTACCCCAACTCCTCCTAAAATCCTATAAATAGGAGGGAAGTTCAAGAGCAAAAGGACCCAAGTTTGATGCATTTGTAGTATAGGCATATTTAGATTTATCAAGTTAATATGTTAGCATTGTCATTATAGAAATTTTATGTCAATTTAGTATCTTCTTAGCAATGTATATTGTTCATTTGATATCATTTAGCAATTATTTAGCCTAATGCATGCATATATCATAACATTCTAGGGTTATTATACTCCTATAATCTACATTCTCACATAGATCTTGCATAGACATTTGTAGATCTATATTCATAGCATACTCCCATTCTAGAACTATCACTATGATGCTAGTTGGAGAGAAATCTCAGCAGTTGTAGTTAGGGAAACATGGGATGTTCATAGAGTCTCTATTTGGGAATGATTTCTTGGGTCTAGATTAGTTCGTTGTCATTCTATTTGCACTCTACTCTAAGGTCTCATGCATATGTGAATCCACCATGTATAGAATCCATATAATGTTTTTGAGTAGTAGTTAAATATGATCAACAAACACTAGAATCTCCTTTTCCAATTCATCTTCATTCTCTTAATTCTCTTCAAACTCTAGTAAGTGCAAAAGAGTCAAAAATTGACTATATAATCCTTCAAAATTGACATTAATTTCTTAGTTCTTATACAATTAAAAGCTCATCTAATATAGGATTTTGAACACACTCAGATAATATAGAATTCCTAGTATGCTCATAAAACATAGCGAGCTCAGCTCATAATAGCCTTGACTCCATCACTCTACAATAACAATAATTTCTTCCAAGCTCAGAAATAACATAGAAAATGATATATCAATAGAATAACTCATACTCTTAACTTATTCATTTCATCTTGATTCATGCCTATTTATTCTTTTAAAATCTTAGATATTTGGAACTAATGCATAATATAACATTTCAAATATAAATTCCATGCATACCTTATATTGCCTAGTTGGGGGTGATGTGATCACCTGATCCATTGGATGAAATGATCTTATCTGAAATTGATGTACTACATTCTTGCTTCTTTTTCCATGTCTTGTTCATCTGAACCTTTACTTTCTCAACATTTACCATTTATTTTCCTTTATTGAATTCATTTCTCAATGTTAGTGACCTAGTTGGATAGTCTCTGCTGACATCACCAATCTTGAGACAACTAAAGCATGTATTCTCAATCAACCATCTATTGTAGTTTCCTCTAAAATGTGTCCTTATGCAATTTTCTAGAACATGTCCATATTCTTTAGAATAGTGACAATTGTACCTTGTGTTCTAATGCCAATCATAGGAGTTTCCATTTTGGTATACCTTTGTCTATTTGTTTAGTGTCTACTTGGTCCTAGATCTGCATTCATATTATTTGCATCCATACTTATGAAAATTGTAACAATATCCTTAAAATCTCTAAGTGCTCATGCTCTTGGTTTTGCATTCATTTTGCTAATGTCCTTGTTTGTTGTAGTTGTATTAGTATCCTCTATATTTCTACTTGGGGTTTTGGTTGACAATTTTTCTCTTGCAAACATTTGTTGTATGACTCAATTTTCTACAATTTGGTCCTCTTCAATCATGAATTTTTTTTCCTTAGCTTTCTTCTTCTTTTTAGTCACTTCATATAGCAATACTAAGTGGACTTCTTGTTCACTTTTGAGATTTTTGACCTCTTAAGTTAGGGCATTGTTCTTTTCCATCAAATCTACAATCGCTAAATCAAATTCATTTGAGTTTCCAACCTCAAACAATCTAGTAGTGTCTTCTTCTTGCTATTGAGTTTCATTTTGTTGAATAGCCAATTCCTTCCTTCTCTTCAATTAACATTATAATTCATCTCTTGCCTCCTTGAGTTGATGTAGGGAAAGTTGTATTTCAATCTTTTGGTTTTCAATAGAACTTGTGGAATTTCATCTTCAAGATCTTGCCTACAAAGCTATAAAACTTTACTTTCTAGAGAACAAAGCTCTAATACCAATTTTTGGAAATAACAATGGGAAAGTAAGTTCCAAGAGGGGGGTTGAATCAAAAATTAAAAAATTTCCCTCTTAAACTATATCACCAACATCCATCTCATAACTTAACATGTAAATGGAAATAACTTAACATGCATCACATCCATAGAATAAAGTAAGAACCACAACACACTAAATTTGGTTACCTAGAAACCCTCTAATGAGAAGGTAAAATTGGAATGGGGATGAGACCCACAAATATTCACTACTGTAGTTGTAAAGTGTGGCCTATTATGGATAAAATATGTTGGTTCATAATCTATGATCTACCCTATGAGAGGTCTTCCCTATTAAAGGATTACAAAGACTATTAGGTCTCACCTTTTTAGAGGATTCAAACTTACAATAAATCAAGCACTCAGTTAAGAGATTTACAATAGCCTATTAGGACTACTTGATTAAGATATTTTCTTTGTATCACATGTTAGAATGATCTAGCACCATGATCCTTCAGTTAGCACCTTTTTTCTTGATGTAAGATCTTCTCCTTACTATTTAAACCTTGATTATTTAGATCAGATGATGCAAAGGTAAGGGGTGAATAAGCACAAACCTAGTTTATGCTGATCACACATCCAACATGACTAGTAAATCACCCAAACTTTTGCACCTTTGAATAATAACCAGATTAAAGGACCATTCCTAACCCATCGAGCTATGGTTTGAAAAAACTTGACTTTCATCCTCAAATGGTGTATTCACACATTTAGAACCTATCAACATGCTAGGGGTTGAAAACATGCCCAAAGGTTCAAGGAATCATTGTCCAATGATAGGCTTGATCCAACTTCAACAATTCTGTCCTAATAATGCAGCAAAGGCCTAGTAGCCCTCCTAAAACCAAATTGTGCCTTAAATGAAATACCTCCAATAGGACGTTAAGAAAAAATCACCATTCTTAACACCCTTTATTGAGGTACACTCACTTCCAAAAGGACAAATTTTGACATTGCATTTTGGCCCTTCAAAACAACATTCCACCATAGACCTAATTGCCCCTATTAGGCCTAATTTACAAAGGAACTACTAGAAATAAGAAGTGCAATGCAAGACCAACACAAGGAATAGTTAGATTGGATCATAAATGGAAGGATTCCAAGGTTTCATGATCTGGCTCAACCCCCAAGGTGTGCATTCTCAAAAATCACATTGACTAGTAGAGTTGTCACATAGAGATGCCAACTCATTCTTGCTTGTATTGTACAACCACCAACTTATCTTGCCCTAAAACCTCTAGAATAATATAATGCACTAGCCTATCTCCCATTTTTATAAAAATCAAGCTTTTACACTAGTGGGAATAAGAGATATTGTCATTTCTACCCAAAACCCTAGGTGGTTAGGGTTTGTAACTAGTTTTTGCAAAAAACCTTATAACTCCAATATCCTAGCATTTCAAAGGCTTAGAGTGGGCTCATTTGAAAGATAACTCTTCAAAATTTATTGACGCCTAATCCTCCAATCCACCAAGTCCATAAAATCCATATGATAAGTAGAAAAATAGTTTTTTGTAGGAAAATAGTAGGTTTTTATTGATTCCAAAGCAAGTATTATATCATATGTCTTCCACCCGCCTGTAAGGTCTTATGAAGACCTTCCTCCAACTGGTCCAACTGAAATTAGAAGGTTGTGACCATTGGACGGAACTTATTACAAACAAAAAATTACTAATATAAGGTAAATGTTGCATTTTTGTCATAGTTATGCAACTTATTTTGATCTATGATTCTAACATGACTTTTAAAGGACTCTAACACTTCCTAAGACCTTTAGCATGACCCTAGGAGACTACTAGATTCTTGTGACCTCATGAAACAACTAGTTTATATAAACTCCAAAGGTTGTTCAAGGATCACACAAATAGGATCAATATGCAAGAAAGAGCCTAATTACCGAAAGTGCTAGAATCAAAAGGTGTGAAGACCTAGAAGACCTTAAGACCATTTAGTTTTGATGGGGTGCTCCTGCACCATGCTACCTAAGTTATTTGAAACTCAAGTTCCCACTTGAGGTTAATTGATCCAAAGTGTAGCCATGTTTGATGATGTCCTGTTTAGTCATCCAAGTGGCATCAATGTCAAGACCTTTCCACTTGACAAGGTACTGCAGATAAGTTTTATGCCTAGTCTTTTTGTAGATTTTTGTGTCAAGGATCTTCTCCAATTGAAGGGGTTGGCTTGGTGGAAGTTCTTGCAACCAATCAGTATGTGACTCCTTAGCATCCATGGTACCTATCATATCTGCATTTCCTTTAAAAGGAGTTAGATCAAAACTGTTAAAAATGGGAGAAATGGAAAGAGATGGTGGGAGAGTGATTTCATAAGCATTTTCACCAAAATTATGCAAGATTGTGCATGGTCCTATTTTCTTCATTTTCAACTTGGTGTGTTGGTCCTTAGGAAGCCTCTCCTTTCTTAGATAAGTCCACACTTTCTCACCCACCTTAAAGTGAACTTCCCTTCTCTTTTTATCTACCAATGTTTTGTACTTTTGTGATGACTATTCCAAACTATCCTTGACCTATTCCTGCACCTACTTTATCATTTCTTCCAGTTCGTCCCTTTTCACACTGACTTTGAAATCATTAGGAATTTATTTGAGCTCCATAGGTCCCTTAGGATGCATGCCATAGACTATTTGGAAGGGTGTTTTACCTGTGGATCTATTCAAGGAGTCATTAAAACCAAAGTTTTCCTAAGGTAACCAGAGGTCCCAACTTTGTGTGTATTATTTTTTCAAGCACCTAAGGAGATTGGGAAGAGATTTTTTTATAACCGTTGTCTACCCATTTGTTTAAGGATGGTAGGCAGAACTAAATTGCAAATTTGTACCCAACTTTTTAGGCAAGGTTCTCCAAAAGTGACCTTGAAACTTGGTATCCCTGTCTGACACAATGGACTTAGGAAAACCATGGATTCTAACAATTTCTTTGAAGAATATTTATGCAATATGTGATGCATCATGAGTACTCTTGTAGGGTATAAAGTATGCCATTTTGCTAAAATGGTCAACTACCACAAAACTGTTATCATAGCTTTGTTTTGTCCTTTGAAGTCCCATAACAAATTCCATTGAAATAGCTTGCCATGGCCTAGAAGGTATAGGAAGGGGTTGATAAAGACCTTGGTTGGTTGATGTACCTTGGGATTTTTGGCATATGACATAAGTTTCAACAAATTTTTTGACATAATTTTGCATCTTTGGCCAATGGTAATACCTCCTAACTACTTCTAATGTCTTATCTAGACCAAAATGGCCACTCATTCCCCCACAATGCTTTTCTTTGATAATATTATCCCTCATTCAACACCTAGGGATACATAACTATTGTCCTTTAAAAAGTAAGCCATCTTGAATAAGATATTAAGAAAAATTAGTGTTATACCTACCCATTAATGTAGTGCATACCTGATAAATGTTGCCAAAATCAGTATCATCTTTGTAAAGGTCCTTGAGAGCATTTGTCCCAATGCTTTGGAGTTGAATTTTCTGCACCGAAGTGATCCTCTTGCTCAATACATCAGCCACCTTGTTGGCTTGACCCTTCTTGTGTTTAATGCTAAAAGAATATGCTTACAATTGTTCCATCCATTTGAGATGTCTGACATTCAATTTATCATTTGAATTTAGATAGCTCAAGGCATGGTTATCAGTGAAAACTAAAAATTCCTTCGAAAGGAGATAATGTCTCCATTTTCTAAGAGCTTGGACCATAGCATAAAGCTCTAGGTCATAGGTGGAGTATTTTATTTTGGCATCATTTAGTTTCTTTGAGAAGAATGCAACTAGTTTTCCATCTTGACTTAGGACTACACCAATAGCTAGGTTGCTAGCATCTATTTCCACTACAAAAACTTTATTGAAATTAGGTATGGTTAGTATAGGATATTGTGCAATTCTAGATTTAAGGTATTCAAAGGAATCATTGCCTATTTTGTCCATAAAAACTTAACTTTCCTTCCACCTTTAATAGTATCTAATATTGGAACACACACATGGCTAAATTTTTTCACAAACTTCCTATAAAATGTGGCTAACCCATGGAAGCTTTTAACATCATTTTGGGTTTTAGTAGGAGGCCAATTAATTATTTCCTCAACTTTTGAAGGGTCCATCTTCAAAGTGCCTTGAGAGACCACAAATCCCAAAAATGTGAGTTCCTTTTGCAAGAAAGTGTACTTTTCAAGGTTGATAATCAGTTTATGTTCCTACAACCTTGTGAATAAGAAAATTAAGTGCTTGAGATGCTCTTCCAAACTGCAACTAAATATCAATATATCATCAAGATAGATAACCAAAAAATTTCCATTATAGTCTTGAAAGATCTCATTCATTAACCTCATGAAGATTGAATGTGCATTACTCAATCCAAATGGCATAACAAGCCATTCATACAAACCCTCTATTGTTTTAAATGTTGTTTTCCATTCATCACTTGGCTTTATTCTTATCTAATGATAACCTGATTTTAAATCAATTTTTGAGAAATAGGAAGCACCCCTTAATTGGTCAAGAAGATCCTCTATTCTTGGAATTGGAAATCTATATTTAATGGTTATCTTATTGACTACCCTGCTATCAATACACAGTCTCCATTTGCCATCTTTCTTTGGAGCCAAAACACCAAGCACTGCACAAGGACTCACACTTTTCTGTATCAGACCCTTTCCTAACAATTCGCTGACTTGCTTAGCAATTTCAGCATTTTGTGAAAGTGTCATTTTGGATGAGACCTTATTGGGCAAAGAAGCACTAGGTATAAAGTTTATTTGATGACTTCTATCCTTAAAGGGTGGCAGGGAAGGGGGTAAATCTGTTGCTACTATCCCTTGATACTCTTCAAGAAGTTTTTGCACCTCTTTCAGAATTAGCTTATCTTTTTTAGATTTTACTTCCTCTCCAAGCTTATGTATCTTGATATATACCCCTCATCCTATTCTTTAATTGCTTCAAACATCTCCTTTTCATTCACAACAACAAGGAAAGGTTCCTTTTCTTGTTTTTGATCAGGCAAAGGTTTCAAGGTGTAAGTTTTTCCATCCTTGATTATGGTGTAGGTATTCTTCCTACAACTATATGTTGCATCCATGTCATATTTCCAAGGTCTACCAAGTAGCAGATGGTAGACATCCATCTTATATCACACAAAATAGTGTCCTTAAAATCACCCAAAGAGAATTCCACCATTTTTTGCTTAGTCACAAGGGTTTTTTGGTCTTTAGTAAGCCATGAGACATGATAGGGGAGAGGATGGGGAGTCTTGATTAATTCTAACTTTTGCACCATTTCATTAGAAACTAGATTTTTAGTGGAACTAGAATCTATCAATAAGTTACATACCTTCCCTTGGTATTTGACCCTTGTTCTAAATGAGTTCTTCCTTTTTGGAGGTTCTTGAGTATGTTTCACTTTCAAAAATTCTTTTCTCATCATCAATGCTACGCCTTCTTTTGCTTCAAGGTCTCTCTCCTCATGAACAAGTTGACCTCTCCTTTCACCTTCATTTTTGTTTGCTTTCTCAAGGCACTTTTTGGAGTAATATCCTATTTGATTGTAGTTGTAACATTTTGGAGGCCTATTGGATCTTCCTCTACCCCTACCAAAGGGTCTTCTACCTCTTACATAAACCCTTGAACTAGATTCTCCTTGTTCCTTGGTCTCTTGATCAAGAGACTTGTCTGATTTATCTATCTTCCCTTTATTCCAAGAATTAGTTCTCGCTCTATCATTCCTTCCTCTACCTCTTCCAGCTTGTTCACTCCTCCTTTTAAATTTTTCTTCTACCTTAGAAGCCAACATGAAACATTGTTGGATAGTAGTTATGGTGCCTAGGATCAATTCATCTTGAATTGACAATTTGAGTCCTTGCAAATTCCTTGCAAATTTCAAGTTCTCTGATTCTACAATGCTAGACTTCATCACAATGTTGTGGAATTCTTCGGTGCAGGTTGAGACATCCATGTCTTTTTGTCTTAATCCCATCCTCCTTTTGTGGAGTTGTACTTCATAATCTGTAGGTACATAGGCTTCTTGGAGCAAGGCCACCATCTTCTTCCATGTGGAGACTTGATTTTTTCCCTTCTTTACCCTATCATCTTGGATAAAGTTCCACCATACCAATGTAGATCCTCTTAGCCTTGATCTAGCTATCTTAACCTTCTCATTTTTAGGGATAATTTCACAATCAAAGAAACTAGTTAGGGCATTCACCTAATCCATAGTAGCATCATGATCCATCTTTCTATCATAAGTGGGCAAATAAAACTTAGCATCCAAGGATCTCCTTTCCATGGACTTTAGAGTCTTCACAAGTAGCCTCTAATTTGGATGACATTCTTCTTCTTCTTCCTCCAAAAGGGGTTCATCATCACTCCCTTGTTCACATTCACCAGAGTTCCCACTACCCTTCCCAAGCTCTACTTTAAGTATGATTATCTCATCCCTCATCTACCTTATCTCAGTATTTTTGAGATAATCCATGCTTCTCTTCTTAATTTCCTTTTGTCTTTGCTCCCTTAAGTACTTCACAATATCAGCATGTGTCATCCTTGATGACAATCAATCTCCTTCTTCCTCAGACATGATGGAAATTTTAAGCCTTAGAGATCTTAAGGCTCTAATACCACTAGATGCAAAGGTAAGGGGTGAATAAGCACAAACCTAGGTTATGTTGATCACACATCCAACATGACTAGTAAAGTACCCAAACTTCTGCACCTTTGAATAATAACTAGATTAAAGGACCATTCCTAACCCATGCAACTATGGTTTGAAAAAACTTGACTTTCACCCTCAAATGGTGTATTCATGCATTTAAAACCTATAAACATTCTAGGGGTTGAACACATGCCCAAAGAATCAAGGAATCACTATTCAACAACAAGTTTGATCCAACTTCCATAATTCTATCCTAATAATGTAGCAAAGGCCTAGTAGCCCTCATAAAACCAAATTGTGCCTTAAATTCAAAATCTCCCAAAGGACCTTAAGAAAAAATCACCATTCTTAGCACCCTTTATTGAGTTACACATACTCCCAAAGGAAAAATTTTGACATTTCATTTCAGCCCTTCAAAGCAACATTCCACCATAGACCTAATTGCCCCTATTAGGCCTGGTTTACAAAGGAACTACTAGAAATAAGAAGTTTAGTGCAAGACAAAAACAAAATATAGCTAGATTGGATCATAAATGGAAGGATTCCAAGGTTTCATGATCTACCTCAACCTCCAAGGCGTGCATTCTCAAAAATCACAATGATCAGCAGAGTTGTCACATAGAGATGCCAACTCATTCTTGCTTGTCTTGTATGGCCACCAACTGCTCCTACCCTAAAACTTCCAGAATCATATAATACACTTGCCTATCTCCCATTTCCCTGAAAATTAGATTTTTCCACTGGTGGGAATGGGAGATATTTTCATTTCTACCCAAAACCCTAGGTGATTAGGGTTTATAACCAGTTTTTACAAAAAACCTTATAACTCCAATCTCTTGGTGTTTTAGAGTGGGCTCATTTGAAAGTTAACTCTTCAAAATTTATTGACACCTAATCCTCCAATCCACCAAGTCCATACAATCCATATGATAACAAAAAAATAGTGTTTTTGTAGGAAAATAGTAGGTTTTTATATATTTCAAAGCAAGTATTACATCATATGTCTTCCACCCACCTGTAAGGGCTTATGAAGACCTTCCTCCAACTAGCCCAATAAAAATTTGAAGGTTTTGACCCTTGGAGGGAACTTATTACAAAAAAAAAGTTACTAATATAAGGTAAATGTTGCATCATTGTCATAATTATGCAACTTATTTTGATTTATTATTCTAACATGACTTTCAAAAGACTCTAACACTTCCTAAGACCTTTAACATGACGCTAGAGACTACTAGATCCTTGTGACCTCATGAAACAACTAGTTTATATGAAAACCAAAGGTTGTTCAAGGATCACACAAATAGGATCAATATACAAGAAAGAGTCTAATTACCAAAAGTGCTAGAATCAAAATGCGTGAAGACCTAGAAGACCTTAAGACCATTTAGTTTTGATGGGGTGCTCTTGAACCATCAGATATGTCTCCTTTGTCATTTCACTTCTTTACTTTGTTCTTCTCAAATTGGTTATGCAATACAAAGCTCGATCATAGCTATCTTAGCCACCATGAATGCTCTCTAAACTCTTAGCACTCATTTCCTTTGACACTCATTAAAATTTTAGGGTTTACTTTCATTAATAAACATTGGTGGTGATAGATTAGGTAAGAATCAAGAACTATATTGGTTGATCCTTATTGCCACCTAATGCTTCCTTCAATTAGATTGGTTGCATGTATTGCATAGGGATTCATACTATGACACCATACTTATCTTTAATAATCATAAAATATGATTATGTCATCCCAAAAATGGTGTACATAGAAGTTTGTTGCATTACAAACATCTATGTCATAAGCTGTTCACTCGACATCCAAAGGCACTAATGCTCAGCCTTCACTACACTCTTAATGCTATAAATCGACTTCTAAATAGCTCATCACACTTTGTTTGCTCAACACATGAATCACTTCGAATATACTATTTACTCAGCTTCCTCTTCTAGCTTGACACTTGAATGACTCATCATGCAATAACTACTCAACATCTACTAGTACTTGATATTGTTAGATTGCCTACTATGTACTATCTAAACAATTATGTTTGTAGATCTTTGATCTTTCCTGAATTATGACTAAGTGTTTTGTCACTACTTTGTCAAAACCAATCTAAGATTAATAGAAATGTCCATGCAACCATAGTTGATTGTTATGCCTTTTGACAAATGGGGAATTGATTTTGTTGGACCCATAGATTCCTTATCAAATATAAAGTCATGCATTTTAGCTTATACTAATTATGTTACTAAATGGGTAGAGGATAAACCTATAAAACATGTTAGGAATAACAATGTTGTAGAATTTTTGCATGAAACAATATTCAATAGGTTTGGTGTCCCTAGGCAAATAGTAATTGATCAGCGTGTATAGTTCACTTCTTATATGCTAACTACCATAATGAATGAGTATACCATTAGGCTTGGAACATCTTCCCCATATCATCCTCAAGATAATGGCCAAGAAAAAAATTACCTATATAGGTGTGGTAGTTGTAACTAGTACATGGCTTAGATGATATTCTATGAAGAACCCTAACTTGTGATAATTTGAGGATTGGCAAATAGAGAGGAAGATTATTCATTATTCAAACCTTGTTGTTGTATCAAATGTCCACTTGATAAAATATGGTAGAAAATCACATAATAAGACTCTTTGGAAGGTTCATGAGTCAGAAAATGAGGCAATACTTAATACAGTAAAATGTAGAGTAGATCTAGTTGATCCATTAGATTGAATATAATTACAAAAACATGGACCTCTCTCACTTTTTGTTATGTAGAGTGCACAACTAGGTAGCTTCAAATGGAATTTCCTACTATTTTGTGCAAGGAACCTCCCTTCTTTTTGGTTTTTGAAATTTGTTAAGGGTTAGTTAAGAGGTTATGTGTATCTAATAAGTTCCAAGAATCCTCGGAATGCAACTAGTCCCAATGTATTTGTAAAAGAGCCAAAATGTTGGTAGGGTTGAGAAACTAAGGTATTTGGTTACCTAATAGGTCCTAAGAATTTGAACTCAGGTCCTAAAATGGTCCTAGATGGACCCATTTGATCAAAATATAAGAGAAAAAATTACTCAAAATTTGCAATGTTACTTGAGCAACTTTTGCAATTTTTGCAAAAAATAGCAAATGATAGGCTAGGAAGTTGTAACTAGACATACTTGGGTATTTGAGAATGGTGAAGCATATTTTATAAGGTTAAAATATTTTTAGTCAAATTCCACATGTGTGTTCCTATTGTATGGATTGGTGCAACATTCTACATTATTTTTGTAGTGATTTAATGCCCTAGTATAGTTGTATATGGATTGGGATAGTAGATTTGACTTATGGTTTTTGTAGATTATTATTTCCTTGTTCTTTTTCGTATTCAAACTAGGACTCAAGTTTCAATCCTAGCTCTCAAAATCCTCAAAATTGCCTAGTAGACCTAATTGCCCCCAACTAGCTCTCTAGCAAGAAAGATATTGATTTTTCTTCCAAATTCTCCAAATGAATTTTAAAATAAAATACATTTTCAAATACCTATTTCAGCCTTCTTTAACATATCTCAACCACAATATATGTTGTTTTGGACCAACAAACAAATCCTCTAACTAGGCACCATTTTTAAGCATAAAATAGGGTGGTTTTCCAAAGCAACTACCTACTACCCTTGTTTCCAATTCTCAAGATTGTCAATAGTCTCCTCAAATGGACCCAATCAAAGTAATGTTAGGTTAATTTGATGCTCCAACCTATGCAAGTAAGAAACCCCCAAATTGGTCTCTTACAAACCCTCAAACCTAGGGCTTTCTTAATGTATGACACACTGATATAACTGAGAGGGGGGTGGTGAATCAATTATCCAACTAATATCACAATTAACAAATTTAAATAATCTTATCCATATGAGTAATATAAAATGAAACCACAACAAGATACTCATACATAATAACAACATATATGTTAACTAGGGAAACCCTTGATCAGAGGGAAAACCTCAGTAGGGATAGTAGCCACGAGATGATACACTAATATAAATATTCCTTGTTAGAGGATAGACCTTATTAGGAGTTTGTCACAACATTTAGTACATATGAGTCCCTATTAGGAGACTTTGAATCCTTGTTAGGAGATTCCAACCCTGTTAGGAGTTGTGCTAACCCTATTAGGAGTTGTGGAAGATGCTTCAACCCACTACCCAAATAGCTTCAAGGGCAAGACAATTGAACCCACTGTCCAAATGATCTATGTATTATTCCTTGTAGAATAACAGAATTTAAATGCACTTTATTCCTCTATCTCTATCTTATCAACTAGACTTCTACACCTTCAGATCTTCTTTTAACCAAATCTCAAATCTTGCATCCAATAATCCCTTGGATCACTTACATGTATTCAATAAGCACTCAACTTCTTTTCTCACTTCTCACCTCAACAACGATCTCAATATACATCATACACTTTATCACTTTTACAATCAAGGAAAACATCTTTCCTTTTACCATATCTTCATAATAATTCCTTGAGTTTTCCTTTAAGCTTTTCCAATTAATTAAAATAAGATAATTAATTAATTACAATTACAATAGCACTATTGGCTCATAGTCTATACAAAACTTCACATGTGCGATACTAAGTCTTGTGCACTTTCTTACATCATTAGATGATTCTCCTCTATCACTACCTGACCCTGCATCTTTTCATTACATTCCAAATGTAACATAGCCAACAATCATCAGGAAATGCTTTCCCAATACTCTATCTCTAAATTGCTCCCTATAAATCAATTACAACTTTCGTACATCTCCAACTTATACTTTTTGCACTAAACCATGTCATCAAGACACTATGTTGTACATGTCCATAACTACACATGACCAAAAAATCAAACCATTGTTTGTGCCATCAAGATCTATGCCTTCTACTCAACCAGTCTTTACAAAAGCAATGTTGTGTTGACATCAATGACAAACACAATCATGAATGCAATATATCAATACATTCCAATGCTTAGGATACTCCCACAATGTAGTATCATCAACATTCATGCTAACATGACTTTTCAAGACAACTTCAATCAACTAAATGTTCATTCACCATCTCCAAGGAATATGTAGACATAATCTACAATAAAATACCCCTCTCCAATGGATAGATCACCTGTTGTTTTTCTTTAGGCATACATTTCATGCACCTACAATCACCTAAACTCCATTAGAGGCCTCCAATCATGAAAACACCTTTCCAAAAAAATTTAGAAGGATTATTTACATAGTAATATAGGTTCACTCCATAGGAATCAGATTCCTAGATCCATGGAATGACCAATTGCTCCCTATGTGCTCAAAACTTGCAAAAATTGATGAAAAGTTGCTTGCAATCAACACTTTTGGAAAAATGGATTTCTACTTGTCTTAATTCCCCTTCAAATCTCACAAATGAGGTTTTTATCTATCCTATGCATATCCAATGGTTACAATTATTATTTGAATATTTATAACTCCTTTCCAACCAAGTTACATTTTTGAGCAACTTCTACAACTTTTCAATTTTGTAAAAAAAGTGTAACTCTTGCAAAGTTCACTAGATTTCACGTCTAGGACTTGGAAAGGTTCAAAATTATTCAAAAAAAACTAAAAAAACCTAATATTTGGATATCTTAACCAAAAACTCAAGAAGACCCAATTTTGCTTAATTAGCAACCTTTGCTTATATCTTGCACAAAATGGCCTAGGAATACATATCTTGCTCATATCTCTCTCACTGTTCATTGTGGGATTAAATTGTTTGCTCTATTTTGTTTGAGTGGCTAGGTAAATTGTATTCATAAGCACATTCCATCTCATTGACTACTCAAGCATTCTTAGGTATGTCAAACAAAATTGACCCATAGAGTCACTAAATGCCATAGGATAATGATATTTTATGGGGCATATCTTAGAGCTTGTGCAAGGTATAGATGCAATAATGGGTACTACAGGATTGTGTTTTTCATACCTAAAATAACCTCTCTCACTTTTGGGAAATTAGTTTCCATTTTTATTTTACGGCCCCATCTCGATGATGTTGAAACTTGTATTGTTGGCCAGTACAAAGTTGTTAATGGTGAATCTCTCTAACCATTCATCATGGCATCAAACTATCTACTCTATTAGCTCCAAGTAGCTAGATAAACCCTAGTCCCAAGATAATAATGTCTCATTGACCACTCAAACATTCTCCAATATGCTGAATAGAATTGACCTTGAGAGTCACTAAATGCCATAGGGCAGCAATCTTCAATGAGGCATATCTCAGAACTCATTCAAGGTATGGATGAAATTTGAGGTGCTACAAGATCATGTAGTTAACAACTACAAAAACCTCTCTCTCTTTTTGGAGGTTGGATTCCATTTTGATTTTGCGATCCCATCTCAAGTGATGCTAAAACTTGTAGTGTTAGCTAGTACAAATTCGCCAACTTGTGAATTAGTCTAAGTGTTTGTTGTGAGATTAAACCGTCTACTATGTTAGCTTTGCGTGGCTTGTTAAGCTCTAGTCCCAATTTTTTCCCATCTCGTTGATTGCTCGAGTGTTCTTGGGCACACTAAATGAAATTGACCCTGAGAGTCATTAAATGCCATAGGGTAGCGATCTTTAATAAGGCATATCTTGGAGCTCATGCAAGGTATGGATGTCATTCAAGATTCTACAAGATTTTATTGTTGAAACCTAAAATAACTTCTCTATGTTTTTGGATATTGGATTCCATTTTGATTTTGTGGCCCAATCTTGGCTGATTCTAAAAATTATAGTGTTGGCCAGCACAAAGTCACCAACTAGTGAATCTCTCTAATCATTCATTGTGGGATCAAACTATCTATTCTATTAGCTCTAAGTGGCTGGGTACACCCTATTCCCAAGATCATCCCATCCCATTAACTAATTGAATATTCTTGGGCATGTCAAATAGAGTTGACCTTGAGAGTCACTAAATGTCATAGGGAAGAAATATTTGATAGGACATATCTCAAAGCTCATGTAAGGTATGGATGCAATTCTAGGTGCTATAGGATTGTGTTATAAACACCTACAATAAACTCTCTCCTTTTGGAGATTGGATTCCATTTTGATTTTATGGCCCAATCTTGGGTGATGTTGGAACTTGTAGTTTTGGCCAATACAAAGTCATCAACTTGTGAATCTGTCTAACCATTCATCATTGGATTAAACTGTTAGCTTTGTTAGCTCCAAGTGGTTGGGTAAACTCTAGTCACAATCTTGTCTCATCTCATTAACCAACATGTGAAATTTAATTGACCCTGAGAATCAATAAATGCCATAGGGCAGGGATCTTTGATGGGGTATATCTTAGATCTCATGCGTGGTATGGATGCAATTTTGGATTCTATAGGATCATGTTATTGACACCTACATCTCTATTTTTATTTTTCAACCCCATCTCGGGTGATGCTAAAACTTTTAGTGTTATCCAATACAAATTCTCCAACTGGTGAATCTCTCTAACCATTTGTTGTGGGATCGAGTTGTCTACTCCATTAGCTTCAAGTAGCCAGGTAAACCCTAGTCCTAACCTTGTCCCATCTTGTTGACTACTCAAACATTCCAAGGAACATTGAACAAAATTGACCCTTAGAGTCACTAAATACCATAGGCTAGCAATCTTTGATGGGGCATGTCTCGAAGCTTGTATGAGGTATGGATGAATTTCAAGGTGCTAAAAGATTATGTTGTTGACACCTACAATAACTTCTCTCTCTCTCTCTCTCTCTCTCTCTCTCTCTCTCTCTCTCTCTCTCTCTCTCTCTCTCTCTCTCTCTCTGGAGATTGGAGTTCATTTTGATTTTACGGTCCCATCTTGGGTGATAATGAAACTTGTAGTATTGGCTAGTACAAAGTCACCAACTAGTGAATCTCTCTAACCGTTCATTGTGGGATCAAACTATTTTCTTCATTAGTTCCAAGTGGTCGAGTAAACCCTAGTCCCAAGCTTGTCCCATCCTATTGACCACTCAAACATTCATGGACATGCTAAATAGAATTGACCCTAAGAGTCACTAAATGCCATATGCGAATAATTTTTGATGGGGTATATCTTAGAGATCGTGAAAGTTATGGATGAAATTCTAGGTGCTATAGGATTGTGTTTTCAACACCTATAATAACCTCTCTCACTTTTTGGAGATTGGATTCTATTTTGATCTTATGGCCCCATCTCAGGTGATGCTAAAACTTGTAGTGTTGGCTAGTACAAAGTTGACAACTAGTGAATCTCTCTAACTATTCATTGTGGGATCAAACTATTTGCTCTACTAGGTTAGAGTGGCTAGGGAAACCCTAGTCCCAAGCTCATCCTATCCTATTGATTTCTCAAACATTCTCGGGCATGCCAAACAAAATTGACCCTTAGAGTCACTAAATATTATAGGGAAGCAATCTTTGATAGGGCATATCTTAGAGCTTGTGCAAGGTCTGGATGCAAGTTTGGGTTTTGTAGGATTGTGTTGTCAAAACCTAAAATAATCTCTCTCATTTTTTGGATTTTGGATATATTTTGATTTTGTGGTCCCATCTCGGGTGATGCTAAAACTTGTAGTGTTGTTCAGTACAAAGTTTCCAACTAGTGAATCACTCTAACCATTCATCATGGGATCAAACTATCTACTCTATTAGCTCTGAGCGGCTAGGAAAACCCTGTTCCCAATCTCATCCCATCTTGTTGACCACTCGAATGTTCTCAAGAAAACTGAATGGAATTGACCCTAAGAGTCATTAAATGCTATAGGGTAGCAATCTTTGATGGGGCATATCGTAGAGCTTGTATGAGGTATGGATGCATTTCTAGGTGCTACAAGATCATGTTTTTGACACCTATAATAACCTCTTTCCTTCTAGAGATTGGATTCCATTTTGATTTTGTGGCCCCATCTTGAGTGATGTTGAAACTTGTAGTATTGGCCAGTACAAAGTCACCAACTAGTGAATCTCTCTAACCATTCATCATGGGATTGAACTATCTATTCAATTAGCTCCAAGTGGTTGGCTAAACCCTAATCCCAAGATCGTCCTATCTCATTCACCACTCAAATGTTCTTAGCTACACCGAACAAAATTGACCCTAAGAGTCACTAAATTCCATAGGGAAATGATCTTTAACTAGGCATATCTTGGAGCTTGTGCAAGGTATGGATGCAATTCTAGAAGCTACAAGATCATGTTGTCAACTCCTATAATAACGTCTCTCTTTTTGGAGATAGGATTCCATTTTGATTTTGTGGCCCCATCACGGGTGATGCTAAAACTTGTAGTGTTGGCCAGTACAAAGTCACCAACTGGTGAATCTCACTAATCATTCATCATGTGATTCAACTATTTACTCCATTAGCTCTATGTGTCTACGTAAATCCTATTCACAAACTCATCTTATCCTATTAATTTCTTGAACATTATCAAGCACACTTAATGGAATTGATAATGAGAGTCACTAAATTCCATAGGGTAGTGATATTTAACAGGGCATATCTCAAAGCTTGTGCAAGGTAAGGATGTTAGAAGTAATAGTTCACCAATATAACTAAGAGGGGGGGTGAATCAGTTATATATCAATCTTAAAAAATTCTTACCTTATCAATAAAAGTAAGCAACAATCATAAAGAAATGTGCATACACACATACACTACATATGTTGACTAGGGAAACCCTTAATCAGAGGGAAAACCCTAGTGGGAGTGATGCCCATAGAATAATCTACTAATCTAAATATTCCTTGTTAGAGGATAGACTCTATTAGGAGTCTATTACAATTCTTAGTACAAAGAGTCCCTATTAGGAGATTTTGAATCACTATTAGGAGATTCCAACCCTATTAGGAGTTGAAGAAGGTAGCTAAACCCACTGTCCAAATAGCTTTAGGATTAGATCAACAAACCCACTATCCAATTAATCTTGGTACTATTCCTTTTAGAATAATAGATGTGGAATAATCTCTTTTCTCTTCATCTATTTAGTATGCTAGACTCCTTCACCTTCAGATCATGCAAACATATCTAGAACTTATTAGTAACCCTTAAAGTCACTTACACGCATTAACAGATTAGTTTGCTCTTCTACTTCATAATTAGCAAGTCTTCTCTGCTTCTCAATCATAAATTCTATCTCTAGAACTTGGAAAACATCTTTCCTTTATACCATACTCAATTATTAATCTTTAGAGTTGGCTTCATACACTTAACATTCATTTGAGTCGGCTTCATAATTAATTAAATGAAATACACATTTAATTAATGATGTCAACTCATAGTTGTTTCCAAACTTTCACACATATGACTTCCATACCTAGACACTTTCTGACATCATCATTTTTTAGTGTACTCCCTCTAGTTAACTACAAAAACCTTTATTCCAAACACAATGTGTTATATTGATCATACAATAGAGACTATTTTCCCAATGCTCTATTTCCCTATGGATCTCTATAAATCATTAATATCTTTTGTATGTTGTTGATTTAGGTTATGTGCACTTGACCATATGTCAAATCCATGTTGTAGTATATGATGTTAATTACGCATGGGTAGATACATAATGTGATACCCTCAATACATAGATCTTAGTCTACTACTCTGTCAGTCTTACTATGTTGTCATCAATGAAAAACAAAGTCATAACACTGTTCTACAATATTTTCTCATAGCATTAGCATTCATGCTAACAATCTCCCCCTTTGGCATTGATGGCAACATAGATGAAAAACATCTAGTTCCAAGAACAATAATGAGTTTTCTTTATCAATAAAATCTTACTTCACATAATACTACACCCACATAGTCCAAGTTCTCTTGTTTTCTTATATCACTTTCTCTCCCATTCTAATATATTTCATATCATTCTCTTTTCCCCATTGACATCAATGTCAAAAGCAGTACAAAAATTGAGCACATAACAACTTATTGGCATGGCCACAAGTTGGTTTGTTACTTTACAATCTTTGCATATGATTGAATGACACAAGTATCTAAAGATACTATTGTATACTAATTACATATTACTAAGAGTCCTTGACTAACTCTATTCATCGAAGATACACCCCCATTGAGGAAGCATCATCATTCAATCTAGTCTAACAATAGTGTTATGTACCCTGGACTGATGTACTTCTACATCTTCTACTCTGAGCTAGGTAAGGGCATAACCCCAAGCATACCTCTCAAGTGTTCAAATGTATTCTTTGGTAGGGCCTTTGTGAAAATGTCTGCAATCTATTCCTTAGTGCTAATGTATTCCAATCTGATTTCTTTCTCTACAACTTTTTCTTTCAATACATGATATTTTATAGCAATGCTCTTGTAAGAATTTGGTATAGCTTTGATACCATGTAGGAATTTGCCTTAGGAAAAAATTCACCCAAGAACTAAGAACTCAAACACAACCACAACTGTAGACCAAAAAATGGGTATGATCAATTAATTAGAGTATGTCCTAATACATTGCTCTATTCAGTATGTGATGTATAAACAAACTAGGAGTGCTTGTATATAAAGGCCTCTCAAGAAGCACCTAGAATGTCTCTAGAAAGAACCAAGAGATAAGATAAGCATCATGACAACTAAGCACATACCTTATCCATTATTCTAGATGAGTGGATAAGAATGAGAAGGTTGTAGACACCATGTGCTTAATTAGTGTGCTAACTCCTATGTTGTCAACATGACAACTCACAAGAGTACGCATACTCCTCGGTGGCTAATAAATAAATAATAAAATAATGCAAAATAATAAAATAATGCATTAACCTAAGTAAACTTAAGTAAGTGTAAATAGAAAATACTTAATTTACACCAACAACCCTCCTTAAGTAGGAGAATGCCCTTAAGCTTACAAAAACTAGGATGAAATGCAAAATGGGTCTTGGCTACTAGGCCATGTTAGTACCCATGTACATAATGAAATGCAATCTCTCATAAAGTAGAGAAAGAGGAAAAACCTCATGGGAAAAAACCCTCCCCCGGAAAGAGAGATGGATAGGGATGCATGTATGGATGGAGTAATAAAGACCCCCCCATTACAACATACATCTAGTATTTACAATAGAGAAATGGGAGAAAGACAAAAACCGCTAAGAGGAAAAAGTCCCCCCCAAAAAGGAGAAGGAGATGAGGTAGCCCCCCATACAAGTAGTGTGCCGATTAGTGAGAAATGCTCCAATGTAGAAGCTAATCCATTATCGTTGAATGATGTTCCTCCCCTTTAGAAGAAACAAATGCAAAGGTAAAAAGGAGATGCATCCCTTGTATAGAGAAGGAATCTCTAAGATGAACAATGTCTCTAAAATCTGTTCAAGTGTCCCTATGTCAATACTGATAATGGCTTCCTCCAAAACTACTAAGAAAAAGTGCAGATCAAACAAGGAGTGATGTAGAACCTATTTCAAGGAACCAATAGTCTTCTCAAATGACAAACAGACCTCCTGTAGATGCTATACATAAGTATACATAATCACATTAGCCTGGAAAGACTGATCATGTAGAGAATGGACTTGAGGGTCAGAGTGGGCCCTCACAACAACTGTAGAAGAATCAACCTTAGCAAAGAGAAGCAATAAATCCTCAAAGAATACTTCCATATTTTTATGTGTGACTCCACGAAAAAACCTAAAATGTCAGTTAAGAAGTCATCACCTGAGGCTAGAAGACCATGTGTACCCTACAGTGCTAAAGTACATGAATTTCCATTGTGGCAATGAATGCATTATTTGCCTCAAAAATAAGACAAATATCATCAATAGTGTCTCCTACATCTTCAATGTGAGACTCCATGAATAGGCCTACAAGGGAAAAAAGAAAGTCGTCACATGAAGGTAGAGTAGGAAGACATAAAGGGCCCTGTTGCATTGAATCTGAAGCATCTATGGCTAAAATAAGATCAGTAGGAGCAACAAGAACTAGAGGCGTGATCTCATTTGAAGAGAATGTAGCTACAACTGGAGGTAAGATATCTTCTGGGAATGGAGGAATGGTTGGATCTCCATAGTGCTCCCAAAGATACGTCCAATAATCATGTGGAGGCCATATCTTGGCAACCAGCTTACGATAATTAGAAGAAGAGAGACTGGTAAGAATGATACAAATCAGTCCACCAATAGGTTCCTATGATTCATCAACGATCAAGTCGTTGGAACATAAATAAGGAAATACTTCCTTATGCTCTCTGCTAAGATGATCAAGAATTATATCCCTTCATGTGTAATAGTTGCTTTTTGTCAACTTGGGTCTAATGCCATACCGATATGTGGAACAATACTCCTCTTCCATGATGGACCAATCAATGTAACCTCCAAAGAATCAAAGAAATCAAAGAACCCCCCCTAATGTATGATTTAGGCACTTGGTAGCCACTTGCCAATTTAGGGCCTATTTTTGAAAGTAGTATTTCTATCCATAGAACCTATAATATGATTGCAGATCTAGAAAGTCGAAAAAAAAATATGCGCTTTCAAAAAAAATGGAACCTTATTTGCAGTCCAGATGAGCCCGTACTAAGCATTTTAAGTGAAAAAAATTAGGATTTACAAGTTGTAGAAAAAATCAGGAATAGAGATCTCAAACGACATGCACCAATATGTAGATCAAAAAATTCTACCCCAAAACAAAAAAAAATTGCTCGCAAAAAGGAGTCCGTATGAGGAAGATATTGTTGTTTGAAAATTGTTGCTCTTGTTATTTTTCCTAAATCTCGATCGTGCCTCCAAAAATCAAATGACTCTAGATTTCACCTTGAATGTTCGATTTTGGTGAAACAAAAGTTAATTTGGGGTTTTTTTGACCTTCTAAATGTGATGCAAATATCTAATTTTCACTAGCAAGCATGAATCTTGACCTACAAACAATCTCTCCTATGGCTCGATGGCCAAAAAATTTCTAGAAAATAATGCAAATCAGAAAAAAATAGCAAAGATGCAGATGAAAAAAATACGAATCAAAAAATTAAATATACAAATATGAAATGATCATACCAAAATTACAAATCGGTCCTTCGGGTGCCGATTTTCAAAAAAATTGCCTCACAATCGACTTTGGCCTAGGGTAGGCATCTTTATAGCCAATTTTCACCAAATCCGCATTCCAAACGTAATGGTGAGGTCAGATCTGGCTCTAGACACCCCCAATTCATGTAGTACTCTAGATTTGGGCTGAGGTGCTGAAGCAACAATGGTCTCGAATGACTATGTGATTAGAAAATCTTCAAGCTCTAATACCATGTAAGAATTTGGTATAACTCTAATACCATGTAAGAATTTTCCTTAAGGAAAAATTCACCCAGGAACTAAGAACTCAAACACAAGCACAACTATAGACCAAAAAATGGATATGATCAATTAATCAGAGTATGTCTTAATATATTGCTCTGTTCAATATGTGATGTATAAACACACGAGGAGTGCCTATATATAAAGGCCTCTCAAGAAGCACCTAGAATGTCTCTAGAAGGAACCAAGATATAAGATAAGCATCATGACAACTAAGTGCATGCCTTATCCATCATTTTAGATAAGTGGATAAGAAGGAGAAGGTTGTAGACACCATGTGCTTAACTAGTGTGCTAACTCCTATGTTGTAGACACCATGTGCATAAAAGAGGTGTGAACTCTTGTGTTGTCAACATGACAACTCACAAGAGTACGCATACTCCTAGGTGGCTAATAAATAAATAATAAAATAATGCATTAACCTAAGTAAACCTAAGTAAGTGTAAATAGTAAATACTTATTTACACCAATAGTTCTTAGTCTTAGAATGTAAAACAGGATTCTTATACATGTTGATTATACTTGTGTTATCACAGTAAATGATAACAGGTTCTATGAATGTGATTCCAATATCCTTCATCATCTACTTCATCCATATGACTTATTACAATTGTTTTCTGCTACAACATACTCTACCTTTTCAAAACTTTGTGAGGTACCATCTTACTTCTTGCTAAGCCAAGAAACTAATCTTCCTCCAAGGGAAAATGCTCCTCCACTAGTGCTTTTACTGTCATCCCTGTCTCTTGTCCATTCAGCACTTGTATAGGTACAAAGAGTAAAGTCACTATTTATGTCATACCAAATACCATAGTCTAATGTTCCTTTTAGATATCTGAATATTCTTTTCACTGCTACATAGTTATATTCCTTAGGATCAACTTCAAATCTTGCCACAATTCCAACTGCATTGGCTATATCTAGTCTACTATGAGGAAGATTTTACAATCCTCCAATCATAGATCTATACTTCTTTTGTTCAATAGTACGTGTATCATCTTTGCTAGATAATTTGTGACTAGTTACCATAGGAGTTCCAACAGGTTTATAACTTTCTAAACCAAATCTTTTCAATAAATCCTTTAAATACTTGGTTTGAGAAATAAAGATACCTTCTTTGTTCTGAACAATCTACAATCCCAAGAAAAATTTCATTTCACCTATTATGCTCATTTCAAACTCATTCTTCATGTCTTCTGAGCATTTGTTATTGGCTTCATCATTTCCACCAAAAATGATGTCATCAACAAATACAATAATTATCAGCAAACCATCTTCTATTTTATTTAAGTATAAGTTACCATCTGCTATTCCTTTATCAAATCCAAGCTTTGCTAAGTATTTTTTCAACCTTGCATACCAAGTTCCTGGTGCTTGTTTTAATCCATACAATGCTTTCTTTAGTTTGCAAACCATATCCTTTTCTTCTATTAAAGGAAAACTCTCTGGTTGCTCAATATAGACTTCTTCTTCAAGTTCTTCATTTAAGAATGATGACTTAACATCCATTTGATATACCTTAAAATTCTTGTTTGCTGCATATGCTAGGAACATTCTAACTACTTCCACTCTTGCTATAGGTGCATATGTTTCTTCATAATCAATTCCTTCTTGCTGAGAGTAGCCTTTGCACACAAGTCTTGCCTTGTTTTTTATTACTTCTTCTTGTTCATTCATTTTATTTCTAAATACCCATTTAGTGCCAATCACATTTTTGTCCTTAGGTCTAGGAACTAATTCCAATTCATTATTTTTAATTATCTACTAGAGTTCTTCCATCATTGCTTCTTTCCAATGATTATCTTTGATTGCTTCATCTATACTTCTTGGTTCTACTCGAGATATTAGACATAGTTCTTCATTAATTTTGCTCCTTGTCATTAACCCTTTTTCTTTACTTCCTATTATCTAATCAATAGAATTATTTCTTATCATGTTTCTATTTGGATTTGGAGTTTCTATTTAAATTCTTATTGTAGGTACTATGCTCTATTCTTCTCTCATATCTTCAATTTGCACATTATTCTGCAAGTCATGGTTAGTCTTGAGAAATAAATCATTACTTCGGTCAACCTTTCTAGAGTAATCATCTCTATTAGAGTTATAGTCCATTGTCTTTTCCTTGGCACAAAACTTTTAATCAACTTTAACATTTGTGCACTCTACTATAGTTTTTGTTCTATAGTTGAAACATTTGTAAGCTTTACTTTTCAATGAATAACCAAGAAACATACCTTCATTGCTCCTTGGATCAAATTTACCAATATCATCATCTCTTCTGATGTAATATTTGCTTCCAAATATCCTAAAGTACTTAACTGATGGTGAGTGACCAAACCATAATTCATAGGGAGTTTTGTTCATACCTTTCCTAATCTACACTCTGTTTAGTCTGTATATTGTTGTATTGCCTACTTCTCTCCAAAAGGTCTTTGGTACATCATTCTCAAATAACATAGCTCTTGCTACTTTAGCAATTGATTTGTTTCTTCTTTTAGCAATCCCATTCTTCTCAGGTGTGTAGGGTGAGGATAGTTGCCTCATGATACCATGTTCTTCATAATAGATATTGAATTCTCTAGAGGTGAATTCTCCTCCTCTGTCTAATCCTAAGCTTTTGATCTTAACTCCAGTTTCATTTTCAACCTTGTTCTTAAATATCCTAAATTTATCAAATGTTTCTAATTTTTCATTAAGAAAAGCTACCCACATCATTCTAGTGAAATCATCAACAAAAATCATAAAGTACCTTTCTCCATAGAATCCTCTTGTTCTTGCAAGACGACTCAAATTTGTATGTACTAATTCCAACTTTTGTGTAGTACAAAATTGCTTGCTGGGAAATGAGACTCTTTTCTGCTTAGCCAAAATGCATTCCTTAGAAATAGTGTCAGTGGGCTTATAGATTTTGGGAAAATCTCATATCAAGTATATTACTAGCATTCAACATGTTATCAAAGTTAATGTGACAAAATCTTTTGTGGCATAACCAACTATTGTCAATCCTTGCTACTAAACATGTTATTTCAGTGGAGTTTAACTGAAATGCATTACCTTTGGTTTTTGTGCTAGTACCAAGTAGTTTTCCTTCCTTGTTCTTGATAATGTATGTATGATTACCAAATTGCAGTTGATAGCCTTTGTCCATAAGTTCTCCAACACTCAACAAGTTATGCTTAAGCCCATCAAAAAAATAAACATCATTAGTATATGTTTTACCATCAAGTGTTATAGATCCAATTCTTGTAATATGACAAATAGCATTATTCCCTACTCTGACAATTCCTCCATCATAACTTTTGAATTTAACAAACTTGCTCATATCAGCAATCATGTGATGTGAACAACCACTATCAATGATCCAATCTTTCTTTTCAACTTGTGAAATCAGTGCACTTTTTTCTCTAATTTCTCTATCAAGATCATCCTTTTTCATAGGCTACAAATCCTAATTCATCTTCACTCTTGCTTTGATCAAATTCTTCTTCATCTTCTTCTTCATTAGCATACAAGCAATTTCTAGATCTTCTAGATTTGAATCTACCCTTAAACTTCCTTTCTCTTTTAGGACACTTAGATGCATAATGACCATATTCATTACAAGTCCAAAATTTAAAGATATTCTTACCATCTTTTTCTCTTTCCACAAGAAGGGCCACTCTTTCTTGGATCTTTTCTTCAATGGATTTGTTGTTGCTAGCAATGTCTCGCTATGTTTTTGTGCTCCTTGCTAAACTAGGTTTGATTTTTAATGCACTGAATGTTGTCTCAACTTTTGCCAATTCACTAGACTATTTTAGATCAAATTCTGTAGCTTCCAATATACTGACTTGAAATGTGGTGTCATCCTTTTCAAGATCTTCCATATCACTTCATCATCAAATTTCTTTCCAACAAGAGATGCGATTCCTACAAAAATCTTAGATATTCTTCCAACATAGCTTCTCACAAATTCATCTTCCATTATTCTAGCATCTTGAAATGCACAATACAAATTTTGCAATCCAACTCTTTTTGCATGTATATCACCTTCATTATTAGATTCTAAAGTTTTCCAAATTTCATGAGATGTCTTAGGTAGTTTTACTTGACTATACTCACTTTTAGGTATTGCTAATAGTATTTCTTCTCTTTCCCTTATGTTGCATATAAATACTTCTCTCTGTTCGTCAGTGCAAGTTTCAAGTTTGTCTTCTTTTGCAATGTTTTTGGATGTCTTGGTCACAAGCCAATATCCTAGTCCCATGCACAAGATATGAGTCTTCATTTTATCCTTCCAACTATCGTAGTTTGCGCCATCAAATTTAGGAATTTTCTTTCTAAACATATTCACCATGGATCTCCTAAAGTTGTTTAAACTTTCTTTCAAGGACCTAAGGCTCTGATACCAATTGTTAGAAGTAATAGTTCACCAATATAACTAAGAGGTGGGGGTGAATTAGTTATATATCAATCTTAAACAATTCTTACTTTATCAATCAAAGTAAATAGCAATCATAAAAAAATTTGCATACACACATACACCAAATATGTTGACTAGGGAAACCCTTGATTAGAGGGAAAACCTTGGTGGGAGTGATGTCCACAAATTAATGTACTAATCTGAATATTCCTAGTTAAAGGATAGACCCTGTTAGGAGTCAGTTACAATGCTTAGTACAAAGAGTCCCTATTAGGAGACTTTGAATCCATGTTAGGAGATTCCAATCCTATTAGTAGTTGAAGAAGGCAGCTGAACCCACTGTCCAAACAACTTTAAGATCATGTCATTAATGAACCCACTATCCAATTGATCTTGGTACTATTCCTTTTAGAATAATAAATGTGGAACAATCTCTTTTCTCTTTCTCTATCCAGTATGTCAGACTCCTTCACCTTTAGATCATGAAAATAGATTTGGAACTCATTAGTAACCCTTAAGGTCACTTACACACATTAGCAAATTACTCTACTCTTCTACTTCACAATTCTCAAGTCTTCTTTACTTATCTATCACAACTCCTATCTCTAGAACTTGGAAAACACCTTTTCTTTATACCATACTCAATTATTAATCTTTAGAGTCAGCTTCATACACTTAGCATTCATATGAGTCAGCTCCATATTTAATTAAATGAAATACACATTTAAGTAATGTTATCAGCTCATAGTTGTTTCCAAACTTTTACACATGTGACTTTCATACCTGCACACTTGCTAAAATCACCAATTGTTAGTGTACTTCCTCCAATTAATAGTGCAATCCTTTATTCCAAACATAGTGTGTTATATTGATCATACAATAGAGACTATTTTTCCAATGCTCTGTTTCCCTGCAGATCTCTATAAATCATTAATATCTTCCATACATAGTCAATTTAGGTTCTGCACACTTGACCATATGTCAAACACATGTTGTAGTATATTTTGTTAACTACACATGGGAAAATACACAATGTGATGCCCTCAATCCATAGATCTTAGTCTACTACTTTGTCAGTCTTACTATGTTGTCATCAATGACAAACAAAGTCATAACATTGTTCTGCAATATTTTCTCATAGCATCAACATTTATGCTAACAATGGATGCAATTATGGGTGCTATAGGATCATATTTTTGACACCTACAATAACCTCTCTCTCTTTTTGGAGATTATATTTTGTTTTGATTTTTGGCCCCCATCTCAAATGATGTTGAAACTTGTAATGTTGGCCAATACAAAGTTTCCAACCGAAGAATCTCTCTAACCATTCATCATGAGACCAAACTATCTAATCCATTAGCTCTAAGTAGCTAGGTAAACCCTAGCTCTAAGCACATCTCATCTCGTTGACTACTTGAACATTCTCAAGAATGTTGAATGGAATTGACCCTAAGATTCACTAAATATTGTGTGTCAATACTTGGAAGAATGAAAAAGATACAAGAAGTTGAACACGTAAAGGAAATTTTAATGAAGCAAAAATTATTGTGCAAACATGAACTAACTTAATCTAAGGTAAAACTTCAATGTTCAATCCATTATCTCAAACTTGCTTTGCAAAATGCAAACACTATTAAAGGAAATGTAACAAAATGTTTGTATTCAAATTCAAGAATGAACTCTTCTAGTCTCAAACTAGTATATTTGTCTTCTTCCAGGTCTTATAGGACCTCCCAAGGCATGCATTTAGTTAAACCAACCATCTTACCTTTCTTCTATGACATAACTAAAAAGTTGCACAAAATGTTGTGGAGCAACTTTTAAAAGTGTATTTTTGACTTTTATACCCTTAAAACCTTTTTGAATAGAACTAAATAGATTCAATCAAGGTTTTTAGACATAATGTGGCCCCTTGGTAACCAATATGCCTCTTTTTGTCCCCTAGACCAATTTGAGCAACTTCTTGACAACTTAGCAACTTTTTGCATTCTGGATCCTAATTAACCAACATTATATTTTATGAGTTAGAAACCCTTGAACAAGATGCAAAATCATTATTTAGGACCTAGTTGGTCATATCCCACTTACTAATGACTTGTACAAACTTTGACCCACTTTGACTACCTAGTGTCACCCTAGTGTTTATTTGCTTGTACATACCTAAACAAGGCTTACTGAAAAAAACTTGATCTAAGAACAACAACACACCACCCTAACTTGGATAGAGTCACAACAAGCCTCAAAGAAACAACAACACAAACAAATCCAAAAAAAGGGTTGTTAGGTTCCCTACACCAAAATAATGACAGAAAAAAGATATCCAAGAAAAAATGCAACAACTATAGCTATAGGGATCATAAGAAGAGAATATATAATGTGTTTCCAAAATGAATCTCTTGAAGAGATGTATAAGCAAGCAATATTGATAACAAATTCCATGAATAAATTGAAAAACTTTATTTCAAGTCGTCTCATGTTCTCAAGATAAAGTATATATAAACTCTTGACATGTTTATAATGACAATAAGATTCAAGCTTAGACATTTACATAATGTAGCCAACTCAAGTGTCAAACTTCAATGTAATGTCCCGTTTTAGGGCATTAGATTTTAAAGCCTGACTGCACATATATTTTTTAGTTTTTTTATCCTTGATGATCCCTTACCAACATTTTCATTCCGTATATATATATATAGTAAGAGTCATGTCCTTTCATTAATATTAATTATATTAATAAAAGAATTATATTATATATTATTATATTAAATATATATGATTATATATTATATTATTTTAATATATAACAAAGATATAATATCATATACTAATTTCATACATATATATATTAATTATCTATGACATATAAATATCTAATTATATATAAATATAATATAATATTCATATATATATATATATATTCATAATTATATTATATATATATATATATATATATATATATATATATATATATATATATATATATATATATATATATATATATATATATATATATATATATATATATATATATATATTTATATTTGTATCTTAGTATAATTATAATATTTTATATAAATGATTGATTATTAATATTATACTTTATATATTATTAGTTTAATTTATATGTTGAAATGGGGATATCACGTTCAATGTTAATTGTATAACAGTAATAAGAATTCAAGTTTCATTGTTCTCATCCCAACAAAAACTCCAAATAAGTTACACAATCAAAAGTACTCATAATTTGTACAATTGGATAAGAATTAATAGCATAGCCTTATTCACATGTCAAAAGATACTATCAAAGCTTATTATAATGATTCTTACTCTTATTTTGGATACAAATTACATTAAAATGAAATAAATGAAATACTTATAATGTAAACAAGAAAAAAAAGATATATATTATGATAACCAATAATTCCATACATGAACAAACCGATGCATCAAAATTGTAAGTCTAATAATGTCATGCATCAAATATATGGCATACACCAAATATAAAATGTCATATAAACATCAAATGTATGCCGAATGTGTCCACTAACATAAAATCCAAGATATATATCCACTAATGCCTACACATGTGTCCATCCCTACATCTTATCCTTTCCCCAAGGGGAAGGAAACAAATCCCAAGAGGTCTTTGGTCGTTGCATGGAGGGAGATGATGGGGTGATGAGGTCTTCCTCACACACTCCCTCGTCCACATGTTTAGGCTCCTCTCTAATTGGAGATGATATATATATATATATATATATATATATATATATATATATATATATATATATATATATATATATATATATATATATATATATATATATATATATATATATATATATATATATATATATATATATATATATATATATATATAATACTCAAAATCAAATTTATGTACACACGAAATTAATTGTTTTCTTATTACCATCAAATAGTCACTCTATACATCCACCTCAAAGGCTCATGGACGATCAGGAATAACAAGGCCCTACAAGAGTTCAATCAATATAATCACTCGATCATACTTATAAATACCATTTGAGATTTTAATACTAAATATTATAAATAAAAACTAAAAGTATGAAAACTCTTTCATATCTTAGTTAATGGCTCAGAACTAGCCATCTCGACAGCAACTCCATGATTGATGGAAAGGTGAAGATGAGGAGGAGTCTTAGACGTCAACAATTGCAAATCATATAATAAAATTTACATATTTTTTATAGAATATAATATAATAAAATGAATTAAATTATCATGAAATAAATGTGCCTCTATGAAGCTTGTATCATGCCTAGGCTTAGAGTTCCTTGTGAATGTTGATGGTCCAGTTTAGAACTAATGCACATGGATAAAAAAATTATCAATCCTTCATATGATTACTTAATAAATATATGTATTAATTTAAATTATTAAATTGATACATACCTCTCAACTCATCGAAGGGACCTAAAATGGGGTTAGGGAATCTATACTAGGGTCATCAATACTCTTACCCTTAATTTTGAACAATGTCAAGAAATGCTAATTAATTAGTCATTCACTATACATATGAAATGTGATCAAATTAGTTTACTATAATTGTAATTTACATTTGTGTCAATGCCAAATGTATCACTTAAGAACTCATCAATCACTAGACCATCATCCAAATTTGTAACGCCCCGCTCGAGAACCCAAGAGAAATAAACCTAACATGTTACAATGTTTACTGAACTATTTTTTTTTAAAGTTTAAGCAACATCAAGATAACATTAATGTGGAAGCAATATGAACATACACACATGAGAAATTACATATATAGTTTCAATTCCTCAAGGGTTCCTTTACGTTGAGTCACATTTAATAATTTTAAATTAATTAGTTTAAGTTTCAAGTACAATGTCCCCTGATCATAAAGAAATAACAAATACATAATCGCATAAGCAAAGCATAAGTATAACTAATACAATGAAAGTACATCCAATTAATAACATCCACTGCACATGTCGCAGGGTATGTGAGAATAGATAAAATACATCAGAATACATGATAACATATATACATCATCTAAAAGGAAGTCTCTGATATAAGAAATAAGAATGATAATTGTACATCTTCTGCAACGAACATCCAACAACTGATAATGTGAGGGGAACCCAAATGGTAAGAAGCCACTACCTCCTGACCGCGTGGTTACCTAGTCAGGCTTCCACTCCCACCATATAGGGAAGATAATGAATGATTCTCATATGGCTAATCAAACATAAAACATTCCTAGGCAAGGAATTCCTAATAACCAAGACTACCTCAAAGGTAACACATACTACTCAAGAATATAAGACAATCCAAAACAAAAGAACACTCAATCCAATACCAACACCACATAACCAAACATCATACATGAACCAAGTATAAATTGAATACCAAGATCATAAGACAAAGTCAACAAAAGATATCCACCTCAAGTCAAGAACCACATGTCAAAAGTACATCATCCATGAATCACCAATCATCATCAATGAAAGTAAATAACCACAATAAACACATCAACAATAAGTACACCACTAGAGGTACACAAAATCTACAAAGGAGACGCAGGCTACATACTAGGGAGTGTCATCACATGGTTGCTTGAGTTACCCTAGACTGGTCTCTAAATAGACCCCGGACCCTCAAGCGTTGAGTTACCCTAGACTGGTTACTCTGAACCCCAGACCCTCAATGTGACACGTGTGGAAACCAAAAAGCCCTCTCAAAAAGATGAGGCAATCATACCATTCCCATCCTTAGTCTATACGAGCACTCAAGGCATGGGTGGATCAAATATCTCTAACTTATCTTTTTTAGTATGTTTTCCCCCCAAAATATTAATTACTGGATTATCACTTATTACATAACTTACACTGGTCTCTAAATAGACCTCGGACCCTCAAGCGTTGAGTTACCCTGGACTGGTTACTTTGAACCCCGGACCCTCAATGTGACACATGTGAAAACCAAAAAGCCCTCTCAAAAAGATGAGGCAATCATCCCATTCCCATCCTTAGTCTATACAAGCACTCAAGGCATGGGTGGATCAAATATTTCTAACTTATCTTTTTTAGTGTGTTTTCCCCCTAAAATATTAATTACTGGATTATCACTTATTACATAACTTACAATAGGTTACCCTGGCACTGATCACTTTGGGTCCCGGACCCCTATTGCAAGCCACTCCTAGAGACATGTACCTAGACAACCTCTCCTAAGAACATAAACACAGTTGTGCCCCATACCACAACACTCATAATGATCAAACTTAGTTCCTTAATAGGAAACCTGATAATAAGATGGTTCTCCCATCCAAGAATACATAAATGCTCCACAAGTAAAACTCATAAATATAATCTCAATTTGAATCACAAGACATATCATGACATCCAGCCACATAAATGTTATAAAAGAAATCTCACAAATCCTCTAGTGTACATCCTAGACTGACCATCTAAACACTCACAGGAAGAACCATCATGAAAATAAACTACAACACTTCAAATGAAAGGCATAAAGCATACAAGGTTCCATTTACAAAATAAACTCAATTGTATTTCAATAGTCTAATGGCTCAACCTAATTTTTAAGACAAAAGTTTCAGTTTACATTTTAATGTATGTTTCAAGTAAATGAATTCTCAGTTTATTCCACAAGTCAACTTTATAAAATTACCCCCATTAATTAATTTGACTTAAATATGTAAAATTACCTTCATAATAAAAGTCATTTCCCTAAAAGATTAATCTGAGGATAATTGATTATTTATTTAAGACATAAAAGTAACAATTACTAAATTTAATAAAATCATGTCAATTTTATTAAATTCCACATAAATGATTATTTAACAATAGTAAATAAATTAACACATTGTTATATAACTTTCATTATTAGTCATTCTTAATTAAATCAAAAATTTAATTAATTTAATTAATAATTATTTAACTATATCTTATTCATTAATAATTTATTTAATTATTAATATAATTTAATAAAACTTTAATAAGTAACAATATAAAATTATTAATAATCAATAATATAAAGTTAGTTTGAATCAAACTTAATAAATATTTAAAACAATTTAATTTTATTACTAATATTAATTTAATTTAATTTAAAAACATAATAAAAATCCTTTAAAAATGCTTTGCTTTAATTAGCAAGCGGAAGCCTTAAAGGCCCTGCTGATGCAGGGCCTGCGGTAGCATGCCTGCGCAGTACTTGCATCAACAGGCATTGCCGGTGGCTTTAAAAGCCAAGGGGGGTGGGGGAGGTCATGGCCCCCACTTTCCAATTTGATTTTTTTTATAATTAATTTTTTTTAAGTATGTATATTTTATAATGTATTTTTAAAAATATATATATGTATATTTAATATAATTTTCACAATAACAAAGACCCCATAAAAAATATATATATTTTAAAATTTATTATTATTTTTTTAAAACAATATTTACACTTTAGTCTGATAGGATAAATACTTTTAGCCAAACAAATTTAAATTTCCTTTACATCTCAAACCCTCCCTAGATTTAACTTCGATTCTCTTTTACCTACAGACAAGATTTCTGATTGATTTTTATTTTAATCTTATTCATATTAAGATACAATCCTCTAAAGTAAACTCAGCGTAGTATCCATCTAGGTCCATATACATATATTTCTCAATCAAGAACAAATAATTGCTTACCAGAAAAAAAAACAAATGCAAAAGACACAGAGCAGATAGAAGTTTGAAAAAATGGAAAACTACTATACAATTAAGCTACGAAATCCTACCTGGATCTGATGGTAACCTCTGACAACTAGATGCAAATTCCTATCGCAAGCAAAAATCCTTCAAGCCACGAAAAATTCCTTCCTTTTGCAAACCCTTTGAGTTGCTCTCCAAAACCTATGTGTGCCCTGAAACTTGTGTCTGTAATAATGACCCGAAAACCCTCTAATATAAACTTTAATTACCTTTTAGGGGTTTTGTCTCCACAACTCTAAAATTTTAATTATTTTATTTAATTAATTCTTTCATGCACAATTAATTTTCTTTTATTTAATTTATTAACTTTTAAATCTCATGCACACTTTATTAAAATATCTTTATTAAGTTCACATATTTTATCTTTTTAATTAATTTCCTATATTTTAATCTCATACACGCATCATGTGAACTTAAATCTTTTTCATAAATTAATATCTTTTCACTTCTTAATTTATTTTTGAACGTTTAATTTGATAAATATTTATTAACTTAAATAACAATAATATTTAGCATTTATTTAAAAATATTATTATTAAATTAAATAAATATTATCACATTCTAAATTTAATCGTATAACTTTTATCTTCAAATTCCATTCTTTTTATTTAATTAATTTCTTAATTAATTAAATATAATTAAATATTAAAATGTCATAATAATATTCCATTAAATTAGATCATTAATTTACTCTTTTAAATTAGACTTATTTAATAGAAAATTCATCAAAGATTCATAAAACAACATACGCACAAAAGACTCACGGGTTTTAAAAAGGGTAGACATTCTATTATGAGTCCTCCTTGCAGGACAAGTATTTTAGGCTATGGTTGGGATTGGACCTGATCATTATCTTCTCATTCTCACCATTTGAATATTTGTAATTGGGCACGCTCATCCTGGCAATTCAGGGAAGTCGATGCCTGGTACCTGCATCCTGCATAAAAGATGAGCATGTACATGTATATAATATATCTAAACTAAATAGGCAATGGCAAAAAGTGGTGCATCGTGTAGATCCTGACTAGCAAGTGACTACAACTCCCTCCCTTAACCACATCAAACACGTCAGACAGAAAGATAAAACAAACACACGCACCATACACATGCAAGTATGGGGTAAGTATCATAAAAATCATAAGTCTAATATCAAATGTGTGCATATAATAATGCATCTCTATCAATACAAACATAATAATCATTAAAGACATTACGTTACATTGTTACGAAAGAAACCACATTTACTAACTAGGAATCATCAAAACATCATTAACAACACATGAAATGAAATCAACTAAGTAATTATAAAAAATATATTTGTAATCCAAGACATGAAATAATATCATAATATTGTAAATCCAGTATCTCTAAACAAATCAATTCATAAAATCAGCCTAAATGAATTTGACAATCAGAACATAAAAGCAAACTACGGGTGGGTATTACAAAATGTGCATAAGGATCCACATGACATGCACATGTGACCATGATGTAAAGAAGGATCCTCCTCAACTAATGGACTAGGACAATGAATGAGAATTTGTGTTAAAGCATTGATAGTCTCTAGAGTACTAGTCTCTATATGTTCCTTCACAACTGAAGGAATAATAACATGGTAACCCTGTGGCTTGACAAGAAGTGCCCTAACTATAGTAGGGTCACGACATACCCCCGACCTCTCAAATAATGAAACCCCACCTCTACCCTATTAATCTAACATGTCAAAATAATTGGAGATCTCCCCAAGGACAAATTTACAATATAATTTCTGTAAGAAATACATTGGAACCTCATGATTATTACAAGGAGGGGCATCTAAGAGCATGCATCTTTCATGCCAAAATTTATTTATAATATCATCATGTATGCACCAATGGATAAGGAACCTTTTCAATGTATGTTTAATAGTTTCTCATTCTCCTAACTTTTTAAATAATGCACATATGTTACCTTTCATTATGTCCTTTTTTCTTACATCTTTATAGGATAATTTTTTTGCACAATATCTTCTTTGTTCTTCTCTCTTAATATGCCAAACATCCAACTGACCACTAACTAAAGCTACATGGCTCATGATGGACTTAAGGGAGGATGTCAATTGTGCTATCATAGGATTAGTTTTCCTATAAGATTTCAACCTACCAATGATTTCTTCTAATTTATTTTTCCCTCTTTCTATTTCATTTATTATATTGTCTTGGATGCTAGGAGGAGGTCTTTCAACCAGTGGAGGTTGCAGAAGTTCTTGCTCTTCCTCATGAGGTTTTTCATTTTAATCTTGTGGAGGGTTTTCATTTTGATTTGGTTGATTAGGTTGGGGATTTGGTGGTTGATTATTTACATTTCTTGATAAGAAATCAATTGCATTTTAAATAAATAAACAATTTTGAAGAAAAACTAACAAAACAATACTAAAACATAGAAAATAATGCAAAAACAAGAGTAGAAAACATACTTGATGATCTCAATCTTGATCTTCGACAATGAGGAGGCATTTTTTTTTTTTTGGGGGGGGGGGGGGGGGGGTGTGGGGGTGGGGGAGAGAGAGAGAGAGAGAGAGAGAGAGAGAGAGAGAGAGAGAGAGAGAGAGAGAGAATAAGAATATTGGACCTTATACAAAATGTGTGTGCACTGTTGTGGGCAAAGAAGGAAACCAACAAGAAGAAATTAAAAAAATGAGATGGGTTGTGGGTTGCAGCACATAAATTATAGTTTCAAAAAGCATGTACATGCTAAATCACACACATGCTATTGAAAATTTGAAAATAAAGAAGATATGTGTCATCTTTTTGGAACCATGACTTGGTGCATTCTCCCATTTAACCTCTATTTGTGTCTTCTATTTGAAGGCCCTTTGATGCTAATGAAATATTGTGTTCAATGATGTCGATGTTGCATATGTTTGAACTATTGGAGCTTTGTAGTAAAATTAATTTCTTTAGAGTCATTGCTAATGTCTTCAATTTGTGGCTTTGTATTGTTTTACAAGGATAAAACATAATCTATGCCATGGACCACATAGTAACTAATTTTTTGTCTTATTATTTATTCTTCCATGAGACACTATAAAAGCTTCATCCTCCATTCAAATGGAATCTACTTGTGCTAGGAAAATGTAACTAGAGAAAAATGATCTTTAGCACCAAAGACTTTGCCTCTATTTACCAGCGATGATGCCCATCTATGGGTCCACCTCTAATATTCTTATATGGGAAGCTGGATTGGAGTAAGGCAAAAAAATAAAATTATTAGGCATACTAGAAATTCCAATCCACTATTGAAATTTAATAAGAAAAAAAATTCCTTCTAGAATGACCTAATAAGACTTTGAACACTCCAACCCCATACTAATTGTGCTTTCTCATTTTCATATGCAAAAATTATCTTCATTTTGTATATAAAGGAATTAAGCTCTCTATTGTACTTGAAAAGAAACAAAGCATTCCAAATTCCACTAAGAGACTTGACATTTCTTTGCTCATTTGGCCATCATAAACAATTGTTGCAATTAATATATAGTCTGTTGTCATACAATGCTTCTTATAAATATATGCTAAGAATTAGGATGCACCAGAAAAAATTTAGTCAACACATCCCATGCATCAGGTTTCATGATAGAATCATCCTCTCTCTTAAGGTAATCTTTAACCTCCTTAAACCTTTTAAAATCTGGCATAAAACACTATGATTCTATACACATTCTTTTGTGACCATTAATCATCTCCAAATCTTGCAAATCTAGTAAGGATCTTCATAGGGAACTATGCATAATATCTCATTATTGAATGCTTAATGCCTTCTACTTCCATTCACTTTCAGGTTCATAAGTAATGGGGATTTAAAACTTCTCTTGTACTACAAAGTAATCTGAGGCAATAATACAAATCTTTCCTATGATATACTACCATCATAAACATGTAGAATAGAAATACAATAAAATATGCCAAGAGGATTAGATAAGTTACTAAAATGAAAACCCCAAGTTCTCTAAAAATTGGAGTTCCGCCATAATGCATGGTCTCAAATTCCATATAGATGCAACTTCATCCTACTCACTTATTATGAAAATTTATCCTTGTTTAGATTGGGTACCTCTCTCTTATGCATCATTGGATCTTTAGCTTAAATCACTTTAGCCAATTCCTTCAAGAACTCAGGTCTAATATGAATTGTTAGATAACTAAGAGGCGGTGAATCAATTAGAACGATTATCCTACAATCCTTAAAGACACTTTTGTACCAACTTAAACAATTTAATCTTTTAGATCAATCACTTGGTAAGAACATCAAACATCTTAATTCATATTGGTTTGAACTTTGCATCAAACTGACAACTTAATACATCTTAGTGTTCCTTAATATACCAAGTATCAAAGTTATCTTCCAACTTATACCAAGTTGCAAAAATAAACATAAAACTTGAAATAAATATGTAACATCATAAACATTCACAAAAGTTTGATACAAGTATTTAACATGGAAACCCTATAAATGGAAAAACTACCTAAGACCGACAACCCAAAAAAAATCACTCTTCTAAAGTAATCTCAGGTATGAGCCTATTAGAAAGGATAGGGTTGTTGTTGCACCAAAATATCGACATGTCAATGCCCGATACAACCAATATTCTTATAGAACCACAAGAGGTGGTTAAGTCATGTCATGAATCCTGTGAGGGACATTGGTCCACTGCCAATAATCCTCCTCCCAATGTCACTCTTTGTAGCTTGCAAGATTTGAACATGTGACCATGCTCTTATGCAAATTGTTATAAAAGGACATGGTTGTTGTTGTACCAAAAGATCGATCAGTCAATTCTTGATACAACCAATAGTCTTATAGAACTATAGGAGGAGATTAAGTCATGTCATGAATCTAGCAAGGGACGTTGGCCTACTGCCAACAGAGCCAACCTTGTGAAAGGTTACAAACACATTGTTAATGTGACCTTGGTGGAGGATTTTCACCAAAGATCATATAGACCTTATCAATCCTTGGTATTTCTAAAGAGCGATCTTCTCTAAAGGACTTATAAAATATTACTATTGAATGGTACCATATAGGATTTCATAGGTCCACTCAGTTGAGAGATTTTCTGCTACAATGTTTAGAAAGTAATAGTGCAAAAATTGATATGTTAAGGTTAGCACTACCCTGCTTAATCAAATCTCTTCTTCACTCAAACTCTTCTTTATGATTTCTTTCTAGCCGATTCACATACTTTATACATCAATTTCACACTTTCCTTTCTCGATCTTCATGCTACAACTCTACTCAGTTCCTTTTGGCTATCACTTTTATTCTTCCTTGATTAGCTCCTCCAACATCAACAACAAGAAACATCTTGTTCATCCCTTTAAATAGAAAACTTTTATCGTTCCAAAATCTTCCAATTTTTTTTTCTTAATCTCAATCAGAGGATCTTCATCATGTTTAGATTCATTGAATCTAAATGCTTATCTCCAAACCTTCTCAAAAATTCTTTATTTTCATTATATGTCAGCCTCAAATTAAATATTTTCTTTACTTTCTATTGTTGTTCATGCTTGGTTAACATTACATCTTTCTTAGGAAACGCTTCTCTCAGTCAACACTAGAATTGCTTAGTTAACACTAGACTTCATCAATTCTTTCTCAAATGCTTGACAACAACTATATTAACTGAATTATTATAGGTTTCCTTCATTCACCAACTAAACTATCTTTCTTATATGTGATTTCAATACTTCATGTAAAACAATCAAACCAACATTATATTGTCATATTCCAACTAATTCAAGTTCCCACTAAATACCATACTCTTATCAACACCTACATCATCATTCTTTCTTCAAATCCTCTTCATCAATCAAATGATATGACACTTTACTAAATTAGCACAGTTTCTAACCAATTAAGGTTTGACATCAATGAGAAGATAACAATTGATATGACTCTTTTGCATATATTAATAGCATTACTAATTGGGGCTAGGAATGGCAAGTTATCATTTCTTTTACACCCTCACTCGGATAAGTGTACTTTTTTCTTACCTAGTTTGGAACAAGAACAATCTAGTTCTCTTGTCAGCATCTTATTTCTCCTTCATGCTTGACAAATCATCCAATTTTCTACCAAGCCTCAATCACACTTAGACATGGATGATCCATTCTTCCTTCTCCTCATTATGAACATGCAAGAATAAAAATCCAAAATCCAAGAAATGAAGAAACAAAAGGAGACCTCATCAAACAAGTGTTCCTTAGGATCAATATGTCATTTTCTATTTGATGATGATTCAAACAAATATCCATCTACTTCAAACATGGAAACTCAATTCTATGACCATCCAATATTTGATCAAGAGTTTATGTCACAACCTCATCATGAACATATCTTTGATCAAGACAATGAAGAAATGCATGCATCTTATTCACTTGAATAACATCAAGAAGAACCTAATTATCCCTTAGAGAGGATACTTACTTCAAGAGATAATATTATGAATCAATTTTAGAAAAAAATCTTGATAAAAATCTCATGTTTCCTTGAAATGCCTCGAATGGAATGTTGTTCTTAAGAAACTATTGTACCTAACATCGCCATAGTAAGAATAATACATTAGATTGTATGGAGTTGACAAATAAAATCCAAGATCTTATTGATAATAAGGTAGTTGGCATTCAAATCCTTCATGACTCATGTGATGAAGACACTACTCTCAAGAAGGATCAAATTGATGAGCATAGGTTTAGTAATGGTTCTCTTATAGTCTACACTTCTTCCAAAAATCACACATCTCCTAAAACATCAAATAGTGCCAACATGACTCCATCAAGAAGAGAACTTGACAGTTTTCATACTAACTATGTGTACCCTCAAGGGATAGCTCTAAAAGAAATCCAAGCTAATATACATTTTCTATAAATATTTTAAATGCACCTAAGATCAAAGATCCCAAACCTTTATTTTCTATCATGTCTACTCCAAAATGTCCTTCATTAGCTCTTTAAGAATCCATCATGAAAACCAAAGATACCTTGTTTCCCTTAGAAGTGACTCAATGTCAAGAGGTTGTCAAAAAGATGAAGAAACAAGAATCAAGAAAGATCAAGATCCTTGATACCTTTCATATCTTCGAAGATGTCATCCCTTCATCTCAAGAACAATGTACCCCTCCATCTAAAGAAAAACATATCCCTCCATGTCATATATATTTTCCATATCCCAAGAATGATCAAGAAACAACTTCCATCATTTCTAGTGATCCTATAAATAATTGGGAGAAAAGTACTCGAGGTATGCTATCTAAAGATCCTTTTCAAGATCAAAGTATCCCCTTGTTTCGTTGTAGTACTTCTCCATATCCACCTCAAAATCCCACCATTCTCCCTAATTTTTGGCATAATAATAAATACCATCAAGCTTCATCAACTCTTATTAAAGAAGTTGCTCCTATCAAAGCTATTCATGAGCCTATTGGTAGCCTTGGCCATAATAATCTCTCTAAATATGTTGATATACCAATCCATTATCCATTTGCATCTTCCAAATCTATCTTTGGTCCTTATATATAAAATCTAAAACCATCAAACCTTCCATTAATATGGGATCTTTTATTCCTATAGTGGGACCTTATATTCCACCATCTCACATATATTTCACTCCTAGCTTGCCATCTACTTCTCCCATCATAATTCAAGATCAACAAAGACATTCATCCTTAACAAATTTTCATCCACCCATGTATCTAAACCCATCATATCAGTCTCATCCATCCACAAATACCTGGTCTTTTTGAAGCAATTTGGATGTACAACATAAAAAGAAGAAACATAAGAATCTATATAAATATGAAGATCACCATCCTATCTAATCGACATGAAAATACAAAGAGAAAGAAATACTCAAGAGACCACAAAGATCCACTAAGAAAATGAGAAAATCAAATTAAATATGGGTTCCTAAATACATTAGTGAAGAAATACTTTCTAAAGCATCCAAAGGAAAAGAAAATTCAAAAACTATGTGGATTCCCAAGTCTCTCTTAAAAGATTTGAATATTGAAATCAAATCAAAATTGGCATTCAAGCTTTCAAAGGCTTCCACTCCATATTCTTCCAAACATTTTCTACCACTTCATACATCAAAACCATGATTAATTTCATCCATATTTCCGTCATATTCCACAATCCTTCAAGGTGTGTATCAATGTTGATCTTGCCTACTTTTTTGTCTACCCTTTTACAATTCTTTCAATACCCTATTCCCTATCCTACATTTACCTACTATCATTCCACCTTTTATCCCATTAATCTTATCCAAAACTCAAAACCTTATCCTCTATATAACTTTATTTTCTCTATCATACCCCTTCCATCACCCTATCAGCATATTTGAGCATAACTTTTAGCAGCCTTGGCCTATTATAAAATATACTTCAAGAGGAGCATTATCGAAAGAGAACAAACTTTGTTTTCAAATATCCAAATAGGAAATAAATAAATAAAAAGTTCCTTGGAAAAAACCTAATAAACAAGCACCTTGGTAGAAAAATTAAAGAGAAATAAATCATCCTATACAAAAAATAAGTTCTTATAGCACATTGGACAAGTACCATGATGAAAATCCCGTAAAAAGGTGCCATGTGTAATCCTCCATCATCTAACGATTCCCACTTTCACCTTTGATCTTGAAAATGTCGACCTATTTGTGGAATTAGTTATCTTATCTATTAGCTTTGTTATCATGATCTTTCTTATCCCAAATCATTCACTTATAGCCTCCATAATGAGCTTCACCCTAATTTTTTTGTCCTATCACTATCTTATCTAATTGACCCCTTGGTCATGATCAAAAGAAGAGAAAAAAAGGAAAAAAGGGTTCTTAGAAATCTCATGAAATGTCCACTCATTTTAGACTAATATATTTTCATGACATCAAGTCATTATCCTACATGTTATCTCACTCATTGGCTTACATTTCTTATCCAAAACATGCTTCATATGGATATTTTCCCTAGCTTGGGTAACAGGAGACAATCCTTGATGATCACATTCACTTGCTTCATGGATCGTTTCTTATCATTATTATTTACTAGCTCGTTAATCCATAATGTTCTACACATTTCTAGGCACTAAGAAAAAACAATGAGATTTTGCTTGAGACCCATTAATCAGTACAATCATCTTGAAAAATACCAAAAAAATTAAAAAGATAAAAAATAATTGAAAAAAATGTTGAAAAAAGAGAGAGAGAAAAGTACCTTGGATAAAACCTAGAAATAGGTGTCATGGTAGCAAAAATAGTCCTTCAAAGTGGTGAAAACATGGAAACAAGTGTCACTTGTACCTTTGGCCATGAACCAATTGACTTTTGCAACATTTGTCTCTATGGTCTAGAACTGCTCTCCATATAAGTCTAACCAAGGGCAATTTCTGTATCATCATTGTCTCTAGGACACACCTATATTTCTCAACACCACCTCAACCAATGTTTCTCAACAATACCTCATCTAAACGTCAAGTGCTTCTCAACACTCGTCACATAGCTTATCTTGAACTAATATTGTGGTAGTAGTCCAAGTCGTACATTTCTATCATACTTGTAGGCTTAAGTCTTAGATACATCAATCACAATCTTTATACTACACTTAAACTGAAATGAATGATCTATGCTTAATGATATTTTCTTTGTATGTTATCTATTATTAATGATTCTCACTAATGTTCCCTCCTTTGTTTCTCTAGGATATCACTTGACTAGAGGACTGGGTGAATGGGGAATATTTTCTTTGTTTTCTACTTATGGGTGTGGTTTCAATGATCTGGTGTGTTAGATGCATCAAGTGTCTATGATAAGTGCCTCCATCATGATTGGAATGTTGCATATACCTCAGCCTAATTTATTTGAACACATAGATGAGTTTGAATTGTATCCTTGATTTCCTGCATTGTATTTGTTTATGCAAGACAATACTTATGGTCATCTTGATGCTTATGGGTCGATGCTAGTATAGTCTTGCAACATTAACTAGAAACTTAACATTAATCATCTTGACATTTATGTCTTTGATGCATATGTTAGTTTCCTATATTCTATGTTGATATATGATTGAAAAGATCATTTGAGCTAGAAAATTGTTGTAAGAAGTGTTTTCAATCATTGTTTTGTCACTAATGTCAAACCTACTATATGTTAGTAAGACAATTACTTATATCTTTCAAGCACTATCACTTAGTTGATTGATGAGGAGGATTTGATCAACAAGATGCAACAAAAGTACCTAGAGGAAAGGTTGAGTTATGATTATGTATTGAAGTGCAAGAATCAGTTATGACAATGATAACATAATGTATTGATGATCTACTTGTGGTTACAAAATGATTGGCTACACTTGAAAAGTTTAGATGAAAAAGGTTGGACAAATTTCATCTGTTAAGCTTGACCAAGTTGATAGAAGATGTCAAGTGAAGTTAGTGCAATACAAGCAAAAAGTCAGTTGGAGCCAAGTGAAAACAATTTCTAGTGGATGTCAAGAAAACTAATAGGTGCCGAGCAAGTTAGTAGATGCCGAGTGATTTTCAGTATGTGTCGAGCACTAGTAAAATCCAATTGATGCTGAGCAATTTTATAGTATATGTTGAGTAACATAGTATGTGTCAAGCATCAGTAAATTGATAATGCCAAGCTACTGCATTATGAAAAAGATCAAAGATTCACCAAATAAAAGCTAACAAGTTTTTTTTCTTGGAACTTGTGAATCAAGAGGAAGATAAAATTGATGATCGAGAGGCACATAATCTTATGTAAACCATTTTGGAGGCAAATTCAAATGGATTCTAGGAGAAGTTTCAAGAGAAGAACAAGATATGGGGTAGATACATTGTATCCTACCTAATCCATCAAAAACCCTAATTTTTGAGATGGATAATGAGTGGAAAAAGAGTTCTAATTCCCTATATCTAGGGAAGTTGGGTCATGAAGCAAGGTTGGTGATAAGTCAGAGAGTTTTTGGATGCAAAAATTTGACAAGGAGAAGGAAGAAGGGTTTGCTTCATCAAGTGACATAAGAGAAGTCTACAATCGCAAACTAAGTGTGAAGTCTTAAAAGAGGATGAATGCTTGAAGGATGAACAAGTTATCAGAACTACAAAAGATAGGAAGCCAAGAAGATTTGAGGACTGAATAGTGATCTATAATATGTAAGTAAGGTTGTAAGTTGTATCAGATCAAACTCTACTATTACTCTCTAACAATTGTATCAGATTAGGGTAAATCCTTTGAAGAAAGGTTGACTTAATAGTCACTGAAAAATCCTTTAATAGGGTGGCATTCTAAGTGAATGACCTAAAGTCCTCTAACAAGGCTCACTTTTAACAGGGTGATTGAAATCCTTTAACTGGGTCACATTTAATAGTGTGTGTTGTAACCTTTAACAAGGTTAGCCTTTAATAGGGCATCACTTCAGAAGAGTGAGAAAGGAATAGCATGCTATTGGCGGTTTCTCCCAAATTGAGTTTCCATGTTAAATCATTATGTAAAGTGTACTGATGGATGTGTTTTGTTTTATGCTTTACATTTTTGCATATTAGTTAAATAGTAACAGATCAGTTTTGGTTTACACACAATGAATGATGCATGGTTAAGAATGTCATATGGGTTTACTAAATTGTAAAAAAGTTTAATTTAAACATCTGAACCTTGATTAATTGATTCACCCCCCCTCTTAGTTAATCTGAAAGATTTCTAACAATTGGTATTAGAGTACAGTTGCTTAAGAGGATTAGTTTCAAGGTACTCAAAGCATAAAAGTCAAGATGTCAAATAGAGAGGTACCCAAGCTGAAGAGAGATAACTTTCTTGCATGGAAAAGTTTGATGAAGCTACACCTTGGATTTGAAGAAAAAGAAAGAGCACAATCAAGTGATGTTGGAGATTGCCTCTACCCTAAGCTATGCTGAGTTTGATATCAAAGACCTTAAAAATTTAAAGCAAATGTGGGATGCCCTAAAAACCATCTATGGAGGAGACAAAAATGTTCAAAGAGCCAAGTAAGAGAGCCTTAGAGGTAAGTTTGATGACATGAGAATGGAAGAAGGTGAAAATATTGCTTAATATGTTCCAAGAATAAAAGAAGTTGTTAGTGCTATAAAAGGTGCAACTAGTAAAATAGATGATAATACTGTGCTAAGTAAAGTCTTGAGAACATTGTTGCTTGTGTATGCCATTAGAATTAGAGAGCTAAGATGTATACTAGGAAATAAACTAACCCTTGAAGGTTTGGTGGAAAGACTCACTGCATTTCAATTATCTAATTTTGACAACTACCATCTAGAAAGTATTGAGTAAGCCTTCAAAGAAAATTTTTTACTAAAGGATTCTGAGGTAAAGCCAAAGAAGAAGAAAAGCAAGATAAAGTGTGCATATAGTGACAGTAGTATAGATGAGGAAGACATTAAAAAATTGGAAGCATTGCTAGCTAGAAGATTGCACAAAGGCAAAGGTAAATTCAAAGGTAACTTGCCTATCAATTTTTTTAATTGCAATGAGGTTGGCCATATTGCAACAAGATGTACATAGAAGAACTTCTGAGAAGGGATCAAGTACAAAAATACAAGAGAAGATGATGGAAGAGACTACAGAGATAAAGGCAAGAAGTCATGTTGCATTACTAATGAAAATAACTCTAATGAAAATGATGATGAAGTGGTATGTGTTGCAATGAAGGATGAATCAAATTAGAATGAGGCTACTGCACTTATGATTTGTGTGAAAAAGAATAACAAATGGATCATTGACAGTGGATGCTCACATCACATGACTAGAGACAAAAGTAAGTTCATTACTTTAACTTGTTAAGATGGAAATACTATAAGATATAGTAATAATGCACCATGTTCAATAAAAGGAAAAGGGTTTATTAAGCTTATAGACAAGATCTCATGTGACAATGCTTATTATGTTGAAGGGTTGAATTATAATTTGATAAGTGTGTCACAATTGAATAATTCGGGGTGCAAAGTTGAGTTTGAAAACAAATCAGCCAAGATATATGATACAAATGGAAATCTAATTGGAAAAAGTGATCAAACTAGGAGTAATTTGTTCTATTTGGATATAGAAGATGCTATTTGTCTTATTGCAAAATTTGATGATGTATGGCTTTGGCACAAGAGATTATGCCATGTTAACTTTGATAATCTGATTAATATAAGTAACATGAAAAGAGTTAAAGGTTTGCCTAAATTGAAGAAACTAGAAAATATAATGTGCAAACAATGTTAGTTAAGCAACATGACAAAGTCAAGCTTTAAATGTAAAGCTTACACCTCTAAGAAAATACTTGAAATTGTTCATACTGATTTGTGTGGACCTATTGAAGTGCAAAGCTACAAAGGAGACACGTATATTATGCTACTTGTTGATGATTACTCTAGGATGATGACTGTTATGTTCCTAAAAAAAAAATCAAATGCTTTCCAAATGTTTAAATGGTACTTGGAAAGAGTTGAGATAGAAACAGGTAAGAGCTTGAAATGTTTGAGATCAGATAGAGGAGGTGAGTTCACTTCACAAGAATTTGAAGTGTTCTGCAATGATAGAGGAATTAAAAGATAGACATCAACACCAAGGACTCCCCCACAAAATGGAATTACTGAAAGAAGAAACATATTTGTAATGGACTATGCTAGAACACTCAAGATGGAGAAAAATATTGCCCTAAAATACTGGAGAGAAGCTATAAATACTGTAGTATACACTTTGAACTTTGTGCAAGTAAAGAAAGGTACTCACTCAACACCTTTTGAACTATGGTATATATGGTCATCCACCTAATGTGAAATACTTTAAGCTATTTGGAAGTAAATGCTATATTCTCAAAGATGTTAGGACAGAAAAGTTTTAAGCAAAGAGCTAAGAAGGTATATTCTTTAAGTACTTCACAAGAAGTAAAGCTTACAAGTGTTTAATTACTAACACTAACAAAATTGTGGAAAGTGCAAATGTGAATTTTGATGAGTTTACATAATCACATGAAATTGAACCTACAAAAGAACCAAAAGACTACAAGACATTTGCATACTACTATGAAGGAATGCATATTGAAGAAGGTTCTACAAATTATGTAGCAAATTAGTAGCAAGTTTCAACAACTTTCGAGTCACATCCTGTGAATGCTGAGTTGCATTCAGATGTTGAGTTACAAAATGAAGAAAATGCACAATCTTACTCTGAGATTGGCACACATGAAAGAGATGCTATATATACCTGACAAAGATGCACATAGTGATACTAAAGCTAAGAGATAGAATGCAGCCACAAGAATTGAACCTAAATTATCAAAATATGTCAAAAGACACCATCTTGCAGATCAAATCATTGGGGACAAGGATGCAAGGCCAATGACAAGAAATAGGTTGAGAGGTGAATCATGTTTGCTAAGCATGAAGGAACTTAAGACAATGAGAGATGCATTGGTACAGGGCTATGGAAGAAGAAATTCAACAAATAGAAAAGAACAAGACTTGGAGCAAAGTTCCTAGACTAGAGGACAAGAATGTGATTAGCACAAAATGGGTATTCAGGAAAAAGCTAGATGAGAATGGTGAAGTAACAAGAAATAAAGCAAGACTAGTTTGCAAAGGGTATGCACAAGAAGAAGGAAATGACTATGGTGAAATATTTTCCCCTATTGCAAGAATGGAAGGAGTAAGAATTATGCTTGCATATGCTACATACAAAGGTTTTAAATGTTATCATATGGATGTTAAGTCTACATTTCTGAATGGAATATTAGAAGACGAGGTCTGCATAGAATAGTCAAAAGGATTTGTAGATAAAAACAATAAGAACATGGTATATAGACTACACAAAGCCCTATATGGATTGGAACAAGCACCAAGAGCATGGTATGAAAGACTTCATACTTATCTTGTTAAGATTGGATTTGAAAGAATAGATGATAACAACAATTTATACATGAAGACAAATAAAGAAAAAGGTACACTATTATTTGAAATTTTTCTTGATGACATTATATTTGGAGGACAAGATGCTTTGTGTAAAGATTTTGCAATTCAAATGAAGCAAGAGTTTGAGATGTCAATGTTTGGTGAGATCAAGTTCTTTGTGGGACTACACGTATATCAAATGAAGTATGGTGTATATATCACTCAGTCAAAATATATCAAGGAGATATTGAAGACATTTGGACTTGAGGACTCAAAACTAGTAAGTACACCTATGGTAACAACACTCAAGCTATCAAACAATGATGAATCAACTAAGGTCAATCAAACATTATATAGATTCATGATTGGAAAATTGCAATATGTAGTACACAATAGACTTGATATTGCATTAGCTATGGGGTAGTTGCTAGATTCTCTACTAACCCTAGAGAGAATCACCTAATGGAAATGAAAATAGTAATGAGATACTTGAGAGGAATAGATGAGTATGGCTTATACTATAAGAAGAATGAAAAGTTTGAATTAAAAGTCTACACTGATGTTGATTAGGCTAGAAACATTGATGACAGGAAGAGCACCAGTGGAGGAGCACTTTTTTTAGGCAGAAGACTTGTTACATGGACAAGTAAGAAGTAGAGTTGTACTTCTCAATCTACTCCTAAAGTAGAGTATGTTGCTACTGCTATCAATTGCACAAACATTGTTTGGATCAAACAATTGCCAAAAGGAATGAAGGAAGAAATTACTGAACTAGTGACACTTTATTATGATAATACAAGTGTTATAAATATATCAAAGAATCCTATTATGCATACAAAGACAAGGTACATTGCAATAAAGTATCATTATGAAAGGGAGTTGGTTTAATACAAAGAGATTAAGATGGAATATATCAACAGAAAGGAGAAAATTGCTAATATCTTCACCAAAGCATTACTTAAGGATGCTTATGAGTATCTGAGAGGTAAATTAGGAGTGATACCCCCATCAAAGGCTATGTAAAAGACAAAGGGAGTATCCTGCAACAAACTAACTAACATTCGTTTCATACAAATTGATGCAGTGGATCTTACTTTAGCAAGTTGCCTAAAGTAATCATAGAACTAGAATTTGAAATTAGTCACAAGAAAGGTGACAGAGCTAGAAAATTGAAAAAATCTACAAAAGCTTATATCTACATATGTCAAAGATGCCAAGTGTTATGTACACATCTTTGGCATTTTTGTCAAAGAGGGATAATGTTCAGTAAATTGATCAAGTGCATATTAATGGAGGGAGATGATCAAAGTAGAAAATTTGATCAAAGAGGGTGATGATCAAAGTAGAAAATCAATTCATTGGGAGAAAGTATAGTGTAAAAGAAGAACAATGAAGTAAAGGTACATCATTAGATGATCAGAAGACTGGAAGCAAGAAAGAGAAAAAAAAAAAAAGACGGAAAAAGTAGAACAACAAAAGCGAGAGATGTTCTAATATTCTACTAATTAATGACAAAAGAGAATCAAATAAGTGAGATTTTGTAATCTAAGTAGGATTTTTTGATAGAGGGATAAGTGTTATTCAAAAGCTTTTTTTTTGGTATTGCCTTACTATTTTAACCTAGTTAGTTTATCATTTGTTTGACTGGTTGATTAGTTTGGTTCACCATCAATGCCAAAGAGGGAGATTGTTGATATATGATTGAAAAGATCATTTGAGTTACAAAATTGTTGTAAGAAGTGTTTTTATTCATTTTTTTTCACTAATGTCAAACCTACTATATGTTGGTAAGACAATTGCTTATATGTTTCAAGCACTATCACTTAGTTGATCGCTAAGGAGGATTTGATCAACAAGATGTAACAAAAGTACCTAGAGGAAAGGTTGAGTTATGATTATGTATTGAAGTGCAAGAATTAGTTAAGACAGTGATAACATAATGTATTCATGATCTACTCGTGGTTACAAAATGATTGGCTACACTTGGAAAGTTTAGATGAAAAAGGTTGGACAAAGTTCATTTGCTAAGCTTGACCAATTTGATAGAAGGTGCCAAGTAAAGTTAGTGCAAGCCAAGTAAAAATTCAATTGGAGCTGATTGAAAGTAATTTCTAGTGGATATCAATCAAACTAATAGGTGTCAAGCAAGTTAGTAGATGTCGAGTGATTTTTAGCATGTGCCGAGCACCAGTAAAATCTAGTTGATGCCGAGTGATTTTATAGTAGGTGTCGAGTAACACAATATGTGTCGAGCATCAATAAATTGATAATGTTGAGCTACTACATTATGAAAAAGATCAAAGATATTCCAAATAAAAGAAGACAAGTTTGTTTTCTTGGAACTTGTGAATTAGGAGGAAGATAAGATTGATGAGCTGGAGGCACAAAATCTTATGTAAACCATTTTGGAAGCAAATTCAAATGGATTCTAGTAGAAGTTTCTAGAGAAGAACAAGATGTGGGGTAGATACATTGTATCCTAGCTAATCCATCAAAAATCTTAATTTTTGAGATGGATAATGAGTGGAAAAAGATTTCGAATTCCCTGTATCTAGGGATGCCTAGTCATGAAGAAAGGTTGGTGAGAGGTTAGAGAGTTTTTGGATGCAAAAATCTGACAAGGAGAAGGAAGAAGGGTTTTCTTCATCAAGTGACATAAGAGGAGAAGTTTGCAATGGTGAACTAAGCATGAAGGTTTAAAAGAGGATGAATTCTTAAAGGTTGAACAAGCTATCAAAAGTATAAAAGATAGGAAGCCAAGTAGAGTTGAGGACTAAATAGTGATCTGTAATCTGCAAGTAAGGTTGTAAGTTGTATCAGATCAAACTCTAATATTACTCTCTAACAATTATATCATATTAGGGTCAATCCTTTGGAGAAAGGTTGACTTAACAATCATAGGAAAATCCTTTATTACGGTGGCATTCCAAGTGAATGAACTAAAGTCCTCTAACAAGGCTCACTTTTAACAAGGTGATTGAAATCCTTTAACTGGGTCACATTTAACAGTGTGTGTTGTAACACTTAATAGGGTTGGCCCTTAACATGGCATCACTTCAAAAGAGTGAGAAAAGAATAACATGTTACTAGTGGTTTTTTCTAAATTGGGTTTCCATGTTAAATCATTGTGTTAAGTGTACTAATGGATGTGTTGTGTTTTATGCTTTACATTTTTGCATATTAGTTAAACAATAACATATCAGTTTTGGTTTACACACAATGAATGCATGCATGGTTAAGAATGTCATATGGGCTTACTGAATTGTGAAAAAAAATTATTTAGACATCTGGACCTTGATTAATTGATTCACACCCCTCTCCCCCCCCCCCCCCCCCCCTCATAGTTAATTTGGAAGAATTCCAACAATTGATATCAGAGGGTAGTTGCTTAAGAGGATTAGTTTCAAGGTACTAAAAGCATAAAGATCAAGATGACAAATAGAGAGGTACCGAAGCTAAACAGAGATAACTTTCCTGCATGGAAAAGTTTGATGAAGCTACACCTTGGAGGACTTGGAGATTATGCACAAACTTGCATTACAATAGAACATGTTGATCCAACAAGAGCCCTAACTGCTGAAGATTTGAAGAAGAAGAAAGAGCACAATCACGTGATGTTGGAGATTGCCTCTACCCTGAGCTATGCTGAGTTTGATGATATCAAAGACCTTAAAAATGAAAAGTAGATGTGGGATGCCCTAAACACCATCTATGGAGGAGACAAAAATGTTTAAAGAGCCAAGTCAGAGAGCCTCAAAGATAAGTTTGATGACATGAGAATGGAAGAAGGTGAAAACATTGCTCCATATGTTGCTAGAATAAAAGAAGTTGTTAGTGCTATAAAAGGTGCAACTGGTAAAATAGATGATGATATTGTGGTAAGTAATTTTTTGAGAACACTGTTGCAAGTGTATGCCATTAGAGTGTCTGTAATCCAAGAGCTAAGATGTATACCAAGAAATGATCTAACCCTTGAAGGTCTAGTGGGAAGAATCACTACATTTGAATTATCTAATTTTCACAATTACCATCCAGAAAGTATTGAATCAGCCTTGAAAGAAAAATTGTTACTAAAGGATTCCAAGGAGGTAAAGCAAAAGAAGAAGAAAAGAAAGATAAAGTATGCATCCAGTGATAGCAGTACAAATGAGGAATACATTGAACAATTGGAAGCACTGCTGGCTGGAAGATTCCACAAAGGAAAAGGTAAATTCAAAGGTATGTTGCCTATCATTTGTTTTAATGCAATGAAGCTAGCTATATTGTAGCAAGATGTACATAGAAGAAGAACTTCAGAGAAGGGAACAAGTACAAAAATAGAAGAGAAGATGATGGAAGAGACTACAGAGATAAAGGCAAGAAGTCATGCTACATTGCTGTTGAAAATAACTCTAATGAAAATGATGATGAAGTGGTATATGTTGCAATGAAGGATGAATCAAATGAGGATGAGGCTACTATACTTATGACTTGTGTGAACAAGAATGACAAATGGATCATTGACAGTGGATGCTCACATCACATGAAAAGAGATAAAAGTAAGTTCATTACCTTAACTTGTTATGATGGAAATACTATAAGAGTTAGTAATGATACACCATGTTAAATAAAAGGAAAAGGGTCCATTAAGCTTATAGAAAAGATCTCATGTGAGAATGCTTATTATGTCAGAGGATTGAATTACAACTTGTTAAATGTGTCACAATTGAATAATTCGGGGTGCAAAGTTGAGTTTGAAAACAAATCAGCAAAAATATATGATACAAATGGAAATTTGATTGGAAAAGGTGATCAAATGAGAGTAATTTGTTCTATTTGGATATAGAAGATGCTACTTGTCTTATTGCAAAATTTGATGATGTATGGCTTTGGCACAAGAGATTATGTCATGTTAACTTTGATAATCTAATTAGTATAAGTAACATGAAAAGAGTTAGAGGTTTTCCTAAATTGAAGAAACCAGAAAATATGATGTGCAAACAATGTCAGCTAGGCAAGATGACAAAGTCAAGCTTTAAAAGTAAAGCTTATACCTCTAAGGAAATACTTGAAATTGTTCATACTAATTTGTGTGGACCTATTGAAGTGCAAAGCTACAAAGGAGATAGGTATATTATGCTACTTGTTGATGATTACTCTAGAATAATGACTATTATGTTCTTAAAACAAAAATCAAATGCTTTTCAAATGTTTAAATGGTACTTGGCAAGAGTTGAGAAGGAAACAGGTAAGAGCTTGAAATGCTTGAGATCAAACAGAGGAGGTGAGTTCACTTCACAAGAATTTGAAGTGTTCTGCAATGATAGAGGAATTAAAAGACAAACATCAACACCAAGGACTCCCCCACAACATGGAATTGCTGGGGAAAAAAAACCCGATTATAATAGACTGTGCCAAAACACTCATGATGGAGATAAAAAGTTTACTTGAAATATTGGAGAGAAGCTATAAGTACTGTAGTATACACTCTAAACCTTGTGTAAGTAAAGAAAGGTACTCACTCAACACCTTTTGAACTATGGTATGGTCATCCACCTAATGTAAAATACTTTAAGGTATTTGGAAGCAAATGCTATATTCTCAAAGATGTTAGGAGTGGAAAGTTTGATGCAAAGAGCCAAGAAGGTATATTCCTTGGTTACTCCACAAGAAGTAAAGCTTACAAGTGTTTAATTACTAACACTAACAAAATTGTGGAAAGTGCAAATGTGAATTTTGATGAGTTTATAGAAGCACATGAAGCTAAACCTACAAAAGAACTAGAAGACTACAAGATATTTGCATACTACTATGAAGGAATGCCTACTGAAGAAGGTGCTACAAATCATGCAACAAATCAGTAGCAAGTGTCAACAACTACCGAGTCACATCTTGTAAATGCCGATTGCATTTAGATGTCAAGTTGCAAAATGAAGAAAATGCACAATCTTACTCTAATTTTGGCACACATGAAAGAGATGTTGATATACTTGAGAGAGATGCACATAGTGATATTGAAGCTGAGAGACGAAATGTAGCCACAAGAATTGAGCCTAGATTATCCAAATATGTCAAAAGACACCATCCTGCAGATCAAATCATTGGAGACAAGGATGCAAGGCCAATGAAGAGAAATAGGTTGAAAGGTAAATCATGTTTTCTAAGCATGAAGGAACCTAAGACAATGAGAGACGCATTGGAAGATGATGATTGGTACAATGCTATAGAAGAAAAAATTCAACAAATAGAAAAGAACAAGACTTGGAGCATAGTTCCTAGACCAGAGGACAAGAATGTGATTCACACAAGATGGATATTTAGGAATAAGCTAGATGAGAATGGTGAAGTAACAAGAAATAAAGCAAGACTAGTTTGCAAAGGGTATGCACATGAAGAAGGAATTGACTATGGTGAGACATTTTCCCCTGTTGCAAGAATGGAAGGAGTAAGAATTTTGCTTACTTATGCTGCATACAAAGGTTTTAAAGTTTATCAAATCAATGTTAAGTCTACATTTTTGAATGGAATATTAGAAGAGGAGGTCTACATAGAATAGCCAAAAGGATTTGTAGATAAAAACAATAAGAACATGGTATGTAGACTGCACAAAGCCCTATATAGATTGAAACAAGCACCAAGAGCATGGTATGAAAGACTTCATACTTATCTTGTTAAGATTGGATTTGAAAGAATAGATGGTAACAACAATTTGTACATGAAGACAGATGAAGAAAAAGGTATACTATTATCTTAATTTTTTGTTGATGGCATTATATTTTGAGGACAAGATGCTTTGTGTAAAGATTTTACAAATCAAATGAAGCAAGAGTTTGAGATGTCAATGTTTGGTGAGATCAAATTCTTTGTGGGACTACAAGTATACCAAATGAAGTATGGTGTATATATCACTTAGTCAAAATATATCAAGGAGATATTGAAGACATTTGGACTTGAGGACTCAAAACCAGTAAGTACAACTATGGTAATAGCACTCAAGCTATCAAAGAATGATGAATCAGCTAAGGTCAATCAAACATTATATAGATCCATGATTGGAAAATTGTAATATGTAGTACACAACAAACTTCATATTGCATTAGCTATGGGGATATTTGCTAGATTCTCTGCTAACCCTAGAGAGAATCACCTAATGGCAGTGAAAAGGATAATGAGATACTTGAAAGGAACATAATAGTATGGCTTATACTATAAAAAGAATGGAAAGTTTGAACTGAAAGCCTACATTGATGTTGATTGGGCTGGAAATATTGATGACAGGAAGAGCACAAGTGGAGAGCATTTTTCTTAGGCAAAAGACTTTTTACATGGACAAGCAAGAAGCAGAGTTCTACTTCTCAATCTACTACTGAAGCAGAGTATGTTGCTGATGCTATCAAATGCACAAATATTGTATGGATCAAACAGTTGCTAAAAGGAATGAAGGAAGAAATCACTGAACTAGTGACACTTTATTGTGATAATACAAGTGCTATAAATATATCAAAAAATCTTGTTATGCATACAAAGACAGAGCACATTGCAATAAAGTATCATTATGTAAGGGAGTTGGTGCAAGACAAAGAGGTGAAGATGTAACATATCAACACAAAGGAGCAAATTGATGATATCTTCACCAAAGCATTACCTAAGGATGCTTATGAGTATCTGAGATGTAAATTAGGGTTGATACCCCTATCAAAGGCTATGTAAAAGACAAAGGGAGTACCTTGCATCAAAGAAGCTAACATTCATTTCATACAAATTGATGCAATGGAACTTACTTTAAGAAGTTGCCTAAAGTAATCATAGAGTTGGAATTTTAAATTAGTCACAAGAAAGGTGATAGAGGGAGAAAACTGAAAAACTTGCAAAAGCTCATATCTGCATATGTCAAACATGCCAAGTGTTATGTACATGTCATTGGCATTATTGTCAAAGAGGGAAAATGTTCAGTAAATTGATCAAGCGCATATTTATCAAAGAGGGAGATGATCAAAGCAGAAAATTTGATCAAAGCGGGAGATGATCAAAGTAGAAAATCATGTCAAAGGGAGAAAGTAAAGTGTAAAAGAAGAACAATGAAGTAAAGGTACATCATTAGATGATTAGAAGACTGGAAGCAAGAAAGAAAAAAAATAAAAGAGGGAGAAAGCAGAAAAACAAAAGTGGGAGATATTCTAATATTATGTTGATTAATGAAAAAAGAGAATCAGATAAGTGAGATTTTGTAATCTAAGAAGGAGTTGTTGATAGAAGGAGACGTGTTATTTACAAGCTTTTTTTTTTTGGTATTGCCTTATTGTTTTAACCTAGTTAGTTTATCATTTGTTTGACTGGTTGATTAGTTTGGTTTGCCATCAATACCAAAGAGGGAGATTGTTGATATATAATTGAAAAGATCATTTGAGTTAGAAAATTGTTGTAAGTGTTTTCAATCATTGTTTTGTCACTGATGTCAAACCTGCTATATATTGGTAACACAATTGCTTGTATGTTTCAAGCACTATCACTTATTTGATTGATGAGGAGGATTTGATCAACAAGATGTAACAAAAGTACCTAGAGGAAAGGTTGAGTTATGATTATGTATTGAAGTGCAAGAATTAGTCAAGACAGTGATAACATAATATATTGATGATCTACTTGTGGTTACAAAATGATTGGCTATACTTGGAAAGTTTAGATGAAAAAGAATGGACAAAGTTCATTTCTTATGCTTGACCAAGTTGATAGAAGGTGGCAAGTAAAGTTAGTGCAAGCCGAGCAAAAAGTCAGTTGGAGCTAAGTGAAAGAAATTTCTAGTGGATGTCGAGAAAACCAATAGGTTTTGAGCAAGTTAGTAGATGCTGAGTGATTTGAAGTATGTGCTGAGCACCAGTAAAATTCAGTTGATGTCAAGTGATTTTACAGTGGATGCTAAGTAACATAGTATGTGTCGAGCATTAGTAAATTGATGATGTGGAGCTGTTGCATTATGAAAAAATTTGAAGATTTGCCAAATAAAAGCCAACAAATTTTTTTTCTTGAAACTTGTGAATTAGGAGTAAGATAAGATTGATGAGCTGAAGGCACAAAATCTTATGTAAACCATTTTGGAGGCAAATTCAAATGGATTCTAGGAGAAGTTTCTAGAGAAGAACAAGATATTGGGGTAGATACATTGTATCCTACCTAATCCATCGAAAACCATAATTTTTGAGATGGATAATGAGCAGAAAAAGAGTTCTGATTCCCTATATCTAGGGATGTCTGGTCATGAAGCAAGGTTGTCGAGAGGTCAGACAGTTTTTGGATGCGAAAATCTAACAAGGAGAAGGAAGAAGGGTTTGCTTCATCAAGTGACATAAGAGGAGAAGTCTGTAATGGCGAACAAAGCATGAAGGCTTAAAATAGGATGAATGCTTGAAGGGTGAACAAATTGTCACAACTATAAAAGATAGGAAGCTAAGCAAAGTTGAGGACTAAATAGTGATCTATAATCTACAAGTAAGGTTGTAAGTTGTATCAAATCAAACTCTATTGTTACTCTCTAACAATTGTATCAGATTAGGGTAAATCCTTTGGAGAAAGGTTGACTTAACAGTCATTGGAAAATCCTTTAATAGGGTGGCATTCCAAGTGAATGACCTAAAGTTGTCTAACAAGGCTCACTTTTAATAGGGTGATTGAAATCCTTTAACCGGGTCACATTTAACAATGTGTGTTGTAACCTTTAACAGGGTTGGCCTTTAACAAGGCATCATTTCAAAAGAGTGAGAAAGGAGTAACATGTTACTGGTGGTTTTTCCCAATTTGGGTTTCCATGTTAAATCATTGTGTCAAGTGTACTAATGGATGTGTTGTGTTTTTGCTTAACATTTTTGCATATTAGTTAAATAGTAACTTATCAATTTTGGTTTACACACAATGAATGCATGCATGGTTAAGAATATTATATTTGTTCACCAAATTGTGAAAAAGTTTTATTTAGACATCTGGACCTTGATTAACTGATTCACCCCCACCCACTTCCCCCCCACCCTAGTTAATTTGAAAGAATTCCAACATTCTATATGATATAGATCATATTAATATCTTCATAGTTGTGCTTGCACTAGTGATGATTGTATGATCTTGCAATGTCCCTTAATAAGGCTTGATGGTGAAACTAAGGACCTATTACAGATCCTTGCGCTGAGAACTTGCATTTTTTATTTTAGGTTGCATCTTAGTCTTTTCTTTTGCATTGGGTGAGAAGAGAGTCTTCATCACCATTGGACAAATCTGGTCATCATACCTTTTGTAGTCAACTATGGTTGATCACCACTTCAATATTCTTCCCTCTTAGTCATCTCTTTATCATCCTTCAATCTTTCAATCATCTATTTGTATCCTTTCATCAAAGGGGTTAATCTTGCCATCATATCTAATCTATCCAAATGCTAATCTTTCAAATCATTTTCAACTATCTCGAATTTCTACAATACTTATACCCTTACCTAATTTCAATGGCCTAAATTTATTTTTGAGATCAAAATTGAAATCCGAATTCATCTTACCAGTCAAATTCATAATTTAACTTCTTTTTCTCTTCACCACAGTTGACTTCTCTTGTGAGGCTTGTCTAGTCATCTTTTGATGAAAAATCTTTTAGATTTCTACATCATCACTTTGACCTAATTCTAATGTTATACCTATAATGGTAAAGTTTAGTCAATCAAGGGCACATTATCATCGCTTAGTGATCAAACTTGGTCCAAATGCTTCTCTAATCGATCATTTTGATTTCAATCTCAAGGGCACCCGAATAATCTAGCAAAGATCTTTTAAATTTTTTAATTGACTATGTTATCATCACTAGGGGTATCTTAGCTTCCTTGCTTCACATCAAATCACCTAGGGTAGGTAATTAATATGATCATGAACATATCATTCAACTTTATATTATATCAATTTTGGTATTGTCTTATCTATCAACCTCATTCTCAATATTCAATTTCATTGCTTCACATCAAACTGTGCATTGAAAATGTTGTTACCTTGCTACATTTCATTCGATCAAGTTCAAAGTTTGTTATCTTATTGCACTTTATATGTTCAAATTCAGAGTCAAATCTTTTATCGATTGTTCATCATCATATTCTTTGACTCAATGTATTCATCATGTAGTGACTCAAAGAGGGGAAAATATAATCACTCATTTTTGGTATAATAAACTATAAGCCCCCTTTCTAAGTATTTTAATCCTTATGTTAAACCACATTATGTTTCTAATCAATTTTGCATGATTAATTAGTCATTTATCGTTGATCAAATCATCACATGATCATTTATTTGATTATATCTAATAGTTTGGCCCCCTTATCCTAAGTTTTATTTGATTAAAATAGCATGCTCCCTTTTAATTAAATAAAAGACCCCCTTATCCTAAGTATATATGAAAAGACATTTTCTGATTTAAAATAAAAAAATGTAATTATCTACAATGTGAAAGTGCAATTTCCACTAAGATGGAATCTTTTGACTTTTCAAAAAGGCTTTTGTCTCGTCATCTCAACCACTCATTGTTTTGCCTTTTAATCTTAGCCTTTCCTTTTGCCTCTTAAAGACATGAGCACTTGGATCAACCAAGACTTAATATCCACCATTGATCATGTTTTTGCCTCTTAATCATGATTGTCTGCTCATTTCCATTGTTTTAAAAAGGAGGCTCTCTCCTCACTCATTAGGATATCTAGAGTTCATGTTATTGTTATACTATCACTTTGGTTCTTGAGCACTTGCATCCTTGCATTCTCATATAGCTTTGTATTTCATTTAGCTTTGTATTAGCTTAGCTCGTCTAGTTTAACTAGGATGGAGTAATATTTCATCTTGTTAGATTAGCTTTACATTTCTTATTCTTGCATATCAATCTAAAAATCTTGCATTCTTGCATCTCATTCTAGCTTACTTTTCTATTAGCATATCACTTTGAGGATCATGGATACTTCAATTCCTATTGCTTGCTATATTTAAATCTTCCATTCTATGGTGTACCTTGCAAGGGTCTCCTCTCTTAGTTTCATTTGAGAGACACCATACATATCTCTTGATCTATTGCACGTCATAGTTACAAAACTATAAGTCGCCATTTGGGATCCCATCTCAATTGGATCTCTCAAATAGAAAGGTTTATAGAAGTGGTCACATTTTTGACACGCACACCAGGGGACACAACCAAACTTCGTCTTCTCAAACTATATAGGAAAGACTTCTTATGTTCTGCCCAACTACAATTTTATTTCAAATTTAATTTGCAAGCAACTATTATTTCATGTATTGTGGTGCTCAATGTTCATCTATAGGTTGTTATGTCTTGTAATCTTCTTGCTTGGTGTATTCTTATAAGTACATTAACAACAATTTATATATTGATGGCAACCTATGGTGCTCTACTTGTAATATTTTTTTGTTTATTGACATTATTGAAAGTGAATAGAGTGAATGATAAAATATAAAGAATTTTGTCAATGGTTCTTCATAATTAGCATTCAATAATAAATTAATTTCTTATCGAACTACCACCTCATTAGAAGAAAAAAAATATGTGCAATTTTGTAACAACTTTTTATTAAATTTATAAGAAAATAGTGATGTACATATAGTGAAAAATATTGTATTTTCGATACTATACTATTTTTCAAACTTATGTATATCCAATTGTTGGTGGATACACAATTAAGATTTGAATTCATTGTTTGATGACTTCTCATATCTATTGTTATGCATGAAAAACTAAGATAATGAGGAGAAAATTAACAAATTAACCATCAAATAATGACAATAAGAGTCTTAACAATGATTAGATTTTTTTAAAATGGTGCAACAATAAAAGAATCATCTTACTTATTACCACCTCATACTAAGTAAACAATATGTATACCTTGGAAGATATATTATTTTTAAATTTATTAAATAAAATGTGCGCGCCCATTCTTCTTTATTAAAATTCAAATCATTTATTCTTCATGTATTGTCATTTCATAGAAACAAATATTATATATGTCCTACAGTACTAACAATAACTTTTTAGTTTTTAAACAAACAATAATGTACATAAAAGTATTAAAAATTATATTTTCAAACAATTGTTATTCAAATATATATATTCCATAATATGTAAGATATATTAGTGAAACATAGTATTGAATTCTTATAATTTATAATATAAATATTTGTAGTGATGTATTTATAAATAAGATTTGTATTTATAAATCAGAAATTATCTCATAGCTTGTTCAATTTGAAGTAATAGAATAGTTAATAGACATTGATCTCTTAAAGAAGTTGACTGGTCCTAAATTAATCAATTATAAACCAAATGTTTGCCCCCACAACATAGATACTTAACATTTAAATAACTAAGAATTATTTGGTTGTGATATAAAATTCTTCATACAGAAGTTCCAAAATGATTTATATCAAATTAAAATGTACAATTTCCTTTTTCTTCTTTTTTAGCTTTTTGGTGATGTTTTTTTTGTTTTGTTAATAAATCTTGCAAAACTCTCCAAATTCAGATTAATCAAATTTTGTCAGGAACATGAAATCGACTGAATATCAAAATTTTAATGCAAATTGATCCACGCTTAATGTCGATTTGACAACAGTAATATTATGAAGCATTAATTGGTAGCTGTATAAAAATAGTCTCTAACAATTAAGTCTAAACAACAAAGAAAACCAACCAGACAAAAGGAACTCTTGAGGGGACGTATAACTACAGATTATCACTGACTGCTTGGCCGCCTTATCTAAGTGTGTGCAGTGTTCACATTTTTCAGAAGATCTAAATTCAAAGGCCTGTATTAAATGACCTTAGAACTATAAAATTAAATAGCACACAACTCAATGTGAAGCAATAATTAGATATTATATCTTAAATAAATCTAGCAGAGTCTATAAATTTATATTCAACAAAATTAGTTAGGGCCACGCGCTCTAACAAACTATCATATCCAAGAAAATGAAATCATAAAAAGAACTCACTACACCAAGTTTCAAGTCGCCCACCTGTAAGAAATGATGCAAAAGGTCAAGCCATTTTGGTGGGCCAGCACTTTGCAATTGAAATCACTCACCCATAGAGGTCATCAAAAAAAATGAACCCGACAAAGAAAATTATCACGCCACTTGCCCTCTTTTGTACCCCCGAAAATCACTCCAAATTAATTGCAACAATGCAATAAGTAAAACCAGCATAAAAGTTCTCCTCCAAAAAACTTCCCACTGGCTCAGCAAAATGGGCTTTCAACAACTTTGGGTAATACCCATGAAATCAACAGTAAGTACTACTTTACAAACTATTGGGATCCCATATGAAAAAACAAGATAGATTCGGTGATCGATCAGTCAATATATAAATGAATCTAAAATTGTCATCCTTTGATAAGCTCTAGTTAGGCAAATAATCGCTGGGATCACAGCCAGGCATGTTTGCATATCAGGAGCTTTGGTTCAGAATGCATTATTTGAATATTGTATGGATTTCTATTGGGAAGATATACCACCCATTATATTTGCTTCCTATGCAGGCCAACAGTATTTCCTCCATGTTTAGCACCTGGAAGGTAACATGAATTAGAGAGAACTCAGTGGATGTACTGTTGTGAGAGGTTTACTTCTGTACAATATGCAAGTATAAAAAAATCTGCTAATCTTCCAGACTAATCAGCCTTTTTGTTTAGCAATTTGCAAAATGAGGATCCTTCCGGCTCTAGAGTGGTAAGGCCCCTGAAAATAGTCAATCCTTTTAACACAAATTTGTAAAACTATACAGTCATAATCAGATGAATCAGAATCACTGCCTTGATCTGAAGTAGAACCATGGGAATGGTTGTAGTTGTGCCCATTACTAGCTATAAGATGAATCATCTGAAAGAAACTACAATGCAAGAGATATCATCTTTGCTTTCCCTGTTTACTGCTTCTGTTGCCAACTGCTTTGCTGCTACTTGTGGATCCTTTGTTTTTTTAATAAAGTCAACAACCTCCTGATTCTCCATAACCTGATGACAAATAGTGTCATTCAAATAAAAGTATTGAAAACTTCTCACTTATTGCAGCAAAGCATAAAAAGCCCTATTTTACTAAAGAATTAAAAGCAACAAAAAGAAAGTTTGAAAGATCCTTTGAGTAATAAGTTTCATGTGCTTCAGGAAAAGAAGATCAACCTTCCATAAACCATCACTGGCCAGAATTAGAAATGCAGTTCCAGAATTGATATCAACTACTTTAACATCCGGATCTGATCGAAGATGCAATTTCAAATTCTTGTCTCCAAATGCTCGAGAAACTGCTAGCTGCCCATCTACCCTAGGCACATCTCCTGCAAGGCAGTTAATTTTCAAAAGTAGACTTCAGTAGAAGCAAGCAAAAATTCATTGATCCCTGGAAAATCAAGCTAACTACAACAAGGATGCAAAATACAGATGCAACAAGTATATTGATTGACTACCACTTGATGGTGGGGACTCTAAACTTTGAGTCAAATTTTTAAAAGTAGAAATGGGGATTTAATCCCACAAGGTATTGGCTAGATATTGTGCATAGGGGCGCCTCATCTCAACCCTTGTACTACAGTCTGAAGAACATGATTTCCTGGGTTTCCCTTTGTTCTAGGATACGACAAGCAATTCTCTCAAGCATACTAGGTCTGCAAATGACCTCACTTCTTGTTATGTAACATGAGACCGATGAGAGTGCTAAACATTAATATTAAAACAAACTGTATTGGAACTAGTATTGAGTATAAGCTATGCAATGAATTGTTTTAATGTCTATTTCATTTCTCAAATAAATGATCTCATGGTATTCGCTATCACACAATAACGACCTGGCATGTTTGAGACAAAACCACCCCTATGTTCGATGCTTCCACGTTCAATGCTGGTGCCTGGCTCATGATCAACTGAGAGCTGTATAGCCCTTCCATTCTGGCAAAGAACAGCTCTACTGTCGCCAACATTTGCGATGAGGAGCTTTTTTCCATCAATCAGGATAGCTGTTACAGCTGTTGAACCTCCAGGACCCAGCTCTGTTGCCTTTCCAAGAATGGCCTTGTCTGTCTTTTCATAGGCTTTAGCAATGGCTTTACAAGGATCAGACCAAAATTCATCCTGTAATTAAAGATAAACACCAACATAATTACAATTTGTAGAGACAAACATTCTAAATTGAACAGTACTTTATGAATGGTAGGCCAATATCCATGTAATGCATCCAATACAGTGTCTCTGACTCACAAATATCGATATAAGAGTTGCATTGAAACTACCCAGTAATTTTGCTAGATATACAACTGGCCAAAGGATTGCAGTGCACAATCCACACAAACAATACGTGGGCTTCAGCCAATCTTTATATTCAAGATAAGCTGAAACAGAGTCGCTCACCTCACTTAAGATATTTTGGAACAAGTTCTTTTGCAGGTAGGAGGCCACATTGTCACCTAAGTGACCATCAAAGATGGCATACAACCCCAACTCATGGCCTTCGATATTTTTGAACTCAGCAACATGATAGTCCTCCATAGGATGACTTGACTTGCCTTCCACTAGATGAAATCCATGAACAATGCTCCTCGGACTCTGCTGGCTCTTTCCTTTTCCAGTACTACACGCTGAATTCACACCCGAGACCATCTACAGGAAAATAAAGGTTGTGCTTTGAAAAATGAAGAGGAATGTACTGATTTAAATACAACTAAAATGAAACTGCCAGTGGCCAATAAAGTCATCCTCTCGATATAACTTCAACATAGTAATGTGCACATAACCATTAGACATGCAAAAGTAAAATCTAACTGAAGTTAAAACATCGATAATCATGGTATATGATTTCTGGGAAAGATTGTGTAAGAGTTTTTTCTTTCATCAACATTTCGGATCATACTACATGATCATTTTTGTTCTCATTGACTTTTTGGCATCCTGATGATGGATTATGTAGTATGATCCAAAACGTTGATGAAAGAAAAAACTCTTACACAATCTTTCCCAGAAATCATATACCATACTCATGGATTGTGGAAATCTGATAGCTTTGATCATAATCATTCCAAAATGTCTTGCCCTAGCAGTTGAAACTTGAGCTATCTCGTTACATAACTTCAAATTCTACATACAAAACGACCAAGGAACCCTTGAGAACCTACTATATCCAGCCTCTTCTCTAACAGATAAATTATGATTAAGAAATCTTCGAAGAGATTTTGGCAACTCGGGATTATTCAAAAGTTTGATCAGATGCCAAAACCTGTGAGGTACGAAATTCAAAAAATGCGCATAAGATAAAGCAAACATGTCTCCTGGTCCAAACAAGGGGGGAACTAATATGACCAAGGGGTATGCTAGCTGAGCTGCGACACAAAACCCACAACACAAGCTCCTAGAACCTAATCTACGGCAATCTTAGCACCTATCTCGCTAGAATCATGTAAATGACAGACAGAACCAGGACTTCATGACTCAAACCCAACTTGGGGGTATCCTCTCCACCTCCTAATTCATGCTATATCGAAGTCACACTTTCAGCTGAATTGACAAAAAGAAACAGAAATTTGTAAAGAAAAGGTTTGTATAGATAAAACAATCGGGTACAGAGGTGCAGTTTGTTTCCCTTTTTGGAAAGTACGTTAACCCTAACCCATCACAACCTGATAGTAGAATTGTAAAATTAGCAATTATATTTAGTGCATCAAACCATAAACTAAATTGCAGATATTCTGTTACTGTGAACCTATCAATAATTTAAAAGTCTTCTCCAAAAAAGAGATCGGAGGAAGCCTTAACAACTAACCTTGTGGAAGCAGCTGATCCTCCGTCCAAACATGCAGCATTCCATGTTGGTGAAGGGAAGCTTGAACTATCAAAATAGCCGGTGACTGTTTTCTCAGTAGGCCCTCCAAATTGCAAATCAGACGGCCTGCGGGACTCATGCAATCCAATTCAAAATGAATTTCAGTACCCTAATAAGATCAAAATACAAAGACCCAATTGCACAAAAAAACAGGGCGCCCAACTGAGGGAAAGGACGGAATTCCGTAACATACCAGAGGCTCCAATTGAACTTATGGGTATCCAAGAATCAAGCCAAGAAGCCCTACAGAGATGCACCCAGAAAGCACCCAAAATTAGCAGGCGGAACTGTGCCAATGCATCCTAGTGCAAATGTCCATAACTATGGTGTGGAAATAAAGAGTTTGCCTGTATTCAAAACAAAAATCGACGGTTGTAAAAACCTGCTTGGTTGGAATCACCGTTTGTACAAAATCAAAGTCAAACAAGCCTCCCAATTCATCACAGTTTCCAAAGTTGAAAAAGAAATCATGCATCAGATTAGAATATATTGCCGATTATGTTCACACATAATTAGGTTCGTTACAGAAATGTGGAAATCATGTGTGTTTTCTCCATGGTGTACCATATTTTTAGCCCTGCCAGCTTTTGTGAAAGTGATAACTTGCCGCCACAAAGATTTGACTGCTGTTTAGGCCATTAGATAGCCCCCCAAGTTATTCCCTCTTCATTTAGGTGAAGAAAGGGGTAACCAAAACTCAAAATATTGTTAAATTGTGTGCTATTTAGAGAAATTGTATTCCAGAAAACCAATAACTAGATTCGAGGCATCAATCAAATGAATCTTCTCTTCATTGACTTAGGTTGTAGTGTTCTAAACATCTATGTTTTCATGGAAGTTTGAACCCATCCACTGCTCAAAATTCTTCCATTGAGAAGACGTTCTGGATTTAGGATGCGGGAAAATGCATAATTTCCATTTGAGTCTCTTTTTGAACGTCATGATGTAGTTGTCCTCTCGCCAATGCAAAAATAATGTGCTAATATTTTAAACATTTATTTTGCATTACTTAAAAAAATTCTAGTCTATTTTCACATGTTTTTAGGGTTTGTTTTTAATTTGTATTATGTGCTTTTTAAAAACATTTATTTAGAACCACTTGGAAATTCTTTTGCCTCTATAATCATATATTTTTATAGACTTGTTTTAATTTGTATTTTATTTATATTTATTTTAGATAATTGGTGTAGGTAGAATAGAATTATTAGTAATATTTATCTAAATCTTATGTAGTCTATTGGACAAAAAAGAATAGGTTTTTTATTTTTAAGTTTTTCTATAATATATTTGATCAAAGATATCTCAAGGTAGTGTTTTTTCTACCTTTGGTTTTTGGTGTCCTAGTTAACAAATTTTATAATCTAGTTGTGGCATTACTTCATAGTATCATGATGATTCTTTAGTGATAGTATCATGATGATTGTTCAGTGATAGTATTATTTCACATCATGGTATTATTTCATTCTATGGTATATTAGATTGGTTGTTTCAATGATGACATAATATCAGTGGTATTAGTATTAGAGGTATTATAATGTTTTAGTAAAGACTTGATATCCAGTTTATAGTATTTGCATGATTTTTGTTCAACTTGGTTAGTGATGTTTGTTTGGATTGAATATCAACGATGTTTCAGTATTTACACATGGTATTGTGTATGTTAAGTCAACAACGATGTCATTGAACATGAATTCAATGTTAGTGATTGATGCATGAGCACCTTGGGTGTAAGGGCAATCTTGCATCAACCAAAAATATTTATATTTTTTTTGTCTTTTGAATAAAGGTTGTTCCAATACATAGTTGTTATCTATAGGAGCTTACTATTTTTAGTAAGTTGGTCATATAAGCTCAAAATGTTATACTTTCACATGTGGAGGTCCAACTTAGATATATCGGTCTACCATACAAGTTTCATTCCCATATCTTAAGTACTGGTGAAGTTGTTGCATATTTTCGGTATGAATTTTTTGCATCAAAATTTCATGCTCAATTTTGAAGGCCTAAATGGCTCCTAAACGAGGTCAAAAATTCATTCACAAATGTGTGCACTATCTTCCAATGTAGAATAGGAGCTGACATTTTTGAAAAGGGGTTATAATAGCTCATTAGGTCAATGGTTTGTAATTTATGGTTTCCATAAGTTGGGCTACCCGAAAATGTAATCTCTAAAAAAAATTGAGTCAATTCTATGTAATAAAGTGTAGTAAAATGATATAATTTTAGGCTGGTCAATCCAAGAGTTAGGGCTAAGTGTCTAGTACATTCTTGAGAAGTGGAAAATGCCTATATAAGGAAGGTACATAGGTTGTTTGAGGCAAATTGGGTGGTATTTCGCAACTCTATCTTGTAGCATATTATAAGGAAGGCACCTATTTGGCTTTTTTTTTTTTTTTCCCTAAATTCAATAATTCCATACTTTTGGAGAAAATAGAGCCCATTTCCAGTTCTTGCAAAATTGTTGTTGTTTCTCTATTTTATGTTGTGTGTTTGTGATATTAAGGGGAGCACCCTTCATCATTGATATGGTATCCATAGTAATATATTTTGATCTCAATCAAATGATGAAAAACATAAATCTTTGGTAGATCCATCTTTATGATGTTTTCAACATCAAGTATTTGAATTATTACAATTATTGCACAAAATTTGTGATTAAGGCATAGCAAACTTGTATTGTTAGGAAGGACTTTTGTGTTGAGATAATGGGTGTTTTACACATTGCATAATCATTTTTATTTTGTATTATTTTATTTTATTGAACACCTAGATGGACATGCAACATGTAGAGATTCTCATAGAATATCCTTAATGAGTTGCATTAAAACATTGCGATAATATTTGATGTAAGTGTTATATATTGGATAAGAAATAATTAAATGCTCAATATTAAATGTGGGTCAATGGGGGTTTGGTAGCACATGGTTTATGTAATACCCCTTAGTGGTTTTGTGGGAGCTTGCTACTATAAAAGCAACCATAAGGGTAGTTGTTGATGCAAGAAAAAGTGAGACAAACGAGAGACATGTTGGCCAAGGTAGCATTTGTGGAGGATGGAAGCATGGCACTAGATATGTGGATTCGTGCTTGTTTACATAATTTTCTTGGTTGTTGTTATGGTTTTGAAGGCTTCCATAGTTGTATTGCAATGGTGTTTTGTAGAATAATACATGGTGATGGATAGTTTTGGAGGCTAGGTTTTTCTCTTAATAAGGGTTTCCTTGGGTATATCTTGTGTCAAATTTTGTGGGTATGTTGTCTATTCTCTTGCATGTAGATTTTAAGTGTTTATTTGTTTCAAATCTATTATGGGTTATGTAGAAATGGTGATATGCTTGGTTACAAGTTTCCTTACAAGTGGTATCATAGTTAGATTTTGTTGTTGCAACCCTAGATTGAATTCATGGGAATGCATAAAAGAATAAAAGAAAAAGCAAGATATCTGGGGTTTGTAGGTTATTTATCGTACATCCGAGGGTTTTGGGTTTGTTGTTATGATGGGTTGTTGACATATTTTGGACATGTCAAATTGTTGGTTAAAAGATATTTTTGGATGTTTCATTTAGATGAGGGTTTTAGCGGGGGAGGGGGTGGTTACATAAATGACCACCTAGGAAAAAATAGACCTCGCCGTTGGATCCAGATTGGTCTTTCTATAAATTTTGATATATAATTTGCCCTACTTTGGCCATGTTGAGAAAAATGCAAAGCTTTTTTAGTCACAATCCATGATAGCCATCAAATTTAATCTTGTCAAAAATTTTGTCATTAAAAAAATGATTTCTATGAGAAAATAGTTTATCTTGTTAAAATGGCCATAGCTTTCACTCAAGATGTCAGATTTCAAACATCTTACAATTGTTGGAAACCTAATTCAAAGAATTATAATGTGTTTTAGGTTTGATTTTGTGATTTTGACATTTTGTCATGTTTTATGAGCCTCAAAGCCAAATTTTATTTATTTGTAGCAAAATTTTTGGCTTAATTTGGGTATATGGAGTCAAATTATGGGCTTCAAATAGTTACTTAAAAACTCTTGGAGAGCTCTACACATAGATTCAGATTTGGTGCAGGTTTGACATGGTTTATTTGGTTATATGTTGATTTGATTAGGTTATGATTTATATTGACTATGGTAACATTATGAGTTTATGACATGGTATATTTTGGAGATCTAATATTTGATGTCATTGTATACTAAGTTTATATATCAAATTGGTCTCATGATGGTATAGCTATTAGTATTTGACTTAGATATGTATGATGACTTGGTTAGGTATACAAGTTGTGCAGTGTTGTAAGAGGTTTATACTTACGAGTTTCATTTATGACTTAGATATGGGTTATCTTTATCCACTAATCTTTAATTATTGATGCATTTTTAGATTGGTGGCTTAGATTTGGGTTATTTATGCCTTAGTCATGATTTGTTGATTTTTCTTCAAGTGGAGAGGATGAGATGTTTTTACTATGTATAGTTGTGGTGGAGGATTGTGGTTTACTATTTTATGTTGATAGGTTGAACACTTTGAAAGTTAGATGCTCAATTCATGGATGTAATCATGGTGTCATATATTTTGGCATGATATGATTTGATATACAGGCACTTCATTGATGTTCATTGGTTTGGATTCCTAATTTGGTTGTTGTAGTATATAGATTATTGGTTGAGGATCATGGTTGTTTGATTGTATTTTGTGGAGCTCATGATGTGCATTTTGAGTTTTGATTGTTTAATGTCTTGGTTGATTATCATGATTAAAGGATAGTTTTTCATCATGATGTCATAGATAGCTTGAATACACAATTTACTGGGAGCTTGTGATAGTGATGAGGTGGTAATGCAAGATTACTTTTTGGTTTATTGCATCTTCTTGGTTTGGAAATTTTGGTTTTCACTTGGTACTAAAACTTTGATTGTGTGTGTGTAGACCTAGAGGATCTTGATGCATGTACGAGATAAAATCTTATATATGATGTCATGGGTGACTAGGTACTATGGTTGAGTCGAAGTTGTTGGCATTGATATATTTTATTGAGTATTTGTAGATGTTAGAAGATGTCTTGGATCCAGTTGTTGTAGAAGCATCTTTGACATTTGCATGGTACACTTATTAGTGGTAGTTATCTTCATGGTGTGTGGAGATGGTTAAATCTTGAGGATTTGTGGGGTTCTTGGTACAGGTGTGGTTTATGCTTGCATTTGACATATTATCCTTTGTGTTAGGATGTGATGTAGAAGCATCTTGGGTGTAAGAAAAATCTTGCATCACCCAAAAATATTTCCTTTTTGTTTCTTGAATAAGGGTTGTCTCAGTACAGAGTTGTTATTTATGGAGGCTTGCTACTTAGTAAGTCAATCATACAAGCTTAGAATGTCCTAATTTTAGAGGTAGATGCTCATCTTGGATATATCAACCTACTAGTTAGGCTCAATGCCATATTATGAGTATTCATGGATTTATTGCAGATTTTCAATGTGCAATATTGGTATAAAAACTTTAGGCTCACCTTTGAAGGCATAATTGTGTCAGAATGAAGCCTGCAAACTCGATGGATGGGCACTTATGTGAATCTGAACCTATAGATTAGAAGGTGAGAATTCCAAAAATTGGTTATAATAGCCAATCAGAGCAACGGTTTGAAAGTTATGGTCCTCCAAAGTTGAGATGATCAAAACTTCCAAAATTAATGTCAAAGGTGTATTTAGCCAACTATATATGTGTTGTTAGGGTCTGTCAATCCTAGGTATTAAGTTTGAGTGTATAGAACCTTCTTGGGTAGCATAAAATTGCCTATTTAAGAAATGTCTAAACATTCTAGACAGCTTTGGGTGATATTTCATAGCTTAATCTTGTAGATTACCATAATGAAGGCACCCATGTGGGTTAACATATTGTAATCCTAAATTCTGTAATTATACATTTGTGGTGATAATAAGAAGCCCATATTTTGTTCTCTCAAAATTGTTGTTATTTCTTTATTTTTATTATGTATTTAAAGTTTTAAGGGAAGCACCCTTCATCAAGTTGTATCATAGATGGAGTTCCTGAGTGTGTAACCAAATTGTCGACTATGAGATAGTTACACTAGGACTTTGGTTTGGGCTGAGCGTGTAGATAGATCATTGATTTTGAGGTAGTTTGCACTAGGGTTTCAATGGAAGTGCAAAAATGCCTCCACAAAGAGAGCTTGGTGGAAGAGTTATAGGTGTTACACCTGAGGGTTTCGGATCCCTCCAAAGATAGATGCAAGCATTGGAAGAACAAATTCATAGAGGAATTAACCTTTTTGTAAGAGATGAAAGCGAGGATGAGGACGAAGAAGAAAATGTTGAAGTAGAGGTAGTTCTAAACCCAAAGGATGAAAGGTTTTTTAAGGCCATCTCCAAGATTGGAAAAAGACCCAAATTTGAGGTTCCCACATTTTTGGGAAATCTTAACCCAAAAGATTTGATTGATTGGATCAATAAATTGGAGGAATACTTTGAGTATGAAGATACTAAGGATCCTGATAGGGTCAAGTTTGTGAAGGAAAAACTAAAGGGACATGCGAAGATCTAGTGGTAGGAATTTTAATTGGAGCGAAATAGAAGAGGGAAGGAAAAAACTACCAGATGGGATCATATGATAGCTAAATTAAAGTTACAACTCATTCCTTTGGATTATGAGCTTGATCTATTGAAGAAAATACAAGGGTTAAAGAAAGTGGGAAGATCTATTCAATAGTCTACTGAGGATTCTACCAAGTTCTCATAAGAACTAGCCATACGAAAGCTGATGAGGAGAAAGTTGTATGTTATCTAAATAGATTAAGGTCAAGCATTCATGAGGAGTTGATCCTGGTTTGAATGACCAATATTCAGGAGGCATACTAGTTTCCTCTATGATTTGAGGAGAAGCTGAGAAAAAAGTTAGATAACAAGAATAGTGGTAGAGGTCACAATGGAAGATCTAGTGGATGGTCTTATGGAAGCTAAAATGATGATGCAAAAAACAAGGATGAGGCTGAAAGTGGTAGTCAAAACTAGAGGGGAATTAATTCCAATAATTTTTGTGATTAGAACAATAGAGATCAGTTTAGAAGAGGAAGAGGGAAATGATCTGGAAGAGGGGGTTTTTGTGAAAAATTCTTTCATTATGGAGAAGAAGGGCATAAATCATTTGAATTTTCACAAGACCAAGGAAGGATAGATTAAAGAACAAAAGGCTGGGCTAGAGAGTTGTGCATGTTGATGAAGATGTCAAATAATCCCATTCTAAAGATGCTAAAAGAGGAGAAGTTCTAGTTAATAGGAGAGTCTTGCTAAGTGTAGAGAACAAACTTGATCAAAGGAGGAGCTTGTTTCACACTAGGTGCGAATGTGAAGATAAGTGTTGTGATATGATCATTTATGGTAGAAGTACTAAAAATATAGTGTTAGAAAATATGGTCACAAAATTAAATCTTAAGAGGCAAAAACACCCACATCCATATTGTATTGCCTAGGTGCAGGATGCCCACAAGGTCATGGTCAATAAGTAGTGCCTAGTGAAGTTCAAGATTGAAAGCTATCAAGATGAGGTGCTTTGCGATATCATACCTATGGACATATGTCATATGTTGTTGTGTTGGCTATAACAGTTTGACATGCATGGTTTACATGATGGGGGAGGAAATACCTATACTCTAACAAAGGATGAAGTGAAACATAAGTTGAAGTAGTTGAAGGAGAAAGAAGAAAAGGTATGTATTACTGCTAGAAAATGTTTTGTTGATGGAAAGGAGTTTCTCCAAGGTATGAAGTATGGGCATATGTGTTTTTATGTATATCCAAAAGATGGTAAAGAAGAAGTAGAGGAGGTATCTACGTAATTTGCAAATTTTTTGGGAGAGTTTCTTGATATTGTGTCAAACAATGTACCTGATGGATTACCCTTAGTAAGGAAGATCAATAACCAGATGGATTTGATTACAAGTGCCAATTTGTGAAACAAGGTAGTGTAGAAAATGACACCAACAGAAAGTGAAGAGTTGAATAGATAAGTTCATGAGTTGTTATAGAAGGGGTTGATTTGAGAGAGTCTAAGTCCATGTTTTGTACCAGAATTATTAGTACCAAAGAAGAATAGAGAATGGAGGATGTGCACAAATTTGTAAGCTATCAACACTATCACAATTAAGTATAGATTTCTATTACCAAGGATGGATGGTATTATGGACTGTTTGAGTGGAGCAATGCATTTCACAAAGATAGATCTAAAGAGTGGATACCATAAAATTTGCATCAAAGAAGGCAATGAGTGGAAGAGTACTTTTAAGACAAGGGAAGGGCTATATGAGTGGTTATTCATGCCTTTTGGGTTAACCAATGCATTGAGCACTTTCATGTAGCTCATGAATGAGGTACTAACAAAGTTTCTAGGAAAGTTTATCATTTTTTACCTAGATGATATATTGATCTTTAGTAAGACATTGGAGGAGCATTTGATGCATATTCAAAAGGTGTTTGATAAGTCAAGGGACGAAAAGTTGTTGATAAAACCTAAAGAACTATATTTTTGTGAAGAAGGAATTGGTGTACCTGGGATTTGTAGTTTCAACAGAAGGTCTCAAAATGGACTTAGAGAAAGTAAAGGCTATCCTTGAATGGCCTACTCCAAAGAGTGCTATAGAAATAATATCTTTTCATGGATTGGCTAGCTTTTACAGAAAGTTCATAAGAGGTTTTAGCAATATTTATGAACCCTTGACTAAAATAATGAGAGGGGATAGGAAATAATTTAAGTGGACTGTAGGAGCAGATAAGAGCTTTCATCTGTTGAAACAAAAAGTTATAGAACAACATGTTTTAGTACTTCTAGATTGTGATGCTATTGGTATTATAATAGGAGTTGTTTTGAGCCAAGAAGGTAGACATGCTTCTTATTTTAGTGAGAAGTTGAATGATGCCAAAAGAAAATATTATGTTTATGATTAGGAATTTTATGCTATAGTTCAAGTATTGAAGAAGTGGAGACAGTATCTTCTTCCTAAAGAGTTTGTTTTGTATATTGATCGACAAGCTTTGTAATATTTGAATAGGCAAGGAAAATTAAACCAAAGGAATTTGAATTGGGTTGACTTTTTGCAAAGTTATACATTTGTTTTAAAACATAGGAGTGGGAAGTCTAACAAAGTTGCAGATGGTCTTAGTAGAAGACAAATTTTGCTAACAAAAATGCAAATTGAGGTGGTTGGGTTTAAGGAACTCAATAATTTGTATCTAGAGGATCTTGATTCTAGTAAAGCATGGAAGGCTTGTACAGAACTTGTTACACTTGATAGGATGAAGTGATTTGATTTCATAATCCAATATGGTATGTTATTTAGAGGAAGCTAGTTGTGCATTCCAAGAAGTTCAATGAGAGAGAATCTCATAAGGAAGAAACATATTAGAGGATTGGATGGACACTTTGGTAGAGATAAAACCATTGCTTTGGTTGTTGAGAACTATTATTGGCCATAGTTGGAACAAGATGTCAAGAAGTTTGTATAGAATTACAAAGTATGTAAGATGGCAACGAGTGAAGTAAAATGCAAGGTTGTATCTATTGGAAATATGAGGTAGGCAAGGTTATGGAGAGGGGACGGGTGAATTAGGAACCAATAAAATCTTTATCTTGCTTCACCAATTAATCATTCATATAATATTCTAATCTAATTGCATGCATGAAAGAATGAAAGAAAATGAACATTCACGATACTTTGACACAAGATATGGTGACCCAAAAACCTTCCAATTAGAAATTAAAACTAGGGTGGTGATGATACCCACAAGATTTAGTACTATAGTATAAAGTTAACCTATTAAGGCTTACAATTGACCAGTTCTCGTGATCTGGTCTATTAGGAGCAATAAGGACTGCAAGGTCCACCTTGTAAAAGGATTTACAAACATACAATGAAGTATGCACTCTATTAAGAGATTTAGCAAGGACTGTTAAGTTTACCTAGTTAAAGGATTTGGTTGATGCACTTGTTAGGATGAACCAGTGGCTGGTCTCTGATTTGCAACTCTAATTTTCTAGTTGAGATTCCTTGTATTACAATGATCATTTGTCTATGATAGATACTACTTTGGTGTCCCTTATACTACTTGTAGCCTTCTTTAATTCGCACTTCTGCTCATCATATACTCTTCATAAACATTCTTGGATATGATACAATACATTACATTTATGCCAATCCAAATTACAACTCACTAGGGTCGGCTACAATACTAATTACATCATAATCCACAAAGTTGGCCAAACTATTGTAACTTAGGCTCTGAAGACAAACTCGGTGATGTTCTGATACACAACAAACATTGTCAATGCTCATAAATCTTTGACACTCAGTTGAACTTGAAGCTTGCTTCGTACTAATCACTTTCAAGTAGCTTGAACTTGATAAGCACTGTGTGGCTTGGTGAACTCTGAGAAACTCAGTAGCAACTAGATCACTAGGTTGATATTGCATGACTTGATCAATACTAGATCCACTTTGTTAACTCTGAGAGCTCGGTAGATACTATTGGACTTGTTTAGTTCATACCAGAGCTCGATTAACACTACAATCTTCTTCACTTCCACTGACTAGCTCAGTAGCCTCTGCTACACTTGGCTTGCACTAAACTTTTCCTCTAAAGCTCGGTAAACACTATGTAGCTTGACAAACACTGTATAGCTCTACAAACACTACAAATTGACTACTTATCTCAGGAACAACTGAATCACTTGGTTAACATTGCAAACTGGATGATAAGCTCGGTAGCAACTGTAGAGATTGGTAGAAATATAACTAATTGAATAAGTGTTGAGTCACCGATAGACAAATTGACCTTTATGTCAACAATCTCCCCCTTTGGCATTAGTGACAAAAATACTTATCAGAACAAAAAATCTGATCATTCAAAATTGTAAGTGAAAACTTCCTTTTCCATCATTCTGTGTCTTCAACTTAGTTTTGATTTTCATTTGTTGTAGCTCGTAACATATTCTATTTTTTTGAATTTTCAAAATTGCTTTTGTAAAAGTATTTTCTGCTTATTCATACTATATTTCTCTCCCATACATATATCTCTCTTATATACATATAGATGGAGTATAGTATACTTCTCTTCCTTTAGATATTACTTCTCCCCCATTCTTATTCATATATAATATACACTTCTCCGCCTTTTTGACATAAATTCCAAAGGTGTATAATATCTATATGTTACTACCAAAATGTGACAAGAATTCATAATGTACCTTTATAATAAGTACCATTATCTTGTCTCAATTTTCTTGTAGCACCTTGCTCACATGTAATGCAATCTAAAATTTTGCTGATAATTCCATCATGTAATCAACTATTGAGAAGTTGTTATCATGGATGAATGTCTTTGCATGTGCAATATGTTTTTGCAATGCATCCATGTTTGGAAGAATCATGCCTTGGATTTCTGCAAGTGTGGCCCTGATCCTAGCTTCTTCCTTTAATAATTTTTCCTACACATTTTTTGGATATTTGATCTTTGAATAATGTGCAGAACTATGGCTTGGGTCAAGTGGCAACTAGTGTGCAACTTTTTGGAACACTCTATTTTCAAACTTCCTTTCTATTCTTTGAAGTAGCTTCTCATGTCCATTCAAGTCTTCATTGAATATGTGGACAATAACTACTAATTGATCCAAAATAGGTTGTGTTCCATCAACCTTAATAATTAGAGCATCAACAAATATGCTCTTTATGTCTTCAAAAACTTGATTCTCTTTCTTCTTTTCTTCTCTAAGCTTTTGTTGCTTAGTTGTCTTCTTTAGTAATTATCCCATGGTGTCCATCTTATCAAGAGTGAGGGTAGAGATATCCCAATTCATAATAACTATATCCTCATCTAGATCAATTGTTTCTACTTCTTTTTCCTTTTCCTTTAGAATGATGGAAACAATTTGTTTCCCCTTGTCTAGGACTTTAGTACTTAGTTGAGACTCTTTCTCAATTGTCATTGTACTTGCTATAGATATACTTGGAATAGAAGTAATAGTGTAAAATGATGGACTAGCAACAAATGTTGAAACAACACTAACAACATGAATACCTTGTTGCTGCTTGGTCAAGCTTGATAATGGAGGACCTTGCTACTCGGTAGATGAAGTGCTAGGAACTTCTATTATTGTTACATTTAGCTGAATAGATTCAAATCTTGGTTGGGTTCTTGGTGTAGTATTTGTAACCAAAACCAACTCGGTAGAAGCTATCTCTAAGCCAGATTGCACTAAGGCTATGCTCGAAGAGTGAGGAAATGAGACCATGACTACTGCTGCAATTTTCTTTGCATCAGTCTCCTCAATACCTTGTATCTTTGGAAGACTTCCTCTAGTAGCTTCATGTTTTTCCTCTTCATAATCGAGATTGACATCATCAATCTCATTATCTTTTATTTCTATATCATCTTCCTCGTCTTCATCATTTTCTTTTTCATCAACATGTATAATAAAGTCACTAGGTTGATGTAGTTTATAATTTTTTCCCATGTAGTTATTGCTACCTTCACTACATATTAAATGTCTTTTATCAATATCACACATGTGTTCATTTTAAGAGTGAACTTCTTCTCATTTTTCTTCAAGAATTCTTTGACCTCCTTCTTACTGAGATTAGGCATGAGTTATATCAAGGCCTACTCAAAAATGTTCTTGGTTGTCTTCTTTACATGCTCCCATCTAGGCTTAATTGTTTGCATAAGCTCATTAGGAATTTGTTATGCAAGCTCATCTAGAGACTTCCATTTACCTAGCTTGTTCATAAAGACATCCTCAATCTTCCTTTTCTCATCCTAATTCCTTGTCTCATATTTGAAATTTTTGAAGGTTGCCATGCCAACTCCTTCCTACATTTTCTTTAATATTTATTGAAGTGTAGGTGGGGATCTCTTGAAGATTATTTTCTTGGCTTCACCTTCACCTAAACTTACTTTCTTCCTTGACTTGGCCGCCCTTCTAGTGAACATAGTAGGGGATGACTCGGCAGGTCTAATTCTGATAACCTTTCCTTTCTTCCTTAGAGGCTCTTCTTCCTCAAAATTTGCTTCTTCTTCTTCATCCCTTATATCATCTTCTTCAATGTCATCATCTTTTCCCTTAGTGAACATAAGAGAGGAACCTTCTTGCTTAGTGCCTTTTAGTAGCATTTCTACTCTTTTTATTCCTTTACTGATTTCTTGAGGTAACTTAATCTCAAGATCTATTCTTGCCTTAGCTTCATCATAGGTTCCAAAGTGTGTAGCTTTGGGATCTATGGTCTCATTCAACATAGCCTCTATGATAACCTTAGTGTCATAAATGTTAACCTCATATTCTAGGGGCTGAACCCATGCCACACTTGGTCTAACTACTTGAATGTATACTTTGTCACAATCCACCATGAAATGGATATCATCCTTGTAGTCTTCTACAAGCTTCTTAGGAATCCTAAATCTATTATTCATCTTCTCTTTAAATGTTTCAAAGTAGTTATCCATGATACTTTCAAACTTTTCACCCATCTCTGCTATATACTCATTAATTTGATACAAAATATGAACATCTTTCTTCCATACTATTGTACCTTTGGAAGGGAATAATTTTTCAATGAAGAAAAATAAACATGTTAGAAGGGATCCAAACATACACAGATTATTCTTTGATCCTCTAATGCTCTCTATATTCTTGTTGAACTAGTGCAATATTAACTCTACAAGACCAAAGGATAGGTATTCTTCACAACCTTGTATGCAAGATCGACAACTTAACATGATATGTTGTTTAATTTGCTTGAATTGTAAATCTTAGGTGCAATGATATGAATATTGAACTTCAGATCCATGTCAGTTACATTACTAATCTTCATTCCTCTTCTATCCCACTTAGCAAGAGTTTTATTTTCCAGTTTGACATGACCTGGGGTCTTGGTTATATTTGCTTTATTAAGCATTGGGAGCCTAGTGATTCTATGGATCATTTTATTCATTATCTAAATAGGTTGCTCCAACCATAACTTCCCATTATGTACATAGCTCAGAATATATCTCATCTATTTGACCTAGAAGTCTCTTGGCATATGAGAGATATGTGTCAAGCCCTTGGTTTCCAAATGTTGAGGTTCAAGTTTTAATACACTGTCTACACATAATTCCCTGAATGCTTCATTCATTTCTAGGGTTTCAAGTTCTTTGATTGAGTAGTGATAAAAAGAATATATTTTGTGCATGAGTAATACATTAGGTAGAATTTGAGATTGTGAACCAATTGGGTCAAGTGCTTCTGCAATTTCTGGACTCAACTTGAAGTTTGGTATCGAGCAGTCAACTCCTCGAACCAAAATTTTAGACCCTTTCTTATTTTTGTTGTTGGAAGATGCCATTGCTCGACAGGATTTAGTAAATTTTTTGAAAATCTTCAACAAAAAATACTTAAATTTCTCTAGGGCTTTTAATTCACTCCTCTCAACTAGCTCTAGAAATTCACGATGAAACAATGCCTTCGATTTCTTCCATTTAACAAATTTCTATCTTTCAACTACCATTAATTCTTTGTACTTCATACTCACTTAGTGATAGGTTTTCCTCCACTCAATTTAGTCTTTAATGCTTAGAAGTCATCTATAGCTCAGTAGAGTCACCATCACTTGGTAGGAACTACCAACTTGAGTCTGCAATAATATGTAACTCAACCTTTCTTAGTAAGGTCTTGCAACCTGACCTTGCTCGATAAGGTCTCTTTCTTTCCATATTCTCAGTAATCCCTATGCATCTTGAATTTTGATTAGATTTTTCTTCTTTTTGGCTAGATTTAATGTTAGATTTCTTCTTTTGAATCATGGTTCCAATGATCTTTATAGGGAACTAAGTTGAGGTGTTTTGACCACCCAATTCATTGACTTGAGTGTCATTCACTTCATGATCTTGGTTTGCATTCTCTAGAGATTTTGGTACCCATTGTTGCCTCATTAATTTTTTGATATTGTTAGCTTTAGCTTTCTTTTCATCTTCAATTTTACTTGTGTTCATATAGTTCTTAGAAAGATGTCCAAGTTTTGTACAAATAAAACATCTTTCTGTAGTGTCTCTTTTCCTCATATGATGTTTCACATAGTTTGCTCCAATGTGCCCAAATTCACCATAGTAGTGACATCTACACCATTTATTGTAATCCCATCCAAATATTGCTTTCATAATTTTCTCTATTGGGTTCCACTGCATGGTTTTGCACTTGGAAGATTTGTGTCCTTATTTCTTATAATTGTGACATTTACCTTCAAAATTAGGTTTCTTTGTGTATTCACTTGCTCTATGACCATTCTTATTGCAACCATAACACTTTCCATTGAATTTTGCTTTGCCATTACTCCAACATTTGTTTGATGTGTGACCTATCTTACCATAATGACTGCAAGTAGGTATTTGATTCTTTTGAGCTCCTTGTTGAGATGATTTACCTTCTTCTGTGTATCCTATTTTAAATTTTCCTTTTTGTTCGTATTGAATTTTTTTATTTAATTGATTCATGCTTTCCTAAGATTTCATCATTCTTTCATAGGTTTTCTTTTCAATGTTGAGATCATTTTGCAACCTTTCATTCTCTAATCTTAGATTCATAAGTTCTTCATTTGCATTGGTGAGCTGATTAATGAAGTCTGCTTGTTGAAGGGATAGGTGTTGGATTTCATTGTTATTTTCTTCTATCTCTTCTTTGGCTTTGTCTTTTTTCTTCCATGACTTCGCATAATCTAACTAATTGAATTTCATGTTCTCTTTTCAGCTTTCTAATTTCTTCTTGAAGATTGGAATTATTTTCTAATAGATCTTTGATTACTTCATCAGCTTCATCTAAATTTATTTCATGATATATATCTTCAATTCTTTCTTTAGTGCAGAGATTGTCATCCATTTGTACTACAAGATCTTTCCTTCTTTTCAATGATTGAGAGAGTTGCTCCTTTGCTTTCTTGAGTTGTCCAATAGCCAATTCTAGATCCAACTTTTCATTTTCAATAGCCTTATCTAGCCTATATACCTCCATTGTCTCTGATCTTTTCTCAAGTTGTTAGACTTCTCATGTGAAAACTTGAAGAGCTCTGATACCAATTGTTGGAAATATGAGGTAGGCAAGGTTACTGAGAGGGAAAGGGTGAATCAAGAACCAACAAAATCTGTATTTTACTTCACTAATAATCCTTCATATAATATTTTGATCTAATTGCATGCATGAAAGAATGAAAGAAAATAAACATTCATAATAATTTGACACAAGATATGGTGACCTAGAAACCTTCCAATTAGAAAGTAAAACTGGGGTGGGGATGATACCCAAAAGCTTTAGTACTATAGTATAAAGTTAACTAGTTAAGGCTTACAATTGACCACTTCTGGTGATTTTCCCTGTTAGGAGCAATAAGGACTGTGAGGTCCACCTTGTAAAAGGATTTACAAACATGCAATGAAGTATGCACTCAATTAAGAGATTTAGGAAAGATTGTTAGCTCTATAAACCAGTGGCTAGTATCTGATTTACAAATCTAATTTTCTAGTTGAGATTCCTTGTATTACATTGATCACCTGAATGTGATAGATAATACTTTGATATCCCTTATATTGCTTGCACCCTTCTTTAATTCATACTTTTGGTCATCATATACTCTTCACCCACATTCTTGGATATGATATAATACATTACATATATACCAATCAAATTATAACTCACTAGGGTCCGCTACAATATCAATTACATCATAATCCAAAAAGTTGGCCAAACTACTGTAACTTTGGTTTTGAAGACAAACTCAATGATGTTCTGATACATGACAAACACTATCAATGCTCAACAATATTTGGTACTCAGTTGAACTTGAAGCTCAACCCATACTAATCACTTCCAAGTAGCTTGAACTTAGTTAGCATTGTGTGACTCAATGAACTCTAAGAAACGTTCTAGCAACTGGATCACTAGGTTGACACTGCATGACTCGGTCAAGACTAGATCTACTTTGTTAACTCTAAGAGCTCAATAGATATTGTTGGACTTGGTTAACATACTAGAGCTTGGTTAACACTATGATCTTCTTCACTTGCACTAGCTAGCTCAGTAGCCTCTGCTATTCTCAGCTTGCACTAAAGTTTATCTCTAAAGCTTGGTAAGCATTATGTAGCTTGAAAAACACTGTGTAGCTTGGAAAAAATTACAAACTAACTACTTAGCTCAGGAACAACTAAATTACTCAATTAACATTGCAAACTAGATGATAAGCTTAGTAGCAACTATAGAGCTCAGTAGCAATGTAACCAATTGACTAAGTGTTGAGTCATTGATAGAAAAATTGACCTTTATGTCAATTGTATTAGCCATTACATGTACCAGAGAAGTCATAGAGGGATGTTTGCAAGGATTTCATTCTTAGATTACCAAGGACTCAATGAGTGCATGATTTTATTTTTGTGGTTGTTGAGAGGTTTTCAAAGATGGCACATTTCACTCCCTATAAGAAGACTAGTGATGTTGTTCATTTGGCACAATTATTTTTTAGAGAAGTGATGAGACTACATGGTTTGCCAAAGAGTATAGTTTTAGATCAAGATACCAAATATTAAGAATTGATAGCATACATTGTGGAAGAAATTGAATATAGATTTGAAGTTTAGTTCATCACATCATCCATGGACTGGTGGATAGACAAAAGTTGTGAATCATAGTTTGGGAAACTTGTTGAGATGTTTGGTTGGAGATAAACCAAAAGGATGAGATATGATTTTACCACGGGTAAAATTTTCATATAAAAATTCTATCAATAGGAGTACTAGTAAATCATTATTCTAGAATGTATATGGGATAAGTCCCATAAATGCTTCTAAATTGAGGCAATTGGATAAAGGAGAAATAAGTAGTGTTGAAGTAGAAGAATTTATTGAACATTTGAAGAATATCCACGAGGAGGTGAGGAAACACATTATAAAGATGAATACATAGTATAAGGATAAGGAAGATGTAAAAAGGAGGTATAAGGAATTTTAAATTGGAGATGAAGTCATGGTTCATTTGAGATAGGAGTGTTTTCTAGTGGGTACATATAATAAGCTGAAAATGAAGAAGTTTGAATCATGCAAGATAGTGAAAAGGCATCATTATGAAAATGCCTATGAAGTGGAGTTGCCTGCTGAATTGAATATTTCACCAGTATTTTTTAAGATTTGATAGAGTATTATGAAGGAGGTGATCAAGATGAAGTTGCATAAGTTAAGTGGAGTATTCCTATAGCTAGTTTGGATACAAAGGACATTGAGGACATATTGGACAGTTGTGTTGAGAAAAGTAAAAAGAAAAAAAAAATAGACAATACTTAGTCAAATAGAAAGTAATGCCAGTAGAAGATTCATCATAGCTAGAAAGGGAGGAGGTTAACCATCTTGGTTTTCCTCTGAATATTTGACATGATATGGTCACTTCTCAAATCACCCCAATTATCTGATGCAGGAGCATCCTAGGTGTAATAGAAATCTTGCATTAACCAAAAATATTTCCTTTTTATTTCTTGAATAAGGGTTTTCTTAGTGTAGATTTGTTGTTTCTAGAGGCTTGCTACTTAGTAAGTTAGTCATACAAGCTCAAAATGTCCTAATTTCAGAGGTGGATGTTCATCTTGGATATATCAACCTACTAGTTGAGGCTTAGTGCCATATCATGAATATTCATGGATTTATTGCAGATTTTTGGTGTGTAATTTTGGTATAAAAACTTTAGGCTCACTATTGAAGGCCTAGACATGCTTGTATGAAGCCTAAAAGTTTGTCAAATAGGCACTTGCATGGATCTAATTTTGTAAATCAAATGCTAAAGATTCTAAAAAGTAGTCGTAATAGCCAATCAGAGAAATGGTTTGAAAGTTATGGCCTTCCATAGTTGGGCTAGCCAAAACTTCCAAAATAAATGTTAAAGTTTATTTAGCTGACTGTATATATATCATTAGGGTCTATCAGTCCTAAGTATTAAGTTTGAGTTTCTAGAACCTTCTTGGGAAACATAAAATTGATGACCTAATAAATGCTTGAATATTGTCTAGGACAACTCTGGGTGATAGTTCACACCTTTGTCTTGCAGATTATTGTAATGAAGGCACCCATGTGGGTTAGTATATTGTAATCCTAAATTCTATAATTCCACATTTGCGATGATAATAAGAAGCCCATTTTTTTTTTCACAAAATTGTTGTTATTTATTTGTTTATATTATGTTTTTAAGGGAAGCACCCTTCATCAAGTGGTATTAGAGTTGGAGTTCCTTAGTGAGTAAACACATCTCTAACTGTGAGGTAGTTATACCAGGACCATGGTTTGGGCTAAGTGTGTACATAGATCATCGATTTTGAGGTAGTTTGCAATAGGGTTTTAGTGGAAGTGAGAAAATTCCTCCATGAAGAGAACATGGTAGAAGAGTTGTAGGTGTTACAGTGTAGGGTTTTAGAGCCCTCCAAAGAAAGATTCAAGCATTAGAAGAAAAAATGGGATGAGGAATAAATCTTTTCATAAGAGATGAAAGTGAGGATGAGAAAGAAGAAGAAGAAAGTGGTGAAGTAGATGCAATTATAAACCTAGAGAAGGAGAGGTTTTTTAAGGCCATCTCCAAGATTGGAACTAGACCTAAGTTTGAGGTTCCCACATTTTTGGAAAATCTTAACCTAGAGGAACTGATTGATTAGATCAATGAATTGGAGGAATACTTTGGGTATGTAGATATTGAGGATCCTAATAGGGTCAAGTTCATGAAGGAAAAACTGTAGGGACATGCAAAGATATGGTGGCAAGAGATTCAATTGGAGAGAAATAGAAGAGGGAAGGAAAAAATCACCAGATGGGATCAGATGCTAGCTAAATTGAAGTGACAAGTCATTCCTATGAATTATAACCTTGATCTATTAAAGAAAATGCAAGGGTTGAAGCAAGTGAGAAGACCTATTCAAGAGTATATCGAGGAGTTCTATTGAGTTCTCATAAGATCCGTCCATGTAGAAGTTGATAAGGAGAAAGTTGTTTGTTATCTTAATAGGTTAAGGCCAAGCATTCAAGAGGGGTTAAGCCTAGTTTGAATAACCAATATTGAGGAGGCATACTATTAGTTTGTGGTGGATGATCATGAAAATATTGTCCATACTTTATGAATTCTGTGAAAGTTGTGCATATGGAAAACAAAAGAGAGAGTTTTGTCAACACTGGGAAGGAAAATAAAAAGGAGAAATTAGAGCTTGTGCATACTGATGTATGGGGACCAGCTTAGGTATCTTCCCTTGGTGGCTCTCATTATTATGTTATATTTATTGATGATGCAACTAGAAAAGTATGGATTTATTTCCTTAGACAAAAATCTGATGTATTTCAAACTTTCAAGAAATGGAAATGCTTGGTTGAAAATGAGACTAGTAAGAAATTAAAATGTCTTATATCTAATAATGGTGGTGAGTATTGCAGTCATGAATTTGAAGATTATTGCTCCACAAATGGTATTCATAGACAAAAAACTATTCCAAGGACTCCACAGGAAAATGAAGTGGCTGAATGCATGAATAGGACTATAATGGAGCGTGCAAAGAGCATGAGGTTGCATGTTGGGTTGCCCTTACACATGTGGGTGGAGGCTATCAATACTGCTATATATTTGATTAATAGAGGTCCCTCTACTCCTTTAGGTTGTGGTATTTTAGAGGAAGCATGGACTAGTAAGAAGGTGAGTTATTCTTTTCTCAAAATCTTCAGTTGTCAAGCATTTTCTTATATGGATTCTAAAAATAGAACCAAGCTAGAAGCTAAGTCAAAGAAATGTGTATTTGTTGGATATGGTATTAATGAATTTGGTTATAGGCTTTGGGATTTTGAAAATCATAAAATTGTAAGACGTAGGGATGTCATATTCAATTAGAAAGTGTTGTACAAAGATCTATTGTAGCAACATGAGAAGAAAGAAGATGATTATGTAGTGCTAGATGATGCTCCAAAAGATGATGTTCCAGTCATTCCTCATGATGTGCAACAACTGCAACAACAAATACCACACACACTAGTGAATGTTAGATGGTTAGCAAGGATGAGTAGACCTCCAAAAAGATTTTCTCCCTCTTTCTATTCTATTTTACTTATTGATGTTGGTGAACCTAAATTTATGATGAAGCTGTGCAAGTGGATGGTAAGATTCAGTGGGAGTCTGTAATGAAAGATGAAATGGACTCTTTGCTAAAAAATAAGACATGGGATTTATGCAAGTTGCACGCAAGTAAAAGGGCTTTACAGAATAAATGGGTTTATAGGTTAAAAGAAGAGGATGGAAGTAAGAAAAGATTTAATGCTAGGTTAGTTGTAAAAGGATTTACATAGAAAAAGGGCATTGGTTTTGATGAGATATTTTTTCCTATTGTTAAGATGACTTCTATCCATACTGTTTTAAGTATTGTGGCTATTGAAGATTTGCATTACAATAACTTGATGTTAAAACAACCTTCCTTCATGGTAATTTGGATGAAGAGATATATATGGCTCAGCCATAGGGATTTCAGGTCAAAGGTAAGGAGAACTTAGTGTGCAAATTAAAGAAAAGTTTATATGGCTTAAAGTAAGCACCTTGGCAAGGGTATCTAAAATTTGATAGTTTTATGCATAAGCATGGATACAGTAGGTGTCATTTAGATCATTGTGTTTTCTTTAAGAGGTTGGATGATGATAGCTACATTATTTTATGTTTATATGTTGATGATATGCTTGTAGCTGGGTCTAACATGGATCAAATTAAGGGGCTGAAATGCCAGTTAGCATATGCATTTGGTATGAAGGATTTGGGGGCCACAAAAAAAATCCTTGGTATGAAGATTTGTAGAGATAGGAAGAACAAGAAATTGACACTATCTCAAGTTAATTATGTTGAGAAAGTGTTGTGATGTTTCTCTGTGCAGAATGCTAAAGCTATTAGCACACCTTTACCTAGTCATTTGAAGTTGACTAAGGAGATGTGTTCCAAGACACAAGCTAAGGAGGAGAAGATGTCAAAGCTACCCTCTGCTTTAGCTATAGGAATCTTGATGTATGCTATGGTATGTACAAGGCGAGATATTGCACATGTAGTGGGAGTCGTTAGTAGGCATACGAGTCATCCTAAAATTGAGCATTGGAATGCAGTCAAATGGATTCTTTGATATTTGAGAGGCACATCTAGTAAGTTTTTTCACTTTGGGGGATCTACTACTAACTTATAGTGCTATGTTGACTCAAATTTGGTAGGGGATATTGATAGCAGGTGGAGTACTATAGGTTATGTATTTACTATTGGTGGGGCAACCATGAGTTGGGTTTCTAGGTTACAAAAGGTTAATGCTTTATTTACTATAGAGGTAGAGTATGTTGCTACTACAAAGGCAGCTAAGGAGATGATATGGCTTCAGTTCCTCTTAGAAGAATTTGAACACCCTTAGAAGGATAATTATTTATTTACAAATAGTTAGAGTGCCATTCATCTTGCAAATAATTTTGATTTGCATTCAAAGACAAAACAGTACCATTTCATTCGATCAGTTTTGGATGATGGATAGTTAAAGCTAGACAAGATACATACAGATGAAAATCCAGTGGATATGTTTACAAAGGTATTGACAAGGGAGAAGCTAAAGTCCTCTTCAGCTTTGATTGGTCTTCTAGACTGAACATGAATAAAGGAACAACAGAGTCTAGGGTGGTTTGATCCAGTAGGAGCCTCATGGAGTAGTGACATAGCTGCAAGTGGGAGATTGTTGTTTAGTTTTGAGTCTGATTAGTCCCCAAATGCAAGATTGTTAGTTGATGGTGACTAATCAGGAAAGTACTATACATACTTCATAAATTTTTTGGGCTCTATTTTATTAGGATTTTCGGTCGACATGTAATTATTAATTATAACCCTAAAGCAATAAAAATACTTGTATAAAAGGGCTTAGGGTTAGGGATTGTTTCATTGTTGTGATGCAAAAATTGGTTCTTGCAATGGTATTGAGTTGTAAGGGATTAAAAATTGTAATCAGGTTGTAATCACTGGATCATAATAATATCAAATTTACTATTTGGTGGATGTAGCCAAGGGATTGGGTGAACCACATTAAATCTCGGTGTCTTGTGTTTTTTTCTATGTGACCTATTATTTTCTAATATTGTCTATATTTGCATGTAATTGTTATTTCAATCCATGGTTTAATCCTAACACATACCAATTTTTCCTAAGAGTTGAGGAGAAGTTGAGCAAAAGTTTGATAACACGAATAGTGCTAGAGGTCATGGTGGAAGATCTGGTAGATGGTCTCATGGAGGCCAAAATGATGATATGAAGAAAAAGAATGAGGCTAGAAGTAGTAGTAAAAACTAGAGGGGAAAAAATTCCAATCATTTTCATGATCAAAACAATAGATATCAGAGAGGAAGAGGAAGAGGACAAGGAACTAGAAGAGGGGGTTTTGTGGAAAATGATTTCAGTATGGAGACAAAGGGAATAGAGTATTTGAATATTCTCAGAGCCAAGGAAAGAATGATTAGAGAACAAAAAACTAGATTAGAGTTGTGCATGTTGATGAAGATGCCAAATCATCCCATTTTGAAGATGCTAAAAGAGAAGTCCTAGTTAATAGGAGAGTCTTGTTGAGTGAAGAGAATGAACTTGATCCATGAAGGAGTTTATTTCACACTAGGTGCAAATGTGAAGATAAGTGTTGTGATGTGATCATTGATGGTGGAAGTATTGATGATTTGGTGTCAGAAAATATGGTTACAAAGTTAAATCTCAAGAGGCAGAAACACCCACATTTATGATGTATTGCCTAGGTGCAAGATGACCACAAGGTCATGGTTAATGAGCAGTGCCTAGTGAAGTACAAGATTGAAAGCTATCAAGATGAGGTGCTTTGTGATATCATACCTATGGATGTATGTCATATAATATTGGGTTGGCCATAGAATCTTAACATGCATGTTGTACATTATGGGCAAGCAAACACCTACACTCTGACAAAGGATGGATTGAAACATAAGTTGAAGTAGTTGAAGGAGAAAGAAGAAAATGTATGTATTGCTAGGTCAGAATATGTTTTGTTTATGACAAGGAATTTCTCCAAGGTATGAAGCATGCGCATATGTGTATTTTTGTAATCCAAAAGATGGTAAAGAAGAGGCACTTGTAGAAATTGTAGATTTGTTTGGAGAGTTTCTTGATATTGTGTTAGATAATGTGCTTGATGGATTACCCCCAATGAATAAGATTAGTCACCAGATGTATTTAATTCCAAAAGCTAGTTTTCAAAACAAGAAAACACACAAAATGACACTTGTAGAAAGTAAAGATTTAACTAACAAGTTCATTAGTTATTACAAAAGGGGTTGATTCAAGAGAGCCTAAGTCCATGTGTTGTACTAGTAGTATTAGGACCAAAGAAGAATGGATACTAGAGGATGTGCACAGATTTGTGGGCTATCAACAATATCGCAATCAAGTATAGATTTTTATTGCCAAAGATAGATGATATTATGGACTTTTTGAATGGATTTTTGTATTTCCCAAAGATAGATATGATGAGTGGATACCATCATATTCATATCAAAGAAGGTGATGAGTGGAAGACTACTTTCAAGAAAAGGGAAGGACTATATGAGTGGTTAGTCATGCATTTTTGGTGAACACTTTCATGTCGCTCATGAATGATGTAATAAAGGAGTTTTTGGGTAAGATTGTCATTGTTTAGCTAGATGATATATTGATCTTTAGTAAGATATTGAAGGAGCATTTGATGCATATATTGATCTTTAGTAAGATATTTGGAGCAGTTGATGCATAGTTTTAGATCAAGATAAAAAATTTGCTGCGTATTTATGCCATACATTATGGAATAAATTGAAGGAAAATTTGAAGTTCATTTCATCACATTATCCATAGATAGATGGATAGACAAAAGTTGTGAATCACAGTTTGGAAATCTTATTGAGATGTTTGGTTGGAGATAAACCAAAAGGATGTGATCTAATTTTACCATAGGTAGAATTTTCATATAATAATTCTATCAATAGGAGTCCTAGTAAATCACCATTCCAGATTGTACATGGGAGTAGTCCAAGAAATGCTTTTGAGTTGGGGCATTTGGATAAAGGAGAAATAAGTAGTGTTGTAGAAGAATTTCCTAAAGAATTTGAAGAATATTCATTAGGAGGTGAGGAAGAACATTATAAAGATGAATGCACAATATAAGGCTGAGGTAGAAGTGAAAATGAGGTATAAGGAATTTTAGATTGGAGATGAAGTCATGATTCATTTGAGAAATAAGTGTTTTTTAGTGGGTACATATCGTAACCTGAAAATGAAGAAGTTTTTACCGTACAAGATAGTGAAAAGGAATCATTTTGGAAATGTCTATGAAGTGGAGTTGCCTGTTGAATTTAATATTTCACTAGTATTTAACATTTTAGATTTGATAGTATATTATGAAGGAGCTGATGGAGATGAAGTTGCAGAAATGTAGTGGAGTATTCTAGCTACTAGTTCAACTACAAAGGAGATTGAGGAGATATTGGACAATTGTGTTGGAAAAATTACAAGGAACAAAACTAATGAAGAATAACTTGTCAAATGGGAAGGGATACTAGTAGAAGATTCATCATGGCTAGCAAGGGGGGAGGTTAATCATCTTGTTTTACCTCTAAATACCTAAGACATGATAGGGTCACTTCTCAAATTACCCCGGGTTTTGATGCAGGAACATCCTTGGTGTAAGAGTAATCTTGCATCACCCAAAAATATTTCCTTTTTATATCTTGAATAAGGGTTGTCTTAGTGAAGAGTTGTTGTTTCTAGAGATTTTCTACTTAGTAAGTCAGTCATACAAGCTTGGAATGTCCTAATTTTAGAGGTGGATGTTCATCTTGGATATATCAACCTACCAAGTGAGGCCTAGTGTCATATCATGAGTATTCATGGATTTAGCACAAATTTTTGATGTGCAATTTTGGTATAAAAATTTTAGGCTCACCATTGAAGGCCTAAATTTGTCCAGATGAAGCCCAAAAACTTGATAGATGGGCACTTACATGGATTTGAGCCCATAGATCATAAATTGAGGATTTCAAAAAGTTATTATAATAGGCAATTGGAGAAATGATTCAAATTTTATGGCCTTCCAAAGTTGGGCTGACCAAAACTTTCAAAATAAATGTCAAAGTTGTATTTGGCTGACTGTATATGTATTGTTAGGGTCTGTCGGTCTTAGATATTAAGTTTGAGTGTTTAGAAGCTTCTTGAGCCACATAAAATTACCTATTTAAAAAATTCCCAAACATTATCTAGGATAGCTCTAGGTGATAGTTCACAGCTTTGCCTTGCAGATTACTATAATGAAGGTACCCATGTGGGTTATTTTATTGTAATCCTAAATTATGTAATTCTACATTTGTGGTGATAATAAGAAGCCTATATTTTGTTCTCACAAAATTATTTTTATTTCTTTATGTATGTTATGTGTTTAAGGTTTTAAGGGAAGTGCCCTTCATCAAAATGGCTTTTATTATTGTGTCATGGTATACTCTTGATACATGTTTAGAGTTTTGATATGTTATGAAATTTTCATATGGAGCATGTTATCTATTTTGGTTGAGATGTTTTAGATCATGTTGTCATGTTTATGTTCATGAGTCTATGGTTTGAACTTTGATAGTGGTCTTGGTTTAGTTTCTTTGTATTGATTAAATTGATCATTTTTTTGATACTTCTTTATATTGTTGTGTTGTATTTGGAGTTGGCATGGATTTATTAGTTGTAGATGCTCATGGATACTTAGAGGCAGTGGTGATGTTGATTTCTCTTGTGATTAGAGATGTATATGTTGGGATAGTTGATGGTTTTAGCAAGAAGTCTAAGGGGCATTCATTTGATATGTACTTGAGAGGAGATTATTCTTAGATTAATCTTGGTTGAAGACTCAGATATCTTGATGAGCATTCTCATTCCCCATTATTGGTATACCTGGTGGTTTATTACTTGAGAGGTATAGCCCATTATTTTTCTCAAGTGTATATTGTTTATGCTTGTCTTTCATTGATATAGACCTTGAGCTATGGTACATGAGTTAGTTCTAGAATATTCATTTGAGAGATGGTTTAATATTAGTTTTCTCCTTGTGCATATGTTTTTATGTTAGCTGAGTTTAGGAGATGGTTGTATATTGGGCATATTCTTGGATTATGAATGATTATTCCTTGGGTTAGAAATTTTTTATGAGTTTTATCTTTTTGTGAAAGGCTTGCATCCATAATTAGCTATATGATATGTTTTGGGCATAATTGTGGCTTTTTGGTTGGGGTTTTATGGAGGAGGTCTTACTTGGCATTGTTTACATCAAGAGGTGTGTGTATAGAAGGATGTGATATAGATTGTGATTTGTGTGGTTTCTATTTGGTCTTGGTTATCTTCCTAGATGTTCAATTTCACCTACATTAGATTTGAGATTGATTGGAGCTTGTGATCATTGGTTTGTGCTCATGTATGTCTTGTGAGAGGTGACATGGTTATTCATTTATCTCTTTCCTTTGTTGGTTGTAAAGAAGTTTAGAGATTATTAGAAGCTTGTTATGCAATTATTTCTTGTATATTATTGGTTTATCTGTTGTGGATGTCTTTGATACTACATGGATTCACTTATATGAGGTTGGAAATATTCAAGACTATGCTAAGTTACTGAGAGGGGAGGGGTGAATTAGTAGCTTCTAAAACTTTAACAATTTCAATTCTTAATCCAGTAAATCAATTAGCACTTAATTCATCACAACTGATCTAATATCATGCATGAGAAACTAAAAACATGAAAGAATCCATAACACTTGAACACAAAGATTTGGTCACCCAGAAACCTTCCAAATAGAAAGTAAAGCTGGGGTGGGGATGATACCCACAAACTTTAGTACTGCAGCATAAAGTTGGCCTGTTAAGGCTTAAATAGATCGCTTCTAATGATTTTCCTTGTTAGGAGCAATTAGGACTGCTAGGTCCACCTTGTGAGAGGATTTACAAACACACAATGAAGTATGCACTTGGTAAAGAGATTTATAAAAGACTGTTAGGTCTACCTTGTTAAAAGATTTTGACTGGTTCATCTATTAGGATGAAATAGTAGATCTCTAACTTGCAATTGAGTTTGCTGATATAGATTCCTTAGTGTACTGATTACCTTTCTGTGATAGATTTGTCACTATTGCTCCTTATACTGTTATGGCCTTTATAACTCTTTATCTATTGTTATCATAACTTGAACTTTTTGCATCCATATTACATTACATATGCTCACACATTCACATTCTTGCACTTTCTTATTCTTTCTTATATTGGATATGATACAATACATCACATATATATGCCATTCCAAATTACAAAATTACAAAGTTAGCCATGACACAAGGTAACACAAATATTACAAAGTTGGCCCAAATGAAGATACTCGGGTTCTGAAGACTAACTCAGTGAGGTTAGGATACTCAACATCCATTGTCATTTCTTGGCATCATCATGCTCTTGGTAGATGTAGAAGCTCAATCCATACTGATCACTTTCAAGTAGTCTTGAACTCAGTCTGCACTAGTGACTCTGTAGATATTGTGCAACTCAGCAAACACTGAATCACCTGATTACTATGAAGTAGCTTGGTTAACACTGGCTTTGCATCACATGAACTACTAACTCAATAAACACTATAATGCTCAGTAACCATAGGCTTCTCATCACATGAACTGTGAACTCGATAACCATTGATAAACTTCGTATACACTGAAATGCTCAATTTGAACTACTGGACTTCACACTAACTGAATCTGCTTGGTAACCACTGGGATTAGTCCAAAAGACTTGGTAGCAACTATAGAACTCAGTGACTACTGAATTACATGGCAAACACTATAGACTATTCAATGAGCTTGATAGCTGTATAAAATTTGAATAAGTGTGTGTCATTAATAATAAACTTGATTGATATGTCAACAATATTGTGGTTTGATTGGTTATAGATTTGACATTATCTTTTGCAATGGGATCTTCTTGGTGTATATGTGGCATGCATTTATTTTAAGGCTTGTGATTGTAGGTTATAGACTAGACATATGTATGTTGTGTGATTAACTTGGTATTGTAGACACCTAAATTTGATTACACCGCTTTGGTAATCTAATTTAGCCATCTCTAAAAGCATCATTAATTAAATTCTTATTTAATTAATCTTTTGTCATCCCTAGCTGATTAATTTAATTAATCATCTATAGTCCCAATTGATAAATCAAATAAACCTATTATTTATCAATTAAATCCTATTCTTCTATCTAATTCCAAAAATCCCCATTTATTAAATAAATCTATTTGATAAATAAAATCCTCAAATCCAAAAACCCCTAACCTATCCCTAATCCTCCATTTAGCCTAATCCACCCCATCCACCCATGCTAAACTAGCTTAGCCACTAACTCACCCACCCTCATTAATGCCATCCACTTGCACATCTCTAACATCCCTAATCTAATCCTAAACCCAAGCCTAATCTACCCCCTAATGTTGTCACATTCCCTAAACAAGTTTAAGACTTTCCTAAACCAAACCAAAGTCTCCCCTCAAAAAACCCAACCACCAAGTCACGAGTGCTCTTACAAACCATAAAAGACTCTTACAAGCCCACTCATGACTCTTACATCCATCTTCCACACTCTTCCCTCTTCCACACTCATTCCTCTTACATCTCTCTTACATACTCAACCCCACTCATCATGCCTTTAACCAACCCTTTACCCTACCCTCTCACACTCATCCTCCTTGTGACAAGTGTCACCTTTCCATTGGTGCTAAACAAGCACAATCCATGTACTCCCCTTTGAGTGCATCTTATCCCTCCTTAACCATCTCCCCATCCTTGCATTTAAGCCCTCCATCCCTCTACCCCTTGGCCTATAAATTGAATCCCCTCCCAAGCCATTCATCAACAATCTTTGAGCTAAAGTTACCATGTTATTTTGAGAACCAAAGCCATCAATCTTACCCTTATAATGCCAAATTGAGAGCTCACAAAGCTACCAATTTGCCATTACCCACCTCCATTGAAGTAGCTTTTGAGCATCTTGAGCATACATCCACATCAAAAGGACACATCTACAGAATTAAGAAAGCATGGAGTGTTTTCTCTTGTGAGGTTTGCACTTTTTGTTTGTTTTTCTTTGTCTAAACATATATGTGAATTTAGTTTTGATTTGTGAATGTTTACTTTATTTGTTAATGTTCTTTGCATACTAAATCTTGTTCTACATTTTGGCATGCCCGGTGGGACCCCACTATGGGTCATTTAATCATCAATTTCTATCTATATGTTCTCGTTGTTTGAATGAGTTGTAGGGTGTTTTTCTTATTTTTGTAGGTTAAAGAACGCACTTAGGAAGAATACATACCCTCCAAAAATTCAAAAATAACAAATTTTTTTTTTTTTTTGGAAAAAATCTGTGTTTTTCAGCTTTTTTTTCGTGCAGTGTCATCTCCGCAGTTTGGCGTCTGCGCCTGCAAACTGCCATCTCCGCTAGCTACTCTGTCGTCTCCACAACCAAATTGTTGTCTACGCAGTTTGGCATCTTTGACTGTCATCTACGCATCTTGGACTGTCATCTCTGTAGATCAGCACCTCTGTCGGCTACTCTGTCGTCTCTGCAACCTGAACTGTCATCTCCGCTGCCGCCATCGTCTCGGCAGATTAGCATCTCTGCAGATCAGTGTCTCTGCAGTTTGGCGTCTGCGCCTGATGAACTGTCATGTCTCTGTTGCACTTCTATTTTAAAATCTTTATTTTTGCACTTTGTAGTTAAAAAAAAGAAAAGAAAAAAAAAAGAGTATAAATCAAAATTTGACTTTTAGTGGTTCCGTAGGATTTAGACCATTTTAAGCATTTTTACACGTAGGAAAAACAACAAAAAAAGTTAAATTTTTTTTTCTCATAGTTAAGCTCTCATTTTTGAAAATTTTGGGTAACTAACTAAATTGCTTTTTTTTTTTTGTCTCATTGTAGGTTGGAACACATATAGAACCACTAACCATGTTTCTTGCAGGTTCTCATGTTGCTAAAAAATGAACTTGAATGTTTAACCATTTGTCTTTGAATGCATGTTGCTAAAAAAATGAACTTGAATGGTTAAACACATTTTCCATTGAATAAATGTTGCTCAAAATACACTCTTGAATGCCATGGATTAAAATTAATTTTTCTTGGAATGCATGCTTAAAACAAAAAATCCAATCTTGAATGCCAAGGATCAATTAACCATTGCAATATCAAACACTTCATTTGGAGCTTCTAAAATTGAACAAAACAAATCTCTCTTTCACATGCAATTTAGGTAAAGTTTGATTTTTGGATAATTAAGAAACTTTGTTAAGTTAAATACAAATTTGCAAGAATCAATTTGAGTAGTTCCTTGGACTCACCTCTTTTCTAATCACCCATCAATTCAACCATTGGTTGCAATCTCAGCGCCATTTATGGGGATGGGTCTACTTGAAAAAGGTGTTTAATGTTCCACAATCTAACTAACTCGCTTGGTCTTTGAACATTTGCTTTAACTTTATCAAAAATTTTAAATGACCAAAACTCTAGATTAAATCGATCACACTTCAAGTTTGGGCATTAAAATTGAACAACAACTGACGTGGAGAGCCTCCGAGTGCGTGCTTGAAATCGAATCTCACACACTTTTGTTTTGGGCTTAAAACAAATTCACACTCAATCTTGAATGCCTTAAAGAAAATTAATCGATAGTTGACGTGGAGGGCCTCTGGGCGTACGAGTTTTCTTTTGTTGAGCCTAACTCTTCTTATTGTTTGCATTCTTCAATCGATTTACTTTTGTTGGCACTTCAAGTTGGAATTGAACATTGTCTCTTAAACATGAGTGCTTGCAAAGTCTAGATTAGCACACATAAGAGTTAGTTGGTAAAAGAACAAGCATGTTTTTTAGCCCAAGGGCATCCAAGTCTTCTCTCCCCTTGTTGTCTTTCGAGTCCATCTTGGGTGCATAAGATTAGGATCCAAAACCTTGTTTCTTTTTAGGAGGCCTGCTTGGGGATTTCATCACCCCTTGGACGACCTCAACTCCAGCATTCCGGTGGAGTATAAGAATCGGGAGGTGAATCGAAAGACACCTCTCTTGGGATCAAGAATTTGTCACTCAGGCTAAGCCTCAAGGAACTTTATAACCTTGAGAAGTAAAAGAGGAGAAGTGGGTTACCGCTCCTCTCGGCTGTGTGACATCTTTTTGGTCTCATCTACGGATTTGGGCCTCACGTACCTTGTGTATATCAAGGACTCCCTAGCTAAACCAACTGTCAGCCTTGCAGACAACCATCTAGGATGTTAATGTGTTTGGAGTGACTGATCAAAACATTTGTAGAACATACACACTCCTTTGCGCGAGTATCACATTCTGAGAACCACAAACTTCTATCTGGGTGTTCCTATCTATTGCTTGTTTTTATTTTGCTTGTTGAATGAATGTTAGCCAAACTTGGTCAATCCTAGCTTAGGGCACACTTAGCATAGTCACTGCCTATTTTAGAAGTTGAACAAGTTGAAGCAAAACAACTAAGATCTCTCAAAGCCAAGAAAATTTAGGAATTTATGTCAGAACAACCCAAACCCAAACAGAAGTTTCACAAGGTCAAACTCAAGCCATCTCTAGCATACCAAGAACTTTCAGCCAAGAGAAAAGAAATAACACCAAGCCCACGAATTGCCAAACTCCACAAAGCAGAGGACAAAGCTACCGATGAAGCACTTCAAGAGGCCTAGTTAGAGTGCACCATCAAATTTAGCCAACATCCAGGAGTTAATCCTGCTTATCCCTTACTAACTAGGCATGATTTCTATGATTAGACACCCTTGTTTCTCCACATCTTCTTGGATAAGCTTCACTTTAGAGTCATCTTTGTAGAAAAGCCAGCCATCTTAGGTTATCCCCTTAAGCATTATTAGCTCATCCATCTCATTTAGGACCAAACCATCTAGCCAACAATCCAAAATCTTCACATCCAAGCCTTCAAAAATTGTTGTCACCTTGCCAAAAGTTTGCCATTCCTAAAATCTTCCAAATCCACCCATCTCACCAAGGTTATCCCTTTGACAGAGCTTTGTCTAGGGTAATCTAGCTTTGTCACTTGTTATCCCTCATCACCTTGAGCTAAAGGTTGGGATCCACAAGTGGTCAATCTCGTGTTCTTCCTAAAGGATCATCAGTCTATCCTTAAGTTGACACAATCACCACCAAGCTTGCACATAGGAAAGCAGAACTTTCGTGCTTTGGCAACATATCTTTGAAGTTAGAATCCCCAAGCCAATCCTCCTTAGGTTTTGTCATATAGCTTTGCCTCAACCTAGGAAATCATTTTCATAGAAAAGCCTTCCCCCCTTTTGCATCCACCAACATTTGTTGCATCTCATCCCTAGGAGCATTTTCATGCCACCTGTCACTCGCTTAGCCAAGAAGAAAGAAACAATGGAGCCCTATCCTTTGGATCAAATAGCCTCACCCCCCTTGAGCACTCAGCCATCCTTCAGCCTAGAGAAAGCTATGCCATCACCTACTGACATTGAAGCTTTCATGAACCAACCAAGAAATGCAGTATTGGTAAACGCCATTATAGACAAGAACAAAGAGACAATCATGGCTAATTTTTTAAGGGACAATGTAGGAACCTTTGACTTTGGAAGACCCCCTCCATTATCACACCCATCTCACCTGTTGTTTGGGTAGCTGCCACCACCCATAGGCTCTTATGATCCAAATTATCCTCAATATATGCCAAAAGAAGAGCTTCCAGCCAATCCATATGATCCAACAGACCCAAACATACCATCATCCACCCAAGTTGAAATCTCCATGCCGCAAGCCAACCCAGCCACCACCACTCCATCCTTGGTTCATACCTCTCCGCTCCAAACCCCCTTTACCCAAAACACCTCACCATTCACCCCCTTCACTATTGCTGCTGCTGCTCCCCAACCCAGCCTTCCAAATCCACCCATCTCCCAAATCAGTGCTAGCATCTTTGGCCAACATACAACAGGGATGCCACCCATGGGGCCAAGTAATCAACCTTTCATCACCCCCAGTTTGTTCACCATAGCCCAAAGCATAATCCCATCATTTCCATTAGGTCTTGGGAGCTCAATACCATCAGCCACAAATCCACAAGCTACTATCCTCACTCCACAAAGCTATCAAATCCCACAAGCTACTACCAATTTTCTACCAAGCTCGCAAGTGACCCTAGCTCCCGCCACCACTCTACCAAGCTTCCAATTCCAGCCACAAAGCTATCAAACCCCATCAGTTCCATTCCCAAGCTTTCAATTCCCACCACCTCCACCACAAAATAATCCATTACCCCCTATTACCAACTACTTTTCAATGCCACTCCTGGGAGGTAATCCACCACCCCAGCCAACCACCAATTATTTGTAGATACCATCCCAAATGGGGGCACAACCCACATATATTGGTCAAACCCCACAAGCTCCCCAATCCTTTCCCCAAGCCTCACAACAATCTTGTACCTTACCCCCACAAAGCAATCCATTTATCCCACAACTAGCTTATGTTCCTCAATCCCAACCTCAAATCCCATATCAACAGCAAGCCTCGCAACACATGCAACAATATGCGCCACCTCCCCCTCAGCAACCTGTCATCCACCATGTAGCTGCCCAAACAATGTACAATCCCTATCAACAAATCCCTCACAGCCATCCATATTTAGTGGCCCCATCTAGCGCATACCTACCTCAAGGCACTCCTACATTGGGGGCACCCCAGCCATCACCTATCAATTCAGAATGGGAGCAAATGAAGACAGCTCTGAAAGCCATCCAAGAAGGGAATGATCCGAAGACATTCAAGTTTGAGAATGTGTGTCCTTACCCTTTTGACAGAGCCATTACCATGACACCATTTCCCAAACACTTTGAAGTACCCAAATTTGACAAATTCAGAGGAAAAGGAGACCCTGTCACACATATCAAAGAATTTTACATGCACTGCCAGGACGTGGCATACAATGATGTCTTCCTCTTGTGCCTTTTTCCCAAAAGCTTGGCTGGACTAGCTCTTGAATGGTTTTACAGAATCCCCTATGGCACAATTAAAAACTTTACTGAATTATCTGAGGCATTTGTAGCCCAATATGCCCATCTTGTTGAAACAGAGCTATCAATAGTTGATCTTGTCCACACCAAGCAAAAAGGTGGAGAAAGCCTTGCCGAATACCTGCAAAGATGGCAAACCCTCACCACCCGCATATCCTGCACCTTGCCAGAATGCCATGTGGTGAAAATGTTTATTGATAATGCACATCCCAGCTTGGCTCACCACATGACCATGAACTGTTTGCAGACCTATAAGGATATCAAAGAGAAAGGAATGATCCTTGAGCAAGGACTCATCAAAGATGGTGTGGTCAAGATTTACAAAGAGGCCAAACAAAATCAATCACATTCCAATGACAAGTCTAGGTATTGGAATAAAAACAAGCATGTGGCAACAGATGGGGTTACTAACACCAGACATGTGAATATTGTTGGTCCTTCTCAAAACTAGTCTAACCCACCATATCAAACAAACAATCAACAAGCTATCAACTACCAACAACGGAATAACCGAAGCTATCAAAACCACAATACAAGACCCAACTTTCAAGGGTCTAACAATCAAGCTAATGCCATCAATGTAGCTGCAGGGCAAAAGCCCAGATTCCAACCTGCACCTAGAAACTATACACCCCTTGGTGAGCCATTAGATGTCATTTTTGAGAAATTGGCTAAGGAAAACCTCATCAAATTTCCTCCTACCCAGCAAATTGATCCAAGCCAATCCAAAGCTGCATGGTACAAGGACAATGAGCATTGCAAGTTCCATAGGGTAAACAGTCACACCACCCTCAGATGCATGAAACTGAAAGATTATGTGCAGGACCTCATTGATCAGAAAGAAATCACCATTGGTGCCCAAACCTCTCCCAATGTAGGCTTACAAATTTATCAAAATGTTTTTCCTCCACACAACAACCAAAATCTTGGAAAAGCACCTATTCAAAACAACACCAACAACCGCCAGCCAAACCAGCAACATGGGAAGAACAATGACCACACTTCATCCTATATAGACTATAGTAGCCTTATAGGTTGTATATCCGAGAAAGAGGCTTCTGTCAATGTTATCAATATCCGAGGACCAGACAATTAGTGTGTAGTCACCACTCGAAGAGCGCGATTTAAGATCGTAGGCCCACCAATTTCATCAGCACTATCAGCTCCATCAAAAAGCTAGTACAATATCTTGGAACACCTTGGGAACATGCCAGCCCAAATCTCCATTTTAGACCTTCTTCGCACTAGTCCTGTGTACAAAGACATCCTCGATCGTGCTCTCATAGAATCTCATGTCCCTTCTGATATCAATGCTACTGATTTTCATAATCTCATCGGACACCTATCCTCCTCATGTGCCCTATCATTCAAACCCACCGACATACCCGCAGTCGAGCCATATCACACCCTTCTGCTTCGCATAGCCATCATGGTATCCAATTTTGCCATGAAAAGAGTAATGATAGATAATGGATCAGCCTTGAACATTTTCACTCTAAAATTCATAAAACAAGCTGGGTATACTAAGGCAAATATGATCAGTGAAGTTATCACCATCAAAGCTTATGACAACTTGGAAAGAACCACAGAAGGAACTATTTTGCTGCCCATCAAGGTTGGGCCAGTCATCCAAGAGAAAATTTTCCATGTTGTTGATCTAAACCTACAATTTAACATCCTCCTCGGTCGCCCATGGATTCACACTATGAAGGCCGTTCAATCCACCTACCATCAGTGCATCAAATTTTCGCATCAGGGCACTGAAGTAACCATCTATGCTGGTCCAGAACCCTTTGCTTACTACAATGCGGTTGAAGCTTCATATACAAACCATTGCCCTCGAATAGAAATTGGCACAACCATCACCAGCTCATCCCACACTTGTAATGATGCAGAAACCATCCTCGCCTTCAACCTATCTACCGTAAAGATCAACAACAAAGGCTATGGAGAATATAGTCTATCAAATGCATTTTCTATCGGAGCAATCCCACTTGATCCACATACCCATGGACGACCGACATATCAAAAAGCTAAGGAGATTCCACCTCCTCGATACAAATAGTTTGGCCCAACCACCTTTGTGTCCTCAAAAGTCCCTCTTCATGAAGAGCTCACTCTAGATATCAACAATTGGTTACATAAGGATGCCCCTCCAAGAAATCAAGCACGCCTGGATCACTTCAGCCAAAAGTATCCCCAAGAACATAAGCTCATCACTAAAAAATGGAACTATCAAGGAGGTGGACTAGGACTAGAAGAAGGGGGCATGCAATGTCCCATCGAAGCACATAAGTGGGAAATGGAGTTAGGTCTTGGCTTTTGCATACCCACAACTGGGGGCACCAATGAGAACGATCATGCTTTTTTGAACATCCACCGTGACCTTGTTGAAATCGAAGACATTCCTGAGGAAGTTGAAAAGAGAGCCTACGACAATATCCCAGACCAAATCTTCCTAGGAGACTCTGTTCTCCGAGAACTATCCATCCATTTCATTGACCTACCACTCGCTCATCCACAACTCATAGATTGGGACCAACCAAGCGTCATACACATTGATGAGTTCGCATCAGAGGAAGCACTTCTAAGATTCATGGGAGTTGAAACACCTCAAAAGAAAAAAAAGCCAGATTCTGCCTATATCTATAAGCTAGATCCCAAGGGGTATTTTGGAGAAAATCCCCAACCTAGTTCCGATACACCCAAAACTGGAACTAAGGTTAATCCAGGACTAGCTAAGGTAGCGAAGAGAACCCCTCAGCAAGAAAATCCAGAGCCATAAGTAGAACATGAGGATTTAGTATTGCCTCCTCAAGATAATCGACTAGAGGTGTCATCTATTCTAATAGAGGATACTAGAGAAGTCAACATCGATCCTTTAGAGATCCCCAGACTTGTTCATATTGCTGCATCCCTATCACAAGACCAAGCTGATCTCCTCTTTGAGGTCTTAAGAGAGAACATTGGTCAATTTGCATGATCATATCAAGACATGCTAGGGTTGGATCCAAAGCTTGTAGTTCACCATCTTGCAGTCGATCCAAAGATCAAGCCCGTCAGACAAAAGCTTAGAAATGCACCCCAAGGTGGCATTACTGGTCAAAGCTGAATTAGAAAGAATGTTAGCTGCTAAGGTTATCTGACCTATCGACTACTCAAAGTGGATCTCCAACATGGTCCCTATCACTAAGCCTTCCGGTGACATCAGAATCTGCACTGATTTTAGAGATCTAAACAAAGCTTGTCCAAAGGATGATTTTCCCTTGCCCAACATAGATATGATTGTAGATCTTACAACTGGATATGAAATTCTGTCCCTTATGGATGGATTTTTTGGATATAATCAAATCAAGATTGCAGAAGAGGATTAGCATAAGACAACATTCACTACCCCTTGGGGAACCTCTTGCTACACCGTGATGCCTTTTGGCATAAAGAATGTTGGGGCTACCTATCAAAGAGCTATGACAACCATTTTCCATGATCTTATCCATAGCATTTTGGAAGATTATGTGGATGATATCCTAGTCAAATCTCACACCTTCATGGATCATCTCGTTGACTTGGAGAAAGTCTTTGATAGGTTAGCCCAATATCATCTCATGCTAAATCCCAAGAAGTGTGTCTTGGGGGTCACATCTAGCAAGCTTCTAGGCTTCATAGTTTCTAAACGAGGTATAGAGATTGACCCCAAAAAGGTCAAGGCTATCTTAGACATGCCTCCTCCCAAGACATTGCGACAACTTCGCTCTCTTCAGGGAAAGCTTCAATCCGTTCGGCACTTCATCTCCCAACTTGCAAGTGTACACCATTTTCACATTTACTAAAGAAGGATGAGAACTTCAAGTGGGATCCTTTATGTCAGCGCAGCTTCGATCAGCTCAAGCAGTATCTCACCAATCCCCCTATCTTGGTTCCACCAGTTCCTGGTCATCCCTTGATCTTGTACATATCAGCAACACCTACTGCTCTAGGGGCACTTCTAGCACAGCTTAATGATTATAGCAAAGAAAGAGCCATCTACTATATTAGTAGAACCCTAGTTGGTTATGAACTCAATTACACTCCTATGGAAAAAGCTTGTTTGGCAGTTGTTTTCTCAACTCAAAAGCTTCGCCACTACATGCTAAGTCATACCATCCAACTAGTATCCAAAATTGATCCTCTTAAGTATATGCTCTCTAGAACAACACTCACAGGTCGGCTAGCAAAATGGGTTCTGCTACTAAGTGAGTTTGCCATCCAGTATGTGGACAGAAAGGCAATCAAAGGGCAAGCTATAGTAGATCACCTAGCTGATGCACCTCTAGTAGATGCATATCCTTTGCTTGCCGAATTTCCAGACGAGCATATCTGCCTAATTGAACAATAGCCCCCATGGAAGCTTTATTTTGATGGCTCATACACATCTCATGGATCAGGGGCAGGAATATTGTTGGTTATACCTCAGGGAGATTACATTCCAAAAGCCTTCAAGCTACAATTCCCTAGCACCAACAATATAGCAGAATATGAAGCTCTTGTAGTAGGATTAAAGATAGCTACAGAATGGAATATCACCAAGTTACAAATCTTTGGCGATTCTTAGCTCATCATCAAGCAAGTCGTAAATGAATATCAAACCAAAGATGAAAAGCTATTACCCTACAAAGAGCTAGTTGATAAGTTGACCTAGCATTTTACAAAGCTTCAATTTACACAAGTGCCTCGAATGCAAAACAAGGCAGCAGACGCCATGGCCACTATCGGCTCGCTCTTGGAAATTCCCCAAGAAGCTACATAGTATGAGTTTTTAGTCGAGTAGCTCCTCACACCCGCCTATTCGAATGAGGATTCAAACCGTGTTTGTATCTTGGTTGGTCCCCAATCCCCCTGGTACCATGAAATTCACACTTACCTTAACGATGGTATCATATCCCCTCACCTCACATGTACCCAATGCCAGAACCTCATCCAAAAATCATCCCGCTATGTTATCATAGCCAATACCCTATATCGTCGAGGTTATCACGATACTCTCTCTCGATGTTTAGATGAAAATGAGGCCGCGATGGCATTAAAAGAAGTACACTCTGGACTTTGCGGTGCCCACACGAGTGGTATTGTCCTAGCATGACAAATACTTAGAGCAGGTTACTATTGGCCTACCATTGAAGAAGACTCCTATGACTTTGTCAGGAAGTGTCTCCCATGTCAGCAACATGCAAATCCTGTGCACGCTCCAGCACATGATCTATAGCCTATTGCACCACCTTGGCCTTTCACTTGTTGGGGCCTTGATCTAGTTGGAACTATCACACCTCTCTCATCTAATGGACATAAATGGATAATAACAGCTACAGACTATTTTACTAAGTAGGTGGAAGCAGTCCCCCTAGTCTCAGCTATAAGAGTTTAGGTCTCCAAGTTCATCTTATACCACATTGTTTGCTGCTTCGGCATCCCATCCACCATCTTCACTGACCACGGAGGTAACTTTAAAAATCTCAACATGGAAGAATTATGCACTTCCCTCCGCGTCCATCACCGCTTTTCCAGCCCATATTTCCCACAAGGTAATGGCCAGGCAGAGGCAACTAACAAAACCCTCCTCAAAATCCTACAAAAAGTTGTCAATGATTCTTTCTGCGATTGGCACCTACAAATAAATCTGGCTCTATGGGCCTATCGAACCTCCTTCCGTACATCCACAGGAACAACTCCATACTCCCTAGTCTATGGTGCTAAAGCAATATTACCTATAGAAGTTGAACTTCCCTCACTACGCATATCTTTGTGAGGACAAATATCAGATGAAGAATACAGAGTAGCTCGGCTCACCCAGCTAGATCTCTTAGATGACAAGAGACAACAAGCCTATGACCATCTCACAGTCTACCAAACTCATCTCAAAAGAAATTTCAACAAGAAGGTGCTCCCACGACACTTTCAGCTAGGTGACATGGTCCTCAAAGAAAACATGAAAGTCCAAGCAGATCGAGAAAAGAAAGGCAAGTTTGAAACTACATGGCTCGGTCCTTATGTTGTCACTGCATCCTTTGGCTCTGGAGCCTATCAGTTATCTACACTAGAAGGAGAACTCTTGAATGATCCCACTAACATCATTCATCTCAAGAATTTTTATTCTTAAAGACCCTTGGTATACCCATCTTTTGAAAAATACAAAAACATAGTAAAGAGAAATAAGTGTCCAATGATGAAAATTTGGCAATTCAAGTGCCTTGGATAGGTACCTTGGTGAAAACCTAGTAATTCAGGTGCCTTGTGTACTAAAGACTAATCCATTATCTATCACTATCCTATCCTTCATCCATTCACCCACCATTGCCATAAAACACCTGCTTGTTCCCTTGGTGTTCCAACCAAATATCCAAAATCTAATGGAGCTTGTAAATACCTCTTGTACGGCTTGTAAATATTGTACCAAAGATTGTATTATACCTTGTAAATCTTGTACCATACCTTGTATATTTGAATGTTGTCCAAAGCTTGTACCACATTCCAGCTTGTAAACAATCTTGTATCCTAGCATGTATCCTATCACATGTACACAAAGAACCTCATTTTCACTTAAGCTTTTCGCAAACCATCTACCTATCTACCTATCAGCTATTACAGACATCCCACCCTTCACGAACATTTCCATCTCACAAAAACCAAAACATGAACAAACTTGTAAATTTGTAACATATCTTGGTCCATTAGCTTGTACATCCTCTTTAGCTTAGCACCATTGTATCTATCCAGCGTTCGTGTCAGTTCGTCCTTGATCAACATCTTGCACACATCGCACATCTTGGTTAGCTATTCCAATGCATCCTTTAGGTAGATTTCCTGTCACCAAAGTGTTATCCTTCTTAGTTGAGCTTGCCAGATGCATCACTCATCCAATTCCACTAGCTTAGGTGCTCTCCGATAGGTCCTTGCAGGATATAGCTTTCCTCATGTTTGATCTTGGTCCGTTAGTACCTCATCCTACCCATCTCGTTGGAAAATAGTTCTCTTTTGGATTTTTGCTTTCTTTTGATTTGGGATCTTCCCTTTTGGGTCTTGAAATATCTTTTCCAAGCAATCTCCTTGTTCCCTCCTCAAGGTTTCCACGATCTTTCATATCATGGTATGCTGCGAATGGGGCAATTAGAGCGTAAGGTCTTGATCATGTCTTTTGCTTGTTTTCTTTTTCTACTTGTGGGTTACCCAGTGTCATTTCCACACTGCTTCCTCTAAGATTCATGTGTGATAATGGGGCAATCCTTGCGTGTTTGTTTCGAGTCAGTTCGTCAGTCCTCTGGATGGTTGGTGAAAAGGCCTTGACATTCTTGGTAACCTTGGAAATTAACCAACAATCCTATAGCAAATCTAGTGCTCAACTACATGGTGGTACTTCTTTTTGAAGTATACCCCTGCTCAAAAAAGGCTTCAATGGATTCCTTTCATCTCCATTATCCCCCATCCATATCCAGCACCTATCCTAGCTTATGCATCAGTATCTCTTTGAATCACTCCTCACGCTTAGCTTTAGGGATCCACAATCCTAGTCTTAGTGATCCACCGATCAAATCAATCCACCAAGCCTCATTTTTCAAGATCCACAATCCTAGTCCTAGGGATCTCCGAAACCCATCTTCCGCCAATCTAACTCTTTGAAATCCTGTTGCATCAGCTTTATCATTCCATCATCCATCTCCCTACCATGGATTCTTTTTATAGTGCTCTGCTCTTCCATCCTCCCCCCAATCCTAGAAAGTCTTAAGCTTGCTTTACTATTGTGCCTCTGATTTCCCTTTATCATTCTCCTGTAGTGAGAGTTTGAGCTAATTCAGCCCCTCCTCTTAGGCAATTTGAGTCTCCTTGCTCATCTTAGATTCTTGTACTTTTCAAGAAGTCGTCAAGCCTCATTTCTCTCTCCGCCGCCTTCTTGAGGGGGCATCATCTAAGTCTAGTCTAGTCTCTCCTCTTCTTATTCGAGACTGGGGCAACTTTGTTGCTAAAACATCTTCTTCGTGTCGTCTTCATTCGAACTTCTTTGAAATAGTGTTGTCTCAACACTATGTCAAAGAGGGGCAAAATGTAGACACCTAAATTTGATTATATCGCTTTGGTAATCTAATTTAGCCATCTCTAAAGGCATCATTAATTAAATTCTTATTTAATTAATCCTTTGCCATCCCTAGCTGATTAATTTAATTAATCATCTATAGTCCCAATTGATAAATCAAATAAACCTATTATTTATCAATTAAATCCTATTCTTCTATCTAATTCCAAAAATCCCCATTTATTAAATAAATCTATTTGATAAATAAAATCTTCAAATCCAAAAACCCGTAACCTATCCCTAATCCTCCATTTAGCCTAATCCACCCCATCCACCCATACTAAACTAGCTTAGCCACTAACTCACCCACCCTCATTAATGCCATCCACTTGCACATCTCTAACATCCCTAATCTAATCCTAAATCCAAGCCTAATCCACCCCCTAATGTTGTCACATTCCCTAAACAAGTTTAAGACTTTCCTAAACCAAACCAAAGTCTCCCCTCAAAAAACCCAACCACCAAGTCATGAGTGCTCTTACAAACCATAAAAGACTCTTACAAGCCCACTCATGACTCTTACATCCATCTTCCACACTCTTCCCTCTTACATCTCTCTTACATACTCGACTCCACTCATCATGCCTTTAACCAACCCTTTACCCTTCCCTCTCACACTCATCCTCCTTGTGACAAGTGTCACCTTCCTATTGGTGCTAAACAAGCATAATCCATGTGCTCCCCTTTGAGTGCATATTAGCCCTCCTTAACCATCTCCCCATCCTTGCATCTAAGCCCTCCGTCCCTCTACCCCTTGGCCTATAAATTGAATCCCCTCCCAAGCCATTCATCAACAATCTTTGAGCTAAAGTTACCATGCTATTTTGAGAACCAAAGCCATCAATCTTACCCTTATAATGCCAAATTGAGAGCTCACAAAGCTACCAATTTGCCATTACTCACCTCCATTGAAGCAGCTTTTGAGCATCTTGAGCATACATCCACATCAAAAGGACACATCTACAGAATCAAGAAAGCATGGAGTGTTTTCTCTTGTGAGGTTTGCATTTTTTGTTTGCTTTTCTTTGTCTAAACATATATGTGAATTTAGTTTTGGTTTGTGAATGTTTACTTTATTTTTTAATGTTCTTTGCATACTAAATCTTGTTCTATAGGTATACCTTTGAGGTATGGATAATTGGATGGGTTAACACTTATTGTGGGTTTTATTTCATCTATGCATTTTGATAGCTACACATACATATGATTATCTTTGGATTGGGTGTTTTTGATTGGAATTTTAGTTGGTATAATATTTTATGATTCTTATATGATAGTCTAGGTGAATTTTTATTTGGATGGATTCTACATATGTTCAGTGGCGATGGCATACTAGGAGTTGGTTTTATTCATGTTTGACATGGAAACTACTTTAAATTTGTTACAAGTAACAAGATGGAGCATGATGCAAGGCCAAGGTAACTCAATGAGAAACTCCAAGTTATCCTTTTGAAGAGTGAAACATAGAAAAAACTTAATCAAATACACAATAAGAAACACAAGGCCATATGCAACAACTCAATAGGTGTAATTATTTAACTTCACATATAAAATCAGAAATATGCCTAGTTGGAGGCCTTGTGTGTTGCAGCCTTAAATAGGAAGAAGAATTTACAATTCAGATTCTTAGCTCATATCATCTACCTTCTCCCCTCTTAGATTATTTCTTGCCTACATCTAACCAAGCTTCTTAGATAGCTATCCAGAACACTAGTTAGCTAGTTAAGCATTTAATTACATTATAGGTCCAATCTTGGAAGAGTAAACCAATACCCAAGAAAAAGACAATATAATATAATGTGCACTTAAGTATAGGTCTACATAGCCATTAAGAGTTAGCTCCCAACCATGTAAGATGCCACATCATTGTTGAAAACTACACAAAAAAAAACAACATGCTTTGCTCGATGAAAATGATAGAAAAGAGAGACCACAAAGAACAACATAGAACTCAAAGAATATGAAACATCAGAATGCACACACTTAGGAAAAGTGTAGTGCTTGCCCCTTGTTTGCATTTTTGCTATCATTGTCGAACTCTTTTAGGACAATTTTATGGTTGATGATTAGTGACATTATTTTGGGATTATTAGATATTGTTTTAGATTCAGCTTATTATATGATGAGATTACTTGGTACTTTATATTTCATGTATGCATGATGATTATTACAGTGTTTGCAATTATTGATGATGATTAGTTAGATAGTTTACTATCAAATGTATTTTCTTATGGATACTTACCCCATACTTGCATGTGTATGGTGTGCATGTTTTTTTTCTTTATGTATGGTGTGTCTTATGTGGTTAAGGAAGGGAGTCGTAGTCACCTGCTAGTTGGGATCTACACGATTTACCACTTCCTGCCATTGCCTATATAGCTTAGTATATATTGTGCTTGTACATGTGTGGATTTTATGTAGGTTGCAGGTACCAGGTATCGACTTCCCTGAATTTCCAGGATGAGCATAGCCTATTGCATTATCTCAATCTTAAGAGAGGGAAGATAAATTCTCAAGTCCAAATCCCAACCCTTTTAGCCATTTGTCCTAATTGCAAATTAGGACAAGTATCTAAGTCGAGTACCCTTCGAATGTGTCAGATGACGTAATTTGTGATATTAACCCTTGGCCTGGTTTTGTATGTGTTTTGCTATGATGGGTTTTTGTATTTTATTTTATGAGTCTTTGATGTATTTTTTATTAATTAAGTCTAATTAAAAAATTTAATTAATGATTTAATTAAATGGAATATTAATAAAATAAAATAATTAAATTTGAAGATAAAAGTTCTAATTTTAAAGTTGGAATGTGATAATATTTATTTAAATTAATAAATATTTTATCAATTAAGTTTCAAAAATAAATTTAAAATTGGAAAATATATTAAAATTATTAAAAGATTCTAGATCACATGATGTGTGCATGTGATTAAAATATATTAAGATAAAACAAGTGGATTTAATAAAGTGAATGCATGAGATTTAAAATTAATAAATTAATTTTAAAAGAGTAAAGTGATTATTAAAAATAAGGTGCATTATTTTAATATTTATTCACATAGGAGTATGTGAACTCTTGGGAGTTGTCATGTAGACAACACAGGAGTTTGCACTCTAATTATGCATGTGTTGTCTACACTTAGGAGTTAGCGCATTATTTGAGCACATGGTGTCTACAACATTTTAGATACCTCATCATGTTTATGTTCATATCGTGGAATTTATGTGCTTAGTCGTCATGCTTATCTCCTAGTTCTTTCTAGACACATTCTAGATGCATCTTAGAGGCCTTTATATAGAGGCTCTCCTAGTGTGTATTGACAAGCTTACATGCATTCAAGAAGCTCATATACTTCTACATGCTCATATGCTTCTACAAGCACTCCTAGTCACTTGGAGGGGGTTTTAGTTCTTGGATGAATTGTGAATGTTGGAGAAGGAAGGAATTTTTGGAAAGGAGAAGGTTCTGAGAGGAGGAGCTTCTCTATAATTTTTTGAGGCGTAGCGAATTAGCATTAGTGTTTAGGTAGGCACTCATAATTATTTCTCGTATTTTATTATGCTCTTTCCGTTCATGTCTTCATTGTGTCTGTTATGTGTGTTTGAATAATTCGCTATGAATGAATCTTCAATTTTGTAATTTGGTCATGCATATTGTTTCATCTAGTTATGGGAATATTGAAATTTTCCCTTAGTAGAATCAAGATTTAGAAATTGATTCGGGTTTGGGTTCGAATTAAAATAGAATCTTATTATTATGTATTAGTTTTATTAGATTTATTAACTAATCTAATTAAATTAAATTTAATTAAGATTAGTTAATAGTAGAAGAAGTGTAATTAATTATTAGTCAATTTAAGTAAATGGATTTTTAATGAGGGCAAATTAAAATAAAAGAGATATTAATATGTGTTTAGTAGAATTAAATAATTGAATTATTAATGAGATTGATTTTACTTAAAATCAATGAAGATTATTTTAAATAAATGATTGTCCTTGAAGTGTTTAAAGGAAATTGTAAACTAATTATTTGAAAGTTGATAAGTATTATTCTAATGTTTTGAATAATGTGAATGATTTTATCTATAAGTCAATGGGAACTAGTTCAATGATTTAAATAAGTAAATATTTATCTTAGGATTATTTTAGAGAATTGTTTTAAAATAATGGAGGGATAATTCTATGTTTTATTCAAAAAAATAAATGGGTTGAGTTGTAGATTAAATGAAGAATCTTATACACTTGAAATGTACTTGAAAATGAAAACTGAAACCTAATATTTGGCTTAACCATGTGATTGCGAAAGCAAACTAAAATATGTATTTGTATCTTGTTCTTTATGCTATCCATGTTTGGGGTTTGGGTGGTCCTAGAGTGTTGGCCAGTTAGGATGTCTACCAGAGGCTTGGGAGTTATGCGAATGTGATGGCATGTTGATGTTATTTGGTCTCGATTCTTTTAAAACCCAACCATGGTAATGTGATGGCATGCTCTATTAGATGTTTGTATTTACTAATTATTATTGCTTTCCAATCTTCTTGTGTGAAGTTGAGGTGTATGTATTTGAGACACTTGACTTAACCATTTTTGAGTCATCGATCAGTTATCCTTGAATTACTTTCCAGTCGCCATGATGGGATGGAAGTGTTGATTTGTTCTTGATTTTTTCATGTTGTGACATGTTTTGACTCGACCATTTTGGAGTCTTCAATTAGTATTATTTTCTTGATATGCCGTTTTGGTTGCTTGTTGAGGACCAATGGATATTGTGATTATCATTGATACCTTCAGTTGCCAATAGAGAACTATTGTGGTCATGATTATCAATGGATGCTTTTTAGTTTCTCATGGAGATTTGATGTTCTTATTGTGGATTATCTTTTGGTATTTTTCCAACTGCTTGTATAGGACTGAGGTGATTTTGTGATTTATGATTCCATGAGCTTAGGGTAGGTTATCTACTTGTAGTGTCGGGAAGTGGCTTGCAATGGGGGCCGGGGCCCTAAGTGGCTGCTAGGGTAACTCATTGTAAGTTATTTAATAAGTGAAAACATTTACACTAAATGAGGATTAAAATGAACCTAATAAGATAATTGTCTGTCTCGCCCATGCCTCGAGTTCTAGTACAGACTAGGATGGGAGTAGAGAGAACACTTGGTTGTGACCTTGCATTCCGTAGTATGCCTCGTCAGTATGAGAGGATACTAGTGGCTGCATAGGGATCACTAGGGGGTCGAGGTCTATTGAGAGACTACCAGGGTAATTCTAGCATGATTCGTGTGATGACACTTTCTCGCTTACATAGTAGGTTTCCTACATGTCTTTGTTGTGCCTCTGGGATTAGATGTCACTCTTATTAGAAGCTTTGAGTTAGTATACTTTTAGGATTCCTGGACTTAGAAAGTATTTGTGTTATGTGTTTGGATATCTTGTTTAGGATTTGAGATTATCTCCTCAGTGCGGTGGGAGTGGGCCATTTAGGTTCCACGCGATCAGGTGGTAGTGCTTTTTCGCTCTTACCATTTGAGCTCTGTCTAAGACACTGTGGCTGGAGATTTCTTGTTGGCACCTATCTTCATTCTATTCTTGGATTATGATGATGGACATGTATCCTTATATTGATGATTAGCATATGATAGATTATGTTGTTTACTTATCTTATGTCTTATTTTGCATGATTAGATTTCTGATGCATATGTTGTAGCATGTTAGATTGCTTTCTGAGTATGTTTTAGGAGTGATGTCCCTACTATGATAATATCGATGATCTCTTCGGTGACTTGGGATGTTACGCATGGAGGGATGGCTAGGGCCCATGATGGTCTAATGATGCTATTTACGATTGGGAGGAACCATGCATTTAGATAATTATGTGTAGTGTTTATGATTTATGGCTATCTTTTATGATGGATATTTATATCTTCTATGATGATGTATCATGTATGGAATTTGGTTTCATTTACTTTATTGTACTTGCATCATGGATTAGAATAGGATGATGTACTTCATTTTCACACATGTATATTCTTTTAAGCCTTTCGTATTCTGTGTCATGTATAGTGGATGATTGAGCATTTCGAATTTAATTGCCAAGAGGCATTCATAACAAATGTATAATATGGACATTGGACTTTCTATTATTCTTTCATGTGGATGTGGTAGTTTTTAGACTTAGTATTAATTAGATTAAATGTGACACAACATCATAGGATCCTTAAGGAATGTAACCTGTTATGTACACTTACAGTTGATTGTATGTTATTGCTTTTGCTACTATGTGTTTGATATGAATGGTTTATCTTTCATGTTTAAAAAACTAATTTTTTTTGGTAAACTTAGTAAAATTTTAGGTTAATTCTTTTAGATCCCTTGGTGGGGCATTACAACAAGGATATAGGATATGTCCTTGATAAGAAGTCACTTGTACTCAACCTAAAAACTAAAAGTAGCAACAATTACTTCATGAACAAAAAAAATGTATAGAAAACAAGAAATATTTTTTGGTTGATGCAAGATTGCTCATTAACCCAAGATACTCCTACATTATACACCTAAAGTAAGAAGATAAATGATGTCCACATTAGGATTCAAGGGTGTTTTGACTTGAATCATAAAGATCTAGTTCAACCCACAATATCCATGAATTGTCTTCAACTAGCACTAATACATTAGGGGTCAATTTGCAACGGCAAGCAAATGTAATGTGTTTTTGGCTTTTTTTTTCAATTATAGCCTGATGATGTCACAATTGCGATGCTAACGAGATATAAGAGGAAAAAAAAAAGAAACGTTTCTCATTTGTTTGAGGGCAATGTCAATGGATGCAGGCAAGGGCAAGTTTGAGGGCAAGCTTGTACAAGATGGTTGCACGGGAATTGCGGCAAAGGAGCATAGAAGAAGACCAGCCATCGGTATGAGCATAGACAGCTTAGTTGGATGGGGTATCTAAGGGTGGGGTGCGAAGAACTGGCAGAGAACAGAGAGAAGCAAACATAGGTTCGCCCTACTATTTTAAGGCCATCCCATCATCTAGTCCATAAATATCCATAACCTCAATAGTAGTTCCCACCATACCAGGGCAGTGATATAGCTAGAACCATTGAAAGGAGACTCATTGCCCTCTACTCTAGCCATCTATTCGACGTATTGAATAACAAATGGAGGTGCAATAGCAGGTTGTGTTTGATCGGGAAGGTGAGCCATCATTTTAGAAACTTGATGGTCTGCCCCGTTAGAGGTAATCTTTGATTGCAAAGGAGAATTAGATTCCTGCAAATACAATAGCAATAGTCAATGTAGTATAAGTCTTTTGATTTTTTCTGTGATTTAACAGACACCATCACAAGATTTATCTTCTGGTTTAGTTTTGTTTCTGTTCAAGATTGCAATAACAATATGGTGGAAGCCTCTGCAATTGAAAAAGAACTTTGAAGCCCAAGGAATCAGGGGTCCTCCTTACAAACTATTCCATGGGAATACCATAGATATATCTAGGCTCATTGATGAGCAGAGAGCAAAACCCATGCCTGCAATCTCACATGATATAGTCCCTCACATTCTTCCCCATAGTTACCAGTGGACCAAGACCTACGATACACTTACTATTCTCCATTGAATAAAGAACATAATGCTAACATTACACATGAATACATAAACTAATATGCACTTTTAAACATTGTTTCAATACAAAATACCACATTGATTTAGAAGAAACCAAGTTTCTCCATAAGGAAGAATATTATTGCAAGTGGAAATTAAGAGGTATTGTTGAAATTAATAGGCATTTGCATAATCCCAATAGAGACGAATGGTGAGGTTTAAGTTACTCCTAGAAACCTATTGTAAATGCTCACAAATAAAGTTGTAAACATTCATTGGTTTCTTCTTCCTCCCAATTTATTGCAATCTCTTGGCTTTTTTTATATAATTTTTTTGTACTTATTAATGCACCTGACCTTAAAAACACTATATCACACACTTGTTTTTTCTTGCAATGAAGTCTGGCATCAGCAATGCTAAAGATTTTAGCTGTGATAGAAATCTTTATATCTGATTTTTCTCTATGTATTGAAATTGAGATAATACCTATGGATTCTATTTATAGTTGGATATTTGAGATAATATTATATGAAGTGACATGTGTATATTTCTAATTAAAGATAGCAGGCTTGCACAATCCACATTGAATTCTGTAGTATATTTTTGGAATTTGATTGTGTAACATTATTTTTATAATTAACATTTCAAATCATACACCATGATCCAATTTTTGGTTCATTGAACTCTTTCATCCTGATGATGGATCATGGAGTGTGATTCAGATGGTACAAAGCATGTTTCAAAGCTAGAGGCTGCTATCTCAGCAGTATGAGTAGAAAAGTAGCTAGGAGCAAGAAAACTTCATGTTGAGGGTGATTCACAAATCATTGTAAATGCAATAATAAAAGGGACAAGGAAGCTTAGCACTTGTAGAACTACATAGATCAAATTAATGCAGAATTAGCTTCTCTGGATGACTCCAAATTATCACATTTGAGAAGACAAGGCAATAAGGAGGTCAACACCATGTCCGATTGGGCACTATCAACTTCATCCATTGTGATTATTTCTTTCCTTTCTTTTATTGGCCACCACCAACTTCATCCATTTAATGAGGTATGTAGGCAATGATAGTGATGTGATGGGAATTCTTGGCGATCCTTGCTAGAAGTGCCATGTAAGTACCATCAATTAGGTTGATAATGATTGAGAATGTTTGTCTTGTGTGCCCCCAGAATTGAATCCTTGATACAAGCTAGATTTGGTAACCACATTTTTGTTTGAGAGGCTTTTTGCAATTGGAGTGATGGAAATTGCTTTCACTCTCAATTGCACCAAGCAACAAAATTCTTATCATGGGAAGAGTAAGAAGACTAGGGTTGATAAAATGTTCAATTTTATGGACAATAAATTAATGGAGAGTATTTTTCTTTTGCTGAGGGAGCTGTTCCACCAAGTTGAGAAACATCACAAAAAAAACACCGACATCCATTCCAAGATCATGGTATGGGCTTTGTAGTTGGATGATCATGGTATGGGCTCTGTAGTTGGGCATTGGGTGGAATGGAGGAGCTTTTTGCAAAGTCCATTCCAAGAATTGGGGTAAATTTGGGTGAAAAGAATAGTGGACTGCCGAGGATTAAGGCACCAAGTACATGCCATTTTTGGTGGTTTGATGAAAGATTTAGAAATAAGAGGTTTATAGAGGCCAAAAAGGGATAGTTTACAATGAAAATGGCAGTAATGATCAAGTTCCTAGATGAAGACAGAGAGAGCTTTGTTTTTCACTTTGTGTCACATTTTTTGTATCATTCGACATCCCTGAACTCTCAAGAATCAGTCCTCATAAATTATTATGAGATTAATCTAGAATTTGAAGATTCTTGAACATAAACAACTTTGGTGAGAGAATGTTTTACAACTCATTAAAAGACAAGCTAAGAAATCGTAACTCTACTAGTTCTCCAATCCAAATTGAGATACACCCCTGAATTTTGTTTTGCAAGTCAAATACTCAAATTTTTGTGCAATTTGCAATAGGAGGAGGAATAATATGATCTCCATCTTCACTCCCAACCGGCCTTTCCTGGCTTTTCTAAACCTTTTGTTCCAAAATTTTCATCAAAACACAATACAAATGGTGAGTACTTCGTGGCCTCAATTTTCTCAAGGTCACTGTACTTGTCCCCCAAATTTATTCCTATTTTTGGGATGGATTTTGCTAAGATTTCATCAAATCCTCCTTGTGCCTCCCTAGGAACAATTGTTTCCATAATTAGCCTTATGATGGCTTTATCTTCACCTGGCCACAATGCCCAAGCCATAATAATGAAGCAAACATCTATGTTGGTTTGTGTCTATCCTTAACTTGGTGGAACATTTCCCCCTACAGAACCAAGATGATGTTTGTTGTTCACAAAATTGAACATGATTATCAAGTCTTAACCTTTTGCTCTGCCCACAGAATGGGGTTTTCTACTTAATGCAAGTGAGAGTAAAGGAAGTTTCCATCTTTTCAAGTTGTAGAGAACTTCACAATTGGGATTGAAAGAACCAAAAAATACTCACAAAGTTTTTTCTTGAGGCACTCAAAACAATCATTCCCCATCATAATCAATCTGCTTGCTAGTGATCACTTGTCATCGCAACATAGATCACAATGAACTTACACCACATCTTCGATGTCACCAGCTGCATTAAATGGCTATAGTTATTTGTGGCCAAAAGAGGGGTGAAATTATCATGGAGGATTTCCCATATCCATCCTTAAAGCTTGGAAATATTCCAGAATGATTTCATGTACCTTGAGAGTTAAGGCCCAGTTTGACAGTTTACCTGCTTCCTTATTGCCTTGCTTTCTTATTTATTTAGAGCATCTACACACACACACCAAACTACTAATCAGGGGTATTGATTCAACTTGTTTGCAAAGTTTTCTACTTTCCCAATTCATCAACACCTTTCCATTTCAAGGCTTTCCAGGAATCTATCCTATTCTCCAATCCCCTCAATACATGCCCACTGACTCTTTAAACATATTTGATCCACTCTAACTCATGGCAACTTCTGATCCATCTATTCCTTCTAACTGAACACACACATTCCCTCATAAAAATAATGGCTCCCTTGACTTCTTACAACACTAACTTGACTTCTGATTAGACTCATTTCATGGGCACTTTCCATTCCTTCACAAAGACCTTACAAAATCTATAACTCTTCCAATACTCTGAACCGTTGGATTGACTGTGACTGCCCCATCATACACTTTTGAAATTGACACCTTATAGTTATCCTTACAAATTGGATTCTCAATTTCTCACCCACACAAATGACATTCCTATATCACTTGATTCATTAGCTTTCATAACCTTCAACAAACCAGCCAATCCAATCCTTTGATCCCACTTGAAACACGTAACATCAGTTCACTGTCAAACTATGATAGACATGCATTATTCCATTGAGATAGTCACAAAGTGGTTTAGAGACCCTCTGATTCCCAGCCATTAGGATACAATTAGGATTCATCCTTGCATGCGCTTATAGCCATTATACCTTCAATAAATTCCTATGTGAGAAAAATCATGACTGATTTATCATATCTCTGTTTTATGCAATCTGAGACAACTTTTCATGGTTTTGTTTGATCAAATACACATGGATTCTTGTCCATGGGTTCCTACAAAGAAGAGGGAATATAATACACCTTTTTCCCCACCATCTATTTGAATTTGGGGTCTTGGTCCACATTTTATAGTACAGATTTATCTGTACAAAGTTACAGATTAGCCTAGTAAGGGTTTGGACAGCTTACACAAAAAGTTGAATATCTCTTCATCCACATAATGAAATCGAGTGCTTCACAAACCAAAATAAAGTAGATTTGACCCTCTATCATCTACAAAAAATGGATCATCAGATGGGTACCAATATTACCAGACAAGGACACAGAAATCAGACTTCTTTTTTATTGATCAAAGTACAGATTATGTAGGAAACCTTGTTTGCATTGATTTCCAAACTTCATGTATCAATTTGGGTCCCTCTGTTTGCTCATTACAATATTATTTAAACTTTGGCTTAAAAATATTATTTTCCATTACATCATTGGTCTAAATTATGGATGTAATTTATTATATTTATTATGCCCTGCTAGGAACTTAATTAGTTTTGGCCTTTAATCTAAGCTTGAGGTGTTCTTGCATGATAGTCCTGAAGAGAAGAAGTCTAAAGTCCTCTTAGAGAAAAATTGATCCAAATCAATACATTTCTTCCTAATTTCTTCCTCTAGCATGCATGTGGCTTCCAAGTTTTATAGTCTAATCCATTATCAATTATTTTTTCCCATTACACCTTGTGCCTTGTCATTTTGGATTCTCTAGTATCCACAATAGCTTTAGTCTATGTTTCCTTTGTCAATGGTAATTTAGACACCTAGTCTTCATCATTTAGAGTTGAATATGTTTTTTTAACACCTTCATCCATAAAATATTTGAACATGGTCAAATCTTAGATATTGAATATAGGAGAAGGACCTATATAAGGTGGTTACAACAACTTGTAAAAAAATTCTCCATACTTTCCCAGATCCTGTAGTGATTAGTATTTCCCATTATAATCTTACCCTAACTATGTTTGGAAATTCTCTCCCTATTCAAGTGTATCATTGTTGTATATCTTTTCGTCTAACATTTTGGTCAATTGTAAACACTTCCATAAATTAGCTCTTACCTTTTCATGAACCTCCCTCATTGCTTCTACTATACCTTCAGCACGAGAACTCCTCTTATCCATACTCTTCATATCCCTCAATTTAAAATATCCTCTATCTTTTTTGATATACTATCTTAAAAGGACTAATACCATTTCTCCTATTTGTCCATTCATTATGGGCATATTATTCCTATGGTATTAATGCATCCCATTCTTTCCCATGATCATTTGTTGGAAACCTTGAAATGTTTTTGTTAAATAACTAAGGAGGGAGGGGGCTCAATTTTCCTTGGCTATTGAATAGGGCCTTAAAAAAATCTTAGCATCTTACAAACTTAAAATTTTCCTATATCAACTTGGTAACTATATTAAAACTTCATAATAATATCTAATTCATCCTTCACTAGTAAATTGTTAGCTTTCACCAAGTATCAGAGTAATAAACTTTTAACTATATACTTCATGTACTGAGTTACATCAACAAGAAGTATACAAAAAATAAGAATAAAATAACATGTAACACAATAATCCACACATTTAAACACAATAATTTTTAACATGAAAACCCTATTAAGAGAAAAATCACCTATGACTGCTTACATCAAATTTGTAGTATTAGATCTTCGCTTCCTTTCCTTTACTGATTATTTTCTCCTTCTTATATATTCATTCATTTCTATCCCTTTTCAACAATGCATATGTATATTTTAGCTCTTCCTTAGCTCGTGTTTAGATGTTCTCTTATACCACGATCTTCCTTCCTTCCATACCTACATATTTCATGTTTAGATCTTCTCTCCCTTTGAAAAAAATGCCAAAAAAAAACAAAAAACTTTAATATAATGGTAGTTGTACCTTGTACCTTACATGTGCTAATACATTTTTGTTTTAATAAATATTTACTTTCTTTCTTACATCTTCTTCACATATTTAGGACTATATAAAGAGTGAACTCCTTCTTCAACTCCAAATAGATATTCCCAGGGTTTATTGGTTGTAGTGTTTCTTTCTTAATTTTTGGCTCTAGTTTTAACAGTCCCAACTATCTTTTTGTGTACTATTTTCTCTATTTGGTGTGTATGGTTAGCTTTGTGCCATGAATCTCCAACCATGAAACCCTAGTCTACCATAGAAAGCCTGCATTGCATCCCTAGTTCCACCAATAAAAAACATTGTAGCTTTGCAATAAACCTGATGAATAGCTTCACAGTTTCTGAAGCCAGATGACAATGTAGATTTTGAGCCACCTAATGAACAGCTTCACAGTTTCTTGGATTTAAGAAAAAAACATATATATGCATGTTCTTGTGTCTAATGTCATACGTTGCATAGTAATTAATATCTCTTGTATAGATTACACTGATGTTGGTATATATTATGCTCTCTTTTGTATTAGAAAATTCTAACCTTTTATTTATGGATATGGTGCTCGATTTGGTCACACTGTAATCTGTATTTGGTGTCTCATTTGTGATAGCTAGTTTAGTAAAAACATAGATAAGATTAATGTGATTGTTATAAAAATATTGTTACGTAATGGTGTTTCACGTGCTGGCCAAGGCTGGTTTGAAGGCTACCCACTTCAATACCTTGCTAGCATTTATAGATATAGAGTTCTATAATATCATGAAAAATAATAAATATAAAAAAGCTCATTCTCTTTGTAAATTTTTTGGCTTTCATTTTAATTTCATCTTTTCTTCTATTGTGATAGGCAAGTTGGAGAGAAGTGCTATATTGAAGGCCATATGTGCAGGATTTAAAGAAACTACCGAACCTCTAATTTGTTTGACTAGAGGTAGATTCCTGATTCTTTGCCTTAGAATACTATCATCTTCAAAATCCTATATGAAATCTATATGACCATTTAATTTCTTCAATATGCCCTATGTATGTCCCTATCTAACTATATATCTTTTAATTGCATATAATAACTAATTTATGTGCTTTTTCATGACTATGTTTGACTCATATAATTGTGATCTCTCTTGCACTATGATGTCGTTTAATATGTCTTGCTAAAGCTTGTAAATTTTGTTCCTTTTTCCATGTCATGTAATATGTCTTTCCTTGTAGCTTATATGTTTTGAAATTTTTGTTAGGCCTTGTAGCTTGTATAATTTGATTGCTGGAGAGCTTCTACAGCTAAGCAAGAAGGCCATTGCACAAGTTATAGCCGCGTGCTCGGGTATGAAAATTGTATATTTTTTTATCTAATGTATATTTTAACTAGAATTTTAGCTTATATGTTTTGAAATTTCTTATAGTGGCTTAATGTTGTAAGGTCTCTTGAAATAAGACCTTTAGGCGGTTGGTCAAAGTTTTACAAATAATCTTATCCACAAATTTGCCTAGAGCAATTGATTGAATGTTATAAAAGGTGATTGGGTTAAATGTCTTAGGAATAAAGTCAAATAAAGTATTTTTAAAATATTAAAGTATTTAGCTAGGTTTAAGAAGATTTGTGTACATTTGACAGTTTTGCTTAGTTTGTGAAAGTTGTAGACCGAAGTTTTCATAGCCCGATTTTTGCTTCCTGCAAAGAACGATCATGTCAGATAATATAAGTGAAGAACAAAATAGGGAGACAATTTCTAGATTGTGGTCTAACTTGAAAAGAAAAGGTGATGGAAAATGTTATTGTCCTTGCAAAATTTGTAAGGGCTTAAACCGTAGAAGACTGCTAATCAAAATAGTTAAGAGACATTGTAGGGAGAATGGTCACATTAAAGGGGGGCATGACTATCATCCACTGGTAAGTTGTTCATTATATCATTTTAACAATTTATATACATATGAAATCACTTGATGATGAGTTGATTATCATGGTTTATTTATGTTAATCAATTTTATATAGGTTGATCTCCCTAGGGAAGTACATGATATGAACCACAACAATCCGAAGAATATGGTTTTCGAAGTGGAGGAACATGGAGGTGCGAATATCCAAGGTGAAGATAATGATCCCATGGAAGATGACGATCATGTGCCAGAAAACACAATTGAAGATGATGGTATAAATACATTGATCCATTACACATTTAGTCCAAGCGTATCTGATCATGATGATGATGATAGCCTCAATGCACCTCTACTTGAGAAGGCATACAAGCCCCTATACAAAGACTCCCAAATAACTCTTCTCTCTATTGTATTGTTGTTGTTGAAATTGAAGGTTATGAATGGTTTATCCAATGTAACAATGTCACATATGTTAGGGTATGTCATATATGTCTTTATAGTTAACAAAGGGTGAATAATGTACCACTAATATTGTTTATATTAACAACTTATATTTTTTGCTATAGATTGATAGGCGAGTTTATGTTACCACCATCAAATATTCTACCTCACTCATATCAAGAATTATCTGCTATTATGAAAGATATTGGAATGGTGTATGAAGCAATACATGCTTGTCCCAATGATCATATTATATATTATAAAGAACATGAATTTGCAATACAATTCCCTGTATGTCATACGAGTATATATTGAATAGATGAACTAACAAAAAAGGTGCCTCAAAAGTTTCTTCGTTACATCTCCGTTATTCAATGGATACGACGATTATTAAGGTGTAGTAGCTTGGCTCAATTTATGGATTATCATGCACACAATAGAAGTCGAGATGACATTATTTGAATCCTTGTGGATGGTTCAACATTTATGCACATAGAGGAAAAGTGGCAACACTTCAAAGAAGAACCTCGTAATCTCAGGCTTTCATTGGTAGTGGACGGTGTCAATCCATTTGGAGAGATGAGATCTGTTTACTCGGTGCGGCCTATTTTTGTTATCAACAATAAAATTCCTCCGTGGATGTCAATAAAGAGGGAGCACATTATGTTGGCAATGATTGTTCCATGTATCTTATCATTTGATAGTTATTAATTTACATGTACTTACAAATCTTGCAGTAAAATGGTCACAATAATTATGTAGTGTTACTGTTCATTCAAGTTGGTAAATATTAAGTTAAAGATATGAATGTATATATTGAGCCTCTTATCGACGAGTTGGTGGAGTTATGGAATAGTGTCACTATGTATGATGTGTCTAGACCAATAGGACAAAGACAATTTCAATTCCATGCAATGCTTTCATGGACAATACATGATGCCCCAGGGCTAACACATTTTTGTGGTATGTTATAGTGAATTCAAGTTGCGTACGATAATTATAATTATAAAAATCAACATATTTAATAATCCAATTATATCATTATCTTGTAGGTCTTTAAACAAAGGGAAAATTTGCATGTCTAGTTTGTGGTCCAAAGATGAAATCTCGTCATTCAAAAAGTTTAGGAAAGTAGGTGTTTGATGAGTGTAGAGACTTCCTCCATAGGAATCATAAGTATCAAAGTACGAAAAAACATCTTTTCAATGGGAAAGAAGAGACTACATCAAAGCCACGAAGAATGACACCTCGCCTATGGAAGTTGGAATATAATAGAATTAATTGTCGAGGTAATGTCATTCCACCTAATGGTTTATGTTTGTAATTTATATATTTCTATTATGATTTTTGTTTACTAATTGTGTAATTGATGATCGTGAAGGTCATCAAGGTAGTACTAACAACCTTTCAAAGGGACTAAAAAGCTATCCAAGACAATTTAGCAAGTTGCCCTACTACGAGCACTTACAAATTGTGCATTTGTTTGATACTATGCATATTGGAAAGAATATAACAGATGCATTGTGGAAAATATTGGATGGAAGGCATGAAAAAGAAAAAATTGTCAAAATTTGTAATAACATTCATGAATCCAATCATGCATTGAAGAATTTCATTCACTCAAATAGCAACAAAGATCAAATTAATATAAGTGTCGTTCCTTGGTTATTAAAAGAGCAGCAAAGTGATCCCATAAAAGAAGTCATATGAAAAATTTGATTGCCCACAGGATTTGCTACGAACATAAACAATCTCATATAAAAAAAAAGTGAATTTGGGCCAGGGCTCAAAATGCATGATTGGCATACTTTCATCAAGGTAAGTTATGTTCTTTTGTATTTACAATATATTCATAAACTACATGTACTATTCGTTATGTTATGTTAGAAAATAATGAAATGATTGGTTTATAATTACTGCAGTATGTGCTTCCTCTATCTCTCCTAGAGCCCTTCAACAATAACATCAAACAAGTGATATACGATCTTGGAAAATACATGAGGTAAGCAGTAATATCTGTTCAATTTGTTGTATATATTTATTATATTCGTGATTTTCATTTCTTGCTATGTAATCTATTGTATATTATTTTGTAAAGTCTCATATCTATATATTTTTTGTGACTTGAATCTCTTAATGTAGGTGGTTGTCATCTAAAGAAATCCATAAAGAAGATATAAACTATTGGAAGAGAAGAATTCCTCATTTACTGTGTCAAATGCAAAAGTGTCTACCTCCAATTTTTTTCAATGCACAGGAACACTACCTCATACACCTAGTTGAGGAGATTGAATTGTGTGGACCTACACACACTAGGTTAGTGTGGATGGTTGAGAGGCATTTGAAATATTTGAAGGCTTTGGTTTGACAAAGAGCACATCTTGAGGGTTCTATGGTAGAGGAATATATGGTATACCAGACTATGGTGTACATTACTGAATATCTTCTTAAGTTTGCATCAAATATCCATGTAGATCGCATTTGGGATCTCGAGGCTTTTAAAAAATTTGAAGGGGAGTACTTGATGGGGAACGGTACATTGAGGAAAGTGAGAGGTAATAAATTATAAGATGTTATTGTAATAAATTATTTCTTAATCTTCAAAGTAAATTGGTTGTAAGTTGTCTATTTTTTTTTTTGTACAAGTGCTCGAGAGTGGGATGCACTACATTTGTATATTGCAAACAATCTCGATTGGATGACGGTATGGATTGAACGATGTCAACATTTTGGTTGGACATTAACATGGGAAGGTGTATCTTCATTGGTTAAAGAAGCTCATCGTAATGAAGATTCCAATGTTATGCAAAGAGAAATAGATTTAGCACGTGTTTTAAGAGATTTCTAGGTACGTACAAATTTATTAATTACCCATATGTTTATCAACTCATGATACAATAATTTTGACATGTTTCACATATTATTGCAGGTTAAACACCACAAGGCTATGTTCTATAATGATAAGAAATTTCGCGTCAAAGTGTTGGATGACACGAAGAAAACTTGTGATTCAGGAATAACTGTAGTCTTTCAAGTGACTAATATTTCATCTAGAAACGACTTACATCCTTGAGAGTCTGAAAATCTATACTATGGCATTTTGGATGATATACTTGAGTGTGACTTTAGTTCCTTCAAATTAGTACTCTTCATTGTCAAATGGTACAAGCTACGACTTAATCCAAATGATCCTGATAGAACTATTATTGAACATGATAATGGATTTACAATGGTTAATACAAGGTCGTTTGAGCTAGTTGGGGATGAGCCCTATGTTCTTCCAAGCCAATGTGAGTAGGTATTTTACTCAAAGGTTCCACATAAACTAGGTTGGTCATTTGTTGTTAGGCATGAACCGAGAAGAAGGCCAATAAAGTATAATGCAATGGAAGAAGAAGATACCAAAGAAGTAGAAGATGATGTAGATGGTGATCATGATTGACAGTTATTGGATGATGTTCCTGACACAAATTTTCATGAAGAAGAAGAAGAAGATGATGACGATGATGCTACTACTAATGATGAAGATGAAGATGATGTTGATGTTGATGATGATGATGTTGATGATGATGACGACGACGAAAATGATGGCAAGAATGATGATGATGATGATGAGGAGGAGGATGATGATGATGATGATGATGATGATGACGAGGATGATGATGATGAAATTTAGAGTTATGCCATCAATCCTTAATCTATTTAATGTTCATTTCTTGATAGGAATATATTTGTCTTATATATGGTTACATAGTTTATTCATTATATATTTAAAAGCTACAAGTTTCAACTACAAATAGAATACTACTAATCTAAATTAACTATTAATCTAAATTAATTAAATAAAACTATTTAAAACACATATTGATGCGTGAATGTATTGAGCCTTATTTTCTTTCAGGTCAAAAGCATTTGTAAGTGTTTAGTTTAGAAAAGGGAATTCATTAATATCTATAAAAGGGAGTTGTACCTAGAATAAAATTCATAGGGAAAACATAATATAAGTGCTTACCCAATTTTTTGGTTAATAATTCTGCCTCTATAGGTGATGCAGAGACCCTAGGTGGACTTACAATCATTCATAACAAGAGGGACTTCCATAGTGTTCTCACAACACCAACCAAGCATCTTCATAAGATCCCTCTCCTTGATCCAAGCCAACTCCATAACCTATTAGAGTGCACACCAAATCCTTATGCCACCTTAGGTTCTACATCTTTGGAATAATCCTATGAATGTCCCTCACTCCATCCAACAGATTCATCCAAGCAATCTAATCAACAAACTATCAAATGCTCACAATGCCTCAATAGGTGCCAAAATTGACTTCACCTTAACTAGGTGTTTCCTCCACCTCCACAGACATCAAACAACTTCAAATAGCATGTCCCCAAGGTGACTAAGCCCTCAACTCATTAGCTGATACAAAAACCCAATTTTAGCCCTTTACTAGGCCTACTTCCCTAATAGGCTTATAATGTGAGCCTGATTTAAGTGTTATATTGTGTACCTTTTAATGTTTTTAATTTTTATGTGATTCTTATGATGGATGTGATTATGATTATGATTTGATTATGCTCACAAAAATTGAATTACATTTGTAGGAAACTGAACCCCTTTCAGGAGCATCCCAACAGTCTCATGGATCGACAGGTAAAAGTCAAAACTCCTTATAGACAATCTATTTAATACACTTATCAATAGTAAGATTGATGTCTTCTAAGATCTCTCCCATTTGTAGGTACCAGCAAATAGGTATTTATCAGAAGTGTCCTCCTCGAGTGAGGGAAATATAGGAATAGAAGAGGAAAGTGAGACATGCAGTTTATCTAGAACAAGGAGATTAACTAGAGGTCAAAGGACTAGAAGGAAATTCAATAAATGCATGAAATTTTTCCTTGCTCAAGGGGGGTCATGTTCTTATGATGATGAGATGGAAGGCAACATCGAGGTGCCCTTGAGGTACCAACATCTACAGAAACATTGGGTACCCAAGGAACTTCCTCCAATAAACACTAATTTTTGTGTTAACGAGAGGATATATCACATAGCACCATCATCATTACATGTTTTGGGCCTATTTTCTATGGACGACATAAAGATGTCTTACAAAAAAGTTTTTGAATTGGTGGAGTATGTTGGACCATGTTACAATTACAAAAGTTGGATGCATATTGTTCAATATAAAAGAAGTATGTGTAGGTATGCCCTCTTGAAAAATTATATACAACAGCAAGACAATAATCAAAGTAAAAGTGTGGCTATATACATTGATGGAATGCCAAAAGTAATAGGGAATATTGTGGGTTTTATAAATAGTACATGACCTAGGTCAACTATAAAGCAACCCAATTGCATAGTTGAGGTGCACAAGGGAAATCGTGTATTCATCTATGCAATAAAATCAATACGTGCAGGGGAAGAGCTTCTTATTGATTACAATTTTAACTGCATAGATACAAATGAGGCTACTATCATGGGGGTGGTATATACTATTAAACCAACTTCTAATCAACGACTCCAACATACCATTTAGTCAATAAATTTTTGGCTAACATTTTTATACTTGATCTTTGGCACAGGGGCACAATATGGAGCAATCGCCTGGAAGGGATGCTGGCGATGTTCCCTGCTCATCTACACATGACCAGGTAAAACTCATTGTAATTGTGCAAACTAGATAAAAGCAAAATGTTATTTTTTTAATGTTGTTTTCTTCATTGTTTTGGAGTAATTTTGATAATACTAATACTATTGTTGTCACAGAGGGCTAGTGGTCGGAGGGAGGGAAAGGAACCTATAGTCCCTGATCAGTAGCCCCCCCCTGAGGAGGACCCTTTTTATATTGATTTAGCAGAGATCGATGAATCAATCAGTTCAATAAAAAAGTTGCTAAAGAAAATTGGCAAAGAAATTATACGTTTGGCAACCATAAAGCCTACTACTCAGGAAATACAAGATAGGAGATCTTAATTGTTGCACACCTCTGAAACCTTAAAAGTAAGTATTACTGAAATTTTTAATTATAACAAGAGTTCAATAATGGTTTTTACATTATGCAATTTTATGGAATTAATTAAAATATGGATGCGTTGTCTTTATAGATTTTTTTGCGTGATTTCGAGCCTTGTTCCCATGATGAGAGTGCTGTAGGTGGTTCAGGTAGATCGCATGTTCCATTCCCCACTTGTGTTTTCCACTGAATATATATAGGAATGATCGTAATCATTGACAATACATGCTCGAACAATCCTTATTTTAATGCTATAACAATCTTGTCCATGCTAGTCCACGTGTTCTATATTTATTCATGCTCTAACAATTTTATTCTTCAGCTTCAAATCAATTGAATCTTACGACAATGCCACCTCCATCCAGGACAACCACAAATCTCTTTCCAACTATTGAGTTGACAACACGCAGCTTACAAGCATCGACTTTTGCACCATCTACTAGTACACAAATCCCTCTTTTTCTCTCTTATGACAGAAACAAACAATTTTTTTTTTCAACCTTTTAACATCAATTATCATTTGTTCTTTTATACTTTGTAACAAAGACTTATGAAACTTATGAAACTTTTTGCAATCGGAGCTGTAGCATCATTTCCTAGATGTTCCTATTTTCCTAGTACGGAAACAGTGAAGGATGTCATATTGATCATAAGCAACGATGAAGGCATTCCATTAAAAGTAGCCAAAGTTCCAGGTACTTTAAAGTTATTATTATTCTATAGTGATATAATACTAATTTAGTTTTTGATCACTCTTCATCAACCAATGATCCCATGATTATTTTGTAGGGAATGATGTTTTTTGGAAAAAACTTGGTGATGAGTGTTTGCCAATATTCGGGCCCACCTTGCATACCTGGAGGAACATCATATCCTAACTAAAACCCCAAACCACTATTTTGATTTCATATCATTGCTAGAATATTTTTTCCTTTTCATCCATTTCTTGAACTATATTAAAGGTAGCTTCACTTCATTTATGAGTCTAACATGTTTTTTTTACTTAAAAGGTGGAATAACCAAGACAAACCATTGAAGGATGATCTTATAGAGAGCATGAATCAACTCTTTGGACCTTATGCATTTGAGAGAAACAAGCTATAGAGTTGTGGCTGAACAACTATGAGTTGAAATCAGTGTGGAAGGTTCTAATAATGATGCATCTGAGCCACAGGTAAATAAATTAAATGAAATTTATTTCAAATTGAATACTTTACCAATTAGTCTATTTGATGTTAAGTTCCAATATAAAGTGAGTATATCTATTTTAAGCAAGCAATGATAACAATGCATAGGATGTTGGAATGTAGCTTGACAATCCTTCTACACAATCTGTGGATGCTGAAGGTTTGCATGATGTGCATCCCAGTGGTGGAGGTATACATTTTCTATTAATTTTTTAATATGTAATTTCAATTGGTGTTTGCATTAATGTAACATTTTGTATAGCAGTTGTAGAGGATCGAGGGGTCGATGTTCATGAGCGTGTTGACATTGAGCCCAGACAAAATGATGTGGTCAGATCAGGTAAAGAGTGCCATAGTTATGTTATTTAAAATAATAAATACTTGTAACAATTATAATAAATTATTTTTAATTTAACTCTTTTATTTGTTATTGTAGAGGACCCCCCTTTGCAATAGTATAGGAATTTGAGATCATCAAGAAAAGAGAATAGAACAACTGATGAGGGGGGAATTGATGATGACATTGATTCTCCTCTTAGAGCTTACATAGAAAAAAGAAATAGAAAGAAAAAAATAAATGATTGTCATCTACATACCTTAATTGATAATGACTGAATTTTATGTCTTAATGAATTTAATTATGTGCTAATGAATGTTCATGAATTATGTGTTAATGCATAATATTGATGAATGTTGCATGTTAACGAATCTAATGTGTTAATGAATGTTATCATGTGATATTGATTGAATGTTACATTTTATTAATGGTTGAAATAATGAATGAATGTTAGATGTTAATGGGGAATGTAGAGTGATGTTAGGGGAAGGGGGGGGGGGGGCGCAAATGAGCTTCCACCTTCACATGGTTGGCCCTGTTTAGTAGAGAATATTAAACTATTCTCAAAACAAAGTGAAACTCAATAAGATACTAAATATTTCTCTATTTTGTCCTATGTTTAGACCTATAACACTGTGTCTTGCTAAGGCCCCTTTCAAGTGGAAGGACATGAGCATCTTTTACAATGGAGAATGTAACAAGGAGCACCAAATTAAGACCCACACATGTCGGATATAATACATTCAAATAGGCTACTATTCTTGTAACCCTATTTTTTGGCGAGAGCTTCACTTTAGAAGAAAATAATGGATCTCCTAAGATTGACTTGCACAACCAACCCCTTAGCTCTTCTTTCATGTGGAAAAGATTTTAGGGTTTCCTCCCTCAACTTGTTGATCGAGCATCAATTAAGTCCATGTGATAGTTTAGAGTCTACACAATGGCTTATGTCTAGCTTAATAGATTGACTCAATCTATTTCATATCTACCTCTAACTTTCCTTCACAAGTGAGAGCAAGACAATGTAGTCTGACGCAATCTAATCTAATATATCTCCCAAAGAACACTTTTGTGTTCAGAGGATTTCTTAAAAATTTGTACCCTATATTACATCTGCTATATCTTCTGCAATGAGCCAATTTTAATCTTAAAGGTAATGGTGATTATTTTTTATGTTTTACATCAAGTAAGTAAATCCCCCTCTTCATTAGTGCTCAATTCTGACATAATGACTTTGGCTATGTCAATTTCTGTAACTAATGCTTTGTTGATTTGAGATTTTTGCAACTATGTCTAGGGTTATTTCTCTTTCATTTTTATTAAATTTTTCTTCTTGAGGCTATTAAGATATGGTTCTAATTGTTAAGTAATATTAAGAACTGTTGAATTCATAATGTGTCAAATGTTGGCTAGAATAGTTATAATTTTGTGAAAGCTGCTTTGAAAATAAGTTCGGTGTAGAACTGAATACTTTTTTTCATAGGACACAGAAGCTGTGAAAGGCCAGTTTAATAGACAGTGGGAAACAAAGAAAAATGATCACGATAGAGGAATGGTTAAGGAATGATGGATTTTTGGATTCTTCAATATATAAGTGTCTCCTCCATTAGTGTGCAATTCACTTGTTTTTCTTTTAGAAACTTAAGATAGCAATAACAGTGGATTTTGTAGTTAGTTTTACCTAGAGGAGGAATACTCATGTCAAATGAGGCACAATAGCTTGGCACTTAAGTGTGTGTGATACTAATTTTTTGTTGTTTCAATCTTTCTCAAACTGATTCCTAGCTCCATTAAAATTTAATATTGACAACACTTAAATAAAAAATCTGTCAAATGATAGGTAGAGCCTATGGTTATTGATTTGTGAAAGCAACTTTTAAATAGACATTCCCTTGAATTTAGTTCAACCCGACTTTCATAAAATCAAAATCAATTTGGACATACAAGCTTCTCGTCTACCATTTCACTAACTAACCAAACTGAAACAAAGCTATTTATTGTTATTCTTTTGTGTAAGATTAGGAACTCTTTTTTTAAGGTACACTAATTACAAAACTTGTTAAATGATAGCTAAAAAAGGGGTTCATGAGATTATGAAACCTTCTTTAAAAAAAAAATTTAGCAGAGAAGCTTAAATTGTTGAACTTCAACATATCAGTATTGAATTATTACAAATGAATAATTAGTTTAAATATGACACAAATCAGTTCATGACATTCTATGTACCATCACCAATATTTGTTTGAATTTATAACGCGTATGTCCATTATTTGCCTCAGTTTGTGGGTGCATAAAAGTGACATCTCCAGTCACAGATCTAATCCCTAAACATGTAAAACTAAACTTCACAAATCCAATCTCTAATCTCTAAACTTTTAAAATTTAATAAAATTCATATTTTGACTTGTTTATTATTTGACAGGTTGTTCCTGGAATCATGATTGTAACTTAGTTTCATCACAATGATCCTTATGAACTTACATGTACATTCACTATCAAGTAACTCTAGATGAAACTTTAAGTTTATTTATCACATTTCAACATTCTCACCAAAATCTGAACTACATTACCTCATGATTGTTGTAGAGTACCACTGCTCACATGTGAAATAGGCATCTAGATTACTGAACCCTTCTTAAAATTAGTTTCATTGAATTAATATATGTTATGCTATCACTAGGTGTGTAATTTGAGCATGAGAATAATGTCATATCTATCTACATGTTTTGCCTAACAAACTTCTAAAATATAATTTCTATAAGTTTTTAAAATTAGAGTAGATGAATTATTCTATAGGAAAAGGTGTTGCATTTAGGCATTTATTGATAGGTTTGGACATGAACAATTTTCTATTTCTAGTAGATTATAATGATGATAGTATTGGATTTTTTTCCATGTTTAATTTTTCTTGTGATTCTTGAACTTTCAGGTTGTTGCTTCACAAGATTGGCCTAAACTTATAAAGGATGTAGGTTTGTTCTATGTATGCTCAAGCACATAGGAAAGAATTGACTCAAGAGATAGAAATATCATGTGAGAGGCACTGTATCTAGGGGCATGATGAAGTATGTGTTGTCTTGCTTATCCATCCCTTGAAGGTTTTGACACAGCCTAAACATTTATTCTATATATAAATCAATTATAACATCTCAATATGTAATAACTGATTTTATAAATATTTCCAAACTTCTAAGGTGTATAAAATGTTAAATTAGTATGAAATAATTGTTTAGAGTAGGTTACTATGTGTTAGTATTTTGTGTTGTTTAAAATACTTCTATTGTATTGAATAAATGATGTGTGGGAGGAAGAGTAGAGGGAAGACAAATATGAGTCTTTTAACCATATGAATTACGATTATAGAAGACATTACAGTCTCCTTTCTTCTTGACCATAGTAATAAAAAGTAAAACAACGTGTAATATGGGGTGGTTTCTAGGGGATTTTAATTTCCTTCTTGAACCAACCAACCAACAAAAGTTGCTTATAGGAAGGTACAATTATTTAAAGCAGGTTAATAGATTTTATTACTTCAAAACTTGTAAATGCTCTAGAGACTTGTTAGATGCACTACATGAAAACAACATAGCCATAGAGTAAGCTTTTCATACCAATTGTATATAGAAGCTATAGAATTTTACAATTTTTATAGTTTAATTTCTCTTTCTAAGTATGATAAAAATATCGTTAGTATTCTAATTTAAAAAAATCCAAAATAATATAGTTATTTGTTTTCACTCTAGGATTTTCTAAGACAACTAATTATTTTATCTAACTGCCTTTCAGCTTGCATAAACAACTGCAAGATTATTATTTTATTGTAACTTTAATTTCTTATGATACCATCCTTATCTATTTGGAAACATTGTAAGTAACAATCGCTTCCTTGGCTTCGATTTTTAATGAATATGCTCTAAAGAGCCAATTTGAGACAAGCATCTACCTTCAGGTGAGTAATTTGTAGTGATCTACTAATATCCTAGAGATCATTACTGGTCTAATACAGGTTTGTCACTCGGGCATGCTTAGTAGAAATGAGGATTTTCTATTGCTCATAAAACCTAGTAAGCATATGATAGTATTTTCTATGATATTTATATTAAGTAGAAATTGTGTCCTTGCTATTTGTGAAGTGCTAAAATGTTTTTCAACAAACATGATTGGTTTCACCTTGAAAGCTTTATTTTCCCCCAATAGGTTGGCTATCTGACACTTGAGGCATTTGTTCAATTCTTGGACGAGTTTCAGGAGAAGAAACCTGGGGATTCATTCCTAGAAAAAAATGAACATGAGATTGGATGGCTTGAAGCTGGGAAGCCTTTCTATCCAATAATGTTTGATCCTGTACTTTAGATTTTTAGTCATGACCAACCACTTAGTTATCTGGGAAGACCCAGGTATGTAATTGCATTGTATTAGATATGGTTTACATTTTTGTCGAGATTCTGTTACTCCAAAAATGTTGTGCAGTCTGTAACTTCTAATTGTATGGTGTTTTAACATAATTTTTGTTTTAATTAGAATGCTATTAGCTCTACTTCAGTTCAAATTGCCATATTCTCCAAAGGTTATGCAAATTCTCCTTGGTGTTTGGCTGAGCTTTCTTGAATTTTTGGTGGGCTCTTTCTTCCATGAAAATTTTATACTCTACATGCTTTATTCAATTTGTTTTTAAGAGGAAATGGAACATTTTGTTGTAAGCATTACATACCAAGAAAAAAATAAGTCAATTTTGATTATTTAACACTTTTTATAGAGGCAATCATGGGTGCAAAGAAGGTCAGCGATCTTAATTTTAGACCTGTATTTCATCTGCTAAAGGGTTCTTATCATTGCTGGACAGATTTATTATGAGAATTTTGTCATTATTGGACCCCAATGTTGCATACCAACATTACCAGGTTTTTGCAATTTGAAATTTTAGTGTGTGCATATTGCATTGTATATAGTTGTCATTGTTGTCTTAATTTGCACAATAAAATATAGAAGGAAGGATCTGCACTTTCAACTCCCATGCATTGCTATATATTTCATATTCTGAACAAAGGAAAAAATCATATATTAAAAAAAACACAGAAAAAACATAAAACTTTCTTTCACTAGTATGAGTATATTTATCTGTATTGTTTAATTGAATCAATTGTTTCTTATGAGAAGAGTCTAGTACATAAAATATTTGGTGGTTGACTCATAAGTCAGGTTGTGATTTTTAGATGTTTATATTTTCAAAAAATTTCATACTTTGTTAACAAGGATAAGTGAATGTAAGAAGATATCAGAAGAAGTTATTCATATCTAAACATAATCTTTTTTAATATTAGCGAGGGAATAGAGAGGGGCTTATAGACACCTCTAGGATTTACTGTTCATTTCATAAATGGGATTTTTTGAGTCACTTAAACCTTTCAAAATTATTTTTATGCTGGGAACTCTAGGTTATAGTCTTAGAAAAGTATTTTATTCATTAACAGTTGCTTCAACTTGGCTTGTAGGTGAAGTGCACACAATGTTCTTATTGCTCAAATAAATTTGATTTTTTCTTAGATTTGGCCTAGAGATCATTCAAGTAGATTCCTTGTTGAAAGCATTATCCCATTACTGATGAAGGGCCACACCACCCTTACCAAACTCACAACCAAGAATGCAATAAAATGGAGGTAGAGAGATGACAAAATACTTCATAAAACTTCCATTAATACTTGAAATTAATGACAATATTCTCCAAATGGAAAAACTCCAAACTCTTATAATATAAGAGAGCTTCCTCACTAAGGGCTTCCAACTAGAAGAGCTTACAACAAAAGAGCTTGTTCACTACACCTTGAGAGCTTCCTTACAAGAGATTATATTCAAAGAGCTTCTACAATAAATTACATTCGACGAGCTTGATTACAAATGAACATAAGACCTCCTTAAATAGGCACTTACCACCCAAGGCATGATTTATTCACAACATTCTAGAATTTCCACAACCTTCTACAATATCCACAACCTTCTATAAGATCTACAACTTTCTAGAATTCTATCTAACAACTAAGCACCACAATGTGGCCCAATTAGAAAATTACATTTCTTTTGTGGATCACAACAAATATTAAATGCATGATTTAAGGAACCTTCCTCAAACTTCTAAGATGCCACCTACACACCTCGATTAATGGAATAACAACTATTTTTATTATTTTTCTATTTACGCCACCTATGCACCTTGAAAATAAAAATTCCTCTTTTCTCCCTTGTTTTCCTATTTTCCTATTTTTTATTATTTTCTTTCTATTTTTGTCACTTTCTCTCTCCTCCACAAATTTTTTTTTTCTCTCTTTTTTTTTAATAATAATTTTTTGCAAGATGCTCCTGCATCAATTACACGACAGGAGAGTAGTTAGATGGGGGTGTGAAAAGATATCAATGTGAACGATGCAAAGTAAAAGTGAAGGCTCTAAAACAACTCAAAATTGATAAAGCACCACATGTTCTTGCAATTCATCTCAAGTGCTTTAGTGTAGTTGGATCTGGAGGAAAAATTGACAAAAAATTAGACTTTGGTTGTACGTTGGATCTCAAACCATTTGTTAGCAGTTCACATGTAAGTAGCCCTTACAATATTATTTTCCAGTGGATCACATTTTCAGTGGAATCTAATAATATAGTTTTTGTAATATCTACTAGTTTTTTAATAAATTTTGCACATTTGAATGATATTATAGTTTCTTTGTCTATTGATCAATCACAGGAGGGCAATTTTAAGTACACTCTTTATGGTGTTCTTGTTCATGATGGTTGGAGTACACATTCTGGTCATTATTTCTACTTTATTTGTTCATCCACAAGCATCTAGCATGCTTTAGATGATAATCAGGTATACATTTGCTACAGTTGTGAAGACATGTTTAATTTTGTGGAGCAAGCTCATTATAATTTGTGTATACCAGAATACATAAAAGAACAACAATTTTATGTAGAACCATTTCTTTATATGGTAACACTAATTATACTGAAGTTTCTTAGACTGATTGAAGTTATTCTTATGAAATTTTGTACTTTAGGTCTATTCAGTCAGTGAGAAAAGTGTGCTTTCCCAGAAAGCTTACATGCTATTCTATATACGAGATAAGAAAACTAGCATTCAAACAGTAGGTGGGTCTGAATCTCAGTATAATGGCTCTAAACTAAAGAAGAGGGTGTCATTGAATATTGGAAATCCAAAGGAAAACCACTTACAAGATTCATATGCCCCCCAAGTGACAGAAAACATGCATGCTTTCCAAATGACAACAATCTCTTTTAGTGTTGCAGGTGTAAAGAAGATACCCCAATAGGTAGAAAATTTGTCAAATGTCAATTTCATTTCAGAAAGTCTAGAAAAGAACACAAGTTCTGGCTAGTCATGCAGTAAATCTAGATCATCAGCAGATCATGATGCTACATTACAGATGGTGCCTCCAAGAACCAATGGTATTCAAACAAATAATGTCTTCTCAAGTCATACCATAAGTAATGGATGCACATCGAATGGGTCTAGTAATAATGTTAAGAAGTAGGAATTTGAAATAAAGGGAACTGATTCTATGGCTAATTTTAATGATATTATTGTTAGACATTCTTGAAACTGTGATGTGAGCAATGATAATGAGAACTGTATTGGTAGAAATTCTAAAGCTTATTCAAAAATTAATGGTAACAGATCATGAGAAAATGTTTGACAGGTATTATTACTCAACATCATGCTACTAAACTTCAAAAAAATGATTCAAATGGTAAACTTGTAGCTGGTGAGCATCTAGAGAATGATAGTATGGTCCACAATTCTATAGATAATGAGAGTGAGGCTACTAAGCTCCTATCCCTGGAAGATGGTTCCTTATTTTAGGTGCTTGTTTTCTGTATGAATGCTACAATGTATATGCTTGTTTTTGAGAAAATTTCTTTTAGTCCTAATGAATCTTTATATGTTCCTTTCGGCAGGGAGGCAAAAATGGTACTTTTCTTTGTAAGGGAAGGGAAATGAATGGGTCATGTGTAAAAGCTATGCATCCACATAGGTTGCAGAAATATAGTCACGAAACTAAATGTATTTCTAGCCAAAAGTACCAAAAACACCATGAGGACAACCACTACCTCGTTAGTAGAAATAGATTGAAGCTTATGAAGCATCTTCCATGTCCTTAGTTTTTACAAGCATTGTCTTTCAGGAGGCATTTTCTTCTAAGAGCAATGCATATTTTGAGGAAGAAACGATCCAATGAAAGGAAGAAATGCATGAAGTTATAGCTTAAGAAGGCTGACATTTTTCTTAAGTAGAAACACTCTACAAAAATGCCTTTTGGAAAAGAGTATCCAGCTATGAAAAGTTTTGCATGTTTAGTTTCTTCTAAGTATCCACAACAATCCCATGGAAAGGGTCTGTCAAACAAAATAAATGGTTGTGTTTCTGTGCAGCAAACCAAGACATCTAAAATTATAGCTGGTGTGGTTCAGAATGGGTGGAATATTGCTAAATTTTGTGATACTCTGATGCCTCTTGTAAATAGGAAGCTTTCTAGTGGAAATGGTACTAAGCTAAAGAAACAAAGAGAAGTTCCTAGAAGACTTGGTTTAAGTAAAGCTAGACAATATTCTGATGTTGAGCAAGACTCTAACATTAGCACAGAGAAAAACTTGTCTTCTCTCTATGTTTCTATGCAGCAAATTAAGACATCAGAAATTACAGCTGGTGTATTTTAGAATGGGTGTAACATTGCTAAATTTTGTGATAGTCTGATGCCCCTTGTAAACATGCAGCTTTCTAGTGGAAATGGTACTAAGCTAAAGAAACAAAGAGAAGTTCCCGATGGACTTGGTTTAAGTAAAGCTAGATAATATTCTGATGTTGAGCAAGACTCTAAAATTAGCATGGAGAAAAACTTGTCTGCTCCCCGTCAGTCAAATAATAGCTTTACAGATAGAGGAGAAACATGCCAACAAGATGGGGCTCTATCTATAAAAGATTTTGAACCATCTTTTCTAAAGGCTAGATTACATGGGCCAGCAGGTATAGTCATGATTTTATTTTATTCTATGCAATGTAGCTCAATTAAGCTCAATGTTCACCCTCTATTTATGTGTTGGGTATTTAATCTTTTTTGATGATGGTTTACTATGGCTATTGTGCAGTTCCATGTTGGGATAGTATTGATGATGGCTTGGTAAAAAGTAGCAAAACTACAGACAAACATGCAAACCATGTTGGTTATGTCTTAGATGAATGGTAGGTTATCTTTATACAAATACAATTGCATCATGGGACTTGGCATAGCAGTCTATTCATGCATAAAGTGTTTCTATGGACAATAATCAATTATCTATGTCTATGCTGTTGTGTTTCCATAACCTTGTGTGGCTTATGCAGGGATGAAGAATATGACTGTGGCAGAAGGAAAAAGGTTAAAAAAGTACAGGATGAAGATGGCATAGACGACTCTTATGGAAAATATTCCAATCGATAGAGCAATCCTTTTCAATCACTTTCAAATAGAAAAACCAAGATTGCTAGTAAAGGGAATTCATTCATGAGAACAAATCAAGAGAAACTACAACATAATGCAAGATAGATTTTTTTGTCAAGCTCAATGCCAAACCAATGTTGGGGCAAAACCCATAAAACAGAGGGAAAATCACATTGCTGGCAACCATTCAGAAAACATGGCAAACACTACATAAAGTTGATAATGAAGTCAAAATATCATGAAAAGATGCATTACTTCAATTTTTTTCAATGATTTAGCATTAGATCCCTGTAGCCAATATTTCCTTATACTTTTGAAATTCACCAAATAAATGTTTTTAACTCATATATGCTGGAAGATACATATTTAGTTAATTCATTGGTGAAGTTGCTTATTTTAATTTAATTGATTTTGGTTGTCAATAAAAATGCTAACTGCAATGTGTATTGTATTTCAGTGCTTATTTTCATTTGAAAGATCGAAGAAAATTATATGAACAAATAGATAGTAATTGTGGCATGTATAACACTTCATATATGTATAGCGACCCAAGCTTGCCGAATCTATTGCCAGTTGGACCATATAGACATGTACATCTAACCATAACTCAAGCTGTTAACTATTTCATACTCATTAACTGATTGATAAGAATTAATAGGAATATGAAAAACATTAGACTTGAGTGATGATCATAGAGGTCTAGAGAGGATGCAGATCTGACCTTCATATCAACCACATCAATACAAAAACACAGGTCCACTAGTCTCTGTTTGTCTATAATCAGGTTGTAGATTCATGATGAAATATCCTATTTTTTTTCTTAGTCCATGTGAGTATTTGTTTGAGGAAATGAGGAGACACTATAAGGGTTGTAAATTCATAGAGTATCCTACTCTGTTTCTTGATCTAGCTGAATATTTGTCTGAGTAAATGAGGAGGCATGAGCAGGGGTCCAGGACCATTGTCAATCCAAGATGTTTTCAAGGACATGTAAACATGAATACATGTTGCACAGCCACACATTCCCCTTCAGTTTATCTACCTTAAGGTGGATATTACATTACATTGCTTTTGTGAGTCATTCCTCGCTTTTGTTTCTTTATCTTAAGAATAAGATGATTGAGATTTAATAATTCATTAATGATGCAACAATTTGGTTTCAAATAATCTTGACTTTGGGCTGGTCATCTATTAGGTATTATCTTGTTACTTTGATTTTGTTGTGGTGTAGTTGTTATGCTACCAGTTTCTCAAGTTGTGCCTTTTTGTTTTGATGAGCTTTATTGGTTCATCTTTCTTTTTGTATAAGGGTCCAAGCCTTCTTAAATCACATTTTACATTAATAAAAAACATTGCATTACTTTTTATTTACATACTTGCACTTTGATTTCATTCAAATCTTACTTAATTCTTGAGGTTAAAATCATTGTTTGAAACATTAGGCTCTGTACTTGGTTTTCATGATGAACTGGCATTGCGATGGGGTCACTATGGTGGCAATGGCAGTTGGCATCACCGCCATAGTGACCCTGTCACAATGCTTGTGGTGGACATCACAATTATGATGTCTACCACAACCATTGTGATGGTCATTGGTGTCACCGCCACAGTGATTCCGTCACACTGCTTGTGGCAGGCATCGCAATTGCGATGTCCTCAACAAGCATGGTGACGGAAGTCGGCATCGTCGCCATAGTGACCCCGTCACACTGCTTGTGGGGGACTTTGCAATTACGATGTTTGCAACAAGCATGGCAATGACAATTGGTGTCATCGCCACCGTGACCCCGTTGCAATGCTTGTAACAAACGTCGCAATTGCGACGTCTGACACAAGCATTGCAACAGGGTTCGTGGCACAATAAAGTGGTTGCATAGTGACAGATAGGTGTCATAATTGTGACGGCATAAGATAGACATCGTAATTTGCAACTAAAAAAAAATGACATCTATTATTGTCACAGTGGCGACACATTGCAGTCGTAATTGCGAAACCTAGCTGTCGCAAATCGATGCCAAATGTATTAGTGTAGTTTTTCTTTCCAATAAACAAGGTATTGCATATAATCCTTTCCTCTAATGCTTCTGCTTATTTTGGTAATCTAGATCTTTTTAATGCTCACTTTTAGGCTCATGGTACTCAAAGATATAAAAAATTCTTAATATGAGTGAAATATACATATCTTCAAGAAACTCCACTTAAATAGAATTTCCACTATCAAAATTTCTTAGAATTTTACAAGGTCCAAACATCCTCATCTTCAATTTTTTGTATGTTCCAACTAGAAATGTGTTTTTCTTCAAATGAGCCATTACTTGATCACCATCATTGAAAGATTTATGTCTTCTCCTCTAATCATCTTGTTCTTTAAATTTTTTAGTACTATTCTGCAAAGTATCCCTTACATCATCATTCAAATCCTTTATGAAACTCACAAAATCTTCAACATCAACAATACTATTTTCTTCCTTACTCAAGTTTCTTAGCTTTGTAGTTCCTATAGGGTGTAATCTATTTATGATCTCAAAAGGTGTCTTTGTAGTACTTATGTTGATAGAGTTGTTGCATGTGAATTCAACTTGTGTCAAGACCAAGTCCCAATTTGTAGGCTTACTTCCAACCAAGCATCTCAACAAATTACCCAAACTTCTTTTCACAACTTAAGTTTGTCCATTAGTCTGAGGATGAAATGTAGAACTAAACTTAAGCTCAGTGTCCAACTTCTTCCAAAGTGTCTTCCAAAATTATCCACTAAACTTAGTATCTCTATTTGAAATAATTGTCTTTGTCAATCCATGCAACCTCACTATTTCCTTAAAAAATAGTTTTGCTATATGTACTGCATCAAATTTTTTCTTGCAAGGTAAAAAATGTGCCATTTTAAAAAATCTATCCTCTACCACAAAGATAGAATCAAAACCTCTTTGAGTTCTAGGCAATCCAAGTACAAAATCCATACTTATATCTTCCCAAGGTCTGTTAGCAATAGGAAAAGGTGTATACAACCCAAAATTATGACTAGTTCCTTTAGCTACTTGACAAAATCCACAACTTCTAGCAAATTTTTGAACATCCTTTTACATCTGCAACCAATTGTATCTTTTAGCAATTAACTTTAGTGTTTTATCAATTCCAAAATGTCTACCAAGTCCATCACTATGCTTCTCTTTAAAGATATTGCTCCTTGTAGATCCTCTAGGCAAGCAAAGTTGAATTCCTTTGAACAACATGCCATCTTGAATGAAATAGTCAATCCACTTATCTCATCCATTTGTTAAAAGATACTTATGAGATTTCCATGGTTCTACAAAATTAAGGTTAGTTTCATACAAAGTCTTCAAATAATCAACACTATGCACTTCAACCTTCATTTATATTAGCAAACTCCTTCCTTTGCTCAAAGCATTAGTAACTTTGTTCAATTCTCCACTTCTATGTTTCAACACTAAGGTGAAATTTTGTAAATATTCAACCTAGTTCATATGTCTTTGATTTAGTTTGTTCATATTTCCAATGTACTGCCAAGATTTATGATTTGTAAATAAGAAAAATTCCTTAGGCATCAAGTAATGTATCCACTTCTTCAAAGCTTGAACAATAGCATAGAATTCCTTAACATAAATTGAGTATTTCCTTCTAGTATCATTCAATTTCTCACTAAAAAAAGCTACATATCTTCCTTCATGACTCAAAATAGTTCAAATTTCATTCCTACTAACATCACATCCTACTTGAAAAACCTTAATGAAATCAAGCAAAGCAAGTCTAGGTAATTCTGCAACCTTTTGATTTAATGTTTAAAAACTCTTTTCTCCTTGTGTCCACTTGGAATCCTTTTTATCTCCTCTCATAGTCTTTGTCATAGAATTACATGTTGAACTAAAATTTTTGATAAACTTTATGTCAAAAAAATTCCAACCCATGAAATGATCTCACTTCTCTAATAGTCTTAGGTGTAGACAATTCCAATATGACTTTTACCTTTCCAAGATCCATATCCAAACCTCCATCTAAAATCACAAAACCAAGATACACTAGCTCATCTTTTATAAAAGAACATTTCTTTAAGTTAATCAATAACTTTTTCTTCTTGCACCCTCTATAACACTTGTTTGATATGTTCAATATGTTCCTCTTTAGTCTTATGGAAAATCAATATGTTATCCAAGTATATAATCATAAATTTTCCCAAGATTTTCTTCAAAGCTCCATTCATCAATCTCATGAAAGTACCAAGTGTGTTAGTCAAAACAAAAGGCATAACTAAACATTTATAAAAACCTTCATTAGTCATAAAAGAAATGTTCTATTAATCTCCTTCTTTGCAACTAATATGATGATATCTATCCACTTTTCAAATTGATTTTGGTAAAGTATCTAGCTCCACTCAAACAATCCATGATGTCATCAATTTTGGGCAAAGGAAATCTATACTTTACTATGATCTTGGTTATAGCTCTGGAATCAATGCACATTCTCCTTTCTCCATTATTTATTCTTCTTAGGTGCCAAAATAATAGGTAGTGCACAAGGACTCAAACTTTTTCCTATCAAACCTTTCTCAAGAAAGTCTTGCACTTATCTATTCAATTCAACATTCTCTATAGGGGTTAGTCTATGTGGTTCTTTATTCAGTAAGATAGCTCCAATTATCAAATACATAGAGTGATTATACTTCTCATAGGAGGCAATCCATTAGGTATATCCTTAGAAATAACATCTTGAAATTCATCTAACGAAGTTTTTATCTTAGGTGCATGCTTAAGTTCATCTTTTTTTTTAATCTTCTTAGGAATCAAAGCAAGACATATGTTTTGTTCCTTTGTATCTTTAACAAATTGACTTCCATCCACCAAAAAAAATATTACTTTAGTACAATATTTCTCATAAAGTTTATCAATCAAAGGTAACAAAATCAACTTCTTTCCATTTTCCCAAATAGTATACTAGTTCAATCTAGCATCATGCAATGCTTGTTTATCATATTTCTAAGGTCTATGCAACAAAATGTAACAACAATATTAATGCATAATATCACACAAGATGTCATCATAGTAATACCAAAATTTAAATTTCACAAGCCATTGTTCATTTATGCTCATCCTAAATATAAGAAACTTGATAAGGGTCCAGATGTCTCAACCTCTTCAACTTTATCTTTTTTACTAGTTCCTTAGAAGCCAAATTGTCTGAACTACCACTGTCAATGATCACCTTACAACATTTTCCATCAATTTCACATCTAGTTTTGAACAAAATTCTCCTCAAAATAGGTCCTTCATCTAATTTCTCATTCCACAAGACTCTTCTTATCATTAGGTTATCATCATTCTTAGGTTCATTAGGTGTTTCAACAACTTCTACACAAGAAAAAACATTTTTCCCACTTCCCCTCTAAATTTTTTATCAAAATTAGTACATTCAAAATCTCATGTCCCTCTTCATCATATTTATAACAAGTACCTTAAACCAATATCTTTCATCCCTCTTACTAGTAATACTATTCTAAGAGTAACTAGTATAGGTACCTCTAGTGCAACTACCCCTTTTACTAGCATTTTCATCTTTCAAATCAGATTTTCCTTTTTCTTGCACTTTAGATCTACTACTTTCTTCATAGGTTCTATCTTTGTTTCTTTTAAATATGTTGCCTCTTCCTCTCTACCCTGATCATGTTTCTTCACCAATATTTCTTCATCCTTTAAAGACTACTGATATGCTTCCTCTACATTGCCCATCTTAATATAACTGATCTCATCTTGAATTGATGTCTACCAACTATTCATGTATCTAGTCACTTTCTCAACCTTATCATCCACATGTCCAGATCTAATATCCAACTTGTATAATTCCTTAATATATTCCTTCACACTCATGTCTTTTTGTCTTAGATTCTACATCTTTCTCAATAAGTTAACTTGATAATCAGCAAGGAGGAACTTCTTCTTTATCTTTCCAATCATTTTTTCACGTGTCTTGATCTTTTCTCTTCTTCTCTTATGTCTTTTAGCTTTCAAATGATCCCACCAAAGTGAAGCACGAATCTTCAACTTTCTAAAAGTTATCTTAACCTTCTTGTCATTAGGAGTACCATCATACTTAAAGTACTTATCCATCTTAAAGGTCCAATCCAATAAAACATCAATCTCAAGCTTCCATCATAGCGAGAAACTTCAACAACAAGTCTAACATTCACCCTAGATAAAACTCACAAAATCCTTTCTTCATATTATTTAACCTTGCATTCAAGATTAGGATTCAATTATGCTTCTTCAACATCACTAACATCCTCAATATGTATTCCTTTTCTCTGCATTATCTCAACAACTTGAAGTCTCACTGCAATCTACCTCAACATGTCTATTATAGCATTATCAACATTACCTCTACCATAAACCATCTTGACAATAGTTCCTACAAGATCATAACCTTCTACAAGTTATAGGTCAGATTTTAGATCTACCACCCTACAACCAAATTCAATAAGGTTCTCCATGATCCAAGCCTCAAGAAAGAACTTGGCTCTGATACCACTTGATGCAAGGCCAGGGTTACTTAGTGAGAAACTCCAACCATTACTTGACACAAGGCCAAAGAAACTAAATGAGAAAACTTGAGATACCCTTTCTAAGAGTGACACATGAAAGATTAATCAAACACACAACAAGGAACACAAGGCCATATGTAGTAACTCAATAGGTGTAATTATTGAACTTTGCATATAAATTTAGCAACATGCTTAACTGTGAGGCCTTTCAGGTTGTGGCCTGATACAAGAATAAGATTTTACAATTTAGAGTCTCAACTCTTATCATATACCTTCTCCCTTCTCATATTATTTCTTTCCTACATCTAACTAAGCTTCTTATATAGCTAGCTAAGCTACAAGTCAACTAGTCAAGCATTTAATTACATTATAGGTTCAGTCTTGGAAGAGTAAACCAAAACCCAAGAAAAAAATAATATAAGATCATGTGCCTTAAGGCTAGGCCCACATGAGAGTTAGGATTAGATTCCAACTATCCAAGATTCCATTTCATCATTAGAAATTAATAAATAGATATAACATGCCTTGCTGGATGAAAATAATGAGAAACAAAGACTACAAAGAATGCCACAAAACCTGAAGAATATGAAACATCAGAATGCACACACTTAAGATAAGCATATAGGATAGGTCCTTGACAAGATGTCAAATATGCTCAACCTTAAACTAAAAGAAACAACAACTACTTCATGAATAATAAACTAGTACAATAAAAAAGATTTTTTTTTGGTTATGCTAGATTACTTATTGACCCAAGATGCTCCTGCATTAGAGCACATGGTGTACTTTGATTCATGACAGTGGATGTACTAGGAGGGATTTTCCCCTTCTTCATTTATGTGGCTATGATATGACTCTATGAAATGTATACAATAAGTGGGACAATGTTGAGATAATGGGTGTTGCACACATTACATAATAATATTTATATTGTAGTATTTTATTTTATTATGTAATGTTGTACCTAGGAGCACCTAGATGGATGTAAAATGTGTAGAGATTCCCATGGAATATCCTTGATGAGTTATATTGAAACATTATGATGATATTTGATGTGATTATTTAATATTAGGGGAAAATAATTAAATTTCCAAAATTAAATGTGGGCCAATGAGGGTTTGGTAGCACATGGTTTATGTAATACAACTTGGTGGTTTTGAGGGAGCTTTCTACTATAAGAGAAACCATAAGAGTAGTAGTTTATGCAAGAAAGTGAGAAAGGTGAGAGAGATGTTAGCTAAGGTAGCATTTGTGGAGGTTGGAAGCATGTCATAAGATGTGTGGATTTATGCTTGTTTACATGATTTTATTGGTTGTGGATATGGTTTTGAAGACTTCCATGGTTGTATTGGAATTGTGTTTTGTTGAATAATACATAGTGATGGATTCTTTTGGAGGCTTGGGTTTTACATTAATGAGGTTTCCTAATGCATATCTTGTGTCAAATTTTGTGGCTATGTTGTCTATTTTCTTGCATGTGGATTTTAAGTGCTTATTTGTTTTAGATCTATTATAGGTTATGCGGAAATGGTTATATGTTTGGTTGCAATTTTTCTTACATTTTATTTGATCCCCTAGCATCTTCCATGGTTGTATTGTTGGAAATAAATTCATTATCAACATTATCAACATTTAATATAAAAGTTGTAAATGCCACTATAATCAAAATTAATTTTGAAAATTTTCTAGTTCAATATATAATTCAGTGATAATGTGTAAAGCTTATTGTATTGCATTACTAATATTCATAATTTGATAAGGATTTTTTTTATAACCCTAGCTTAGTCAAGCTAGGGATTTTAAAGTTGTGTAAGGGTATGGAATATTCAATAGGGTTTTAATTCATTTGTCTTGGCCACCATAATCTATTAAGTGTTTGGTAGTTGGAATGGTAGTTTGTGGTAGTTATTAACAAAACCATAGAATGATGCAAAACATTGCAAAGTGAAACATCTTCAAGATTTTGATAGTGGTTCTTAGTGTGAAATTTTTAAAGGTGGATTCTACCATGGTTAAGATTTTCTTTATTTACCCTTTTCTTCCTTTATCATGTCATACATTTTCTTTATATGTATGTTTTTACTCATCCATGTATTTGAGTCTTTGATTACCCCTTTTACTCATGATTCTCATACGGTTTATATTGATGTTTTGTTTTCAAAACATAATTAAAGGCACATTTTGTATTACCATGGTGAATAGGGTTTAACCTTAGTGCACATTTTAAAGGTCAACATTGTGCATTAGTCATATCTTGCTTTCAAAACTTGGTTTTGTTTTCACAAATTCTTTGGGTTGGGTTCTCTAAAAAACTTAAGGTGCTTCCATTTTTTTCAAATTCTTATCATGTCTTCTACTTTTATTCAAGCCTATTGAGTTATCCATGGTTTTCTTTTGGTTTTAGATTTGTTACATGAGTGATAGGTTTTATTTTCTTTGTTGTACATGTGTATGCATGAGATTTTGACTACATTATCATACATAGTTGGAATTTCTCATTTGGTTTCAACTTGATAATATTATGAAGATATTATTTTGACAAAAATGAGATATGTAGACATAATTTTTGTATTTACAAGTTATTTCATTTTTGAAAATAAATTGTCAAAGATAAAGTTATGTATTATTCTAAAAGCTTACTTTTGATATTCTATCATTTACAAAACAAATAAAATATTTGTTTTAAAAAGAGATTAATTATGGATGGATTTTGATTTTAACTAAAATGTGCTAGTTATTCAAATAGCTATTTGTTGGCAAGTTGAATAAAATGAAAAGTTAGACATTCTCATTAATGGAAAAACTATTTGCAGTTATGCTCACTTATGTTAAAGATGAAATTTTGGTATTGTATTGTGGAGAAATTTTCTAAGTATACTCACAAACATCAGTCAACAATCATACGATTTTCATTCGTGAGCTTCACTAGAAGCATACTAAAGGCCATGATTTGGAATATGGAAGAATAGTAAGTCTACATGATGTGATTATATTCACTAATGTTTCTATGAAATTTGATATAAGTTTTGGATAATAATTGGAAGACAGATTGTTATTACGGAGGGAGAGTATATGAGACAGATTTGATAATTTGGCTAAGGTATTGAATTGTCTTGACAATTCAAGAACTTTGTATTATAGGGACAACATCTTAGATATTTATCCTCGCTTAGCTAACTATGATAACAATTTGTGGAAATGTGTGACTTATTTTTAATGTAGACCAACTTAATAGAGTTAAGGAAAAAGCCTTAAAAAAGGAGATATTTTTGATATGCAAAGATATACATGATTATATTATGTGAGCTTTTTTTATGCTGATATATGTATGTTTTGATGGTTATGAGAATGATTAGATGCTAGGAACACATGACTAATTAGATATTGAAGATATCAATATAGTCAATTTTGGTAAAGTCTTTATACCACTTGCATATTGTTGTAAGAGTACTAAGCTCATTTTGTATTAAAACTCCTAATAAGGTTGAGGCCCCTAAAAAGGTCAAGTCCTCTAACAAGGAAAGATGCACTAAATGACTAAAATAGAATCCTAACAAGGTCAAAACCTCTTACAATTTATTTTTTATTAGGACATCATCTTGTGGGTACCATCCTTACTGAGGTTTTTTCTTGGCAATCTTTTTCCTAGTTAACAAAATATGGTGTTGTGATTTTATTTGTGGGATGTTATTTATTGATATTTAATTTATTTTCTTATGCATATTTATGGTTAGTTACTAAAATCCAAAGCTTGAAAAAAAGTGTAGGAATGTTGATTCATCCCCATCCCCCTCTTAATATTTTTTATTTCTAACTATTGGTATCATAGATTAGTCACTCAAGAGAAGCCTAATAGCTTGAGGGAGATCAACATATTGGATTCAATAAATTTTGAAAGGAAACATGAAACTGTACTTGAAGAATTATATTAGGCTAATGATGAAAATGAAAAATTGAAGAGCAAGCTCAAGGATACACAAGATTACATCAAGTAGCTAAAAGATCAGATTGAAACTTCAAGAACTAAAGGAAAAGAGATTTTTGAATAGATCAAAGATTTAACTTTGGTTATTAAATTGAAGAAAGACTAAAATTCTTAAGTATGAACTTGAATTCACCTCATTGTTTAGATGAGAAAGATTTAAGATGTGAATAAACTAGAAGAAGACCTGAAATACAAGATTAATGATTTAAGCACTCAACACAAAGGATAAAGTCAAATCTTAATAATTCAAAGATTAAATACAAGAATCTTGAGAAGTACAACAATATTAGAAAAGAAGAACTTGTTCAAACCAAGCTACATCTTAACAAGTTATATTTAAGTATAGATAAATTTTATGAGCAACTAATGACAAAAAAATCTAAATGGGATACGATAGGTATTGGATACATTGAAGGTGGATCTTCTAAGGAGTTAGAGATAATAATTGACCATGAACCTAAACAAGAACCTAATTAGCCATCATATTAGATTAAGCAATATAGAGAACAAAGGAAAGTATTAAAAGCAAGATGTTATGCATACAAAAAGTATGGACACATGAAGAATGGTTGCAAAAGTAATATGGATACAAAACCCTTTATTGGATATTATTTCAATTTCTTTCTTTATTGACATAAATCACTTGAATGCGAGAATCCTAATCATAGATCTAGTGTAAGGATAAATGAAAGAAGTAAGATAATGACAATAAGGCCTTTACGAGTTAATAATGTTATCAATAGTGGTGTCATATTATATAAATGCAACAACTTTGGACAAATTGCCACAGATTGCACATTGCAATTTAATCAATTTGGACCAAGTTTTGGAAATTCAATCAATGCATGTCATATTTGCAATAATATGGGATATACAACTAGATTATGTAGATTTAATGGATTATGTATACAATGAGAAAAATTAATATTAGAAGAAACAAATATAGTAGAAGAGGAACTGTAAATATTGAAAATATTATTTTATTATTATTACAGTACATTCTACCTCTATATCTCCCACACAACTTTGAGAGAACATGAGTGTTAAATAATTTATATATGATTTTGGAAAATACAATGATAAAATTTAATGTTAGAAGAAACAACTATAGTAGAAGAGGAAATACAAATACTAATAGGAAACAATATGAAAGAATAGATAAGATATTTGTGATAGAAGGAAGTATTACGAACACGTAGGTGTGGAAAATACGAAACAATATGAAAGAATAGATAAGATATTTTTGAGAGAAGGAAGTATTGCAAACACATAGGTGTGGAAAGAAAGAGAATTTGTATGCATAGAGAAAAAAGTGGATGCAATGCCTAGAACTAAACCTTTTTCTTCAACCTAGATAGCCATCATAGCTATAGAGGAAGCACTTTACTAGAAAATTATTTAACCCCTCAATCAATGAGATAAGTTATATAGAGTTAACTATAGGTATTAACTATAGGTATTACATGTATTATATATCCTATATCTAAGTTCATATATGTCAATTCAACGAATTGAAAGATTGATGTAAGTTTAGGCATGTTATTTAAGTTTTATCATCTTTTTGTACTTGCATGATATGCATTTATTGCAAAAGTGTTTTTCTAATTATTTAAAATAAATACTAGAGTTATTCATCCTTATTTAAGCTATTTGAGATCACATATATCCTTAATGAAGAAACATGGTGATTTGGAAGTTTTTGTGAAGATCTTAACTAATTCCCTAGCATAATCATAACAAGATATTTTATATTGAGAAATTTTTTTTAAGCACTCAATTGCAATTACTTTTTAATCCAAGATATCAATGGAAAGGCTGAGTTGTACAATGTAAAAGAAAGACATAGGTCTTAGTTTAAAAAACATCCTTTCATTTCTATGGAGGATCACCCTACTTATGCATTTTTGCAAACCCTGGAAGGATTATTTTATGTTGAAGACATCACAACTTGCATAAATTTCTAGATGGAAACAATTGAAAATTAGGACACAAGGTCAAAATTTGAGAGAATTTACAATTTAGACAAAACCCTCAAACTTAAATTTGCACACATAGTAAATCTAAACATTTTGTAGTATGTTGATTATGAGGAATTTGAAGAACTTGAATGGATTAGGATTGTATTAAGAAGGATTCAAGACCAAATGTTTTGGCTAGGAGATACACCTACTATGATTACAAAAGAACTAATTCACCTAGTAACTAGACATTATAATGTTGGTATTGTTCCCATGGCTACTAAAATGATTAAGAAAGAGGTTGAAAAGAACATTGGAACCAAATAACATAGGAGAGCCATGACCCTATCATAAATTAGACCAAAAAATGTGAGAATTGTTGCTAAGATCCTTGGATATAAAATGCATTATAGTACTAGAAAAAAAATCAATTTTAGGTGTTAATCAAAAAACATACAAGATGGTTATTAAAAAGGAGTACTTTGACATATAAGAAATCTTAAGACAATAATCATTTGAAAAATTGAGAAGGATGAGACATGAGAAACATCAACCTTTTAGATTTGGATCACTAATTCTACATATTTTCTTTCACATAATGAAAATTTTTCCTAATGCCCACCCTCATGCAAGGATTAATGAAATATTTAAAATGGATTTGATTACTGGGCACTATAATATGTAGTGCATAGGTAATATAACTACATATTTGGAATTATCAAAGGATTCCAAAAGGAGATGAATAGATATTTAGAATCCCTGGATCAATCATGGAAAAACATGCATAGATAATTTTATTTAAGGTTGAAATATATGTCACTTCCATGGGGGTAGTGGAATTAAGAGAGATATTCATACATCAAATGGGATATGAAGTTCAAAAGGACACTCTTAAAGGTTATGTAGATTTTCTACTTGCATCACATAAGGATAAGGATGTTGGAAGTTTATTGGGAAAGTGAGATACTGAGAGGGAGGAGGGTGAATCAAGATCATTAAAAATTTTATCCTTCAAATAAAATAACAAATTAACTAAATTCACCACTAATCCATCTCATATCTAGATCATGAACCTTATAACCTTAAATTTGAGATGCTAAAATAGATATAACTATGCATCACATCTATAAGAATAAAGTTAAACACATAACACAAAATATGGTTACCCAAAAACCCTCCAAGGTGAAGGTAAAACTGAGGTGGGGATGACACCCACAAATCTTCACTACTGTAGTAACAAAGTTAGCCTATTAGGGCTACAATTTTGATCACTTATGATGATGTACACTATGACGGATATGCTCTATTAGGATCTTACAAGACTATTATCTCTACCTTTATTAAATGATTTAAAACTTAGCACTTTGTTATGAGATTTACCTAGGCCTATAAGGACCACCCTATTAAGGGATTTACCCTGATCCACTTGCTAGAATGTATTAGTACATGATCCTTCAGTTTGTACTTATAATGTTGATTATATCTCTTCTCTTTTCAATCTTTGATCTAATCTCATAATCGATATATGTCTTCTCTACTCTTCACTACTCCTCTTAGTTGCTACACTATGCTTCTTCAAAACTTTTCTTGCAGCATCCAAAACAAAATCCCTTTGCACAATCTATCACATCACATCACATCACATGAAATAAGGTTTGGATCTGCCCTTAAATACCTATCTATCAAGTTTTCTAGAACTTAATCAATGATCTGGATGCTTCTCTTTTTGCCCCTTAATCTGATTGGCTAACTTTCCTTCATAGGGAATAGTGATCCATGCCAAAATGTATAATACCTATGTAAAAATCTCTATAATCATTAAATTTCTTCTTCGTGTGGGAAAAAATGGTTTACCTCACATTTTGTGTCATTCTAAACATTTTTTGTTCAAATAATGTTACTTAGAACATATGGTTCCTGATGCTTAGTTGTAACTGTTTTGCCTACTGATGCTTGATTTCTACTAGCTCAACTTCTTCTATATGAATTGGCACATACTAACTCTTCTTTATTCAAAATTCACCATAAACTAGATAACTTAGATTCTAGAGGGATACTCGGTGACCATAGACTTGCTCGGCTCCTATAGAGCTTGACATATACATGATTATTTACATGTTTAACAAATACATAACTTGGCCTTTATAGAGTGACTCAGTTACAATGATGACTAACCAAATCTACCTTGTAAATGACTAAATGTTTGATACTAATGGACAATAAAACAAAAGAGATCAACAATCTCCCCCTTTGACATTAGTAGCAAAAACACTTTTCATGATTACATCTTTACAATGCAATACAAAAATGATAGTACTCCCCCTATGTCTATGACTCGATATAGGACTATGATTTTTTTACAACATACTCATATATATATATATATATATATATATATATATATATATATATATATATATATATATATATATATATATATATATATATATATATATATATATATATATATATATATACATGAATCAAATTGTCTAATATATCTTTTCCATACCTTTGATCTATCTATTCTCTAAATTACCTCCTTTACATAATTTTCCCTTTTTCCTCTCCATTCCCCCTTGTTTTTGACACTCATGTTTTTTGGTGAGGTTAAAAGGATGGAATCAAACCATACTTTTCAAGAAATATCTTGTGAATTTGGATGATCATGGCTAGGGCATGATCCCATGTAGTTCTAACTAATTCCAAAACTTGAATATTGATCTCCATCTTTGAAACTAAGTCAATGAGACTATCAACAATAGAAAGATTATGATCTTTTTGTACCAAATAATTTTCTAAAGCTAACTCATATTGTATCACCTCAAAATGAGGTATTAACATATACTATATAGAGACAAGTTTATCCCTCATTTGGTCATCTATTATTTGTAGCTTAGCTAACTTCCCTTGTGTAAAAAATAACCTTTTGTAATGCATTGAACTAGATCTAGCAATTTTAGAAATAGTATTACTTGAAGATTTTAAGTATCCCTCAATCTTGTAAATATTATGTTGGAATTCATTTGTGAATTTGGGCACATCACAAAGAGTATTTTATAGATCTTGAATTGTATTCACAAGTTCTTCTAGGTTGTATATAAGTGCTGACAACTCAACCTTCCTCAATGCAATTTCATTAGAGACCTTCTCAAGTACCTTCTTTTCAAATTTCTTTTTTGTCCAAGCCATTAGCTTTTCATTGGTCTCTATATCCTCTGTATTTACCTTGTCAACTATTTGCACTAGCTGATAATTATAGGGGCTTATTGATCAATATGATGAATTTCAAATGCATCAACAAAAATATCCTTGGTAGCATGCAACACTTGCTTCTATTGTTTCTCTCTCATCATTTCTTCCTATTTTTTCCTTCTTGCCAAAATATCTTGCAATACAATAGTTTGTTCAAATGAAAGTGTCTTTAAATCCTAGTCAAGTAGTTCAATTATTTCTTCCAAGTTAAGAGATTTACCTTGAGAACTCATATTTTTCTTCTTCCCTTTACTCTTCTTAGGTGTGGTACTCCTTGACACCACTAAGGCTTGACTGAGTGAAGAGGTTTCACCACTTAGTCTATATTGTGCATGAATATGAGAGACAACAACAATAGTAGTTTTCAAGATTTGTGTTTGAAAAACTTTCACTTATTGTGTAGATGTAGAATCTGTAGTTTCTTGGGGTTGAGTGTGAGCTCCCACACTTGACACTACCTGTGATGCATCAAATTTATTCTCTTCCTTCTCCTTCTCTTTAGGCCCAGTCTCATTATTTCCCTCTAATAGAGGTCCTAAGACTTGTGCTCCTTGTTGACCAATGGTAGATTGATCTACCTTAGATTCCTTGTCTTGTTCTTTCTCTTTCTTCTCTTCCTCTTGTACCTCAATGAATTATTTTCCTTTCTTTGGCTCCTCGACATCTATTACCAATGTTTTGGTCTGAGATGATTGTTGGAGGTTTTGTTGATTTTTTTGAGATTGTGAATTAAAATCAACAACTTGAATTGGGGTCTCACCTATCTTAGGGTAGTTCTTTGCTTGCTGCAAGACTACAACGTTAGGTGTGGTTAAATGGATAGGGGATATATTATCCTACTCTTGAGATCTTGACACACTTGTGTCTTCTTCATTAGTATGAATTTATTTTATTGTCATAGTTTATTTTTCACTCTCTTTGGCCTTTTGTTTGATAGCTTCTTGAAGTGTGTCTAGATCATTATATACATCATGTGCATTTTCTAGCTCAGCTTCTCCAATACCCTTTCCTTTATTGTCCTTGTATGTTTCCTTTTCAATGGTGAATCCAAAAACACTCTTCCATATTAATCCACTTTATTTTACAACATCCCCAATCTTATGTTGCTAAACCAAAAATGCTCTATACTTTGGAACAAATATATTCCTATATTTATGCAAAAAAATTGCAATATTCTTATTGGTTAACTTAGGCATAAGGTTTGCAAGTGCACCTTCCCTAATCTACCTTTTAGTTTTATTTCATGTTGTCATTTGGCATCAATCCTATTATACAACTCAGTAGGAATGGTATTACGTATCTCTATAGGCATAGTTTTAAACTTAGTCATCATGTCTAGCATGGTTTCATCTACCTTGGTCTTATATGTTGTACTTAATGTTCCCAAATTTATAAAATTAAATCTAGATAAACCTATAGAATTTATAATGTTGTCACATACCTCATCAATTTAGGCTTTTTGTGCAATACTAATCGGTAGTGTTTTGGTTCATTTGATTCTATCTTTTCTACATCTTCATCATCATCATCCTTTTGTGCAATTAATTTACTCCTCCTCTTTTGAGGCTCACCCTTAGTTGCTAAGAATTTCCTCTTTGCACCACTTATGTAACTTGAACCTTCACTTGGTTTTGTGGTCTTTGCAATTGCTTTTCTCAAAGGTGGCTTAGGAATTTTTATTGTAGCAACTCTAGTCCTTAGTCTAATTGGTGCAAGAGGAGAGATGGGTTTGGATATAACTTTTCTCATAGATTTCTTCAGCTTAGGCTTAATGATTATAACTTTCTTGGCCCTCTTAAACTATGGTGAAGCAAGTGTAGGGATTTAACCTTCTTTTCTGCACTCTCTTCCTCTTCCTTTTCAACATCATGTTCAGTCTCTCTATCCTCACTAAGAACTTATGTTATAATCAAGGGTCTTTCACCTTTAGCTTGTTTACCTAGTTTCTCTTCTAGGTCTATTATCATTCTCTTCCTCTTTCTATCAAATTAGGAAATCTTCACATCGATTTTTATCCTAGCCTTTGCTACCTTATATTTTCCAAAAATCTTGGCCTTTGTATCAATATCCTTGGCAAGAAATATAGTGATTTTTGCACTCACCTCATCAATGTCAATTTCATAAGAAATTTTTTAAAGTCAGGCTCCCCTCGGCTTAACTTCTTGAACATATGTTTTATCAGTATCCACTAGAAAACACAAATCATTGTAATACTTATCTACCAAGGATTTAGGAATCCTTGTCCTTTTGCCCATCTTTTTCTTGAACTCATCAAGATATCTATCCAAAATACTCTCAAAATTATTTCCCAAATTCTCAATATATTCACCTATTTTTTGGTTATAGGTTTCCATAGCTCCCAAATAACATTATCATTAGTAGGAAAGGAATTTTGGACATAAAAGAAAATACATATTATCAAAAATTTGAACTTACACATAGAATACTTTTCTCTCTTGACTGATAAAAGATTTTTTGCTAATTGTAATGATTGGAGCTCGATAAGATCATACTCATGATCTTTTTCTACAATCTTCTAGGCTTAGTCTATAGCCATACATGACACATGGTTCAGTTAGCTCAACTAGTAAAACTTATGTGTTATCAAATGTACTGCAAAATCTATCAATGGATCTATGATGTTTGATATTGTCATGTCATGACCATTCCACTTAGTCTTAGTATTTGCGTCAATAACATCTTTGCTTTGGAACCTCATGGTCTTATTCTTCTCAAAAATTATAACTAAATGTATAATTTTATTTGTAATTTTCACTGGCCCACTCTTTGGCCATAATTACATATCATGAATTCATCTCAAAGATACTTTTATCCATTCCACTTTGAAATTTCTTGGAAATTCTAGGGTGAGTGTTAACCCTTTCTTTTCCACAATCTTGAATTCATCCTTCAGAACTCCTTCATCACATATTTTCTCATATGCCATACAAATATCATAATCTCCAACTTCACTAATTTTTCATATTTAACAATTTTGTATGTCATGTATCATTATAACCCTAGGTGGTATCGATGATAACACATGGATAGAATCACCTTTAATAGAAATATCTGGAACAACTTGGTATTTAGGTGGAGGACAAATGTCACTCTTCACCAATTGAACATTACTAACCTCTCCACCTTTATTCTTCACTACAAATGTTGATCTAGATGTCATTTCTATGTTTAGGGTTGAGTTTCACTTTCTAAGTAACTCGACACTTCTGTCAATCAACACTTGATGACACTTCACTAACAAACTTGCTTGAAATCATCTTTGGAATGACTTCACAACTTTCTCAAATCACTTAAGCTTTCAAAATCTCAATGCAAGATGAGAAAAAATTATGCAAATCTCCATTATATATCTTCATTCATTAGAATTATGGTAGTCATAAATAATATGCACTTTTTTAGGTGGAACCTAATTGTCTTGTCAACTTGGTCATTACTTCACCCTTTGTCAACTCGATTTCTACTACACAACTTGGTTAGTACTATCAACTCGATCTAAATGGGCACTCAATCTATGTTGCAATGCTCGGTTAGTACAAACATTATTACTAATGTTTGGCACCAATATTGTATTTGATTTCTTTGCTCGATTATTTCCATAAATATGTCCTAATGCATCTTCTGTTATGCAAATATGAAATTTGGTACATTTTATGTTAGGGAATGATGTATGATATGATGTTCAAATATATAATTCCTTACATACCTTCCTTGATCAATTAGAGGTAGTGTGATCACCTTCTCCATTGGATTGGGTGATGTTTTCTTTATTTGTTCCATTACTTCGAGTTTCTACCTTCCTCTTCCAGGTTTTACTCAACTCATCAAATTATCCTTTTCCTTTGATGTGTTCATTTCTTGTTGTTGGTACTTGGGTCCTATAGTTATTTCTCACATGTCTAGTCTTGTGATAACTAAAATAGACTAAGCTTCCATTCAATCATTTCTTGTAATTGTCTCTGAAATGTGTCCTAATGCAATTTTTTACAATGTGACCATATTCTCCATAGTAATGACAACTATATCATGTGTTGTAATCTCAAGTGTAGAAGTTACCTTTCTATGGTGCATTTTCTTTCCTTTTGGATGTCCATTTATATTTTTCCTTTGATTTGCATTCATGTGCTCTATGTCCATACTTTCTAATAGTTGTAGCAATATCCCTCAAATCTAGGTGCAATTGGTGTAATACTAGCCTTTGATATATGTTCATATGCTTGATGACATTGTTTCTTGTCATTGAAATAACTACCAATAAACTTGGGCTTATGATTTTTCTTACCAAATTTTATCCTATAGATGTTTGATGTGTATCCAAATTCTCCACAATGATAGGATGTGGGTTGATTCCTTCGCATTGCATTTCTTTGCTCTGCACTCCTTGATCATTCTCCTTCTTAAGTGGATGAAGAGTGCTTGTGGTGCAGGAGCACCTAAATTAAAAGAAAAAAATAACTTTAAGAGTCCTAATGTGAGAGATTTAAATTCATTTTATCCATTTATAATGTATTTTATTCCATTATGTCAAGGTGTAAAGGCTAGACAAGCCATTTTGAATAAGTTATCAAAATTGTGCAAGGACTTGTCTTAATGTAGTCAATAAGGTCAAAATGTGTTTGTAAACTAAAGGAAGGGTGAAAATATTATAAATAGTGGTAAATATTCCATTACAACATGTTTTTAAGGCCAGCACAAAATTGTGAGATCAAAATGTTCAAAATGTAAAAGTTGCTTAAAAGTTGTAACTTTAAAACTTTGCAAAAAATGCAAAAAGGGTTAAAAGAATGTAATAGGTTGGTTCAAAAGGTGGTTGGGAAGTTATAAAACACAAAAATAACTATAAAATAATTTTATTTATTGTTTCAAATAAAAAAATGAGAAGAAGGAGAAGAAGAAAACATTTTGTATCTATTTTAGAGATTTTCTTTATTGTTGTTTTGATTTTTATTTTAGTTTGTGTGTTGTTTCCAGGCCTTGTGTGTCCATGTAAGAATTGGAAACCATTTATAAGCTGTATATTTATATATAAATATGAATAATATTCCTTCTTATTTTGGTTTGGAGTAATTCTATGAAGTCTTGAAGAAGTTATGAGCATTTTGGTGAAAGTGATTGTTTGAAGATTTGAAAATCTTTGGCAATAGTCATATTGTAGGGTTTGGTGACACATTTAGAAGATTTAAAACCTATAAATAGATTAATTGGAAATATATATGAATCCATTTTCATTTCCTTTTTATTTGGGTCATTTTTATGCATATTTATGGAAGTTATGGATGTTTTAGTGGAAACTAGTTTTTAAATATCTTAAATGGAGTTGCAGACATAGATTCACATGCATGTAATGATTTATGGATTAGAAAAATAAATGACTTACATATTTGGAAAATAGACTCAATAAGGATTAATATAAATTTTTTTTTTGATCATTTTTTTTAATGAAACATATTGGATTTATTATGCAGGGTTACAAGTTTTGCTTCTACTTTATGACAGTGAAAATGGGTCTCGGTACAAAGACCATAACTTGTAATTTATATATTTTATTGGTTTAGTGTATGGATATGTTTTATAAGGGATATGGTGCAGGAGCACCTAGGTAGGCTAAGTGTGAAACCTAGGTATTTCTTTATTTTTGGCTTGTAGTGATGCTAGCCACATCACTATTCTAATAATAGGTCCTATGTGGTCCTTAGGTGTGTTTAGGAGACTTGGCAAGACCCAAAGTGACCAAGTTGCTAGAAGTTGCCGACTATTGTCAACTAGGTGACTTAGGTCCGAAAAAGGCTAAAATGGTCTAGAAAGGTTCCAATGGCTTTGAATTGTTTATTTGAAGTCATTTTATGCATATTATATGTCTACTTTGTTTTTGTGCCAAATTTGGAGGTCTAACTCCATGTAGAACAAAAGTTGCTGAAATGTTGTCATGTTGTCATGACAACATTTTCTTGCAAAAAGCAAATTTTTGGCATTTGTGTGTTTAGAACATCCTAACTGTTTAGAATAGTTATGGAACTGATGGAGGAGCCTTTAAAAACATGAGGATAGCCATTTTCAGGGGGTTGGACAAGTTGGTTTTGCATTTTGTACGAATTGAGCAAGTATTTTGTTGCCGGTTTTATGCATTTGAAGGCATTTTTAATAGAGGAGGATTGAATGGCTTGATTTTTGTGTTGTAAAAGTTCTGAAATATTGTTTTTAATCTTTTTGTAGTGTTGGTTTGATCATTTTAATTCATTTGCATTAGTGTAGAAAAATCTTTTTGTTCTTGGCAAGTTGCTGATCTGAACAGGGCTGCACTTAGAAAATGGGATCTTAGGGCCACTTCCCACCATTGGAAACCTCTGGTATTTTGGGATTTGGAACTAGGATCCATGTACATTATGTATCAAGAAGGAGGGCCCTTGAAAGCATCAGCAAGCATTTTTAAGGTGATGCCCTAGGCAAGCCAAATGCAACTTGGCTAGGAATCACAGTTGGAAAATGAGTTATGGAGAGGATTGAGTGTACAAATACCTTAATCCGGTTGCACAGTGAGTAATGAGAAGGTATAACCTTGCTCCATTCCAAAGGAGAGGTCTTGGAAAGGTGTCTAAGGTGGTTTTCCATCACAACAGCGATAAAGCACTTGAAATCCTCATTTTTGGCCTAAAACTGTACTTTCATTGTACGAAAATTTTGGAGGCTAGAAAATTACAGAATCTTGAAGAACTCTAAAAAGGGTATCCAAAAATATAATTTTTTTGTAGGGTTGTTAATAAGTTTTTCAAGAAATCTTGTTTCCAGCTATTTAGGAGGGCTAATTCCTAGTAGCCTTTTTGGAGCAATTTGGTGTATCTTCCCTAGTAGATTGAATGCGCCTATGAAATCAGCATTGTTTAGGGTCATGGATGTTAGAAGAAGTCTAAAAAAACCCTAGATGATGAACTGGTACCCTTGGAGCTATAGATGGACTTGAGGGTTAATAGCGGATTGGAGCCGGCTAGTAAGAAATTTGATGTTACTTTGTTGGTGTACCCCCAACTGAAGGATTAGGATCTCTTGAGCAAGGTCTTAGTAATTATAGGGTGTGAAGAAGCCCTAGTGGGTCTAGTGAATGACCTAAGGTAGCCTTGAGAGAGAGCTTGGGGTTTGGAAGCAAGGTTGGGGTGTTACATCAGAGTGGTATCAGAGCCAGTTAAAGATTTGGGAAAGGTAGTTAATGTTGGAAGCCGCTGAAGAATCAGTAGGAGAATCCATGATGGTGACAAATGTGGAGTTAGCTAAAGAAGTTGATGAGCAAAGCCAAAGAAATCAGCTTCTTGAAGAAGCACTAGAAGAGGTGAAGCAAAAACTAGATGCAGTTGTAGAGGCAGCCAAGAAAAGAGATGAAGAAGAAGATGGGAATGGTAAAAAGGTAGCAAAGGAAGATATTGTACCTGAACCTAATCCTATCTTGCAAGAAGAGCCCTTCTTGAAGGCAATCAAAGCCTTAGGAGGTAAAGCTTTGGAAGGAGTGCCACTTTTCAGTGGTAAGATGGATATTGATGCAGTTATGGATTGGTTAGAGGGTATGGAGGACCACTTTGAGTGTGAGGGTATCTCAGAGGCACAGAAGGTTAAGGTTGCTAGTTCAAGGCTTAGAGGCTCAGCCTTAACATGGTGGAAGTATGTACAAGATGAAAGAGTCAGCATGGGCAAGAATCCAATTGCAAATTGGAGTGCTATGGCAAACAAAATCAAGGAGAACTTCCTACCTGAAGACTTTGAGATCCAACTCCATAAAAAGAGGCAAGGACTGAAGCAAAAAGATCTTGATGTGACCTCCTACACTGAAGAATTTCAGAGGTTGTGTTTGAGATCCAAGAAGCAAGAAGAGGAGTCACTCAAGGTGGCAAGGTATCTTGGTGGCTTGAAGTGGAACATTCAAGAGGAGCTTAGCTTATGGGCCCCTACCACTATCCAAAGATCTGATCAGCTAGCTTTGAAGGTAGAAGAAAAGAATAAGAGGAAAGGAGATTCTAACTTCAAAGATAGAGGCAAAGGCAGAAATCAGAAAAATCAAAGAGGAGGCTACCAAGGCAAAGGTAGTGATGAAAAGAGCCAAAGTGAAAGCAAACCCATGGAGCAAACTATTGACCACTCTTCAAGAGGTGGTTATAATAGAGGGAGAGGCAATCAAGGAGGATCAAGTAGGGGTAGAGGAGGTAGGAGCAGCTCTTACTTTGCAACAATGAAGTGTTACAATTGTGGTCAACTAGGCCATCCTGCCTATAGGTGCCCGAACAAACCCTCTTCCTCAAGCCAAGATAAAAGGCTAGCATATGCACAAGAAGATAATAGAAGTTGCAAGGATGTTGACATAGACCATATTGAGTCTAAAAAAGGTGAGAACCTCATGTTTAGGAGGGTGCTGATCAAGCAACCAGATTCTAATGAGCCTAGACATAGAAGGGCATTGTTTAGGATCAAGTGCAAGATCCTAGGAAAAGTATGCAAGGTGGTGGTTGATTCTGGATCAACTGATAATGTAATATCAGAGGAGGCTGTTACAAAGCTCAAACGGAAGAAGATACCTCATGACAACCCTTACAAAGTCACATGGCTTAACAAAGGGCAAAGCATCCTAGTGAATGAACAAGCATGGGTGGACTTCTCAATTGCAGGATATAAAGACCGCTTATTATGTGATATTTTGCCAATGGATGCTTGTCATCTTTTGCTAGGGAGACCTTGGAAATTTGATAGGGAAGTGGTCTATGATGGCAAGGAAAATACCATAACATTTAAGAAAGGAAGCAAGACCTTCAAAATTCAGTCATTGTTAGAAGGGGATGAACCACAGTCCAAGGTGCCTAATGTGCTGCTATGTGGAGAGAAAGAGTTTATTAGAGACCTCAAGCATGAGGAGAGCCAAGGATTTGCAGTCATACTAAAGGCTGCAAGTGAAGAAAAGCCAGTCCAAGAACCTTTACCAGCAGAGGTACAAGAGTTTCTTGTAAAGTATAAGGAGATTGTTAGTGATGGTACACCAGCTACCCTACCACCAAGAAGAGTTATCAGCCATCAAATTGACTTTGTTCCAGGTGCCTCACTACCTAATAAGGCAGCCTACAAGTTAACCCCAGATCAGAACCTTGAAGTGGCAAGACAAGTCCAAGAGTTGATGGACCAAGGTTTGATCCAAAAGAGCATAAGCCCTTGTGCAGTCCCGGTGGTTTTGGCATCCAAGAAGGGAGGAAAATGGAGGTTGTGTACTGACTCAAGGGCCATTAACCGCATTACAATCAGGTATAGGTTTCCTATTCCAAGAATTGAAGACCTTATGGATTGTCTAGGAGGTGCTATGTATTTCACTAAGCTGGACTTGAAAAGTGGGTATCACCAAATTAGAATAAAGGAGGGAGATGAATGGAAGACAGCATTTAAGACTACTGATGGTCTTTATGAATGGCTTGTGATGCCATTTGGTCTTTCCAATGCCCCTAGCACCTTCATGAGGCTCATGAATGAAGTGCTCAAAGACTTCACAGGCAGATTTGTGGTGGTGTATTTGGATGATATCCTCATCTACAGCAAGACCAAAGAGGAACATGTCAAGCATGTAGAAGCGGTTTTGAAGAGGCTTCATGAGGAGAAGCTATCTATCAACCTTGAGAAGTGTGACTTTTTCAAGCAAGAGTTGGTGTATCTAGGCTTTGTGGTGTCTAAAGGAACTTTGAAGATGGACAAGGAGAAAGTTGCTGCTATCCTAAGTTGGCCTACACCTACCACATCTAGTGAGGTAAGAAGTTTCCACGGTTTGTCTCAATTTTATAGGAAGTTCATTAGGAACTTTAGTGGTATTTGTGCACCATTTCTTGATACCATAAAGGGGGGAGTCAAGTCCAAGTTTAGGTGGACTTTAGAGGCTAAAAAGTCATTTGATATGTTAAAAAAACAAGAAGCTACTCAACCCATCCTAAAATTGCCTAGCTTTGAAAAGTTGTTCACCTTAGAATGTGATGCAAGTGGCCTAGCAGTGGGTGGGGTGTTGAGTCAAGAAGGTAGACCAGTAGCCTTCTATAGTGAAAAGATAAATGAGGCCAAGAAGAAATACTCATCCTATGATCTAGAATTGTATGCCTTAGTCCAGTGTCTTAGGAAGTGGAGACACTATTTGTTGCCAAAAGAATTTGTTTTGTTTACAGATAATCAAGCTCTTAGCTACATCAACACATAGGAGAAGTTGAGCAACAGGCACTTGAAGTGGATGGAATATTTGCAGGCCTTCACCTTTACAATCAAGCATAAGAAAGGACAAATGAACAAGGTTGCTAATGCATTAAGTAGAAGGGTTTTAATAGTCCAAGAGATTCAGCTCCATAGCATTGGAGTGGAGAGTTTTCAGAATCTTTACAAGAATGATGAGGACTTTGCTGAAGCCTATAAGGTATGCATGGATTTTGGAAACCACTTTCATAGCAGATTTTCAGAATACACTTTGCAAAATGGGTTGCTATTTAAGGGTAACCAGTTGTGTGTACCAAGAGGTTCCATGAGAGAGAATCTAATACAAGAGAAGCATAATGGCAGCTTGAGTGGGCATTTTGGTATCAGCAAGACAATAGAACTAGTGCAAAGGTTCTATTATTGGCCTAAATTGGTCAAAGATGTAACCAAGTATGTGGAGAAATGTATGGTGTGTATGAAGGCAAAAGGAGGAATGAGCAATGCAGGTCTTTACCAGCCCTTACCAATTCCTAGCAGACCATGGGATTTTGTAAGTATGGATTTCATTGTTGGTTTGCCTAAAACTAAGCAAGGGTATGATAGGATTTATGTTGTTGTTGATAGATTCAGTAGAATGGGACATTTCATTCCATGTAAGACAACTAATGATGCAAGTCATATAGCTCATTTGTTTTTCAAAGAGGTTGTAAGGATTCATGGACTTCCAATAAGCATTGTGTCGGATCGAGATGTGAAATTCATGAGTCACTTTTGGAAGACTTTATGGAAGAAGCTTGGCACTAACATGTCTTTTGGTTCAGCTTACCATCCTCAAACTAATGGTCAAACTGAGGTGGTTAATAGAACTTTAGGTAACCTTCTTAGGTGCCTAACTAAGGAGTATGGTCAGACTTGGGATGTTATCATCTCACAAGAAGAATATGCCTACAATGATAGCAAGAATAGGACTATCGGAAAGAGTCCTTTTGAAATTGTTTATGGCATGCACCCAAGAGGTGTGTGTGAACTAAGGTGTCTTGGAAACATGGATCAGATTAGTGTTCAAGCTGAAGACTTTGTACAAACCATGAAGGAGATTCAGGAGCAAGTCAAGAAGACTATTCAAGACAACACTCTAAAACTCAAAGCCAAGGTGGATGAAAAGAAGAAGGATGTTCAGTTTGCTGTTGGGGACTATGTGATGGTCCATTTGAACAAAGCAAGGCTTCAAAAAGGCATTCCTACTAAGTTACAGATGAAGAGGGTAGGGCCTTGCAAAATATTGGCTAAATATGGAGCAAATGCCTATAAGGTAGATTTACCTTCCGATTTGGGCATATCCCCTATTTTTAATGTGCAAGACTTGGTGGCATACAAAGGTGACCCATCTCAGCTCAGTCCCGATGTTCATGAAGATCTTGAACTTGCTTCAACACCTACAAACAACAAGTTGGAGGTAGAAAAGGTGTTAGATTCAAGGGTAAAGAAGACTACAAGGCACAAGGTTTACATGGAACACCTCATCAAATGGAAGGAGAAACCAATTTCAGAGGCTACATGGGTTGCTGAGATAGAGTTCAAGAGGGTTGGCATACCTCTAGATTTGTTGCAAACTGATCCACCGTGAGTTCTTTGTTGGAGGGGGGAGTATGGTGCAGGAGCACCTAGGTAGGCTAAGTGTGAAACCTAGGTATTTCTTTATTTTTGGCTTGTAGTGATGCTTGCCATATCACTATTCTAATAATAGGTCTTATGTGGTCCTTAGGTGTGTTTAAGAGACTTGGCAAGACCCAAAGTGACCAAGTTGCTAGAAGTTGCCGACTATTGTCAACTAGGTGACTTAGGTCCGGAAAAGGCTAAAATGGTCTAGAAAGGTTCCAATGGCTTTGAATTGTTTATTTGAAGTCATTTTATGCATATTATATGTCTACTTTGTTTTTGTGCCAAATTTGGAGGTCTAACTCCATGTAGAACAAAAGTTGCTGAAATGTTGTCATGTTGTCATGACAACATTTTCTTGCAAAAAGCAACTTTTTGGCATTTGTGTGTTTAGAACATCCTAACTATTTAGAATAGTTATGGAACTGATGGAGGAGCCTTTAAAAATGTGAGGACAACCATTTTCAGGGGGTTGGACAAGTTGGTTTTGCATTTTGTACGAATTGAGCAAGTATTTTGTTGCCGATTTTATGCATTTGAAGGCATTTTTAATAGAGGAGGATTGAATGGCCTGATTTTTGTGTTGGAAAAGTTCTGAAATATTTTTTTTAATCTTTTTGTAGTGTTGGTTTGATCATTTTAATTCGTTTGCATTAGTGTAGAAAAATCTTTTTGTTCTTGGCAAGTTGCTAATCTGAACAGGGCTGCACTTAGAAAATGGGATCTTAGGGCCACTTCCCACCATTGGAAACCTCTGGTATTTTGGGATTTGGAACTAGGATCCATTTACATTATGTATCAAGAAGGAGGGCCCTTGAAAGCATCAACAAGCATTTTTAAGGTGATGCCCTAGGCAAGCCAAATGCAACTTGGCTAGGAATCACAGTTGGAAAATGAGTTATGGAGAGGATTGAGTGTACAAATACCTTAATCCAGCTGCATAGCGAGTAATGAGAAGGTCTAACCTTGCTCCAGTCCAAAGGAGAGGTCTTGGAAAGGTGTCTAACGTGGTTTTCCATCACAACAGCGATAAAGCACTTGAAATCCTCATTTTTGGCCTAAAACTATACTTTCATTGTACGGAAATTTTGGAGGCTAGAAAATTACAGAATCTTGAAGTACTCTAAAAAGGGTATCCAAAAATATAATTTTTTTGTAGGGTTGTTAATAATTTTTTCAAGAAATCTTGTTTCCAACTATTTAGGAGGGCTAATTCCTAGTAGCCTTTTTGGAGCAATTTGGTGTATCTTCCCTAGTAGATTGAATGCGCCTATGAAATCAGCATTGTTTAGGGTCATGGATGTTAGAAGGAGTCTAAAAAAACCCTAGATGAAGAACTGGTACCCTTGGAGCTATAGATGGACTTGAGGGTTAATAGTGGACTGGAGCCGGCTAGTAAGAAATTTGATGTTACTTTGTTGGTGTACCCCCAACTGAAGGATTAGGATCTCTTGAGCAAGGTCCTAGTAATTATAGGGTGTGAAGAAGCCCTAGTGGGTCTAGTGAATGACCTAAGGTAGCCCTGAGAGAGAGCTTGGGGTTTGGAAGCAAGGTTGGGGTGTTACATCAGGATAATTTGAAACAACTCCTCCAAAGGGTTTTTTAAGGAAGAAGTAGATAATTATAAATAAAACAATTTGATATAGAAATATGACTATGTGAATGGCAAAGTATTGATTAACTTGGGTTGTAGCATATTTTTTTATACCTCATTGCATGCTTTTAATTAATTAATCTATTTTTTGGATTTTGAAGGGATAAGAATATATTTAATTTATTGGTTTGTTTCTATGATGCTCTTCATCATCTTGATATGTCCTAGTCCAGAGGTGTCACTAGGTGTCCTTGGTGATCTCATCAGTTCTTCAAAGTATCTTATAACTTCACTAGGTTTATTCATCCTCTCCATTATTTCCTTCTCAAGTCTTAAAATATTCCTTAGTTGATCATTTTGTGACCTAAAATTTTTAATCTCTATGTCCTTCCTATTCAGTTCTTGATTTGTAAGTAGAAATTTATTCATCATGTCTAGTTGATTGTTTGTAACCTTCTACACATCATATGTTCTTTCATCAAGTCTGGTAGCCATATGTCCCTTTTCTTCTTCTTCCATGGTTTTGTTTTCCTCAGCCTATCTCCTCTATTTAGTCACTTCGTAGTCTTACCGATTGAATTTCATGTTCCCTATTTAATCCTCTAACTTCTTCATTCAGAATGTTGTTCTTCTCTAATAGGTCTACCATAGTTGCATCACTTTCACTAGAATTTCCATTGTCAAATAGTCCTTTAATGTCCACTTCTTGATAGATTGTATCATTTTATTGAATATCCATCTCTTTCATTTTCTTTAAGGATTTTTTCAACTCCGCTCTTACTACTTCAAGCTACTGTAGTATGATATGGATGTCAAGCATATGATTTTTAACGATCTTCCCCAATTTGTAAGCCTCCATCTCCAAGATCTCAAATCTTAACATGTTAGACTTCTTCTAGGAGAAAAAATCTTTGATACTAATGATTAAAATTTTATTGAAAAGTGAGATACTGAAAGGGCGGGGGGAGGGGGTGAATCAAGATCACTAAAACTTTTGTCCTTCAAAGAAAATAAATAATTAACTACACTCACCACTAATCCATTTCATATCTAGATCATGAACCGTATAACCTTAAAATTGAAATGTTGAAATGGATCTAACTATGAATCACATCCATAAGCATAAATTCAAACAGATAACACAAAATATTTGGTTACCTAAAAAACCTCCAAGGTGAAGGTAAAACTGGGGTGGGGATGATACCCACAAATCTTCACTACTATAGGAACACAATTCACCTATAAGGGCTATAATTTTGATGACTTCTAATGATCTACTCCATGAGGGGTCTTCTCTATTATGATCTTACAATAGTATTAGGTATACCTTGATTAAATGATTTACAACTTACAATGAAGTAAGCACTCTATTAGGAGATTTACCTAGGCTTGTTAGGACCACTCTATTAAGAGATTTACCTTGATCCACTTGTTAGAATGTATCAGTATCAGTTTTCACTTACAATGATGATTATGGATCTTCTCTTTCCAATCTATGATGTGATATCCTATTTGATATATCTCTTCTCTGCTCTTTATTGCTCCTCTCAGTAGCTACACTATTATTTTTCAAAACTTTTCTTGCAACATCTAAAACATAATCCCTTTGCATACTCTATCACATCACATTGCATCACATAGAATAAGGTTTAGATTTTTCCTTAAATATATATTATGTAGTTTTCTAGAACATAATCAATGATCTGGATGCTTCTTTTTTTGCCTCTTAATCTAATTAGCTAACTTTCTTTCATAGGGATCAGTGATTGATGCCAAAATGTGTAATCAACTCTATAAAAAACTCTAAAATCATTAAATGTCATCTTCATGTCAACCAAAATGGTTTAAGTCATATTTTGTGCCATTCCAAATATTCTTTTCTTAAACAGTGTTACTCGACACATATGGTTCCTAATCCCTTGGTCATGATTGTTCTACTAGCTGATGCTTGAATTCTTCTATATGACTTGGCTCATATTAACTCTTCTTTATTTGGCATTCTTTGTAAATTGGACAACTCTCTTCTAGAAGGATACTCGATGACCATAGACTTTCTTGTCTCTAAAAGAGATTGACATATACATGATTATTTACAAGTCTAACAAATACATAACTTGTCCTATATAGAGTGACTCAGTCACAATGATGAACAACCAACTCTACCTTCTAACTGACTAAGTGTTTGACACTAATAGACAAAAAAATTAAAGAGATCAGCCAAGAATTGTGAGAGATGGGACACATATATAGAGAAATCAAGACAAGTTAGATAATAGTTATACAAGGGAACAAGAAAGAAAAAAGTAGAAAATATAGTTGAAAATATTACCAGAAAAGAAGGTATCACAAAAAAAGAACACAAAAAAAAGGGTAAGAAAAGTCCCCTCAAGAACCAAGCTTGAAGGCTCTAGAAATTATCTAATAAAATAACCTATTACAGAGGCAACTAGCACATCAGATGTTACAACTGTGGACACTACAATAGTAGATTTTACCCCTAAAGCTTGTTGTACACTAAGAAGGTCCACAAAGACTCCACCGTCAATGAAGATAGAACAATAGGTGAAAGTAAACCTAAGAGGAGATGAATAGATATAATTATAATTGAATATGTAGATAAGGATACAAATGAGGATGATACAAATTGATTCAATAGCCAAATTTATTTGTAAGTGGAGTAACAATTACCCAAGATGTTATACCAAAAGAGAAAGAGAAAGAGAAATATTAGGACAACATGGAAAATACAACTGATATTGGTGATATTATTATATAGGTGTTAGTGAATAGATTGTCTTCCAAAGAAATACATACAAATTGACCCTAAAACACCCAAACAAGAAGACTCAATAAGCACTAATAGTTGGGCCACTTCACTATTGAAAGATTGTAAGTAACCTCTAAATTTATCAGGGTACAGCTCCTTGTGTAAGATTTACAATAAATTTATAGAAATACAAATAGGATGGTTTTAACCAAAAACCACAAAAGGTTTACAAACATCTATCTATAAACATGAAGTAGATATAGAAAAAAAAAAGTAGCTAAAAGGAAATAAATGACACAAAGTCCATTTATTCTAGCATTACATTACAAAAATAATGCCAGAGAAAAGAAAAATTATTAATTTGAAATAAAAAGGCATAGCACCAAGTCCAAAGGATAATTGTGATCATGATTAAATGCAATAGATACACATTTACAGAAAATTAATACCACTCCATGTTGAATATTGATCAAAAAACATACATTTAAATTCAAAGCTTTAATATATTGTTGTTATCCCCTCTCTAAACACAACAAGATGACAAAGATTTTGCTATATCTATACAAAAATCACTATTTGGAAATAAAAATTCCCTTCCTTTGCATTATAATAAAATAGAAAAGAATAGAAAAAAACCCTTCTTAGAAGCCCAGAGTCTACAAAAAAGGCAATCTCTCCTCCCCTAGAAAAAACTAAAATAAAACTAAAACCTCCTACTTTGCTATTTCTAGCATATTTATATTACCTCCTCTTGTTTTAGTGATATTCATTAGTTACAATAATTGAATCTTGGGAACCATAATTACCTTTCCTTTTGTCTATCTCTCTACACATTATTTCACCACAAATGTAAAATCAAAATATTTTAACCATCTAATGATTCCTCATCATGTAGCTATATCCCTAACCTTCACCACATATATCTATGATGATCATACATAATTAACTGATGGATGATAATTAAGGAATGCCATTGGGAGTACTAGATACAAAATTACTCATAAAGCACTTCATTAATAGATGTGGGTTACTACATATGGCTCTGGAAGTATTCAAGTGACTCCAAGGTACTTGCAATACCAAATTTTGCAAATTTATAAAATCTCTAACCATGAACCCATAGCTGAATCATTAACCTCAGAGGGAAGGGATGCTAAATGAAATCCTTCTTATTTTGATTATGTTTCAATAGGATGTCACTAAGCTTTCCAATTGATTCTTCCTTAAGAAAAACTATTGTTCTATTTTCTCCATTGATTTAGTGGCATATACAAGCAACATGAAAAGCACTATAATGATGAAATTTTTGTCCTATCCTCTTCAAAGTTTTTCCTTTATCTATATCATTCTTTATGCTTGTCTAGTTTGAGCATTCTATTAAACATTAAGTACATATTCTCCATACTTTGAAATGGTATGAGAGTTGATTTGGATGAACATGAGGCCCATTTTACTCATACTTGATCATTCTGTAGAAAAGATTACATTGAAAGATTTCTATATATAGGATTTAGGCATGTAGAACAAACATTTTTTTTTTGTCAGATACTTCTATGCCATCCTCCATCTAGATTAGAGATCTGACCTTGAAATTTTGTATCATCATTGAAGTGTCATTACTTTTGTTTGTTGTACCTTTAATTTGAACATGCCGCCTTCTAATACTACTCTGTACCTATCACTTTGTTCTTTCTGAGCCTATTATTCCACCAAAATAGCTTGTATGTTTGTCATGTGTGATCACTGGTAGTATCACTATACTAGAATTAGCATGCCATATGAATTGTTTAATTATGTCTCACCTATGTGCCATCTTGTAGACTTGGCCCAAGCCTTCAAACTATAAGCTTGATGTTATATGTCACAGCTTAGAAGTGTATTCCATGTGCTTTCTTGCAACCCACCTTCGACCATCTTATCAACTATTTAAGTGCATCTTAATGTCTACATAGATGCCACCACCTATGTGTAGACATGGCCTTATTTTGTTATTTCCATATTGATGTTCTGAGCATAATACTTTACAAGCCGACTCCTCTTCATTGAGCCTTTTCTTTGGAATCAACGAAGCAACTAGCTCCATTCCTTTGATGCTTCAATAAGGATTCTTTATGCATGAGACCTCCATTTTTCTATGACATCGAACCTTCAGATCTATGAAAATTGAAGATCCTCAATCTTTTAGTTTAATCTTTTCCTTATATAGATAAAATGTTTCAAATTTAATCACTATGACATCATGGTTGCTCCATCTTGGCTAAATTCATACTTTGACATTGGAAAGAGTTATGAGGTCCCCCAAGCATCATCCTCAACATGGTTTTCCTATTTCAAAGAATTTCTTAAACAAATAGTGTGCATCCATTTGTTGGCTGATTCTATTTGATGCAACTTCACTCCTTGCACCTAACATGAAGCATTGCAAAGGCTTTAATCCACAATTCTTAACAATGGCATGTGTCTTCTCTCAAGAAAACCTGAGCTTGGATATTTTCTTATCAAGCTCTGTGTTATTTTTTATTTTATCATGGATAAAATCATTGCATAACTATAGATGAACATAGAAGCATGAAGGCTTATACATGTTTCCATCTACCCGAATAGGCTTGCACACATTTGGCTTAATTGGATCCTTCTAAATGTTCAGAGTCTTATCCCTTCTCTTTTTTCATGATACTTGGGTGACTTTCTTGATTCCTTCTATACACACACATCTGAAATGCATGTGAGGCATATGATCAAACATCTCACTTGAAGGCCCCATCTTCCAAATGACATTCTCATGAGGCTCACAACCTATGATGCAGGCTCATCATTCTTCTTCTTGAAACTCAGGCTTTATCAGGACCAGTATCTTGTGAAACATTCAGATTTTTATATATGCACCTTTCATTGATCAATCTATATTGATCAATGGAGAATATAACATGTGCAGAATTAACAAATTAGTATTGTGTCTAGTAAACTAGTTTATAAAGAGCCCTTGAAAACCCATTTCTTCACATTGAATATTCCTTGGGTTTAGGCATATCTAAAATACACTAATTTAGATACAATATGATTCATGATAAGAAACATTGTGGTATATCATGGGACCCATTAACTTACCAATGTCCAACACTTATTAATGATGCTCAAGATACCGAGATGACTTACATCAAACATGACCTTTAAAATTTTTTTTTGGAGTAAATTCTTAAAGTGTGAATCTCATGATCTTGTTTTTTGAAATTTAAATTGTTGAACCACCTAAATCTCTAAACACTAAACTTATGGAATGTTGCACCTACAAGATGAACTGCCTCGAGCTAAAATAAACATTGAACTTGTTCCAATCAAATCAAACCACTTTGAACTACTTTGAACCTTAGTTCAAAGTAGTTCAAGATCTCACACTAAAAATTTTAAATATTGAGTCCATATTGGGTACCAACAGGGGCTCTAACTACAGGACTATTTGTGATGCAAAAATAGAGAACTCTAGAAATCTCTGGCAAAATACAAGAGCCTTAACCATTGGGAAAATAGTGTTACCAAGAAGAGAAAACTGGGAGTTGCTTGTAAAGAGGGCAGAGGGGAGCAAGGCAAAGCCAACTAACCAAAACACCTAAACTACCAGCAAGCTCAAAGCTTGTATGTTATTCAAACTACCACTATGCACACTAAACGAATATTGACAATATATATATATATATATATATATATATATATATATATATATATATATATATATATATATATATATATATATATATATATATATATATATATATATATATATATATATATATATATATATATATATATATATATATATATATATATATATATAAATATATAAAGGTGGGAAGAGAACCTACCACAAGAATTAGAAGAAAGAAAAAGAACCATGTGAATCTATTTACTAACTAAGAGAAGTAGGAGCCTTTGTGCAACAACAAACCACACCTCAATGGAGTAGCCCCACACCATTGTTGACTAGCAACTTCTTTAATGCCAAACCTTGAGCTTAAAACACACATGAATATGTTGACCTAGCACTTATTCCTAAATAGTCATAACTCATCATAGCATTCTATTTCACCCATGAGTTCATCTTTAACATTCATTAGATCATATTTCATTTCAAACTAAAAAAAATGAAAAGTAGAAACATTATCAAGGAATGGTGTACAATGTCTAAAAATGTTGTCCTCAAGAGTCATCTTTTGTATATGGCTTTTAGTATCATGATCATTTTGCAGGCAAAGGGATGCCCCATCCAACATAGGATCAATCCTTGAGTATGTGATTTCTTCTTCATCTCTTTCAAGAAATAAGTTTTCACCAAGCATGCAATTCATTCTATCTTTTTCCATTCCCAAAGTGTTGTCACATTTTCTAGTATTACTTTGACAATCCAAATCAGAAAAACCATGTATAGAGGAAAGAAAAGAAAAATCATCAATGGATGTTTCATTCCCAATCTGATTTGAATGAATACTCGAGTCATCATCGAAGAGACGATCTAGTTTGAAAGATGATAGAAATCTATCTATAATTTCCTCTTCCTCATTAAGAAAAGCATCCTTCAACATACCAACCTAGTCACCATTAGGTTGGAAGTCAGCTTCATACCTCTTTTTCTCAAGAAGAAGTTCAATATGAGGAGTTTCATCCAAAGGCATCTTTACCCCATCTCTATGAAGAATTATGTTATCATCAAATGGGCTAACTTGAGAGAGGTCTTTTGGTTGAAGAGATAATAGGAACTTTCTTATGATTTCTTCTTCTTGAGCAAGGAGTGTTTCTCTCCATGTTTTAGCTAGGTAATATATAAGTTGAGTGTTAACTCTAGCACCTCTTTCTTCAATCAAAATTTTAGCATGAGAAGGAAGCTTTTCCACATGCTCTTTTACCTTGTCATCATTAAAAACTTCATCCTCAAACTGATCAGATCTTTCCATAGGCTGATCAAAAAAATTTAAACATGAGAGATTATATTTATTTTCCATAAAAGTACAAGATTTAATCTCAGATTGTAGGTTATTCTGAATCTTCTTACAAACAAGATTCTCCAAAGAAAGATGACTAATATCATTTTCATCCATTTCATTAAAAGTGAAAGATTGATACTCCGGTAGCATGTTGTTCTCAAATTTTTCACAAATAGGAACTTCTGAAATGAGATGACTATCATCACTTCTAAATTTGAAACTTTCAAAATATGGAAAGAAAAAGGATTCAAGAGCACCTTTATCTATGTTTTCCTAAGTTTCATCATGATCAACATGAACATAATGGTATCCTTCCCCCCTTAATTCACAACTTGTCTTTATGTTCATTGTCAGTGCTACCATGGTTTTCACCTTTAGCTTGAAAGTCTTTATCTACCCCTATCTGATCTTCTTGAGGCTACAACATTTCTTGAAGTAAGAAGGCCTCTTGCTGCAATTTTATTTCTAGATTCAGCCCTTTGGCCAAACAATGAGTCATAATTGAGTCCTTTTCAAAGCAAATTTTAGCATTATTTTTAAAATCAGCATTAACAATAATATCTACTACTGCATTATTTTTAAAACCAAAGGATTCTAGAATGAGGCCTTCTTCAACACACATGTACAAAGAATCACTATTCTCACCCTCTTCCATGACATTTAAATATTCATCTCCTGGTAAGGCATTGTCAAAAAATATTTCAACACAATCTCAAGAAAAATATGATCATCACAAGCCTCGAATGTGAAGTTTTCTACATGAGTTGAAAAATGAACTTGAGACAACATTTCATTATTATTTCTTACCCTTTCTCTATTGTTGTCACATATACTCTCATTTTGTTAAACTAGATTAGCATGAGGCTGGAAAAAATCTAGTTGGACTTCTTGGTCATTCATGACAAGGTGATTGAATTACATGAGTGAAACTAAGATAAAAAAAGCTTCTTCTTCGTAAACCTTCAACTCTTCACTCAATCATGATACTCTTTTTTGATATATTTGAAGCATTTTTCTCTTTTCTTCTAATTCTTTCAACTTGTGGAATCTCAGATAGAGGCTTCTCCACAACAACCAAGATGTGGCATCATCTTCCAAACTTATATTATTTTCTTAGGAGATGCTTTCTTTGAAGTTGTCCACACATTTGTGCGATACTTTATCATCCATTTGATAAATTTTTGGTAGAGACAGATTTGGTCTTGATCTTCTCATGACTTTAATATCTGGCATGGTCCTTATGGAGTCGCTAATCTCCTACACACAAAGATAATCATAAAATTGAGGAAATAATTGTTAAGCACTAAATCTTTGTTTCTAGATCCCTAGTAGAGTTGCCAAAAAAAATTTAGTGAACAAATTATCTTCCAAAGAAATACATAAAAATTAACCCTAAAACGCCCAGATGGGAAGACTCAATAAGCACTAACAGTTGGGTCATTTCACTATTGAAAGAGTGTAAGTGCCCTCTAAATTTATTTGGGTATAGCTCCCCGTGTAAGATTTACAATGAATTCATAGAAATACAAATATGGATTTTTTTAACTAGAAAGCACAAAAGGTTTACAAACATCTACTTGTAAACAGGAAATAGATGTGGAAAAACTAAGCAACTAAAAGGAAATAAATGACAAAAAGTCCATTTTTTGAGCTTTAAATTATGGAAATAACACACAGAAAAGATAAATTGTTCAGCCCAAATACACAAAAAGCATAGCACCAAGTGCAAAGGATAATTTTGATCACAATTAAATGCAACAGATACACATTCAAAGAAAATCAATACCACTCCATGTTGAATATTGATAAGAAAACATACATTTAAACTCGAAGTTTTAATATGTTGCTATTATCCCCTCTCTGAACACAACAAGATGACATAGATTCTATTGTATCTATACAATAATCACTATCTAGAAATAAAAATTCCCTTCCCCTGCATTACAATAGAATAGAAAAGAATAGAAAAACCCCCTTCTCAAAAGCCCAAAGTTTGCAAAAAAGCCAGTCTCTCCTCCCCTGTCAAAAATTGAAATAAAATTGGAACCCCCTTCTTTGCTATTTCTAACATATTTATATTACCTCCTCTCATTTTAGTGATATTCATCAGTTACAATAACTAAATTTTGGGAACCATAATTGCCTTTCCTTTTGTCTATCTCTCTACACATTATTTCACTACAAATGTAAAATCAAAATATTTTAACCATCTAATGATTCCTCATCAAGCGGCTATATCCCTAACCTATTGGATACAATTGTCTAATTGTGTGTTTTCTTTGATGTTACAAAAATGTCATATCAATTGGTAGTCAATGCTTAACGAGCTCACTTGGATAGCAAGGAAATTTTCCTTGTCTACCGAGCATTCTTGGAGATTACTCTACAAAGACAATGTCTACCAAGCTCACTCGGGCGTCAAAGGAAATTATGGCATAAAGCAATGTTAACCAAGCTCTATTGGTTAATGAAGGAAAGTTGGTCAGAGTTAGTGTTCACCGAGTTCACTTAGTTGCCAAAGGATTTTTCAAGTTTGCAGTGTTAACCAAGCTTTTGTTGGTTAGCACAGGAAATCATTTAAGGATCAGTGTTTACCAAGTAGGGTTGGCCAATGAAGGATTTTGTTAATTTGAGAAATGAAGTTTAATTATTTCAAGTATTGATTTCAGCCAACCATGGTAATGATTATTGGCCATTATAACTTGTAATTGAGCCAAGTTGATAATTCATATGGTATAAATATAAGGTCAAATTGAGATTCTAAAGTATGAGCGAGTATGCAAGTGTATTGATTGTTTGAGAAGGAAAGTGTGAGAGAACTTGAAGGATGGTTAGATATCCTTAAGAAGTAGCAAAGTTATATTCAATCAAGAAGGATCTAATCAGAACAGAGATCTATAATCAGCAATTCAGTTGCATCTCATTTAGATCATTTTATTGTTACTTTCTTACTATTGTAGCAGTAATTCCAAAATCTCTTAGCAGATTTGGTTTAACAGTCAGTTGTAAATCCTCTAACAAAGTGATAGTTTCATTGAATTTTTCTAAAGAGCTCTTGCAAAGCCACTCCTTACATGGTGATTAAATCTTTTAAAAAGGTCATACCTAATAGTGTGTTTTGTAACCTTTAAAGAGGTTGGCTCTAGAAAATTAGTAGCTAGTTACTTGGTGGTTTTTCCCATATTGGATTTCCATGTTAAATTTTGGTGTCTCACGTGTTCATGTTATTTCTTTTATGCTTGCAATTTAATCACTGTGAATTCTTAAGATCAATAATAAACACTGTATTTACTGAGTTACAACATTTTCATTATGTTTGCTGAGTGATAGCAGTAAATAGTTTTATTAGACATCTAAGGGATCTATCAATTTATTTTTTTGGTAACTAGTTCACCCCACCCTAGTTACTCCATCTATATTTCTAACAATTGGTATCAGAGCTTTTGGTGCTTACAAGAAAGGTTTCAAGGACCTAAGCTAAAGATCAAGATGTCTTACAAGAGAGAAATTTCAGGGCTTAACAGAGATAACTCTTTAGCATGGTAGGGTCTCATGAGACTTCATTTGGCTTCCATTGGTGATTCAAGTTTGAAATAACTTGATGAAGAATACACAACTCCCACTGGTACATTATTTGTTGGTGACATTTCTGAGAAAAAGACTCATAACACCATGATGACAAACATTGCATCTACTCTAAGCTATGAGAATTTGATGATATTAAGGACTGTAAAACCACCTTTGAAATGTGGAACAAACTAAAGGACATCTATGGTGGTGATGACAATGTGAGGAGAGCCAAAGAAAAAATCCATAGAGGACAATTTGATCAGATGAGAATGAGAGAAGATGAAAACATTGCCAAATATGTTAAAAGGATTAAGGCTAGTGTCAGTGCAATTAAAGCTTTTCGAGGAGAGATCAAGGGAGAAACTATTGTAAGTAAAGTTCTTAGAACATTGCTTCCCATCTATGCAATTATAGTATCTGCAATTCAAGAAAGAAGGTGTGAAACAAATCATAAGATAACTTTGGATACCTTAGTAGAAAGATTGACAACCTTTGAGCTTGATAACTATGACAGTTATGTTCTAGCTTCGAAGAATATTGAATTTGCATTTGAGGCCAAGCTTTCACTTAAAGAAAAAGGCAAGAAAATAAAGGACACTTAGTTAGAAAGTGAAGAAGAATTAGAGGAAAGTTCTGACAGTGGTCTTGAAGTTTTTGAAGCTCTACTTGCAAGAAAATATTATAGAAGTAGAGGAAAATACAAAGGTAAAGTTTCCCTAATCTATTTTTCATGTGAAGAAATTGGTCATATGGTCATATTGCAGCCAGGTGCCCAAACAAAGAAAGAAAGGATGAAAAGAAACATCACAAGTGCAATGGCACGACAAATTTCAAATCATTCAAGGATATAGGTAGAAGATATGTTTTATGGCTAAGGATTCTGATAATAGTGAAGATGAAATAGTTTACATTGTTGTGAAAGATGAATTTGATGATGATGAAGAAGATAAGATGGTACTCATCTCTCATGTGAGAAAAAATGATACATGAATCATAGATAGTGGATGTTCACATCATATGACTAGTGACAAAATTAAGTTTGAACACTTTAAAGACTATGATGGTGGTAGTGTAAGGTTTGGAAATAATGAACCTTGTTGCATAAAAGGGAGAGGTCAAATCTCATTAACCAAAGAACTTGTATGTGATAATGCCTATTGGGTTAAAAGACTAAAACATAATTTGCTAAGTGTGGCACAACTAATCAACATTGGATTCAAGGTGGAATTCATGCATGGCAAGGAAAGACTACTGGATGACAAAGGAAAACTAATTGGATTAGGCAAATAGACAAAAGGTAACCTATTTTATCTTGACCTTGGTGAAAGCTCATGTTTTATTGCTCAAGTTGAAGAAAGTTGGTTATGGAACAGAAACTTATGTCATGCAAATTTTGATAACATGGTGAAAATAAGCAAATTTAGGAAGTAAGAGACAATCCTAGTTTGAAGAAACCTAATGTTGGTCTATGCAAGAATTGTTAGATTGGAAAAATAAGAAAGACTAGTTTTAAAAGAAAAAATTATTAGTCTAAAGATATTTTAGAAATTGTGCATACTGATTTATGTGGACCTATTGGAATTGAGAGCTCTAGTGGAGAAAAATTATTTATTCTTTTTGTTGATGAATACTCTAGAATGATGATTGTTATGTATCTAAAAGAGAAGTCAGAAGCATTTGAGAAATTCAAATGGTATTTGGAAAGAGTAGAAAAGAAAATAGGGAAAAGATTGAAATGCTTAAGGTCAGATAGAGGTGGTGAATTCATCTCCAATGAATTCAATAATTTTTGCATTGAAAGAGGAATCAAAAGATAGGTATCAACCCCTGGAACTCCCAAGAAAAATGGTATAGCTAAAAGAAGAAACAGATCTATCATGGATTGTGTAAGGACTCTAAGGATTGAAAAGAACATCATTATCACATACTGGAAGGAAGCTATCAAAACTGCAGTTCATACCTTAAACTGAGTATAGTTGAAGGACTCATATAAAACTCCTTATGAGTTATGGTATGGCTATAAACCCAATGTAAGTTATTTGAAAGTATTTGGAAGTATATGTTATATCTTGAAAGAATCTTGAAAAGGAAAATTTGATGTGAAAGGTGATGAAGTTATATTTTAAGGATATTTTTGCAAGAGTAAGGCATATAGATGTTTGAATTTGTCTACTCATAAAATCATAGAAAGTGCACATGTGAGAATTGATGAGTTTGCAAAAAATACTGAAGAAGAAAATAAAAAGGAACCAGAGGATTATAGGAGATTTGTTTACATCGAACCTGATACATTTCCAGACACATTTTTCAATAGGGAGACTTCCACTCCTAAGTCTTCCTTAGTCACTAAGTTGCAAGATGTTCAAACTGAGTCACAAGGACCTGAGTCACATTCTGAAGCTATCAAGCCAATGCCTACCAAGTCTAAGCAACCAGAACCTAAAGTTGAAGTTCAAGAGGATGATAATGCAATTCATTCAAAAGGTAAAGAACCTATATTGGCTAAGTATTTTAGGAGGCATCATGCACCAGATCTAATTATTGGAGATAAATTAGAAGGTACTATGACAAGAAGTAAGCTAAAAGGTACATGTTTACTTGTTAATTTTGAACCTAGAAATGTCAAAGATGTATTTGAAAATGAAATTTTGAATGAGACTATGAATAAAGAGATAGAGAAAATAGAAAATAACAAAACTTGGACTCTTGTACCTAGGCCTAAAGATAAAAATCTGATTAGAACAAAATGGGTATTCACGAATAAGTTGAATGAAGATGGTAAGGTATCAAGAAACAAAGCTAGATTGGTCTGTAAAGGATATTCTCAAGAAGAAGGAATTGATTATGGTGAGACTTTTGCTCCTATTGCAAGATTAGAAGGTGTTAGGACCTTACTTGTATATGCAACACATAAAAGATTTTAGGTATATCAGATGGATGTTAAATCTACATTTCTCAATGGTATTCTTGATGAAGAAGTCTACATTGAACAACCTAAAGGTTTTGTTGGTCCAGACAAAAGGGACATGGTCTGCAAATTACAAAAAATATTGTATGGTTTGAAACAAGTCCTAGAGCATGGTATGAAAGGTTGCATAACTACCTTATACAGATTGGTTTCTAGAGAGCTAATGATAATAGTAGTTTGTACATCAAGGAAAGACTAGATAACAAGATTGTATTGGTAGAAGTATTTGTGGATGATACTTTATTTATAGGGAATGATAATATATGCAAAGAATTTTTAGAGCAAATGAACAAAGAGTTTGAAATGTCGATGTTTAGTGAGATTAAGTTCTTTGTTGGTCTTCAAATACAATAAAGTGGGAATGGTATCTACATCACTCAGTCTAAGTATATCAAGGAGATACTCAAGAAGTTTGGTATGGAAGATTCAAAACCAGTTGGAAACCCATGTGTACTGGATTAAAGCTTACCAAAGATGATGATTCAAAAGAGGTAGATCATAACTTATATAGATCAATGATTGGAAAATTAAAGTATGTAGTTCATACAAGGCCTGATATTGCTCTTGCAATTTGTATAGTGGCAAGATTCTTGGCAAAACCTAGAGAAAATCATATGATGGCAATCAAAAGAATCTTGAGATACTTGAAAGGTATTGAAGATTATGACTTATCGTATAAACTTGGAGGAAATCTAGACTTAAAAGTGTTTATTGATGTTGATTGGGCAAGAAACATTGATGACAGAAAGAGTACAAGTGGTGGAGCATTCTTTCTTGGAAAAAAGTTGGTATCTTGGACAAGTAAAAAGCAAAATTGCACATCCCATTCTACAACAAAAGAAAAATATGTTGCAGTAGTAGTGAACTATTCTAATATTATTTGGTTTTAAAAATTGTTGGAAGGCATGAAGGTTGAGATCAAAGAACTAGTTGTCATGTTTTGTGATAATAAAAGTGCAATTAACATATCAAAGAATCTAGTCATGCATTTCAAAACCAAGCACATTGCTATAAAATACTGCTTTGTCAGAGAATTGGTGCAGGATAAAGAAATCAGATTGGAGACATATTTACAAGGCCATTACCTAAGGATGCATTCTTGTATCTAAGAGTAAGTTAGGGGTCATTACCCTATTTGAAGCTCACTAAAATAAAGTTTTAGTGATGCATCAATAGGAACCAAGTTGAAGATCTATCAGTTGATGCAACATAGTCAAAAGAACATTGCATATGAATTAGTACTCAAGGTACATTGATACTCATTTGGTATGCATTGCCTTTGGCATGTGTTGTCAAAGGGGGAGAGTTTACTATCATTTATTTCTAAAAATTTTCTTGGAGAAGAAGCTATGTAATTCCTTTACAAAGGGAGATTACTACATTAAAGAAGCTTGTGGTATAAAATCTAAGAGGGAGAAACTTTCTATCAGAGAAAGACTTGTTTTCAAATTTCATTGTGCTATGACATGTTGTGTTGCCATCAATGCTAAAGAGGCAGATTGTTGGATACAATTGTCTAATTGTGTGTTGTCTTTGATGTTACACAAATGTCATATCAGTTGGTAGTCAATGCTTACTGAGCTCAGTTGGACAACAAGGCAATTTTCCTTGTCTATTGAACATTCTTGGAGATTACTCTACGAAGACAATGTCTATTGAGCTCATTTAGGCGTTGAAGGAAATTGTGGAAAAAATTAGTGTTAACCAAGCTCTCCTGGTTAATGAAGGAAAGTTGGTCAGAGTTAGTGTTCACCAAGTTCACTTAGTTGCTAAAGGATTTTGCAAGTTCGTAGTGTTAACCAAGCTTCTGTTGGTTAACACAAGAAATCATTTCAGGATCAATGTTTACTGAGTAGGGTTGGCCAATGAAGGATTTTTTTAATTTGAGAAATTAAGTTTAATTATTTCAAGTATTGATTTCAGCCAACTTTGGTAACGATTATTGGTCATTGTACATTGTAATTGAGTTGACTTGATAATTTGTATGGTATAAATATAAGGTCAAGTTGAGATTTTTAAAGTATGAGTGAGTATGCAAGTGTATTGATTGTTTGAAAAGGAAAGTGTGAGTGGACTTGAAGGATGGTTAGAAATCCTTGAGGAACAACAAAGTTAAATTCAATTAGGAAGGATTTAAGTAGAATAGAGATCTATAATCAACAATTTTGTTGCATCTCATTTAGGTCATTTCATTGTTACTTTCTTACCATTGTAGTAGTGATTCCAAAATCTCTTAGCGGAGTTGGTTTAACATCCAATTTTAAATCCTCTAACAAGGTGACAATTCCATTAAATTGTTCTAAAGACCTCTTGCAAGTCCACTCCTTACAGGGTGATTAAATACTCTAACAAGGTCACACCTAATAGTGTGTTTTGTAACCTTTAACTAGGTTGGCTCCTAATAGGGCTCACTTCATAAGAGTGAAAATTAGTAGCTAGTTACTTGGTGGTTTTTCCCATATTGGGTTTCCACATTAAATCTTGATGTCTCATGTGTTCATGTTATTTCTTTAATGCTTGCAATTTAATCACTATGAATGTTTAAGATCAGTAATAAACACTGCATTTATCGAGTTGCAACATTTTTAGTATGTTTGCCAAGTGACAATAGTAAATAGTTTTATCAAACATCTAAGGGACCTATGGATTTGTTTTTGTGGTAATTGATTCAACCCCCCCCAGTTACTCCATCTATATTTCCAACATAACCTTCATCACATATATCTTCGATGACCATACATAATTAATTGATGGATGATAATTGAGGAATGTCATTGGGAGTTCTAGACACAAAATTATGCATAAACAACTTCATTAATAGATGTGGGTTACTGTATATGGCTCTAGAAGTATTCAAGTGACTCCAAGTTACTAACAATACCAAATTTTACAAATTTATAAAATCTTTGACCATGGACCCATAGTTGAATCATCAAGCTGAGAAGGAAGGGATGCTGAATGAATTCCTTCTTATTTTGATTATCTTTCAACAGGATGTCGTTGAGCTCGCTGATTGATTCTTCTTCAAGAAAAGCTATGCTTTTATTTTCTCCACTGATTCAGTGGCATATACAGGCACCATGAAAAGCATTATAACAATGAAAATTTGTTCCTGTCCTCTTTAAAGTTTTTCCTTTATCTGTATCATTCATCATTCTTGTCTGGTTTGAGCATTCTGTTAAATATTAAATACATATTCTCCATACCTAAAAATGGCATGAGAGTTTATTTGGATAAACATAGAGCCCATGTTCCTCATACTTGATCATTTTTTCGAATAGATTACATTAAAATATTTCTCAATACAGGATTTAAGCATGAAGAATAAACATATATTTTTTGGTCAAATACTTCTATGCCATCCTCCATCTAGATTTGAGATTCGACCTTGATATTTGGTATCATTATTGAAGTGTCATTACTTTTGACTATTCTACCTTTAATATAAACATGATGCCTTATAATACTACTCTATGCCTATCTCTTTTCTCTTTCTAAGCCTAGTATTCCACCAAAATAGCTTGTATGTCCATCATGTGTGACCCTTGGTAGTATCACTATACCAGAATCAATGTACCATATGAATTTCTTAATTATTTCCCACCCATGTGCCATCTTACTGACTTGGCTCAAGCCTTCAAACTACGAACTCAATGTTATCTATGATGGCTTGGAGGTGTATATCATGTGCTTGTTCACAACCCACCTTTTGACCATCTTATCAACTATTTAAGTGCATCTTAAATCTTGCACAAATGTTACCACCTATGTGTTGACATGCCCTTATATTGTTACCTACAGATCAACACTTTGAGCGTAATAGTTTGCAGCCTGACTCATCTTCATTGAGACTTTGCTTTGGAATGATAGAAGCAACTAGCCTTGTTCCTTTGATGCTTCAATAAGCATTCTTTATGCATGAGACCTCCATTTTTTGGTGACAATGAATCGTTGAATCTATGAAAATAGAAGTGTTGGATACAATTGTACAAATTGTGTATTGTCTTTGATGTCACATAAATGTCATATCAGTCATTAGATAGTGTCTACTGAGCTCAGAAGGTCAGCGAGGCAAAGGATAGTGTCTACCGAGCTTAGAAGGTCAGCAAGGCAAAGGATAGTGTCTACCAAGCTTCGAAGGTCAGCTAGGCAAAGGACAATGTCTACCGATCTTAGAAGGTTAGCAAGGAAAAGACAGTGTTTACCGAGCTCAAATGGTCAGCAAGGCAAAAGGATAGAATCTACCAAGCTCACTCGGTCATCAAAGGAAATGTGACTGAAGCAGTTCTTACCAAGCTCACTCGGTCATCAAAGGGAATGTGGCAGAAGAAATTCTTACCAAGCTCTCATGAAGGAATTCAGTTGTTACTGAGTAAACTTGATAGCCAAAGGATTTTATAGATATTGCAATGTTAACCGAGCCAAGAAGGTTAACTCAGGAAATCTTTGAAAACAACATTTACCGAGCAGGATCAACAAAAAAAGGATTTCATTGTTTTATGAAATAATGTTTATTTGTTTAGAGTAATATCTGTAGTCGACTGATGTATGGTTTATTGGTAAATATAACATGTAAATGGGTTGACTTGACAATCTGAATGGTATAAATAAGAGGTCAAGTTGCAAATTCTAAGTGTGTGGTGTGGAAGTATGTGAAATTAATGTGATATGAAGACTAATTATTATGGAAGTGAATTTGAAGGATGATCAAACATCATTGAGGAGAAGCAGAGCCATATTTGATCAAGGAGGATCTAATGATGATGAATAGAGACCTATAACCAACAAATTTAGTTGCATCTAGTTTAGGTCAATTCATTGTTGCTTTCTAACCATTGTAGCAGTGATTTTAAATCTATTAACAGAGTTAGTTTAACAACCATTTTGTAAATCCTCTAACAAGGTGACAATTTAGTTGAATTGTTCTAAAGAGCTCTAGCAAGGCCACTCCTAATAGGGTGATTAAATCCTCTAATAGGGTTACACCTAACAGTGTGTATTGTAACCTTTAATGAGGTTAGCTCCTAACAGGGCTCACTTTAGAAGAGTGAAAAATTGGTGACTAGTTACTTGGTGGTTTTTCCCATATTAGATTTCCACGTTAAATCTAGTGTCTCTTGTGTTCATTTTGTTTTCAGTTACATGCATGGTTTAATTTATTGAGTTACAGTATTTTTTTACCGAGTATCAGAAGTAACTAGATATTTAAGACATCTAAGGGATCTATGGATTAATTTTTGTTAGTAATTGATTCACCCCCCCTCTTAGTTACTCTATCTTTAATCCCAACAATTGGTATCAGGGCTTTTGGTGCTTATAGGAAAAGATTTCAAGGATCTAAGCTAAAAGTTAGGATGTCTTACAAAAGGGAAATTCCAAGACTTAATAGGGAAGACACCTTTTGAGATTGTTACCGAAATGCATCTTAGATGTATATCAAATTTGAGAGATGTTGCTGGGAAGAAAAGAAAAGCATTGTAGCAGAAGAATTTGCTTATTTTATAGAGTCCTTGCATAAGGAAGTGAAGTTGAGGTTGGAACAAAGTAATCAAAAGTATAAGGAGAATGCTGATCATTCTAGAAGACACCATGATTTTCAAATTGGTAATGAGGTGATGGTTCATCTAAAGAAAGGAAGATTCCCAATTGGAACATATAGCAAGCTGAAGATGAAGAAATTTGGACCGTGTAAGATCTTGAAGAAGTTTGATAGTGGTAATGCTTATGAAGTTGAGTTTCCTGATGACATGGATATATTTCTTATATTTAATATTTCTAATTTGTATAAGTATCATGAGTCAGAGGATGAAGTTGTTATGACAAATGATTATCCTAACAAATAGATTGAGGAAGTTGAACAGATATTGGATCAGAGAGTTGGTAAGAGTACAAGAGGAAAAGATTACTATGAATATTTGGTGAAGTGGAAGAATAGACCTATTGAAGATGCTTCATGAATTTTTAAATTTGAGTTGGATTCAGCTCAGGTTGGGACATCTCAATACAAGAGGGTGGATAACTAGGGCCAAAGGCTCACCCAGCTATCCAAACCACCCTGCAAGAGTTAATGCAGTAGAAAACACAACACAAATATAGCACCAAGGAGAGAGAACAAGATATCTTTATTTAATTCATCAAGTAAACAACATACATACCTAGTTGTAAGGCCTTCTAGGTTACAGCCAAATATAGAATACAACTTCCAAATCCATGATCCAGCTTCAAATTTGCATTTCTAGACTCATACCCTGCTCTTTCCAAACTCTTCGCAAAAATATACCTTTAATCTAAGCCTAAGCACTCTATTTATACTTGCCAAAATGGTTTATAGAACATTCTAGAACTTAGAGAAGGCACAAGTCAGCTCTCAACAAATATAACTACCTATACTAAAATTAAATGAGAGCAAAGTTAGCCCAAACAAGAACCAGACACAGACAACTTGGCACCCACTAGATGACTTGGCATCAACTAGAAATTGGCACTCAACATCCACTAGAAACTAGCACTCAACACCAACTGAAAACTATTTACTTGGCATCAACTAGAAACTAGTCAATCGGCACCAACTACAAACTGGTTACTCGGTAGCAACTGGCAGAATGAACAAAAGTCTAGTATTACAAGGAAACCCAAGATGCTCCTGCATTAGACAACCAAGGTTGAAAGAAATGATTCTCCTGAATCATTGAGATGTCCCAACCTCATCTAAATCCAACTCAAATTGAGAAATCCATGAAACATTTTCAATAGGTCTGTTCTTCCACTTCACCAAATATTCATAGTAATCTTTTCCTCTTGTACTCTTTCCAACTCTCTGATCCAATATCTATTCAACTTCCTCAATATATTCTTTAGAATAATCATCTGGTATAACAACTTCATCCTCTAACTCATGATACTTATATAAATCAGCAATATTGAATATAGGAGATGTATCCATGTCATCAGGCAACTCAACTTCATAAGCATTATCACTGTCAAATTTCTTTAGGATCTTACAAGGTCCAAATTTCTTAATCTTCAGCTTGCTATATGTTCCAACAAGGAATCTTTCTTTCTTTAGATGAACCATCACCTCATCACCAACTTGAAAATCATCATGTCTTCTAGACTGATCAACATTCTCCTTATACTTTTGATTACTTTGTTCTAGCCTCAACTACACTTCTTTATGTAAAGATTTCATGAAATTAGAAAATTCTTCTCATGCAGCACTTTTCTTTTCTTCAACAGCAACATCTTTCAAATTTGATATACCTCTAGGATGCATTCTAGTAATAATCTCAAAAGGTGTCCTCCTATTCCCAGAATTGTTATATGCAAATTCAGCTTGTGCCAATACCATCTCCCAATTACTCGGCTTATTCCCAACTAAACATCTCAACAAATTACCCAAGCTTGTATTCGCAACCTCTGTTTGTCCATCTATTTGTGGATGGAATGTAGAACTAAACTTCAATTCAGTACCCATCTTCTTCCATAAAGTCTTCCAAAAATAACCAACAAAATTACTATCTCTATCTTGAATAATGCTTCTTGGTAACACATGCAATCTCACAATCTTTTTAAAGAAAAGTTCAGCAACATGCTCAGCATCTGATGTCTTCTTACATGGTATAAAATCTGCCATCTTATAAAATCATTCCACTATAACAAATATAGAGTCTAACCCCTTCACTGTTTTAGGCAATCCAAGAACAAAATCCATACTAATGTCAGTCCAAGGTTTTTCAAGAACAATAATAGGTGTATACAAACCAATATTTTGACTGACTCCATTTGCAACTTGACAAAATGCACAACTCTTTACAAATTTTTGAACATCCTTATACAATTGTGGCCAATAATATTTCTCTTTCAACAAACTCAATGTCTTATCAATTCCAAAATATCCAGCTAATCCACTAGTATGCTTTTCCTTAATCAAATTCAACCTCATACGACTTTTAGGAATACGCAACTGAATACTTTTGAACAACATACCTTTTTGAATGAAATACTCATCATACTTATGTGATCTATCGAATTTGGTGCTCTCCACTCTCTCCATACCTTAGAAAAATCAGGATCAACATCATATAACTCTTTCATCTCATCAAAACCAAGAGCTTCAACCTTCATTTTAGTCAACAAAGAATGTCTTCTACTCAATACATCAACAAATTTGTAAGTAACTCCACTCTTGTGCTTGATCACAAATTTAAAACTCTTCAAATACTCAACTCACTTCATATGTCTTTGATTCAATTTATGTTGACTTCCTAAGTATTGTAAAGCTTTATGATCAGTATATAACACAAACTCCTTAGGCATCAAATAATGTCTCCACTTCTTTAATGCTTGAACAATAGCATAAAACTCTTGAACATACATAGAATATTTCCTTTTAGCATCATTCAACTTTTCACTAAAGAAAGCAACCCGCTTACCTTCTTGACTTAATACAACTCCTATTGCATTACCACTTGCATCACATTCAACTTGAAATACTTTGTTGAAATCAGGTAAAGCCATTAAAGGTAATTCAACAACCTTTTGTTTCAAAGTCTCAAAACTTTTATCAGCTCCATGTGTCTACTTGAATTCCTTTTTATCTCCCCTCATTGTTTCATTCATAGCATTACAAACAACACAGAAATTCTTTATAATATTTTTGTAAAAACTAGCCAAATGATGAAATGATCTTACATCACTCGCATTCCTAGGTGTAGGCCATTCCAAAATTGCTTTAACCTTCTCAGGATCCATTTTCAAACCATTAGCTGGAATCACAAATCCTAGATACACAATCTTCTCTTGCATAAAAGAATACTTTTTTAGATTAATTATAAAATTTTCCTCTTTCAACCTTAGCAATACTTGTCTAATATGCTCAAGATGTTCTTCCTTAGTCTTGCTGAATATAAGAATATCATCCAAATAAATGATCACAAATTTACCTAAGAATCTTTTTAGAACTTCATTCATCAACCTCATGAAAGTACTAGGTGCATTAGTCAAACCAAAAGGCATAACCAACCATTCATACAAACCATCTTTTGTCTTGAAATCAGTCTTCCATTCATCACCTTATCTGATTCTGATATGATAATAGCCACTCTTCAAATCAATCTTGGTAAAATACTTTGCTCCACTGAAACAATCCATTATGTCATCCATCCTTGGCATAGGAAAATTATATTTCAATGTTATCTTGTTAATGGCTTTGGAATTAGTACACATTCTCCATTCTCCATCCTTTTTAGGTGCTAATACAATAGGTACAACACATGGTGATGTAACACCCCAACCTTGCTTCCAAACCCCAAGCTCTCTCTCAGGGCTACCTTAGGTCATTCACTAGACGCACTAGGGCTTCTTCACACCCTATAATTACTAGGACCTTGCTCAAGAGATCCTAATCCTTCAGTTGGGGGTACACCAACAAAGTAACATCAAATTTTTTACTAGCCAGCTCCAGTCCGCTATTAACCCTCAAGTCCATCTATAGCTCCAAGGGTACCAGTTCTTCATTTAGGGTTTTTTTAGACTCCTTCTAACATCCATGACCCTAAACAATGCTGATTTCATAGGCGCATTCAATCTACGAGGGAAGATAAACCAAATTGCTCCAAAAAGGCTACTAGGAATTAACCCTCCTAAATAGCTGGAAACAAGATTTCTTGAAAAAATTCTTAACAACCCTACAAAAAAATTATATTTTTGGATACCCTTTTTAGAGTACTTCAAGATTCTGTAATTTTCTAGCCTCCAAACTTTCCGTACAATGAAAGTACAATTTTAGGCCAAAAATGAGGATTTCAAGTGCTTTATCGCTGTTGTGATGGAAAACCACCTTAGACACCTTTCCAAGACCTCTCCTTTGGACTGGAGCAAGGTTAGACCTTCTCATTACTCGCTGTGTAGCCAGATTAAGGTATTTGTACACTCAATCCTCTCCATAACTCATTTTCCAACAGTGATTCCTAGCCAAGTTGCATTTGGCTTGCCTAGGGCATCACCTTAAAAATGCTTGCTGATGCTTTCAAGGGCCCTCCTTCTTGATACATAATGTATATGGATCCTATTTCCAAATCCCAAAATACCAGAGGTTTCCAATTGTGGGAAGTGGCCCTAAGATCCCATTTTCTAAGTGCAGCCCTGTTCAGATCAGCAACTTGCCAAGAACAAAAAGATTTTTCTACACTAATGCAAACGAATTAAAATGATCAAATAAACACTACAAAAAGATTAAAAAAAAATATTTCAGAACTTTTCCAACACAAAAATCAGGCCATTCAATCCTCCTCTATTAAAAATGCCTTCAAATGCATAAAACCGACAACAAAATACTTGCTCAATTCGTACAAAATGCAAAACCAACTTGTCCAACCCCCTGAAAATGGATGTCCTCACATTTTTAAAGGCTCCTCCATCAGTTCCATAACTATTCTAAATAGTTAGGACGTTCTAAACACACAAATGCCAAAAAGTTGCTTTTTGCAAGAAAATGTTGTCATGACAACATGACAACATTTCAGCAACTTTTGTTCTACATGGAGTTAGACCTCCAAATTTGGCACAAAAAAAAAGTAGACATATAATATGCATAAAATGACTTCAAATAAACAATTCAAAGCCATTGGAACCTTTCTAGACCATTTTAGCCTTTTCTGGACCTAAGTCACCTAGTTGACAATAGTCGGCAACTTCTAGCAACTTGGTCACTTTGGATCTTGCCAAGTCTCCTAAACACACCTAAGGACCACATAGGACCTATTATTAGAATAGTGATGTGGCTAGCATCACTACAAGCCAAAAATAAAGAAATACCTAGGTTTCACACTTAGCCTACCTAGGTGCTCCTGCACCATACTCCCCCCTCCAACAAAGAACTCAAGGTGGATCAGTTTGCAACAAATCTAGAGGTATGCCAACCTTCTTGAACTTTGTCTCAACAACCCATGTAGCCTCTGAAATTGGTTTCTCCTTCCATTTGATGAGGTGTTCCATGTAAGCCTTGTGCCTTGTAGTCTTCTTTACCCTTGAATCTAACACCTTTTCTACCTCCAACTTGTTGTTTGTAGGTGTTGAAGCAAGTTCAAGATCTTCATGAACATCGGGACTGAGTTGAGATGGGTCACCTTTGTATGCCACCAAGTCTTGCACGTTAAAAATAGGGGAGATGCCCAAATCGGAAGGTAAATCTACCTTATAGGCATTTGCTCCATATTTAGCCAATATTTTGCAAGGCCCTACCTTCTTCATCTGTAACTTAGTAGGAATGCCTTTTTGAAGCCTTTCTTTGTTCAAATGGACCATCACATAGTCCCCAATAGCAAACTGAACATCCTTCTTCTTTTCATCCACCTTGGCTTTGAGTTTTAGAGTGTTGTCTTGAATAGTCTTCTTGACTTGCTCCTGAATCTCCTTCATGGTTTGTACAAAGTCTTCAGCTTGACCACTAATCTGATCCATGTTTCCAAGAAACCTTAGTTCACACACACCTCTTGGGTGCATGCCATAAAAAATTTCAAAAGGACTCTTTTTGGTAGTCCTATTCTTGCTATCATTGTAGGCATATTCTGCTTGTGAGATGATAACATCCCAAGTCTGACCATACTCCTTAGTTAGGCACCTAAGAAGGTTACCTAAAGTTTTATTAACCACCTCAGTTTGACCATCAGTTTGAGGATGGTAAGCTGAACCAAAAGACATGTTAGTGCCAAGCTTCTTCCATAAAGTCTTCCAAAAGTGACTCATGAATTTCACATCTCGATCCGACACAATGCTTAATGGAAGTCCATGAATCCTTACAACCTCTTTGAAAAACAAATGAGCTATATGACTTGCATCATTAGTTGTCTTACATGGAATGAAATGTCCCATTCTACTGAATCTATCAACAACAACATAAATGCTATCATACCGTTGCTTAGTTTTAGGCAAACCAACAATGAAATCCATACTTACACAATCCCATGGTCTACTAGGAATTGGTAAGGGCTGGTAAAGACCTGCATTGCTCATTCCTCCTTTTGCCTTCATACACACCATACATTGCTCCACATACTTGGTTACATATTTGACCAATTTAGGCCAATAATAGAACCTTTGCACTAGTTCTATTGTCTTGCTGATACCAAAATGCCCACTCAAGCTGCCATTATGCTTCTCTTGTATTAGGTTCTCTCTCATGGAACCTCTTGGTACACACAACTGGTTACCCTTAAATAGCAACCCATTTTGCAAAGTGTATTCTGAAAATTTGCTATGAAAGTGGTTTCCAAAATCCATGCATACCTTATAGGCTTCAGCAAAGTCCTCATCATTCTTGTAAAGATTCTGAAAACTCTCCACTCCAATGCTATGGAGCTGAATCTCTTGGACTCTTAAAACCCTTCTACTTAATGCATCAGCAACCTTGTTCATTTGTCCTTTCTTATGCTTGATTATAAAGGTGAAGGCCTGCAAATATTCCATCCACTTCAAGTGCCTGTTGCTCAACTTCTCCTGTGTGTTGATGTAGATAAGAGCTTGATTATCTGTAAACACAACAAATTCTTTTGGCAACAAATAGTGTCTTCACTTCCTAAGACACTGGACTAAGGCATACAATTCTAGATCATAGGATGAGTATTTCTTCTTGGCCTCATTTAGCTTTTCACTATAGAAGGCTACTGGTCTACCTTCTTGACTCAACACCCCACCCACTGCTAGGCCACTTGCATCACATTCTAAGGTGAACAACTTTTCAAAGCTAGGCAATTTTAGGATGGGTTGAGTAGCTACTTGTTTTTTTAACATATCAAATGACTTTTCAGCCTCTAAAGTCCACCTAAACTTAGACTTGACTCCCCCCTTTATGGTATCAAAAAATGGTGCACAAATACCACTAAAGTTCCTAATGAACTTCCTATAAAATTGAGACAAACCGTGGAAACTTCTTACCTCACTAGATGTGGTAGGTGTAGGCCAACTCAGGATAGCAGCAACTTTCTCCTTGTCCATCTTCAAAGTTCCTTTAGACACCACAAAGCCTAGATACACCAACTCTTGCTTGAAGAAGTCACACTTCTCAAGGTTGATAGATAGCTTCTCCTCATGAAGCCTCTTCAAAACCGCTTCTACATGCTTGACATGTTCCTCTTTGGTCTTGCTGTAGATGAGGATATCATCCAAATACACCACCACAAATCTGCCTGTGAAGTCTTTGAGCACTTCATTCATGAGCCTCATGAAGGTGCTAGGGGCATTGGAAAGACCAAATGGCATCACAAGCCATTCATAAAGACCATCAGTAGTCTTAAATGTTGTCTTCCATTCATCTCCCTCCTTTATTCTAATTTGGTGATACCCACTTTTCAAGTCCAGCTTAGTGAAATACATAGCACCTCCTAGACAATCCATAAGGTCTTCAATTCTTGGAATAGGAAACATATACCTGATTGTAATGCGGTTAATGGCCCTTGAGTCAGTACACAACCTCCATTTTCCTCCCTTCTTGGATGCCAAAACCACCGGGACTGCACAAGGGCTTATGCTCTTTTGGATCAAACCTTGGTCCATCAACTCTTGGACTTGTCTTGCCACTTCAAGGTTCTGATCTGGGGTTAACTTGTAGGCTGCCTTATTAGGTAGTGAGGCACTTGGAAGAAAGTCAATTTGATGGCTGATAACTCTTCTTGGTGGTAGGGTAGCTGGTGTACCATCACTAACAATCTCCTTATACTTTACAAGCAACTCTTGTACCTCTGCTGGTAAAGGTTCTTGGACTGGCTTTTCTTCACTTGCAGCCTTTAGTATGACTGCAAATCCTTGGCTCTCCTCATGCTTGAGGTCTCTAATAAACTCTTTCTCTCCACATAGCAGCACATTAGGCACCTTGGACTGTGGTTCATCCCCTTCTAACAATGACTGAATTTTGAAGGTCTTGCTTCCTTTCTTAAATGTTATGGTATTTTCCTTGCCATCATAGACCACTTCCCTATCAAATTGCCAAGGTCTCCCTAGCAAAAGATGACAAGCATCCATTGGCATAATATCACATAATAAGCGGTCTTTATATCCTGCAATTGAGAAGTCCACCCATGCTTGTTCATTCACTAGGATGCTTTGCCCTTTGTTAAGCCATGTGACTTTGTAAGGGTTGTCATGAGGTATCTTCTTGAGTTTGAGCTTTGTAACAGCCTCCTCTAATATTACATTATCAGTTGATCCAGAATCAACCACCACCTTGCATACTTTTCCTAGGATCTTGCACTTGATCCTAAACAATGCCCTTCTATGTCTAGGCTCATTAGAAGCTGGTTGCTTGATCAGCACCCTCCTAAACATGAGGTTCTCACCTTTTTTAGACTCAATATGGTCTATGTCAACATCCTTGCAACTTCTATTATCTTCTTGTGCATATGCTAGCCTTTTATCTTGGCTTGAGGAAGAGGGTTTGTCCGGGCACCTATAGGCAGGATGGCCTAGTTGACCACAATTGTAACACTTCATTGTTGCAAAGTAAGAGCTGCTCCTACCTCCTCTACCCCTACTTGATCCTCCTTGATTGCCTCTCCCTCTATTATAACCACCTCGTGAAGAGTGGTCAATAGTTTGCTCCATGGGTTTGCTTTCACTTTGGCTCTTTTGATCACTACCTTTGCCTTGGTAGCCTCCTCTTTGATTTTTCTGATTTCTGCCTTTGCCTCTATCTTTGAAGTTAGAATCTCCTTTCCTCTTGTTCTTTTCTTCTACCTTCAAAGCTAGCTAATGACATCTTTGGATAGTGGTAGGGGCCCATAAGCTAAGCTCCTCTTGAATGTTCCACTTCAAGCCACCAAGATACCTTGCCACCTTGAGTGACTCCTCTTCTTGCTTCTTGGATCTCAAACACAACCTCTGAAATTCTTCAGTGTAGGAGATCACATCAAGATCTTTTTGCTTCAGTCCTTGCCTCTTTTTATGGAGTTGGATCTCAAAGTCTTCAGGTAGGAAGTTCTCCTTGATTTTGTTTGCCATAGCACTCCAATTTGCAATTGGATTCTTGCCCATGCTGACTCTTTCATCTTGTACATACTTCCACCATGTTAAGGCTGAGCCTCTAAGCCTTGACTTAGCAACCTTAACCTTCTGTGCCTCTTAGATACCCTCACACTCAAAGTGGTTCTCCATACCCTCTAACCATTCCATAACTGCATCAATATCCATCTTACCACTGAAAAGTGGCACTCCTTCCAAAGCTTTACCTCCTAAGGCTTTGATTGCCTTCAAGAAGGGCTCTTCTTGCAAGATAGGATCAGGTTCAGGTACAATATCTTCCTCTGCTACCTTTTTACCATTCCCATCTTCTTCTTCATCTCTTTTCTTGGCTGCCTCTACAACTACATCTAGTTTTTGCTTCACCTCTTCTAGTGCTTCTTCAAGAAGCTGATTTCTTTGCCTTTGCTCATCAACTTCTTTAGCTAACTCCACATTTGTCACCATCATGGATTCTCCTACTGATTCTTCAGCGGCTTCCAACATTAACTACCTTTCCCAAATCTTTAACTGGCTCTGATACCACTCTGATGTAACACCCCAACCTTGCTTCCAAACCCCAAGCTCTCTCTCAGGGCTACCTTAGGTCATTCACTAGACCCACTAGGGCTTCTTCACACCCTATAATTACTAGGACCTTGCTCAAGAGATCCTAATCCGTCAGTTGGGGGTACACCAACAAAGTAACATCAAATTTCTTACTAGCCGGCTCCAGTCCGCTATTAACCCTCAAGTCCATCTATAGCTCCAAGGGTACCAGTTCTTCATCTAGGGTTTTTTTAGACTCCTTCTAACATCCATGACCCTAAACAATGCTGATTTCATAGGCGCATTCAATCTACTAGGGAAGATACACCAAATTGCTCCAAAAAGGCTACTAGGAATTAACCCTCCTAAATAGCTGGAAACAAGATTTCTTGAAAATCTTCTTAACAACCCTACAAACAAATTATATTTTTGGATACCCTTTTTAGAGTACTTCAAGATTCTGTAATTTTCTAGCCTCCAAACTTTCCATACAATGAAAGTACAGTTTTAGGCCAAAAATGAGGATTTCAAGTGCTTTATCGCTGTTGTGATGGAAAATCACCTTAGACACCTTTCCAAGACCTCTCCTTTGGACTGGAGCAAGGTTAGACCTTCTCATTACTCGCTGTGTAGCCAGATTAAGGTATTTGTACACTCAATCCTCTCCATAACTCATTTTCCAATTGTGATTCCTAGCCAAGTTGCATTTGGCTTGCCTAGGGCATCACCTTAAAAATGCTTGCTGATGCTTTCAAGGGCCCTCCTTCTTGATACATAATGTACATGGATCCTAGTTCCAAATCCCAAAATACCAGAGGTTTCCAATGGTGGGAAGTGGCCCTAAGATCCCATTTTCTAAGTGCAGCCCTGTTCAGATCAGCAACTTGCCAAGAACAAAAAGATTTTTCTACACTAATGCAAACGAATTAAAATGATCAAATCAACACTACAAAAAGATTAAAAACAATATTTCAGAACTTTTCCAACACAAAAATCAGGCCATTCAATCCTCCTCTATTAAAAATGCCTTCAAATGCATAAAACCGGCAACAAAATACTTGCTCAATTCGTACAAAATGCAAAACCAACTTGTCCAACCCCCTGAAAATGGATGTCCTCACGATTTTAAAGGCTCCTCCATTAGTTCCATAATTGTTCTAAACAGTTAGGACGTTCTAAACACACAAATGCCAAAAAGTTGCTTTTTGCAAGAAAATGTTGTCATGACAACATGACAACCTTTCAGCAACTTTTGTTCTACATGGAGTTAGACCTCCAAATTTGGCACAAAAACAAAGTAGACATATAATATGCATAAAATGACTTCAAATAAAAAATTCAAAGCCATTGGAACCTTTCTAGACCATTTTATCCTTTTCCGGACCTAAGTCACCTAGTTGACAATAGTCGGCAACTTCTAGCAACTTGGTCACTTTGGGTCTTGCCAAGTCTCCTAAACACACCTAAGGACCACATAGGACCTATTATTAGAATAGTGATGTGGCTAGCATCACTACAAGCCAAAAATAAAGAAATACCTAGGTTTCACACTTAGCCTACCTAGGTGCTCCTGCACCACATGGACTCAAGATTTCTTTGATCAAACCTTTCTACAACAACTCATGCACTTTTCTATTAAGTTTTTCATTCTCTGCAGGTGTCAATCTATATGGTGCTTTATTTGGAAAACTAGCTCTAGGGATCAGATCCATACAATGACTTATACTTCTTATATGAGGTAAACCATCAAGAATATCTTCAGCAATAATGCCTTTATACTCATTCAACAACTCTACAATTTCTCTTGGCACTTGGTCAATACTACCATCTGTCACTCAGTCAGTACTGACTAGTACTCGGTTAACTTTGTTTTCTGGCACTCGGTCTCCATTGAAAAAAATCAATTTTCTTCGAATTATAGCAAAAAAAACCTGATTCTTCTTCACTTCCTTTTCAAATTGTTTCCCATTAACCATGTAAATTTTTATAGAAGTAAAATTAACCTCATCTGGACTTTCGATCAAAGGCAACAATGTTTGTTTTTTCCCATTTACCCAAAGAGTATATTGATTCAATCTTTCATCATGGACAACATATCTATCATATTTCCAAGGTATACCCAACAAAATATGACAACAATCCATGGGCACAATATCACACAAAACTTCATTAAAGTAATGTCCAATTTTGAACTTCACAAGGCATTGCTCACGTACCAATATCTTATGCTCATCTTTGATCCATGGAACATGATAAGGTTTGGGATGTTTCAGCCTTTGCAACTACAACTTTGTAACCAACTCTTCTGATGTTATATTTTTAGAACTTTGACTATCAATGATCACTTTACAACATTTTCTAGCCATCTTACATCTTATCTTGAAAAGACTTCTCCTTAAAATAGGTTCCACATCACCTCCCTTATTACATAAGGTTCTTCTCACCATCAAATTTTCTCCAACCTCAGGTCCACTTGGTGAACTCTCAATGTCTTCTTAAATCATAGCATTTCTATTATTCTACCCACCTTTATAAGATCTACATTCAAAGGATCTATGCCCTTGTTTTCCACATCTAAAACAATTACCATGAAATCCACCTCTAGAATAAGAATTACCCCTTCCTTGGTAAGAATTAGTGCCTCTCGGTAAGAATTACCACTTTTTCATTCTGTCTTGGCTTTGTCATCATTCTTCCATTTAGATTTGCCTTTATCCTACATAGAACTATTAGATCTACCACTTTCTCCATAAGATCTACCTCCGCCTCTCTAGAATCTACCACCTCTACCTCTGTGTCTTTGTTCATGCTTCTTTGTCAAGATCTCCTCAGCTTTCAAGGCATATTGATATGCTTCTTCTGCACTTTCCAGCTTCACAAAACTTATTTTATCCTGTATTCTAGATCTCAATCCATTAATGTACCTTGCAATTTTCTCAATATTATCATCGACATGTCCAAATCTGATGTCTAATCTATAGAATTTCTAAGTATACTCTTTCATATTCATGTCTTTTTGCTTCAAATTTTGCATCTTTCTCAACAAGATAACTTGGTAATCAGCAGGCAACAATTTTTTCTTTACATTGTTCACCATCTTTGGCCAAGTTCTAATATTCTCCTTTCCTCTCCTTTGTCTATCAGTTTGCAAGTGCTCCTACCATAGTGATGCATGACCTTTCAGCCTAGTGACTGCAATCTTCACCTTTCTATTATCAGTAGTGTTTTCATACTCAAAGAACTCCATATCAGAGATCCAATCCAACACAACATTGGTGTCCAATTTTCCATCCTAAGGACAAACTTCTATAGTAGGTTTTGAAATCTCTCTAGCCAATACTCTCAACAATCTTTCTTAATCTTGATCTTCTTTAGGTTCTGGATTATGGTTTGGTGCTATTGCTTCATCATCACTTACATCATCAAGATGTGCTCCTCTCCTCTAGGCTATCTCCATAGCATCTAATCTAGCTGCAATTTGGTTGTAGGGTGGCAAATTTGTAGATTTCACCTATAACTTGTAGAGGGTTACGATCTTGTAGGAACCTGATTTGTAAAGATGGTTCGTGGTAGAGGAAATAATGTTGATAATGCTATATTGAATCAGTTGAGACAAATTTCAGCCAGATTAGATGCTGTGGAGATAGCCTAGAGGAGAGGAGCACATCTTGATGATGTAAGTGGTGATGAAGTAGCAACACCAAACCCTAATCAAGAACCTGAAGAAGACCAAGATGAAGCAAGATTGTTGAGAGTATTGTCTAGAGAAAATTCAAAGCTTGCTATAGAAATTTTTCTTTATGATGGAAAATTGGATACCAATTATGTGTTGGATTGGATATCTAATATGGAGAAGTTCTTTGAGTATGAAAACACTCCTGATAATAGAAAGGTGAAGATTGTTGTTAGTAGGTTGAAAGGTCATGCATCACTATGGTGGGAGCACTTGCAAACTGATAGCCAAAGGAGAGGAAAGGAGAAAATCAGAACCTAGCCAAAGATGGCAAACAAGGTAAAGAAAAAATTCCTTCCTATTGATTACCAAGTTAACTTGTTGAGAAAGATGCAAAATTTGAAACAAAAAGACATGACTGTGAAAGAGTATACTAAGGAATTCTATAGATTGGACATCAGATCTGGACATGTGGATAATGATGTTGAGAAAATTACAAGGTACATTAATGGATTGAGATCTAGAATATAAGATGAAATAAGTTTTGTGAAGCTGAAAAGTGTAGAAGAAGCATATCAATATGCCTTGAAAGCTAAGGAGATCTTGACAAAGAAGCATGAACAAAGACACAGAGGTAGAGGTGGTAGATTCCAGAGAGGTAGAGGTAGATCTTATGGAGAAAGTGGCAGATCTAATAGTTCTATGTAGGATAAAGGAAAATCAGAATGGAAGAATGATGACAAAGGAAAGACTGAATGGAAAAGTGGTAATTATTACCGAGGAGGCACTAATTCTTACCAAGGAAGAGGTAATTCTTATTCTAGAGGTGGATTTCATGGTAATTGTTTTAGATGTGGCAAACAAGGGCATAGATCCTTTGAATGTAGATCTTTTGAAGGTGGGCAGACTTATAAAAATGTTATGATTCAAGAAGACATTGAGAGTTCACCAAGTGGACCTGAGTTTGGAGAAAATTTAATGGTGAGAATAACCTTATGTAATAAGGGAGGTGATGAGGAACCTGTTTTAAGGAGAAGTCTTTTCAAGACAAGATGTAAGATGGCTAGAAAATGCTGTAAAGTGATCATTGATAGTGGAAGTTGTACAAATCTAGCATCAAAAGAGTTGGTTACAAAGTTGCAATTGTAGAGGTTGAAACATCCAAAACCTTATCATGTTTCATGGATCAAATATGAGCATAAGATATTGGTAAGTGAGAAATGCCTTGTGAAGTTCAAAATTGGACATTACTTTGATGAAGTTTTGTGTGATATTATGCCCATGGATTGTTGTCATATTTTGTTGGGTAGACCTTGGCAATATGATAGATATGTTGTACATGATGGAAGATTGAATCAATAAACTCTTTGGGTAAATGGGAAGAAACAAACATTGTTGCCTTTTATCGAAAGTCCAGATGAGGTTAATAATATTGCTATAAAAATTTTCATGGTTAATGCAAAAAATTTGAAAAGGAAGTGAGGAAGAATTAGGTTTGTTTTGCTATAATTCGAAGAAAACTAAGTTTTGTCAATGGAGACCGAGTGCCAGAAAAAAAAGTTAACTGAGTACTAGTCAGTAGTGACTGAGTGACAAATGGTAGTATTGACCAAGTGCCAGGAGAAATTGCAAAGTTGCTGAATGAGTATAAAGGAATTATTACTAAAGATATTCCTGATGATTTAACTCGTATAAGAAGTATAAGTCATTTTATGGATCTGATCCCTAGAGCTAGTTTTCCAGACAAAGCACCATATAGAAAGGTTTGATCAGAGAAAGCTTGAGTCCATGTGCTATACCTACTGTATTAGCACCTATAAAGAATGGAGAATGCAGAACGTGTACTAATTCAAGAGCCATTAACATGATAACAATGAAATATAGGTTTCCTATGCCAAGGATGGATGACATAATGGATTGCTTGAGTGGAGAAAAGTATTTTAACAAGATTGATTTGAAGAGTGGCTATTATTAGATCAGAATCAAAGAAGGTGATGAATGGAAGACTACTTTCAAGACAAAAGATGGTTTGTATGAATGGTTGGTTATGCCTTTTGGTTTGACTAATGCACCTAGTACTTTCATGAGGTTGATGAATGAAGTTCTGAAAAGATTCTTGGGTAAATTTGTGATTGTTTATTTGGATGATATTCTGATATTCAACAAGACTAAGGAAGGACATCTTGAGCATATTAGACAAGTATTGTAGAGGTTGAAAGAGGAAAAGTTGTTGATCAATCTGAAAAAGAGTTCTTTTATGCAAGAGGAGATTGTGTATTTAGGATTTGTGATTTTAGCTGATGGTTTGAAGATGGATCCTAAGAAGGTCATAGCAATTCTGAAATGGCCTACACCTGAGAATGTGAGCGAGGTAAGATCATTTCATGGTTTGGCTAGTTTTTACAAAAAATTTATAAAGAATTTTAGTGTTGTTTGTAATGCTATGACTGAAACAATGAGAGGAGATAAAAAGGAATTCAAGTGGACACATGGAGCTGATAAGAGTTTTGAGACTTTGAAACAAAAGGTTGTTGAATTACCTATATTGGCTTTACCTGATTTCAACAAAGTATTTCAAGTTGAATGTGATGTAAGTGGTAATGCAATAGGAGCTGTATTAAGTCAAGAAGGTAAACCCTGTTGCTTTCTTTAGTGAAAAGTTGAATGATGCTAAAAGGAAATATTTTGTGTATGATCAAGATTTTTATGCTATTGTTCAAGCATTGAAGAAGCGGAGACATTATTTGATGCCTAAGGAGTTTGTGTTATATACTGATCATAAAGCTTTACAATACTTGGGAACTCAACATAAATTGATTCAAAGACATATGAAGTGCATTGAGTATTTGTAGAGTTTTACATTTGTGATCAAGCACAAGAGTGGAGTTACTCACAAAGTTGCTGATGCATTGAGTAGAAGACGTTCTTTGTTAACTGAAATGAAGGTTGAAGTTCTTTGTTTTGATGAGATGAAAGAGTTATATGATGTTGATCCTAATTTTTCTGAGGCATAGAGAGAGTGTAGAGCACCAAATCTAATGGATCACATAAGTAATTATGATGAGTATTTCATTCAAGAAGGTATGTTTTTCAAAGGTACTCAGTTGTGTATTCCTAGAAGTTCTATGAGGTTGAATCTGATTAAGGAAAAGCATAGTGGTGGATTAGCTGGACATTTTGGAATTGATAAGACATTGAGTTTGCTGAAAGAAAAATATTATTGGCCACAAATGTATAAGGATGTTGAGAAATTTGTAAAGAGTTGTGGGGTTTGTCAAGTTGCAAAGGGAGTGAGTCAAAATACTGGTTTGTATACACCTATTATTGTTCCTGAGAAACCTTGGATTGATATTAGTATGGATTTTGTTCTTGGATTGCCTAAAACAGTGAAGGGGTATGATTCCATATTTGTTGTAGTTGACAAATTTTCTAAGATGGCTCATTTTATACCATGTAAGAAGACATTAGATGCCGAGCTTGTTACTAAACTTTTCTTTAAAGAGATTGTGAGATTGCATGGATTACCAAGAAGCATTATTTCATACAGAGATAGTAAGTTTGTTGGTTATTTTTGGAAGACTTTGTGGAAGAAGATGGGTATTAAATTGAAGTTTAGTTCTACATTCCATCCACAAATAGATAGACAGATAGAGGTTGTGAATAGAAGCTTGGGTAATTTCCTGAGATCTTTAGTTGGGAATAAGCCGAGTAATTGAGAGATGGTATTGACACAAGTTGAATTTGCATATAAAAATTCTATGAATAGGAGTACAAGGAAGACACCTTTTGAGATTGTTACTGGAATGCATCCTAGAGGTATATCAAATTTGAGAGATGTTGCTGGTGAAGAAAAGAAAAGCACTGCAGGAGAAGAATTTTCTAATTTCATGGAATCTTTACATAAATAAGTGAAGTTGAGGCTAGAACAAAGTAATTAGAAGTATAAGGAGAATGTTGATCAGTCTAGAAGACACCATGATTCTCAAGTTGGTGATGAGGTGATGGTTCATCTAAAGAAAGGAAGATTCCCATTTGGATCATATAGCAAGCTAAAGATTAATAAATTTAGACCTTGTAAGATTTTGAAGAAGTTTGACAGTGGTAATGCTTATAAAGTTGAGTTTCCTGATGACATGGATATATCTACTATATTCAATATTGCTGATTTATATAAGTATCATGTGTCAGAGGATGAAGTTGTTATACCAAATGATTATCCTAAGAAACAGATTGAGGAAGTTGTACAGATATTGGATAAGAGAGTTGGCAAGAGTACAAGAGAAAAAAATTACTATGAATATCTGGTGAAGTGGAAGAACAGACCTATTGAAGATGTTTCATGGATTTCTCAATTTGAGTTGGATTCAACTTAGGTTGGGACATCTCAATGATTTAGGAGAATCATTTCTTTCAACCTTGGTTGTTTGATGTAGGAGCATCCTATGTTTCCTTGTAATCCTACACTTTTGTTCATTCTGCCAGTTGCTACTGAGTAATCAATTTCTAGCTAGTGCTGAGTGACTAGTTTCTAGTTGATACCGAGTAACCAGTTTCTAGTTTGTGCCGAGTGCCAATTTCTAGTTGATGTCGAGTGCCAGTTTTTAGTTGATGTTGAGTGCCAATTTCTAGTGGATGTCGAGTGCCAATTTCCAGTTGATCTCGAGTGCCAGTTTCCAATGGATGTCGAGTGATGCAAATTGCTAGTTTCTAGTTGATGTCAAGTTATCTAGCGGGTGCCGAGTTGTCTGTGTCTAGTTCCTACTTGGGCTGACTTTGCTCACATTTAATTTTGGTATAGGTAGTTATATTTTCTAAGAGCCGACTTGTGGCTTCTCTAAGTTCTAGAATGTTTTGTAACCCATTTTGGCAAGTATAAATAGAGTGCTTAGGCTTAGATTAAAGGTAGATTTTTGGGGAGAGTTGTGAAAGAGTAGGGTATGTGTCTAAAAATGTGAATTTGAAGCTAGATCATAGATCTGGAAGTTGTATTCTATATCTGGTCATAACCTAGAAGGCCTTATAGTTGGGCATGTATGCTATTTACTTGATGAATTAAATAAAGATATCTTGTTCTCTCTCCTTGGTGGTATATTTATGTTGTATTTTCCACTATGTTAACTCTTACAGGGTTGTTTCAATAACTGGGTGAGCCTTTAGCCCCAGTTAAGAAAATTACCCAAGCTTCTATTCACAACCTCTATCTATCCATCTATTTGTGGATGGAATGTAGAACTAAAATTCAATTCAATACCCATCTTCTTCCACAAAGTCTTTCAAAAATAACCAAAAAACTTACTATCTCTGTCTAAAATAATGCTTCTTGGTAATCCATACAATCTCACAATCTCTTTAAAGAAAAGTTCAACAACATGCTCAGCATCTGATGTCTTCTTACATGGTATAAAATGAGCCATCTTAGAAAATCTGTCCAGTACAACAAATATCGAGTCATACCCCTTCACTGTTTTAGGCAATCCAAGAACAAAATTAATAGTAATATTAGTCCAATGTTTCTTAGGAACAATAATAGGTGTATACAAACCAGTATTTTGACTCACTCCCTTTTCAACTTGAAAAACTCCACAACTCTTTACAAAATTTTTAACATCCTTATACATTTGTGGCCAATAATATTTCTCTTTCAAAAAACTCAATGTCTTATCAATTCCAAAATTTCCAGCTAATCCACCACTATGCTTTTCCTTAATCAAATTCAACCTCATAGAACTTCTAGGAATACACAACTAAATACCTTTGAACAATGTACCTTCTTGAATGAAATACTCATCATACTTATGTGATCTATCAGATTTGGTGCTCTGCACTCTCTCCACACCTCAAAAAAATTAGGATCAGCATCATATAACTCTTTCATCTCATTAAAACCAAGAACTTCAACCTTCATTCCAGTCAACAAAGAATATCTTCTACTCAATGCATCAGCAACTTTGTTAGTAACTCCACTCTTATACTTGATCACAATGTAAAACTTTGCAAATACTCAACCCACTTCATATGTCCTTGATTCAATTTATGTTAACTTCCCAAGTATTGTAAAACTTTATGATTAGTATATAACACAAACTCCGTAGGCATCAAATAATGTTTCCACTTCTTCAATGCTTGAACAATAGCATAAAACTCTTGATCATACATAGAATATTTCCTTTTAGCATCGTTCAACTTTTCACTAAAGAAAGCAACAGGCTTACCTTCTTGACTTAATATAGCTCTTATTGCATTACCTCTTGCATCACATTTAACTTGAAATACTTTGTTGAAATCAGGTAAAGCCAATACAGGTAATTCAGCAACCTTTTATTTCAAAGTCTCAAAACTCTTATCAACTCCATGTGTCCACTTGAATTCCTTTTTATCTCCCCTCATTGTTTCAGTCATAGCATTACAAACAACACTGAAATTCTTTATAAACTTTCTGTAAAAACTAGCCAAACCATGAAATGATCTTACCTCACTCACATTCTTAGGTGTAGGCCATTCCAAAATTGCTTTAACCTTCTCAAGATCAATCTTCAAACCATCAGTTGAAATCAAAAATCCTAGATACACAATCTCCTCTTGCATAAAATAAAACCTTTTTAGATAAATCAGCACATCAGGTACAATGCTATTTAGTTGTTTTGAGTTGTCTTTGGCATGTGTTATCAAAGAGGGAAAGTATAGTGTCATATCTTTCTAAAATTTGCAAAATAATAAGAGTTTATGTAAGATGGAGAGATTATTATGAAAGAGGGAGTTTGTTGTATTTGAAGAAGGAAGTGAACTATTATGTCAGTAAAAGACTTGTTTTCAAATTTCATTCTACTATGACATGTTGTGTTGCCATCAATGCCAAAGAGGGAGATTGTTGGATACAATTGTACAAATTGTGTATTATCTTTGATATCACACAAATGTCATATCAGTCATCAAACAGTGTCTATCGAGCTCAGAAGGTTAGCAAGGCAAAGGATAGTGTCTACCAAGTTCAGAAGGTCAGCAAGGCAAAGGATAGTGTCTACCAAGCTCAGAAGGTTAGCAAGGCAAAGGACAATGTCTACCAAGCTCAGAAGGTCAGCAGGGAAAAAGATAGTGTTTACCGAGCTTAGATGGTTAGTGAGGCAAAAAGAAAAAATCTATTGAGCTCACTCGATCATCAAAGGAAATGTGACTAAAGTAGTTCTTACCGAGCTCACTCAGTCATGAAAGGGAATGTGGTAGAAGTAGTTCTTACCGAGCTCTCATGAAGGAATTCAATTGTTATCGAGAAAACTTAGCAGCCAAAGGATTTTACAGATATTGCAATATTAACCGAGTCAAGAAGGTTAACTTAGGAAATTTCTAGAAACAACATTTACCCAGCAAGATCAGCCAGAAAAGGATTTCATTGTTTTATGAAATAACATTTATTTGTTTAGAGTAATATCTGTAGCCGACTAATGTATGGTTTATTGGTAAATGTAACATGTAAATGGGCCGACTCGACAATCTGAATGGTATAAATAAGAGGTCAAGTTGCAAATTCTAAGTGTGTGGTGTGGAAGTATGTGGAATCAATGTGATATGAAGACTAATTATTGTGGAAGTGAATTTGAAGGATGATCAAAGGTCATTGAGGAGCAGCAGAGCCATATTTGATCAAGGAGGATCTAATGATGATGAATAGAGACATGTAACCAGCAAATTCAATTGCATCTTGTTCAAGTCAATTCATTGTTTCTTTCTAACTATTGTAGCAGTGATTTCAAATCTCTTAGCAGAGTTGGTTTAATAGCCATTTTGTAAATCCTCTAACAAGGTGACAGTTCAGTTGAATTGTTCTAAAGACCTCTAGCAAGGCCACTCCTAACAGGGTGATTAAATCCTCTAATAGGGTCACACCTAATAGTGTGTATTGTAACCTTTAATAGGGTTGGCTCCTAACAGGGCTCACTTCAGAAGAGTGAAAAATTGGTGACTAGTTACTTGGTGGTTTTTCCCATATTGGGTTTCCACATTAAATCTGGTGTCTCTTGTGTTCATTTTGTTTTCAGTTACATGCATAGTTTAATTTATCAAGTTACAAGATTTGTTCACCGAGTATCAGTAATAACTAGATCTTTAAGACATCTAAGGGATATGTGGATTAATTTTTGTTATTAACTAATTCACCCCCCCTCTCAGTTACTCTATCTTTAATCCCAACAAGAAGATCCTCAATATTGTAGTTTAATCTTTTCCTTATATAGATAATATGTTTCAAATTTAATTACCAGGACATCATGGTTTCTCCATCTTGGCTAAATTCATGCTTCAATATTGGAAAGAGTTGTGGGTTCCCCCCAAGCATCATCCATGGCATGGTTTTCCTATTTCTAGGCAATTCTTAAACAACTGGCATGCATCCATATGTTGGCTAATTCTATTTGATTCAACTTCACTCCTTGCACTTGGCACAAAGCATTGCAAAGGCTTTAATCCACTATTATTGCCAATGGCCCGTGTCTCCTCTCAAGAAAACCCAAGCTTGGATATGTTCTTATCAAGCTCTATGTTATTTTTTATTTTATCATAGCAACAACTATAGATGAATATAGAAGCATGAAGGCTTATACATGTTCCTATCTACTTGAATAGGCCCACACACACCTGTCTTCATTGGATCCTTCTCAATGTTCAAAGTCTCATCCCTTCTCTTTTGTCATGATGCTTGGGTGAATTTCATGATCCCTTCTATACACACACATCTAAAATGCATGTGAGGCATATGATCGAACATCTTACTCGAAGGCCCCATCTTCTGGATGACTTACTCATGAGGCTCACAACCTATGATTTAGGCTTATGATTCTTCTTCTTGAAGCTTAGGCTTTATCAGGGCTAGTATCTCCTCAAACATTTAGATTTATATATTCACCTTTCATTAATCAATCTATATTGACCAATGGAGTATATAACATGTGCAAAATTTAAAAAATTAGTGTTTTGTCTAGTAAATTGGTTTATAAAGAGCCCTTGAAAACCCACTTCTTCACACCAAATATTCCTTGCATTTAGGCATATCTAAAACACACTAATTTAGATACAATATGATTCATGATAAGAAACATTGTGGTTTATCATGGGACCCATTAAATTACCAATGTCGAGCACTTATTAATGATGTTTAAGGTAATAAGATGACTTACATCAAACAAGACCTTTGGAAAAAATCTCTAGAGTATATTATTAAATTTTGAATCTCATAATCTTGTTTTCTAAAATCTTAATTGTTGAATTGCCCGAATCTCTGAATATTGAACTTTTGGAATAATACACCTACAAGATGAACCACCTCAAGCTAAAAGAAACACTAAACCTATTCCAATCAAATCAAACTACTTCGATTTACTTTTAACCTTAGTTCAAAGTAGTTTAAGATTCCACACTAAAAAATTTAAATATTGGGTGCATATTGGGCACCAATAGGGGCTCTAACTATGGGACTATTTTTTATGCAAAAATAAAGAACTCCAAAAATCTCTAGTAAAAGAAAAGTGCCTTATCCACTCAGTAAGTAGAGCCACCAAGAAGAGAAAATTGGGAATTTCTTGTAAAGAGGGTGGAGGGGAGCAGGTCAAAGCCAACTAACCAAAACACCTAAACAACTAGCAAGCACAAAGCTTGTACATTATTCAAACTGCCACTATGCACACCAATAGAATCTTTACAAAATATATAAAAATGTAGGAAGAGATCATACCACAAGAAATAGAAGAAAGAAAAAGAATCACATGAATCCATTTACCAATTAAGAGAAATAGGAGCCTTTCTGCAATAGCAAACCATGTCTCAATGGAGCCGCTTCACACCATTGTTGGCTAGTGACTTCTTCAATGCCAAACCTCAAGCTTAAAGTACCCATGAATATGTTGACCCAACACTTCTTCCTAAACAACCATAACTCATCATAACATTCTATTTCACCCATGAATTCATCTTTAACATTCATTAGATCAAATTTCATTTCAAACTAAAAAAAATAAAAAGTAGAAACATTATCAAGGAATGGTGTACAATGTCTAAAAATTATATCCTCAAGAGTCACCTTTTGCATATGGCTTTTAGTATCATGATTAATTTATAGGCAAAGAGATGCCTCATGCAACATAGGATCAATCCTCAAGTATGTGATTTCTTCATCTCTTTGAAGAAAGAAGTTTTCACCAAGCATGCAATACATTCTATCTTTTTCCATTCCCAAAGTGCCATCACATTTTCCATCATTACTTCCATAATCCAAATCAGAAAAACCATATATAGAGGAAAGAAAAGAAAAATCATCAATGAACGTATCATTCCCAATCTGATTTGAATGAATACTTGAGTCATCATCAAAGAGACAATCCGGTTTGAGTGATGATGAGTGATGATAGAAATCTATCTATAATTTCCTCTTCCTCATTGAGTAAAGTATCCTTCAAAATACTAGTTGAGTCACCATTAGGTCAGAAGTCAGCTTCATACCTTTTTTCCTCAAGAAGAAACTTCACACAAGGAGTTTCATCCAAAGGCATCTTTACCCCATCTCTATGAAGAATTAGATTATCATCAAATGGGCTAACTTGAGAGAGGTCTTCTAGCTGAAGAGACAATAGGAACTTACTTATGATTGCTTCTTCTTGAGCAAGGAATGTTTCTCTCCATGTTTCAATTGGGTAATCTACAGGTTGAGTGTTAAATTTAGCACCTCTTTCTTTAATCAAAATTTTAGCATGAGAAAGAAGCTTTTCCACAAGCACTTTTGCCTTGTCATCATTAAAAACTTCATCTTCAAACCGATCAGATCTTTTCATAGGCTAATAAAAAATGTTTAAACATGAGAGATCATTTTTATTTTCCATGAAAGTACAAGATTCAGTCTCAGACTACAAGTTATTATGAATCTTCTTACAAACAAGACTTTCCAAATAAAGATGACTAATATTGTTTTCATATGTTTCATTAAAAGTGAAAGATTGATACTTTGATAGAATATTTTTCTCAATTTTTTCATAAATAGGAACTTCTGAAATGAGATGACTATCATTATTTCCAAATCTAAAACTTTCAAAATATGGAGAGTAAAAATGATTTAGGAGCACCTTTATCTATGTTGTCGTAAGTTTCATCATGATCAACAAGAATATAATGGTTGTGAGGGTGAAGTAAGGTGATGTTAGCAAAGATCCTTCCTCCTTAATGGACAACACTAGAATAAGAAACTCCAATTCAACACATGGTGTCTGCAACACTGGAGTTTGCATCATTCACTGAGTTGTCATGTAGACAACACAATTATTCACACTCCCATTTTAGCACATATTTTCTACAACATTAATTTGCATGCTACACCATTGTAGGCTTATCCTCACATCATCACACTTACTCCTATGCTTAATGTAGGATAACCCATATCTAGTGGACATCTAACTGGTTGAATGACTTATCATGTTGGTGACTTCTATGCATTCTAGAAGCTTTCTAGAGGCCTTTATATACAAACACTACTAGTGTACTTTCACATTGAATATTGAATGAAAATATCATCATTCTAATCATACTTTCTCTGGTCTACTATTGTGATTGTGTTTGAGTTCATTGGTGTTGGGTGAATTTTGTCCTAAGAAAAATTCTTACATGGTATCAGAGCTTGAGGAAATTCTCTTCACATAGCCATTCAAGATCGTTCATGCTTCAGCACCTTAACCTGAATCTAGATAATTTGTAGAAATTAGAAGCACCTAGGGCCAAATTGAACCTTGCCATTGCATCTAGAATGTCGATTCAATGAAGATCAACTATAAATTTGCCTATGCTGGGCTAAAGTTGATCATGAGGCAAATTTGTTTGCAAATTGACACTCAAAGGCCCGATTTGCAAGTTTAGGTATGGTCATTTAATCAATTTGTGCATTTATTTTTAGATTTGAATTTAATTTATTCTCTGCATTTTATTTCAATTTTTGGGGTATTTTTGGAGAAACAATTGCCCAGTCAAGCTAGCAGAGATTTTTTTTTTTGCAGAACTGAGCAGTCACACCCCAGCCCTGTAGAGCAATCACAATATTCCACTAGCTCTAGCAAATATTACTAGGAATCCAACAATATCCACCAATGGACTACACTACCCTTAATATTTCTAGTGACCACAGATCAAGCCTGCCCAATATCCTGGAAAATTGAACAAAACCATCAATGGTGGTTGCATTTGTTTTAACACCCGCCCACATTCCTTTTTAAATAGCACTAGAAGAACTTCACCCACGAATGTGCGATTAATCTAAGAATTCTGGCACCTAAAAAATCTAATCTAGCAATCCCCAATGAGCACTTCAGAATTGAGGGCTAGCTAGAATTAATAATGCCAGTGATGTTAAATAGTCTCTAGCACACATGAGAATAAATCCACTCTCTGATAGCAAGAAAATAAATTTGGACATCACTGCAACATTTTTTAAAACCTGCCAAATCATTTTCTAGTGTTAATGTCTTATTCTTTGACATAGATTTATTATTTCTAGTGACATTTAAAACAAGTCCCAGCCTACTTAAAAAAAGACATGCAGAAATATCTGTAGCAATCCATGTCCAGCCACCAGTTGTTTATATAGTCAACACCCTGTGCAAGTCAGTCGCGACATAGTCAAACCACACTGTAGACACATGGACAACCTATGGTGACAAAGAAACCTGTCACGTTGCACAAACCACCTCAGCATAGCAGACACATGTTTTTTCTGTATGATTCCATACCGCCACCTAAGCTATTGATGTCATCATTATATCATGTTGATGTCATCAAGTGGTAGAGTTTTCACTGATGTCATCAATTTTATGAGCCTTAATTTGATGGTTGTCTGACCTTTATCCCAAGATAAATTTGAACTACAATAATAATTGTATGACTATCAAATTTAACCCTATCCTTTGCTGATCCAACCCCTCTCTAGATTGATTTTTAATTTTGCAGTCCTACTTTGAGAGGCCATATCTCAGTCATCTAGACTCCAAATTAGGTGCAATTATTTTTAAAATTGGGTATAATTTCCTAAAAAATTTAGTGGTGCAGCTCTTTTCTAGTTTTGGTGCACGAATTTGTCAGAAATTATATCTTTTGGTGACTATACCTGTTCAATCCTAAAATGTGTAACTTCAAATGCTCCATATGGGCTCATCTGTACATAAAAATTGGTTCCCATTTTTTTCAAAGTGCATTATTTTTTATCTACTTTCTAGATCTGCAATTAGATTATAAGGTCGTGTGGACAAAATTTTCACTTTCAGAATTAGGTCCTTGTTTGCATTGTAATACTTTGATATATCTTCAAAATTATTGTATATCTAAGATACATTGTAATGTTCTAGTTTTGAACTCTATAAGGTGGTTGTAAAAACCAAAATCAGAAGTCCACTAAGGCCAAAATTGGCAAGTGGCCATTGTAATCGCACTATATATAAAGTGCCAAAAACATCTTTTTTGGGGGGTTTTTTTGATTTAGTGAAAAGGGGTGGTGTTCTTGGTGTTGTATTCCTCTTTTCTACAATTTTCTTTCATTTTCTACATCATGGGACATTTTAAGTTTCAAAAATTGACTCCACATAACTATGCTACATGGTTCATTAAAATGTGGTGTCATTTAATGTATAAAGAAGTTTCTCAATATTTAGATGGTACCCTTCCTAAACTAATAGGTGATCAAGTATCTACTAGTGAAATCATTGACTTGCAAACAATGGGTAGGAAAGCCCTAGATGATATTTGTTTGGGGGTTGATGACAAGATCATGTATCAGATTTAGAAGTCTCGTACGTCCAAGGAAGCTTGGGATACCTTCCAAAACCTATATGGTAAAGTGTCTAAAGAAGATGTTTTCAAAATTGAAGATGAGCTCGTCTCTTTAGATCCAAAGACATTTAATTCTATACAGGATTCCTCTTTAAAGTGAATGAACTAAGGACAAAGCTTAATGATTGTGAGAGTCCTATCAAGGATGATAGATTGATCTATCTCATACATAACAAGCTACCATCTGAGTACTCCAAATTTGTTTCCACTTATAATACATAATAGACTACATTAGGGTTTGCCTATCAGAAAGTCTCTTTTGATGATTATGCTAATCTGTTCAATAAAGAAGAAAATAAGTTGAAATCAATGGGGATTATCAATTTGCCAAAGTCTAAGGCATTGGTTGCCAATAATGAGGGTTCTCAACATTTAGCTAGTCAATCTTCAAATAAAAGAAAAGGTAAGACTAAGAAATGGAAGAATAAATCAAAGGATGTAGAAAAGACAACACCACAATGAAATTGATGCAGGAGCATCTAGAGGTATAGGACAATCCTGTGTCACCCAAAAAAATGTACTTAGACTCAATTTCTATTTCATGTGTTTTCATTTTTGGATACCCATTTGGTTCAAATAAAGGTTCCAACTCCCATAGTTCCACTATCAGTGTTCTAGGTTAGAGTATTTGAACACCTTGGGATACATGTAAATGCCAAAAAAAATAGGAGTATGTAATTGAGCCATAATTTTGGTAAATTAGAGGGTGTAAATTGGTTGGATGAATGTAATTATAATTTAGAGCATTCCAGAAAAGAATTAGGTCAAAAGGCCCCACAGTTTGAAAGTTATCGCAGTTTTTTGGTTTTTGGAGGCCTCCTAAGAATGCTTCAAATTCAGGTTAGGGGCATTAAATGACCTCAAATAGGGCCAAAAAATGGGGGACATATGAAGCTTTCCAAAAATGTAAACGGTTCATCAATCAGAGCTACGGTTCAAAAGTTATGCCTCTCAAAAGTTCAGTTACCGTTTCTGGATTCTTCTAATTTTGTGCCAACTTCTAATGCGACTTCTAGAGCCTTCTATTTGGTTGGTGAACGCAAACTAGCACTTTCTAGAATGTATTCCTAATCCTTAACCCTTTGGGGTCTATTTAAGAACATTTTTGGCATTGTAAAAGGCAATTTGGAGTGGAGTTTGAGAGGAGGTACTGAAAAGAGAAATTATCTCCGAATTTATACTATTGTAAGCCCTTAGGGCATGTTTTAAAGTCTATTTTCTCTATACTGAATGTAATAGCATATTCTCACAGCTTATAAAATTTTCTCCTTTCCTATTGTGTCCATTCTGTTATTTGGCTTGACCCCATCAGAAATCAACAAGGCATGTCTTCTTCAAATTCAAACAAGAAGGGAGATAATAACAAGGACAAGAAAAAGTGTGCTTATTGCAAGAAATTGGGTCATGAAGAAGATGAGTGTTATCATAAAAAGATTGATGAGTTGACCTCTATCATGAAGAAACATAATGTTCCACTATCTAATGCTTACAAGGAGAATATCCTCTTCTTCATATTCAAAGAGCAAAGGGCAAGCACTCATGGAAAATTCAAATTCTTCAAAGGAATGGATTCTTGACTCAAGTGCCTCATATCATATGGGTTCTTCAAAAGAAAATTTTTCTTCATTGAATAAATCTAAGGTACCATACATCTTTGTGGGAGATGATACAAAAATGGAAGTTGAAGGGAAAGGAAACATGGAGATGGAAAATGGAGAGTTCAAAGATGTTATCTAGGTTCCAAACCTAAGTTCAAATCTTCTTTCAATTTATCAAATCACTCACCTTGGAGATGTTCATAGAGTTGAGTTCCTTCCTGACTCAGTAAAGGTGCATAGTCTAAAAGATGATTCAATGGTTGCAGTGGGCAAAGTTAATCATGACAAAAGGTTGTATTCTTTCTCACACTTTGTGCCCAAATCTCCTTCACAAGCCTTGTTGACTTAATCAAATTCACACATCCAATTATGTAATGAGAGGTATGGATATCTCTCCTTCCATTATCTTCATCAACTTTTCTCAAACAAATTGGTCAAAGGTCTACATATAATCAACTTTTCTCAAGGTGACTATTCAATAGGTTCAGTGGATATGCATCTAGAGGAGAAGTTACATAAAGGGAAGTCTTCAAGAGCACCAATTGTTCTTTAGTTGATTCACATGGTACTAGCAAGTCCTTTTGTAGTAACATCAATCAACTAGGGTTGATACATACATACTTTCATTAATGACTTTTCACGCTACACTTGGGTCTATTTTCTTCATCACAAGAATGAAGTGTTGGACAAGTTTCTAGCCTTCAAGACTCATGTTGAACAGAAATCAAGAAAAGTCATCAAAGTTTTTAGAATGGAAAATGAAAGCATGTATGTGAAAAAAAGACTTATATACTTTTTCAAACTTGAGGGAATTGATCTTCAGAATCCATTAGCATTTAGTCCACACAAGACAGATGTTGCAACATTGAGGATCTAAACACTTAAGTCTATGGCAAGTTGCATGATACAAGCCAAGTCTCTAGATCCATCACTTGAAGTTGAAGTAATCAATAGTGCCAATCACATACTTAATAGGTCTCCTCATCCTATCTTACATGGAAAAACTCCTTTTGAGGCATGGTGTGGCAAAAAACCAATTGTGAGACACTTAAGAGTCTTCAATTGTCTAGCATGAGCAAACATATCTTTTAGGGGACACAAGGCACCACCACCTAGGCCTTGTACTTTCATCATATATGAATATGGTACAAAGGAATACAGACTTATGGATCTTAAGACACATCAAATTTTTGTGGAGAAGGATGTATACTTTGAGGAAAGTTCACCCAAATTATCCTCTAATCCTCTCTGCAGATCATACATTGTGGAGATTGATAGTGACACCAGTGATAGTGCTTCAACAGATTTAGATATATGGAGTTCTATTGATAGTTACAAAAAGAGGTAACAACATCAGTATAGTCCACATGCATATATTTCTATAGTGATAGGTCTAGCACAATAGGGTACACCCATTCTTCCATCTCTAGTAATAGAGGATGACTACATAGCAAATATTTCAATTTTGTTTATGGAGTCATACATAGAAAATTTGGGGGACATTATTGATGATATAAATCTTCTCTTTAATGGAGAAGATCCTTCTACAGTTTTTGTGGGGGCTCATTCTGACCCTCATGTCCATTCTCAACATGATCGATCTTTACAGGTTGATGTGATTGTGGATACTTATGTACAATAGTTGCAGGAGGTCTCTTTATTAGTTGAGGAGATACTACATTCTTTGGGATAGGTTCTACATTCTTCCTTTACAAGGACAATTGTGCAAGTTTCAAAGACATTAGTGATCATTGAGGTTCTTTCCACACACAGTAGAAGCATCTCATTTATATCTTTGTCATTATTTCTTCCAAAGGGGAGGAACACTATTCTACAGTCTTGGATCAGCTATCATTGCTCAGCACTTTTCATTTGGGGGGGGAGACTACCTTGTCTCTCTTCTTCTTCTCTCTTGTGGAGGGACCTTTTCCTCTTTTGGGATAGTTTTCTTCTCACATTTCTCTATTTTATATACTTGATGTATGTTGTAATGTAGGGATCTTGATTACTCCATCCATCCATGCATCTAGTCTTTTCATCTCTCTTTTTGGGGGAGGGTTTTTCCCATGAGGTTTTCCATCTTTCTTTGCTTTATGAGAGATTACATTTCATTATGTTCATGGATACCTAACATGGCCTAGTAGCCAAGACTCATCATGCATTTTCATCCTAGTTTTTGTAAGCTTAAGGGAATTCCCCTAAGTTGCACTTAAGGGGGGGTGTTGGTGTAAATAAGTATTTACTATTTACATTTTACTTAAGTTTACTTAGGTTAATGCATTATTTTATTATTTATTTAGGTGAGACATTTAGGAGTTTGCATACTGTCATGAGTTGTCATGTTGACAACACTAGAGTAAGCAACTCTAATTCAGCACATAGTGTTTACAACACTAGAGTTTACATCATTCACTGAGTTGTCATGTAGACAACATAGTTATTCACACTCCCATTTTAGCACATGTTGTCTACAACATTAATTTGTGTACTACACCATTGTAGGCTTATCCTTACATCATCATACTTACTCCCATACTTAATGGAGGATAATCCATATCTAGTGGACATTTGCATGGTTGTATGACTTATCATATTGCTGACTTCTATGCATTCTAGAAGCTTTCTAGAGGCCTTTATATATAGGCATTCCTAGTGTACTTTGACATTAAATACTGAATGAATATATTGTCATTCTAATCATACTCTCTCTGGTCTACTATTGTGCTTGTGTTTGAGTTCCTTGGTCTTGAGTGAATTTTTCTCTAAGGAAAATTCATACAAATCCAAATATAGATACTTTCAGCTAGAAAGCACAAAAGGTTTACAAACATCTCTCCATAAACACAAAATAGATGTGGAAAAACTAAGTAGTGAAAAGTTAATAAATGACACAAAGTCCATTTATTTGAGGATTAAATTATGGAAATAATGTAGAGAAAAGACAAATTATTCATGCCAAATACATAAAAAGCATAGCATCCAATCCAAAGGATAATTGTGATCATGATTAAATGCATCAGATACACATTCAAAGAAAATCAATACCACTCCATGTTGAATATTAATCAGAAAACATACATTTCAATTCTAACTTTTAATATATTGTTGTTATCCCCTGTCTGAACACAACAAGATGACAAAGATTCTGCTATATCTGTACAATAATCACTGTCTGGAAAGAAAATCACTATTATCCATACTTGGCAATGGTATGAGAGTTGATTTGGATGAACATGGGGCCTATGTTCATCATACTTGACCAGTCTTTAGAAGAGATTACATTGAAATATTTTTGTATATAGGATTTAGGCATGTAGAAAAAACATTTTTTTCTCAAATACTTCTATGCCATCCTCCATCTAGATTAGAGATTTGACCTTGATATTTGGTATCATCATTGAAACATCATTAATTTTTTCTTTTCTACCTTTAATATGAACATGCCACCTTATATTACTATACTACCCCTATCTCTTTGTTCTTTCTGAGCCCAGTATTCCACCAAAATAGCTTGTATGTCTGTCATGTTTGATCACTAGTAGTATCACTATACTAGAATTAGTGTGCCATATGAATTGCTTAATTATTTCCCACCCATGTTTCATCTCGCAAAATTGGCCTGAGCCTTCAAAGTATGAGCTTGATGTAATATGTTGTGGCTTGGAGGTGTATGCCATGTGCTTGCTTGCAAACCACCTTTGACTATCTTATCAACTATTTAAGTGTTTCTTAATGCCTGTACAGATGCAACCACCTATGTGTCAACATGCCCTTTTTTTTTAACCTACAGATCGATGTTTTGAGCATAATAGTTTATGCACCAGCTTCTCTTCATTGATCCTTTACTTTGAAATGAGGGAAGAAACTAGCTCCATTCCATTGATGCTTCAATAGGCATTCTTTATGCAAAAGACCTCAATTTTGTTGGTGACATCAAACCTTCAGATCTATGAAAATAAAAGATCCTTAATCTTGTAGTTTAATCTTTTCCTTATATAGATAATATGTTTCAGATTCCAATATTGTGACATCATGGTTGCTCCATCTTGGCTAAACTCATACTTCAACATTGGAAAGAGTTGTGGGGTCCCCCAAGCATCATCCTTGGCATGGTTTTCCTATTTCAAATCAATTCTTAAACAACTAGTGTGCATCCATATGTTGGTTTATTCTATCCGATGCAAATTTACTCCTTGCACCCAACATGAAACATTGTGAAGTCTCTACTCTATCATTCTCGCCAACGGCCCATGTCTCCTCTCAAGAAAACCCAAGCTTGGATAGTTTATTATTAAGCTTTGTGTTATTTTTTATTTTATCATGGCAACAATCAATGTAGAACTGTAGATGAACATAGAGGCATGGAGGCTTATACATATTCCTATCTACTTGAATAGGCTCATATACACCTGTCTTTATTGGATCCTTCTAAATGTTCAGAGTCTCATCCCTTCTCTTTTGTCATGATGCTTGGGTGACTTTCTTGATGCCTTCTATACACACACATTTGAAATACATGTGAGGCATATGATGAAAAATCTCACTCGAAGGGCCCATCTTCCAAATGACATTCGCATGAGGCTCACAACCTGTGATTCAGGCTTGTCATTCTTCCTCTTGAAACTTGGGCTTTATCAAGGCCAATATCTCCTCAAATATTCAGATTTATATATATTCACCTTTTGTTGATAATCTATATTGACCAATGGAGTATATAGCATGTGTGGAATTAACAAATTAGTGTTGCGTCTAGTAAACAAATTTATAAAGAGCCTTTGGAAACCCATTTCTTCACATTGAATATTCTTTAGGCACTTATTTATGATGATCAAGGTACCATTATGACTTACATCAAACAAGACCTTTGGAAAATCTTTGGAGTACATTCTTAAAGTTTGAATATCATGATCTTCTTTCCTAAAATCTGAATTATTGAACCACATGAATCTCCAAACACTGAACTTCTATAATACTACACCTACAAGATGAAACATCTCAAGCTAAAAGAAGCATTGAACCTATTCTAATCAAATAAAACCACTTCAAACTGCTTTGAACCTTAGTTCAAAGTAGTTCAAGATCTCACACTAAAATTTGTAAATACTAGGTCCATATTGGGTACCAACAATAGATAGTTGATATAGTAGGTAAGATCAATGATAGTGATAAGAAACATGATCAAGAAGATATTTAGAACCAAGGAGAAGATGAAGGAAAAAGGGATATTGATGTTGATCAATTGACATCTATGAAAAGAAAAAAGAAAAATCTTCATTTCCCATAATAGATTATAGCAATAAAGTGGAAACTTTTGGTCCACTATACCAAAATAGAGCACAAATAAGAAATAAAACACTATAGTTGAGAGAGAAAAGGTAAAATCTACACCTACTAAACCTAGTACTTCATTTTCAACATTATTGAAAAGAAGCAATTTGAGTGAAGATATCATTAAGTTGGTGAAAGAGGATATGGATAAAGATGCTTTCATGAAGATATAATTGTTAGAATATGGTAAGACAAAAGAATAATCATAGAAGAAGTTAGATAGATGTGTGAGATTATTGAGAAGGTTTTAGATAGATTGCGAATAACCTTACCTATCCCTACACTATTACAAGGTAACAAGATTATAGACAACTGAAGAAAGATAAATGTTGAATTTGACTCTTATTATGATTTACTATTAAAATCGACCAGAGTTGGTTCAAAGAGAGAATTTCATTATGTGTAGTTCCACAAAGTATGTGCAAACATAGCTAATAACAATAAAGTCATTGATGAATGTATAAATGATATCAGATGATGTATTGATAAGGGTAAGAAGATCTACATTGTTTTTGCTAGATCAGCCAAGTATGTAGAAGATATTATAAAATGTATCAAGGAGGACAAGGAGAAGCTAGACCATCTAGTTATTGATATTGATCCAAAAAATCTAAGATTTACTGAGATGGATAAGAAAATTAGTAAAGCTTATGATACCACCAATGTATTTCAGAGGGACAAAGGTAAGATAATAGGCAGATTTACATTATTGAAAAGTTTGATAACCCCCAAACTTGATACGATACAAAAAGAACTTGAAATTTTGGAATTTTCAAGAGTTACGAGTCATTCACTGTAGTGAATGTTAATAGAGAAGATATAGCAACCTCCACTATATGTGTTATTATTAAATTGGCATAATCAATAAAGAAGACATGGTATACAAAGTATGATAATCCGAGGAGAAACTTTGCAGATATTTTAGGGTATGTGAACTAAGAAGATTGACACTAAAATTTTGATTTGTACATAGATAACTTACCTTTTCCATTTATGTCAAAGGGTGAGTAAGTAGATAGTGAAAAATATGAAAGGGTATAAGTAAATATTTACAAAAAGGGAATAAGGATATAAAAAGGATAGTCAAATATGTATGAGAATATAAAATTCTTTTGTATATACAAAGTTTTGAAGTTTTTGACAAATTTTTGACACTTGGCCAATTTTTCACCTACTGTTGCCATCAATGCCAAAGGGGGAGATTGTTAGAAAGTTGGCTAAGATGAAAAATTAGATGCTTCATTAATGGAAAAAATATTTTTAGTTAAGTTTTGTCATGTGAAAAATATAGTTTTGGTATTGTATTGTGAAGAAAATGTCTAAGTATACACTTAGGAATATAGTCATTAGTCATATAGTTTGCATTAGCTAGCTTCGCTAGAGGCAGATAAAAGGTGCCAGAGTTTTAGGTGACTCTACAAAACCCCTAGAATCAAATGAAAGACCACGATAACTTCCATAAGAGATTGGCAAGACAATTGCATGAAGATGTAAGAATGTTATTATTAATAACATACTTGATTGACATCCAATTGATTGATTTAAAATGTACATAATAGGCTTCCTTATAAGGAGAATATAAGCTATCATCCACACAAGGTTGAACCATATGTCTATAAAAGGTGGATTGAGATAACAACTATGACCACCTAGAGTGGAATTCTCCTACACCATGTGTTTAATTGAGGTGCAAACTCCTAAGTGTCTCAATCACAAACTACTATGCAATGCATTATCCTAAGTAAGCTTAAGTAAGTGTAATTAGTAAATATTTAATTACACCAACACCTCACCTTAAGTGCAACTTAGGGGAATGTATTTAAACTCACAATGCAAAATGGGTCTAGACTACTAGGCCATTCTAGGTACCCATGTACAATATGCAATGAAATACATGAAATGTAATCCCTCATAAAGTGGAGAAAGAGAAAAAACCTCATTGGAAAAACCCTCATCCAAAAAGAGAGATGAAAACAAAATTTATGTATGAATGGAGTACTCAAGACCCCCTAAAATTTTCATACATCATGTATATACAAAGAATGATCCCCCCATAGGAAGGAAATAAGGAGACATGATATCCCCCCCATAATGAAGAAGCTACAATGTACATGAAGAGTACTTCAAAATAAGAGATAATCCAATGGCTACAAGAAACATGTCTCTCCTTAGGAAGAGATAAATACATCAAATGATGAAGAAGCCACTCTATGTAAAAAGTGAGGTAGGAGGAAGAAGTTCTCCATGTATGTATCTCTAAAGACTGAATAGTTGTCTCAAAGCTCAAAGATTTTGTCACACCATCAAGTTGACCTATGAGATGTGAAAAAACAAAAGAACATGAAGATTTGGGAAATTCAATCTCCAAAGAAGGTGAAGAAGTATCTCAAAGAGAAACCCCCCAAATTTATTAACCAAATCTAGATTTTGAGACCCATCTAAAAGAGCATCTAGGGATTCATCCCACACTCCAAGATCTGAAGAATAAAGATCATCCTGCTAGATAGTATAACTCATGTCTGAAGAAGTAGGAGGTGGAGGAGTAGGTAGTTCAACACTTATCTCAAGAAAAAAATGATTCAAGTGTCCAATGTTCTCCTCACATGAATTATTCACCCTTGATAAAGGGTTAGGTACATCATGAATATCATCATCATTATCAACAAAATGTGCAAAAGAATACAAGTGTGATGTATGATCAACAACTCCCATAGCTATGACATCTCTATTCTTCATGTCGCTAATATAGACATAATCAAGAGTGAATTCAACAATTTTACCTTATACCCCATGAGTAATTTGGTAAATGATATTAGTGGTCAAGGATGGTACACAAAGAACATCATTAAATGTACCCTCTCCCATAGGAATAGAACCTTTCCCACAAATCTTCGTCTATGTATTATTACCCATCAATATAGGTGGAGAAGTACAAGGGTCAATAGAAAAAAACATATCCATAGAAGATGCCATATGATGTGATACACCTGAATCAAGAAGCTATTTACCTTACTCAAGATCCTTAGAAGCAACAAGTTCTTGTTCTTTACCTTTGGATGATGTTGTTAATGTAGAAGCTACCTGATGTTGAGAAGAAGGAGAAGACAGTAATGAGGGAAACTAGATATTGTTCTTTTGAAGAATGTGAGTTAGTTCATCAATCTTCTTATGGAAATATTTATGCTCATCATGTCCTAGCTTTTTGCAAAAAGCACATTTATCTCTCTTTCTTCTAGATGTTTTCTCTCTTTAAGAGGACTTGTATTCAATATTATGTTGTGAAGGAGATTCATCACCTTTTTCATGTTGTTTAAGATCCTTGTGTTGTTTGTTTCCCTTTCCTTTGGGAGCTTTTGGAGAGGAGTCATTTGCAACCAAATCTTGATACTTGGAAGGTTTCAATTGGCCCATGTGTGCTAACTTTTCTTGTTCCCTTGTGAGCTAAGCTATAAATTCATCAAGAGAAGGAATTTTGTATACATACCAAGAGCATCCATAGTAGCATAGTATGTGGAAACAAAGATTGAATATTTAGGACCTAGCTTAGAAAGAATAGATAATATCAATTGATCATCATATTTAGCAATTCCACAATTAGAAAGCTCCAATTTAATGGAAGTGAACTTAGAGAAAAAGTCTTGAATATTGTCAAAATCACATGGACTTAAACCTATAAGATCATTCTCCAGTTTGAATTTTCTTATTCTATTAGGTTTACCAAAGATCCTTTCTAATGTTGTCTAGGCATCATGAGGATGTGTTCAAGATGAAATATGATATAGAAAATCATTGGAGATGGTAGATCTAAGAGATCCAAGAATTTATCCCTTCTATCAAACCATTTCATTCTTTCTACAACACCTATAGCTAGTTCTAGATCCTACCCAAGAATCATTCTAAGCAATCCAATACTCATCAACTAATTAGAAACTACTTGTTTCCATTCATGATAGTTATAGTAATGGAATTTTAAAAAAATACATAATGAAACCAAATGATGACTAATATAAACTGATAACTCCTTCAAATTACTGATTCAATTAAGAAAATTGAAATCCAAGTATTCACCAAGTGCAAATATAGCCAAAAAAGACATATTTCTGAAAGTGATATGTCCACTCCAAATCACTAAAATCTTATTATAGATCTGGAGAGTAGAAGAAAAATATGTGCTTTCAAAAAAAAATTGCACCTTAAAATGTTAGTGGATGTGCCCAAACAAAGCCTAGAAATTTGCATAAAATGGGATTTGCATTTTTTAGGAAAATTCAGAGATAGAGATCCAAAATCACATGCGCCTCTGTGTAGATTGTGAAATTCTATCCCAAAAGAAAAAAATTTCTTGGAAAAAGGAGTCCATATGAGGGAGATATCACTATTTGAAAATTGCCACTAAAATTATTATTTTTTAAATCATCACCATCACACTTTCAAAAATCAAATGGCTCTAGATTTGGCCCTAGATGTCTGATTTGGATGATACAAAATTCAATGTAGGGGTTTTTGGACCTCCTCTATATGATGCCAACCTCTTATTTGCACCAGCAAGCTCTAATTTTTTCCTGCAATAGGTCACAAAATATGAATCCCAAAATCTTCTCCAAATTGTGATGTCCAAATTGCCAAATGTTGTACCAACAATGAGTCAAGCCAAGATTTCACTTCTTAAGAAGAGGCCTTCACACCTTGAGAGCTCTAATACCATGTTAGAGTTTTAGGTGACTCTACACCACCCCTAGGATCAAATCAAAGACCAACATAACTTTCATATGAGATTAACAAGCCAATTGCATGAAGATGCATGAATGCTATTATTGATAATGTACTTGATTGACATCTAATTGATTGATTTAAAATGTAAATAATAGGCCTCCTTATATAGGAGAGGCAATAAGAGACAATGATAATGAGAAGATAAGCTATCACCCACACAAGGTGGAATCACATGTCCACCAAAGGTGGATCATCCTCCATTATGCAATGAAATATGTGTGATGATGAGGATGATAATGTGATAAGTTCACTAAAGATGGATTGAGATAACAACTATGACCACCTAGAGTAGAATTCTCCTGAACCATGTGTTTAATTAAGGTGCAAACTACTAAGTGTCTCAATCACAAACTACAATACAATGCATTATCTTAAATAAGCTTAAGTAAGTGTAATTAGTAAATATCTAATTACACCAACAAAAGGAAAAAATTTGGAATATGGAAGAATTGTAAGTCTACATGATGTATTTATGTTCATTAATGTTACTATGATAGTTGGTATGAGTTTTGGATGAATAATTGGAAGATAGTCTATTATTGCAGAGGCAAAGTATATGGGAAAGATTGGATGATTAGGCTAAGGTATTAAATTATCTTGATAATTCAAGAACTTAGTATTGTAGGGATGACATCCTATATGTTTAAACTCACCTAGTTTACTGTGATAAATAGTTTTAAAAATATGTTACTTATTTGTTATTCAGGTCAATTGAATAGAGTTAAGGAAACAATGGTATAAAAGGAGATCTTTTGATATGCAAATATATGCATGATCATGTTATGGTATGACTATGTTATGTGAGATTTTTTTATGCTAGGATATGTATGTTTTTATGATTAGAGTGGATAAGAGATTATATGGGCATGCTCAGATGCAAGGAACATAAAAGGACTAATTAGATTTGAATATATCAATATAGTTAGTTTTGTTAAAGTATTTATATCACTTGTATAATTTGTATATTGTTATAAGAGTAGTAAGCTCATTTTCTATTGTAATTCCTAATAGGTTTGAGGTCACTAATAAGATCAAGTCCTCTAACAAGCACATGTGTACTAAATGAATGTAATAGATCCCTAATAGGTATGAAACCTCTTACAAGGTATTTTGATTAGTGCATCATTTTGTGGGTACCATCTGCACTGGGGTTTTCCCTTTGTCATGGTTTCCATAGTTAACAAAATATGGTGTTATGAGTTTCTATATGGGATGGTATTTATTTCTCTTTAGTTTATTTATTTATGCATGTTTATGGTTAACTACTAAAATCCAAAGTTGGGGAAAAAAGTGTTGGAATATTTATTTACACCCCCCTCTTAGTATTCCCTATTTCTAACACTAGCATATCAGTTAAATGTATAAGTAGATATGAATTCTTTTTGGTAGTATGAGTGATGTAGAAAAAGAGTGGATCTTTATTTTTTGTTATAAAATATATTAGTGATATTGAGCAAGTTGTTGATTTTTTTAGTATTCTCATTGTATAATGTATCATTGATTTTCATATAGATATGTTAATGAATGATATATTGTATGATGTATTTTTAGTTGTATGGTCAATGTTCATTTGGTTTTAAGTAAGTGATATGAGACTAGAACATGTAATAAAATAAATAGAGACATAAAATTATATTTGATGTGCTTTAGTGAAACAAAGATACCATGTTTAATCAATTCGTTCATGTAGGAGAATAAGTCATAAACAACCATGTTAGTGAGACAAGTTTGATCACTAGCTAGTGAAGCATAATTGTAACTAGTGGGTTTCATTAGCTAATGAGGATTTTATATTGTCATTAAGAAAATTTTGTATCCAATGAGGCAATATGGACCATATTTCAAGGTTAAGCTAGTAAGGCTATTTTAGTGCTTTTCTACTTAAAGGGTTTTCCAATCAAGAAAAACTTGCATCATGAGTTATCATTTTTATGTGCTTAAATTTTGTATGCATTTTTCCATCATGTGTTGCTTATTTCTAAATTAGAACTTGGAAAAACTTATGTCAGACATAGTCAGTCACAAATTAAAATTCATAAAATACCTTTTAAATTTTTAGCATAGTCTCTCTCATTGTATTATGTTGATGTTTCTTAAGTATTATCATAACAATATGAACTATGATGACACATATATGTCAATCAAGAAAACTCTCTCTCTCTCTCTCTCTCTCTCTCTCTCTCTCTCTCTCTCTCTCTCTCTCTCTCTCTCTCTCTCTCTCTCTCTCTCTCTCTCTCTCTTTATGTGTGTGTGTGTGTTGAAGTCTAAAGATCACAAGTTTGTTCAAAAATAATTTGAATTTCTTAGGCATTGACTTGTTAGAGTGGAGTTTTTCTTGAACCAAAAGAACAATCTACTAATGCCTGATACAACCACTCAACTTATAGTACATAGGAGGTGGTCAATCCCTTCTCACAAATCCTGAGGGGACTACTAAATAAATTTCCAAAAATATCCCCCTTGGCATTACTTGAGGAGATTTGGACCTATGACCAAGCTTTGATACCACTTGTTAGAGTGGGGTTGCCATTGCACCAAAAGACCTATCTATCAATGCCCAATACAACCACTCAACTTACAATACACAAGAGGAAATTAAGCCCTTGTCACAAACCCTGAGGGGAGCGCTGAACAAATTTCCAACATGACTCACCCCACCTTTTAGTGTCTACTTTACTTCATCAATTGGTATCAAAGCCAAACTATTAAAAAAATATTTAGGGTTTCATGGTATTGGAGTTTAAGTAATGACAAAGTGCAAAAGAAATAAAGAAAGAAGAGACATCAGAATAACAGATGTTCTTGACAAGACAAATAGTGAAATCTTTGTTAGTCTCTCTTATGTACTAATTTGAATTGTAAAGAAGTGATTTTACTTGAAAATGAAAATGAATAGTAATGTGAGTTTAATTTAGAAGATGATTTACTAAGGACTCTAAACATAATAAAGAATCTAAAAAAAAGAACCAAAGATTAGAACAACAACCTCAACAAGAAAGAGATGTCAATAAAAATGTACATCCAAATATTAAAAAGGGTGCTTTAAATTATGAAGAAACGATGAAGTTGGAAATAGAAGAGTTTAAGAACAAAACTATAATCTCGAAGAAGAAAACACTTCTTTAAAAGGAGATCTTGAAAATCATAAGTTTCAGTCACAATAATATAGGAACTATAAGAAGAGTATCAATTCTTAAATGACATGATATGTAAGAAAAAATACTCTAGGATATGGAATTGATCATAATTGTTCAAACATAGTCAAGTTGAAGAATGATTTTTTATTTATATTTTCTTTCTATAAGGACAAATGGAAAGGAATGACACTTGAAAGTTAAAAATACACCAAAATAAAAGTTAGGTTTAAGTTATCCACTACTTATGAGCCTAGAGTTAATAAAAAATTAGAGAAAAAAAAAACTAGTGTCAAAGAAGAAAAAATGGAATTTCATAATTTTCTTCTATGACACAAACTCATTCAATGAGGTACAATGACTCTAACTTTAATGGACAAACCACCATGTAACATCACAATTTTTAGTTTTCATCTAGCTTTACCTCCATGAGGGTGTAATAGACGCTTTAAATACAAATTAAAGTATGTTCAAAATAAATAATAAAATGTCAGGATAAGGCATAAGAGATATATGGCCGTAAGATGATGAAATGATAACCAAAAATATTTGGGCATTTAATAAATAAATTATTCTAACCAAGAACATAAATAAAATTAAATATGACAAGTCAACAAATGGACACTCTAACATATCACCTAATTCTACACCCACTTGTCTAAGTAGCATTCATTTTCCTAGGTGCCAATATTAGCACAAATATAGATGATGCATTGTGCCCAACCTGACACCAATCTCTTTGTCTTGATGAAAAAAATATCATGTGTCATATCCACATGATTAATATTGCCATATTTTGTAAAAGATGGAGGATAAATACACTAAAAGAGTGAGTGGGAGAAACATTTAGAGCTAAAAAGGGAGCTAATGACATGGAATTTTTGTAGTGTAAGAAAAAAAAGTATGGTTAAGGGTCTTCAAAAACTTACTAGCTCTTAGGAAATCCTTTTTAGCAAACATAACATCATATTTGATATATAGGAGGGAATCATTTGCACTTGGGGCCTCATATAATCCCATATAAAACATAACAATTCTAACTTTTTCTTTTGTTACCTAAGTAATAATTTGATTTTTGTTTGTAGACATAAGAAAACTAGTTATGCATTGAAAGAGTTTATCTTCTAGTGCTAGGTGGATCTTATCTCACCAAATATATAGTATTTGCAAAAGTAATTCAAGGCTAGCTCACCTAACTTAACCTTATGAAACTAATTGGTTAGAATCATCTAAAAATCTATGGATTTTATTCCTCTCTTTTCATGTTTTATGTCAAACTTATGAAAGAAGGCATAATTCTTATCCCCTTCTTTTAAAAATTAGACACAAGAGCACTATTTCTAGAAAATCTCTTCTTTGAGTGTTATGTTCTACTACCTAGGTCTAAGAGCTTCATCACCCTTTCATATATCTAGTGACATGTTCCTATTTTACATATTTTTCCTAACACTCTTTGAGTTTTAAAGTGATGTCATTCTTTTGTTTGAAGATATCACTAATAGTGGTCTCATTCCAAAAACTAAGTTTTTCTTTGATAGTTTTTGGTTTCTAAGAGAGCTTGAACATTATAGTCCCTTGGACTAGAACATTCCATCAATCAAGAATGCATTTCTTTTAAATATGAGTGAGTGGATCATGTAATTTAATAACTAAAAGGTATATGTCCTTTAGGGAGGTTGTAATTCCACTGAAGGAGAAGAGGACATTGCTCAACAAATATAAGAAGATGTTTCTTAAGAGTGACATTGGAACCAATGTTGTAGTTAGATGAAAATGAGATCGTATCAAGCCTCACCTATCACCCTTTTTATTGTCTTTCCATGTAATTTTATGGTTAGAAATTCAATACCAAGGAGCCATTCTTATTAATAAATTATATAAAATTAGACATGCTTTCAAAGTGGTCCACAATTGCAACCCATTTTCTTAGAAGGGAAAATAAGAGTGTTAAAGTCCTTGATGGGGAGGATCTTGAACAAGGTTCTAGCCTCAACTACTAGAACTCACTTTAGGATTTCTCCTAGCCTCTTAGGGTATTTATCCTATACCCTACTCCATGGGAATCTTCTCTCTATTCCCTTATTACACTAATCCTCACCAATCAACTCAAAACTCTATTTCACCATGGGGTCTCCCTAGTGCTCTCATTGCACCGTTCTTGACAACTGGCTTCCAGGAGTGCATTCTTGGCTATATTGAATTCCAAGGCTTGTATTAGGTCTCATTCAATAGTTTTTAGGATCACTAAGTGAATTGGAGTATTGGGTTTCCAATCGATTTGAAGATTGCATAGTTAAGAGGGCTACCAAGACTAATAACAAAATTAGGCCTCCAAAACTGATTTTTGGCTTATATCTCCTCAAACCCTTAAGAAGTACTCAAAAAAATTTATGATTTGGATACCCTTTTGGCTCCCCTTGAATATTTTTCAGGTCTGCAACACCCAGGTCATTCGTACAAGGGATTTCCAAAAATATGTCTATTTACAAGGGTTTCTTGTTTGTATGAACAGGAATATAGAGAGTTCTTCCTTCCACCACTTAAATGGACTCTAAATGACTGAACTCCTAGAATATGACTGAACTCCTGGAATTAACTTCCTTCACTCACCACTCTTGCCTTCCATGAATTTGTATTGCACCCAACACCCCATTCTATGCCCCTTTCAAACACTTATTTGCTAATTTTATTGCCTAGCCGGGTATGCAAACTCGCCTAGGGCCTCTTGGAAAAAATAACAAACCTCTGCAAAAAAAGACAAAAATACATATTTACATTGTTTATACAGTCTATTACTTGATTCCAAAAGGCCATCATGGTTCCACCATTGGAATTCAAGTTATAGAGATTTCTTTGCTGATTGCTGTGTACAGACCAGCGAACTGGAAACTTTAAAAAGATTTTTCAAACTAGTAATGAAACTGATCAAAAAAACTCCTAATCTTTACCAAAGCATCTAAATTCCATACACTATAAAATCACATGAAAACAGCAACCCTATCAATCCATTAAAGGTGTGGATGAAGGGTGAAATCAGAAAACTGTCATCAAAATGCTCAGTTTGCTCTTCATTCCAATGCCAAAATTCGTACAAAAGCATATGCCCACCCTCAAACTAACTTGGATTGGTCTTAAATACCTCTTACCCACATGAATAACCAGATCCCATAGGTTTCCAACTGATTCTTGAAGCCCTTATAAAGTTTTAGCACTTTTTGTCAATGTTGTCAAGCAACTTTGCAAAGTTGCAAAGTTGCCAAGTGCAACTTTTGCACTATTGTGCATTTAATGGCTCCATGACCTCAAACATGCTTAAATGAGCCTATTTCCATGTAATTACAACTTTTAACATATTTTCCATGTTTCCCATCCTCCTGGGGTCTTGGTCAGTGTTTGACCATTCTAGGCTCTAACAAGCAATTTAAGCAATTTTGCCAACATAGAAGCAACATGGAAACTCAAACACAACAAAAACCTATTTACAAACACAACTCACACACTTGGGGCTTTATTACATAGCCCTTATTCATGTGGTCTAGCCAAGACCACTACAAGCCAAAAACGATTTAGGAAACTTGGCATATTTCCTAGGTGCTCCTGCACCATTCTCCCCCTATGACAAAAAAAAACTTAAGGTGGGTCAGTATTCAAGAGATCTTGACTGATACTTCTCTTTTTGAATTCATGTTCAGCTACCCATGTCGCTTTAGATTCAGGCTGGTTCTTCCATTTTACTAAATGCTCCATATAAATTCCATGCCTAGTCTTCTTCTTTACTCTTGAATCTAGAACTTTTTCAGCTTGAGGCTTGGTTTGGAGAGGAATACTGATTTCTGGAATATTCTTATCTACCTCTATGATGTGTTCCTCTTCCATGACATTAGGACCCTTGTATTTAACCAAATCTTGAATGTTGAAGATGGGAGAGATGGCTAGATTGTTTGGCAACTCAATCTTGTAGGCATTTGGGCCATACTTAGCTAGAACCTTACAAGGCCCTATCCTCCTCATTTGAAGCTTTCTTGGAACACCTTTTGAAGTCTAGCCTTGTTCAAGTGTACCATCACCAAATCTCCTACTTCAAATTGTAAATCTATCCTCCTTTCATCTACTTTAGTCTTTAACCTTTGAGTAGCCTCTATCAAGGACTTCTTGACCTGCTCATGTACCTCTCTCATGGACTGGGCAAAATCATCTGCATGTCCACTAATCTCTTCTTGATTCTTTAATTCTTGTAGCTCACAAACTCCTCTTGGGTGATAACCATAAACAACTTGAAAAGGGCTCTTACCGGTAGTTCTATTTGTGCTATCATTGTAGGCAAACTCAGCTTGTGGTAGGACTTGATCCCACACTTGGCCATACTCCTTTGTTAAACACCTTAGAAGGTTTCCAAGCACCCTATTAATTACCTTAGTTTGACCATCAGTTTGGGGATGGTAAGCTGAAATATGTGCCAAGTTAGTACCTAGCCTTCTCCACAAGGTCTTCCAAAAGTGCCCCATGAATTTAACATCTCTATTTGAAACTATACTGATTGGTAAGCCATGAATCCTTACAATTTCTTTGAAAAATAAGTGAGCAATATAGCTAGCATCATGAGTAGTCTTACAAGGAATAAAGTGACTCATTTTGCTAAATCTGTCCACAACTACAAACACACTATCCAAACCTGATGTTGTTCTTGGTAAGCCCACTATGAAGTCCATGCTGATGCATTCCCATGGCCTATTTGGAATGGGTAAGGGCTGGTACAATCCTGCATTTGTAGAAGTTCCCTTGGCCTTTTGACAAATCATGCATTGTTCAACATACTTTCGGATATCTCTTTGCATCCTAGGCCAATAGTAGAATCTTTCCACCAACTCCAATGTTTTGTTCAAACCAAAGTGTCCACTAAGGCTTCCATTATGCTTCTCTTGGATCAGATTTTCTCTCATTGATCCTCTCGGCACACATAATTGATTTCCCCTAAACAACAACCCATTTTGCAAAGTGTAATCAGCAAACTTGCTATGAAAATGATTGTTAAACTCTACACATACCTTGTAGGCCTCTGAGAAGTCTTCATCATCAGCATATAGGTCTTTGAAACCTTCAACTCCAATACTCTCTAACTGTATTTCTTGGATAGTAAGCAGCCTTCTACTTAATGCATCAGCTACTTTATTTATCTACCCTTTCTTGTGCTTGATGGTGAATGTGTAGGATTGTAGGAACTCCATCCATTTGATGTGTCTTAGGCTCAACTTCTCTTGAGTGTTGATGTAACTCAATGCTTGGTTATCAGTGTATACAACAAAATCTTTAGGTAAAAGATGGTGCCTCCACTTCCTAAGTGCTTGCACCAATGCATACAATTCTAAGTCATAGGATGAGTACCTAGATTTGGATTCATTTAGCCTTTCACTAAAGAATGCTACTGGCCTTCCTTCTTGGCTTAATACAGCCCCAACAACAATATTACTTGCATCACATTCTACAATAAACAACTTGTCAAAACTAGGTAAAACCAAAATGGGTTTAGTAGCTACCTCTTTCTTCAACCTTTCAAACCCTTCATTGGCTTCTTTGGTCCACAAGAACTTAGTTTTTAGTCCTCCCTTGATGGTGTCTAATACTGGTGCACATATCTCACTAAAACCCCTTATAAACTTCCTGTAGAATTGTGCCAAACCATGGAAACTTCTTACTGCAGCCCCTATTTTAGGTGTAGGCCAGTTTAGAATGGTTTCTATTTTACTTTCATCCATCTTCAAGTTACCTTGTGAAACTACAAAACCAAGGTAAACCAACTCTTGTTTCAAGAACTCACTTATCTCAAGATTAATGGTCAATTTTTCTTCTTGTAACTTCTTTAAAACAATTGCCAAATGCTTCATGTGTTCTTCTTTAGTCTTGCTGAAAATGAGAATATCATCAAGATAAACCACTACAAAAATGCCTATGTAGTCCTTCAACACTTCATTCATTAGCCTCATGAATGTACTAGGTGCATTAGAGAGGCCAAATGGCATTACTAGCCATTCATAAAGTCCTTCCATAGTTTTGAAGGCTGTTTTCCATTCATCACCCTCCTTCATTCTGATTTGATGGTAGCCACTCTTGAGATCTATCTTGGAGAAATACTTAGCACCCCCCAAACAATCCATTAGATCTTCTATTCTAGGAATAGGAAACCTATATCTAATTGTTATCCTATTTATGGCTCTAGAATCAGTGCACATTCTCCACTTACCTCCTTTCTTTGGTGCCAAAACAACCGGTACAGCACATGGGCTAATACTCTTCCGAATGAGACCTTGGTCAAGTAGCTCTTGTACTTGTCTTGCAATTTCTTTATTCTAATCTGGAGTCATCTTGTAAGCAGCCTTGTTGGGCAATGAGGATCCAGGAACAAAGTCTATTTGATGACTAATAGATCTTTGTGGAGGGAGTGTGGCAAGTTCTCCATCACTTATGATGTCTTTGAACTGATCCAATAGTTCTTTTACCTCTCTTGGCAATGGTGTTTGTTTGACAGCATCTTTCTCCTTTGGTTTCACAACTATGGCATACCCAACTTCATTGTTCTCCTTGAAATCATGTAAGAATTCTTTTCCACTCATGAGTAGAACACGCTGATCTGTTGCTGCATCTATGCCTTCCTCAACAAGTGATTGGATTTTTTATGTCACTCCTCCTTTCTTGAATGTATACAAGTTCTTCTTCCCATGATAGACAGCATCCCTATCATATTGCCATGGTCTACCCAAGAGTAGATGACAAGCATCCATGGGCAACACATCACAAAGAATTTTGTCTTGATATCCTCCAATTGAAAAATCCACCCAAACTTGTTCATTTACCAACACATTCTGCCCTTTATTCAGCCATGTGACTCTATATGGATGATCATGAGGAATCTTTGTTAGCTTGAGCTTTTGGACAGCCTCTTCAGAGATGATATTATCAGTTGATCTTGAATCAACAATAACTTTGCAAACCTTACCAAGTATCTTGCATTTTATTCTAAAAAGTGCCCTTCTTTGTTTAGGCTCTTCTTTGCTAGGCTCCTTGATCAAAAATCTTCTAAACATCAGATTTTCTCCCTTCTCAGAATCAAGATTCACTTCTGAAGTTATATTGTTGCTGCATTCTTCTTGAACATATGTTATCTTCTTATCCCCTTGGGAAGATGATGCCTTCTCAGGACATCTATAGGCTGGATGACCAAGTTGTCCACAATGGTAACATTTCATGTTTGCAAAATGTGAACCCCTGCTGAAATTGTTTGATCTGCCTCTAGCTCCACCACCAAATCCTCTTCCTCTAGTGAAATTATCTCTTCCACTTGTTTCCCCACTTTTCTTTATCAACTTGGAGTCTCCTGTGGCCTTGGGTTCATTGCTTCTTCCCCCATAACCACCTCTATGTCCTCTAGAGTCTCTCCCCCTTCCTCTACCCCTAGAGTTAGAGTCTTGTTTCCTTCTATTCTTATCTTCCACTTTGAGTGCCAATTGAAAACACTTATGAACAGTAGTAGGAGTCCAAAGGCTGATCTCCTCTTGAATACTCTATTTCAAACCACCTAAATATTTAGCCACCTTGATTCTCTCCTCCTCTTGGACCTTGGATCTCAAGCAAAGTTTTTGAAACTCTTCAGTATAGGAGGCCACATCCAAATCTTTTTGCTTCAAGCTTTGTCTCTTCTTGTGTAGCTGGATTTCATAGTCTTCAGGCAAATAGTTATCTCTGATTTTTGCCACCATAGCTTTCCAATTAGAGATAGGTTTCTTGCCTTCTCTTTCCCTCTCTTCTTGAATGAACTTCCACCATGTTAGGGCTGGTCCCCTTAATCTTTCTTTGGCAACCTTCACCTTTTGTGCCTCTGATACGCCTTCACATTCAAAATGGTTCTCCATCCCTTCAATCCATTCCATGACCAACTCTGAATTCATCTTACCAGTAAATAGGGGTATCCCCTCAAGAGATTTGCCACCTAATGCCTTGATGGCTTTAAGGAAAGGTTCCTCTTGTAATGGAGGATCAAGTTCAGGTACATAGTCCTCTTCATTCTCTTCCTTTCCCTTTTCTTCATTAATTTCCAACTTCTCTTTCATTTTTCCAGCTGTCTCTACCACTTCATCAAGCTTATCTTTCATAGCTTCTAAGGCTTCCTCAAGGAGCCTATTTTTCTCCCTTTGTTCTGTCACTTCCTTTGCCAACTCAGCATTTTTTACCATGGTGGTTTCTCCCACTGACTCACTTCCAAAATAAGACATACACAATGTCTTGTCCCAAACCTTTCAAGGCTCTGATACCAATTTGATGGGGAGGATCTTGAACAAGGTTCTAGCCTCAACTACTAGAACTCACTTTAGGCTTTCTCCTAGCCTCTTAGGGTATTTATCCTATACCCTAATCCACGGGAATCTTCTCTCTATTCCCTTATTACACTAATCCTCACCAATCAACTCAAAACTCTATTTCACCATGGGGTCTCCCTAGTGCTCTCATTGCACCGTTCTTGACAACTGGCTTCCAGGAGTGCATTCTTGGTTATATTGAATTCCAAGGCTTGTATTAGGTCTCATTCAATAGTTTTTAGGATCACTAAGTGAATTGGAGTATTGGGTTTCCAATCGATTTGAAGATTGCATAGTTAAGAGGGCTACCAAGACTAATAACAAAATTAGGCCTCCAAAACTGATTTTTGGCTTATATCTCCTCAAACCCTTAAGAAGTACTCAAAAAAATTTATGATTTGGATACCCTTTTGGCTCCCCTTGAATATTTTTCAGGTCTGCAACACCCAGGTCATTCATACAAGGGATTTCCAAAAATATGTCTATTTACAAGGGTTTCTTGTTTGTATGAACAGGAATATAGAGAGTTCTTCCTTCCACCACTCAAATGGACTCTAAATGACTGAACTCCTGGAATTAACTTCCTTCACTCACCACTCTTGCCTTCCATGAATTTTTATTGCACCCAACACCCCATTCTATGCCCCTTTCAAACACTTATTTGCTGATTTCATTGCCTAGCCGGGTATGCAAACTCGCCTAGGGCCTCTTGGAAAAAACAACAAACCTCTGCAAAACAAGACAAAAATACATATTTACATTGTTTATACAGTCTATTACTTGATTCCAAAAGGCCATCATGGTTCCACCATTGGAATTCAAGTTATAGATATTTCTTTGCTGATTGCTGTGTACAGACCAGCGAACTGGCAACTTTAAAAAGATTTTTCAAACTAGTAATGAAACTGATCAAAAAAACTCCTAATCTTTACCAAAGCATCTACATTCCATACACTATAAAATCACATGAAAACAGAAACCCTATCAATCCATTAAAGGTGTGGATGAAGGGTGAAATCAGAAAACTGTCATCAAAATGCTCAGTTTGCTCTTCATTCCAATGCCAAAATTCGTACAAAAGCATATGCCCACCCTCAAACTAACTTGGATTGGTCTTAAATACCTCTTACCCATGTGAATCAACAGATCCCATAGGTTTCCAACTGATTCTTGAAGCCCTTATAAAGTTTTAGCACTTTTTGTCAATGTTGTCAAGCAACTTTGCAAAGTTGCAAAGTTGCCAAGTGCAACTTTGCAAAGTTGCAAAGTTGCCAAGTGCAACTTTGCAACTTTGCAAAGTTGCCAAGTGCAACTTTTGCACTATTGTGCATTTAATGGCTCCATGACCTCAAACATGGTTAAATGAACCTATTTCCATGTAATTACAACTTTTAACATATTTTCCATGTTTCCCATCCTCCTGGGGTCTTGGTCAGTGTTTGACCATTCTAGGCTCTAACAAGCAATTTAAGCAATTTTGCCAACATAGAAGCAACTTGGAAACTCAAACACAACAAAAACCTATTTACAAACACAACTCACACACTTGGGGCTTTGTCACATAGCCCTTATTCATGTGGTCTAGCCAAGACCACTACAAGCCAAAAACGATTTAGGAAACTTGGCATATTTCCTATTTGCTCCTGCACCAGTCCTTTTTACTATCTATGGACATGAAAACTATGGATTATCTCAATTAAAAATATGCCCTTAAATAACTTGAACCTTCTTGATGAAGGATTAAGGGCATAAATATTGATCAAATGCATACATTACCAAAAATACATGCAAGTAGTCAAAGAGTTCAAAATTCATGACAGCATACTCCCCTTAACTTTTTTGGTATCTCACATAGTATATATTCTTCCTGATTCCCTATGTGATTCACTCATGAGAAAAGAGGCTCCTAGTGAAATATAGTTAACCACAATCTTTAAAACATCCATTTTGTTTTTTATCTCCTAAAAAAGTAAAATCTCAATGTTGCTACCCCAAATAAGACCCTTTAACACATTATTTTTTCAATTTGTTTAATCCCCTTATGCTCTATGAGAGAACCCTCATTTTTACTAGTTTTTAAGCTAACTTAAGTGTAATAAATGTTATTCCAACAATTTACCTTGAATTTTCTTTATACCAAAAAAGTATAACTAGAGGTGTGACAAATCCCTCTTCATTATCCATCACGTACCTTTTTTTTTACTTGAAAATAATCTTTTGAGCTCCCTCCTCCAACATGCCCATTATATCACTAACCTTAACTAGTGAATTCCATATACTTGGTGCCAAGTAGATAGTCTTCTTATCTCAAATATTGACTTATTCTTTCACAGAAATGATTCCTATTCTATTATGTCTTCTAAGGAGGGAAGTGCTTCTGGTGCAATCGCATGATGTAATAGAATATGATTTGATAGGCCATAGATGTTGCAAGAATCAACTCATCCATTCATGTATTAAGAACCCAACTATAAGACTAGGAGCCATAAGGTGTCCTTATAAACCTTGGAGATCAAACCTAGGCAAAGGGTCCAAAAATGTTATATTTTTTAAAGGATTTATGGTGATTTTAGGTGGATTTGACCCAATTTGAGGTCTTAGAAGATCCTATATGGCATAGAAAATAAATTTGCATAAGTGGTGTAAAAGCTGATTGACAACTTTTCTTGCAAAATTTAAAAAGTTGATCCCAATGGTTCCAAACATTAAAATTTGATATGGATATTGAGGATGGGTTATATGTACCCAAACACATGTTGGAACCATAGGGCAGTCTATGTGAATGAAATTTGGTGGCAAACAAATATTAATGTCTTTATTTTCCTAGATATTTTGTGTGTTTTTGCATTTGCAAATTGGTTTGTTGGATTGATGCATGCTTAAGTCTTTATTTTTCTATTTCATTTGATTTCATCATTGAAGGTATTGATATAAGGTAGATACTTGTGTTTTTGTATAACTTGCACCAAACCCTCTCAAAAATTAGGGTTTCAATAAAATAAACCTCTATTTTTTGCTTTGTCACCATGGGAATTTAGTGACTCTTGGGGTAAAGCAAGCATGTATTATAGGATTTGAGAAGGACAAACCTAGGAGTTGGCATTTGTGATTTTACCACCAAGCCTTGGTCGAGCATTTCCTATGTGCTCATTGATAGTTTGATAAAATTGTCTATCAACAAGGGTTGGGAGATTATGAAACATAATTTAATGTTGGATTTGAAGTCAAAATGTTGGATAGAGACTTTTGATGCATTCAATTTGGTTTGGACATTCCTTTGAATAGTATTTTCTATGGAAATCCACCTAATTAGGCTTATTAGGTTTTTGATCACAATGTTTGTTTGGGGGAGCTTGTTTGGAGTTAGCACATGAGTCTTCTATGCAAGATATTGTTGGAAATATAAGAGTAATTAAGAGGAGAGGGGTGGATTAGTTACCACTAAAATTATTCCAAATCACTTAGATGTCAGTACAAACTTCTTACAAACCTAAATCCTTGTACAACTCGGTTAGAACTAGATAAATATTGTAGCTCAGTTAACAAAGGAATCTTAAGATAATGATGTGTGCTAATCTCTAGTAACCTACTTGTAGAAAGATAAAGAAATTAGCATATAACATGAGCACATGAGACACCAAGATTTAATGTGGAAACCGAATTTGAGAAAACCACCAATGCAACTAGTTGCAACTTTTCACTCTTCTAAAGTGAGGCCTAGTAGGAGCCAGCCTTGTTAAAGGTTATAAAACACATTGTAAGTTATATAAGAGTATCTTGGGCTTGTTTGCAATCCTACATGGTTGGAAGTATTTTGGTTAAGTGTCATGGAGCTTGGCATGGTCTTGGAGCTCATCATACTCTATGGAGCTCGACATGCTCTGGGAGCTTGCCATGCTCTGGGCACTTGCCAATGCTTGAGAATTTGCTAATGCTTGGCTTAGTTTTCTTGACCCTCGACTTGGTCTTGGTTCCTATTGGTGTTGAGTTGTCTATGATCCAACTTTTGGCATTTAATTATGTTGTAGTTGACTTTTGGATCAACATATATTTAATGTAAGGGATTTTATTTAGTTTGTAATGAACCAAGCTGACTTGTGGCTTAGTTGGGTATAAGCAGGGGGTCTTGTAGAGTCTTTAGGGATTTTTAGGAGGATCCGTCTTGGAGAAGAGGATGAAAAATTTGAAGGGCTAGTACCTACTACTTGAGGATTAGAGGATTGCTTGCTTGGTGGAACCAAGGGTACAAGTGTGGATTCTTCTTGTTATTCTTATCCAGTTGTGGATCTAGACTAGCTAGGATTATGATTGTAAATTGGATCTTATGGGATCTTTCAGAAGTAATATTCTAATTTTTATATATATTTAGCACTAACCAGGAAGGCCTTAAAGTCTGGCATATTGCATGTAATTAGTTATTTTATGAATGAAGATTTGTGTTTTGGTATTAGATATTGCATTCTTCTTTCTTATTTTTGTGTTTTCACTATGTGGTTATTTGCTGGGAGTTTTAACATCTCCTTTGGGTATTCTCTTTCCTTGCACTACATCAGGTGGTATTAGAGTGAAGGTTTTTGCTTAAGTGTAGACCAAACACCAAAGTTGTGGTAGTTTGCACCAAGATCTTGGGTTGAAGGAGCTAATTGATCTTCTGGATTGGTAGATGTAATGCTTAGGGTTTGCAAAAAAATAATTGGAAGATGCCTTCGAGAAGATTGGACCCTGGGGATCTTAGTGATTTTGTGGAAGAAAGGATCTTAGAGAAGATTAGAGTAGAACTCAGATCTAAGATTGCATTGATGAAGAGTGACATGATTGTCAAAATTATGAGTGCTTTTGGTGATGTACCTAGGAATGTGGGCATTGAAGGTAGTTATGAGGAAGTTGTTGAAGGATTTAAAGTTGTAGCTGAGTCTAGTTTGAATGAATAGTTTTGAGGAGGCATACCATTTTTCCCAAAGAGTTGAGGAGAAACTGAGCAAGAAGTTTGACAACAAGATTAGTGGAAGAGGTCATGGGGGAAGATCTAGTGGATGATCTTATGGAGGCTATAATGATGATCAGAAGAAAAATGATGAGGCTAGAAGTAGTAGTCAGGACCAAAGGGGAAACAATTCCAATCATTTACATGATTTGAAGAATAGAGATCAAAGAGGAAGAGGTAGAGGACAAGGATCTATAAGAGTAGGCTTCCATGGGAAATTTTTTCACTGCAAAGAAGAAGGGCATAGAGCACTTGAATGTTCCTAGCACCAAGGAAAGAAAGTTCGAAGAAAAAAAGGCTAGGCCAAAGTTGCACATGTTGATAAAGATGCTATATCCTCACATTTTTAAGATGCTTAAAGAAGAGAAGTCCTAGTTAATAGAAGAGTCCTACTGAGTGGTGAGAATGAACCTAATCAAAGAAGGAGCTTGTTTCACACAAGGTGCAGATGTGAAGATAAGTGTTATGATGTGATCATTAATGGTGGAAGTACTAACAATCTAGTGTCAAAAAAAATTGTCATCAAGTTGAATCCAAAGAGATAGATACACCCACATCCATACCATATTTCTTGGGTGCAAGATGACCACAAGGTCATGGTCAATGAACAATTCTCCCTAAAGTTCAAGATTGGAAACTACTAGGATGAGGTACTATGTGATATCATACCTATGGACATATGTCATATGTTGTTGGGTAGGCCATGGCAGTTTGACAGGCATGATGTACATGATGGGCAAGCAAATATCTACACTCTAACCAAGGATGGAGTGAAAAATAAGTTGAAGTCATTGGAAGAGAAAGAAGAAAAGGTATGTAGTTCTACCAAATATGTTTATTTGATGGAAAAGAGTTTCTCAAAGGTATAAAGTGTGAGCATATGTGTTTTACTATTATTCCAAAAGATAATAAAGAAGAAGTAGAGGAAGTACCTACAAAAGTTACAAAAATGTTGGGAGATTTTTCTAATATTGTATGAGATAATGTACTTGATGGATTTCCCCCAATGAGGAAGATTATTCACCAGATGGATTTGGTTCCAGGAGCTAGTTTGCTAGACAAGGCAGTGCATAGAATGACACTAGTAGAAAGTGAAGAGTTGAATAGACAAGTCCATGAGTTGTTTCAAAAGGGGTTGATTCGAGAGAGTGTAATTCCATGTGATGTACCAGTTATATTAGCACCAAAAAAGAATGGTGAATGAAGGATGTGTATAGATTCTCGCACTATCAACAAGATCATAATCAAGTATATATTTCTATTTCCAAGGATTGATGATATTATGGACTATTTGAGTGGAGCTGAGTATTTCAAAAAGATAGATTTTAAGAGTGTATACCATTAGGTTTGTATCAAATAGTGTAATGAATGGAAGACTACTTTCAAGACAAAAGGACTATACAAGTGATTAGTCATGCCTTTTACACTAACCAATGCACTAAGCACTTTCAAGAGGCTCATGAATGGGGTACTGAAAGAGTTTTTGGGTAAGTTTGTCATTGTTTACTCAGATGATATATTGATCTTTAGTAAGACATTGGAGGAGCATTTGATTCATATTTGCAAGATATTGATAAGTTGAGGGAAAAAAAGTTTTTGATAAACTTGAAGAAGTATAGTTTTGTAAAGGAGTTGGTGTACCTAGGATTTGTAGTTTCAACAAAAGGTCTAAAAATGGACCCTGAGAAAGTGAAGACTATCCTTGAATGGCCTACTCCAAGGAGTACAATAGAGGTAAGATCCTTTCATAGACTAGTTAGTTTTTAAAGAAAGTTTATAAGAGGTTTTAGCAATATTTGTGGAACCCTGATTGAAACAGTTAGAAGGGATAGGAAAGAATTTAAGTAAACTGTAGGGGTAGATAAGAGTTTTAATCTACTGAAATAGAAAGTTATCAAGCATCTTTTTTTAGAACTTCTTGATTTTAACAAGGTGTTTCAAGTAAATTATGATGCTAGTGGTATTGCAATAGGAGCTGTTATGAGCCAAGAAGGTAGACCTACTACTTACTTTAGTGAGAAATTGAAAGATGTCAAAAGAAAATATTATGTTTATCATTAGGAATTTTATGCTATTGTTTAGGCATTGAAGAAGTGGAGACACTATCTTCTTCCTAAGGATTTTGTTTTGTATATTTATCATCAAGCTTTGCAATATTCAAATAGTCACAGAAAATTGAACCAAAGGCATTTGAAGTGGGTTGAGTTTTTGTAGAGCTATACATTTATTTTGAAACATAAGAGTGGGAAGTGTAAAAAAGTTGTAGATGCTCTTAGTAGAAGACAAATTTTACTATCAGTAATGTAAATGGAGGTGATCGGGTTCAAGGAACTCAATACTTTGTATCCAGATGATCTTGATTTTGGTGAAGCATGGAAGGCTTGTATAGAACCTGTTACACTTGATAGGAAAAAGTGGTTGGATTTCATAATCTAGGATAGCATGTTGTTCAAAGGAAGCCAATTTTTCATTCCTAGAAGTTTAATAAGAGATAATCTCATCAAGGAGAAGTATAGTGGAGGATTGGCTAGACATTTTAGTAGAGATAAAATAATTTCTTTGGTCATAGAGAATTATTATTGGCCACAATTGTAGTGAGATGTGAAGTAATTTGTATAGAGTTGTAGAGTATCTTAGATGGCAAAAGAAGTGAAGAAAAATATAGGGTTGTATCATCCATTACCTATACCAAAGAAGCTATGGGAGGATGCCAACATGGATTTTGTTCTTGCATTACTGATGATGTAGTGTGTGCATGATTCTATTTTTGTGATGGTTGATAGGTTTTTAAAGATGGCACATTTTATTCCTTGCAAGAAGACTAGTGATGTTGTTCATGTAGCAGAGTTATTTTTTAGAGAAGTGGCAAGACTACACAGTTTTCCAAAGAGTATAGATTCAAATTGAGATACCAAACTTTTTGGGTAGTTCTAGCATACATTGTGGAAGAAATTGAGGACAAAGTTGAAGTTTAATTCATCACATCATCCATAGACTAATGTAAAGACAAAATTTATGAATTGCAATTTGGGAAACTTGTTGAGATGTTTGGTTGGAGACAAGCTGAAAGGATGGGATCTAATTTTACCACAAGAAGAATTTGCATATAATAATTTTTTGAAAATGAGTACTGTAAAATCACCATTCTAGATTGTATATAGGAGTAGTCCTAGAAATGCTTCTAAATTGAGGCAGTTGGATAAAGGAGAGATAAGTAGTGCTGAAGTAGAAGAATTTGCTAAAAATTTGAAGAACGTCCATGAGGAGGTGAGGAAACATATCATAAAGATGAATACATAGCATAAGGCTAAGGTAGATGTGAAAAGAAGGTATAAAGAATTTCAAATTAGAGATGAATTCATGGTTCATTTGAGAAAGGAGCATTTTCTAGTGGGTATGTATAATAAGTTGAAGATGAAGAAGTTTGGATCATGCAAGATAGTGACAAGGCATGATTCTAGAAATGCTTATGAAGTGTAGTTTCCTGCTCAATTGAATATTTCATCAATATTTCATATTTCATATTTGATAGAGTATTATGAAGGAGGTGATGGAGATGAAGTTGCAGAAGCACAATGGAGTATTCTAATAGCTAGTTTGGCTACAAAGGAAATTGAGGAGATAATGGGTAGTCGTGTTGAAAAAAGTACAATGAACATAACTTAAGAGGAATACTTGGTCAAATGGAAAGGGAGACCAGTAGAGGATTCATCATGGCTAGCAAGGGAGGAGGTTCACCATCTTGGTTTTCCTCTAAAAACTTGAGACGTGACAAAGTCACTTCTCAAATTACCCTGGGTGTCTGATGCAAGAGCATCCTGGGTGTAAGAACAATCTTGCATCACCCAAAAATATTTTCTTTTCAATCTTTTCTATTTTAATAAGGACTAGTAGACAAGATGGTTATTATTTATGGGAACTTGCTATTTTTAGTAAGTTTTTCATACAAGCTTGGAATGTTCTCATTTTATACATGAAGGTTCATTTCAAAGTTATAAACCTACCATAAAAATCTCATTACTCCAAATTAAGTACTAGAGAAGCTATTATGGATTTTTTATGGAAAAATTGTAGAAAATATTCCAGGCTCACTGTTGGAGGCATTAGAGTGCCTAGATGAGGTTAGATAACTCGACAGAAGGGCACTTGCATAGTTTTCAAGTTGTAGATCAGGAGCTAGCATTTTCAAAAATTGGTAATAATAGCCTATCAGAGCAATGATTCATAAGTTATGGCCTTTCAAAGTTGGGCTACCCAAAATATCTAAAATTATTGTCAAAAATGTATTTGGCCAACTCTACACTATTAGGGTCTGTTGGCCCTAGGTATTAAGTTTCAATCTCTAGAACCTTCCTAGGTGGCATAAAATTGCCATTTAAGAAAGGCCCAAACATTGTCTAGGATAGCTTTGGGTGGTAGTTCACATCTTAGTCTTGCAGATTACTATAATGAAGGCACCCATGTGGGTTAGCATATTGTGCTTGTGAATTTTGTAATTTTGCATTTGTGGCACAAATAAGAAGTTCATATTTTTGTTCTCACATTTTTTGTTGTTTCTTTGTTTCTTTTATGAGTTCATGGTTTAAGGGGAGCACCCTTCATCACTAAACTGAATGCTAAGTTTATTCTTGATGATTATGAACTTGAGTTTTTTAAGAGGTTGCAAATTTTAAAGAAAAAATATATGATGTTGAAGGATTATACCAAGGAGTTCTACAAGTTGACTATTTGATCTAGTCATAGAGAATTGTCAAAGGTAAAGGTAGCTTAGTACATTAATAGTTTAAGATTCAATATTTAGGATGAGGTTGGTATGTTGAATATTTATTCATTTGAGGATGCTTATTAGTATGCCCTGAAGGTAGAAGATAAGTTGAAGAGGAAAATTCAAGGTAATGCTAGAGGGAAGGAGAAGAAAGATAACTTGACACAAGCTAAATCAAGTGTAGAAGGTGAAACACTTGTGGATTAGAAAAGGAGGACAAGTCGAGGTGTCTTTTGAGGTAATTGTTTTATATGTGATGAAGAAGGGCATAGATCTTTTGAATGTATACATGGTAGAAAATTTTTTTTTGTGAATGCAGTTGTAATCAAAGATAGTCAACCTGAGCAAGGAAAGAATTTATTGGCTCAGCGAGTACTGCTTGATTAGAAGACACTGGATTCTTGTTAGAGGACTAGTTTGTTGAGGACTCATTGTAAGTCTAGTGGTAAAGTTTGCAAGGTGATTGTGGATGGTGGTAGTATGGATAACCTTGTTGCTAAGGAGATGGTTCAAAAACTTGGTTTGAAGAGAGTGAGACATTCTTATTGTTATAGGATTGGTTGGTTGCAAGGTGAGCATGCTTTGGGAGTGAGGGAGCAATGCTTTATTGATTTCTAGATTGGGCAGTATAAGGATAAAGTGTTGTGTGACATTGTGGACATAAACATTTGTCATGTATTGCTTGGTAGACCTTGGCAGTATGATTGCAGAGCTATGCATAATTGTGTCAAGAATGTGTTTTACTATTGAGAAAGCTTGCAAGAAGTTTTGTCTAATTCATTTGTAGAATGAAGAACTTAAAAGAAGAAACATGAGTATTGATAGTCAAGTTGAGTTGACTGAATTTGGGATTTATGTGTTGAATCCTATAACATGTTCTCCCAGCTATTGAGAACATCTTTTCAAACTTGGGGTATCTGATATAGGAGCATCCTAGGCTTGCTTGCAATCCTACATGGTTGGAAGTATTTTGGTTAAGTGTTGTGGAGCTTGGCATGGTTTGGGAGCTTGGAAGACACTATGGAGCTCGACATGCTTTAGGAGCTCAACAATGCTTAGGAATTTGTTGATGCTCGACTTAGTCTTCCTAATGCTCAAGTTGGTCTTGGTTCCTATTGGTGCCAAGTTATCTGTGAGCTAACTTTTGGCATTTAATCTATGTAGGGGTATTTTTGTTGTAGCCAACTTGTGGCTCAACATATATTTAATGTAATGGATTTAATTTAGTTTGTAACGAATTAGGATGACTTGTGACTAAGTTGGGTATAAGTAGGGGATCTTATAGAGTTTTTAGGCATTTTTAGGAGGATCCATCTTGGAGAAGAGGATGCAAACTTTGAAGGGCTAGTAGTTGCAGCTTGAGGATTAGAGGATTGCTCGCTTGGTGGACCCAAGGGTACAAGTGTGGATTCTTCTTAGTATTCTTATCCATTTATGGATATGGACTAGCTTGGATTTTTATTGTAAGTTTGACCTTATGAGATCTTTTAGAACTAATATTGTAATTTTTGTATGTATTTGGCCCTAACTCGAAAGGCTTTACAACCAGACATATTGCATGTAATCATTTATTTTTTGAATAAAGAGTTATGTTTTGGTATCAGATCTTGCATTATTCATGCTTTTTTTTGTGTTTACATTGTGTGGTTATTTGACGGGGGTTTGGACATCTCCTTGGAGATTCTCCTGCCTTGCACTGCAGTAGTTAGGTGTGATCCTATTAAAAGATTTGTCACCCTATTAGTAGTAGAATTGTTAGAGGTCTTAAGACACTTCAATCTACAGATGTCATCTTGTTAGAGGATTGACAAAAATGAATGTTAAGTCAACTTTGTTAAGATATTTCTTCAATGCTACAATTGTTAGAGAGTAATAATGTGCTAGAAATGTAAGAGGGGTAACTCAGAGGGGAGGGGTGAATCAGTTACCCAAAAAAAACATCTCAAATACCTTAAAATTTAGTACAAAACAAAATCAAACTCTTTTGAATATACTATTGTAACTCAATTAGCACTAGAACACTTTGTTAACACATTAACTTAGATTACACTAACAATCATTGTCACTCAATAAAAACTCGATTAATACTTAATATATGCACTATTACTGATTAACATTGAATATGCAGATCTTACGATATTAAGTGTGATTAACCTTAACTTAGTTGTAGAATTATAAAGAAAATAATATGAACACAAGATACACCAGGCTTTAATGTGGAAACCCAATTTGGAAAAACCCACCAATTGCAACTAGTTACCATTTTTAACTCTTGTGAAGTGAGCACTATCAGGAATCAACCCTATTAAAGGTTACAAAACACATTGTTAGGTGTGACTTTCTTAAGGATTTAGTTCACCATGTTAGGAGTGGCCTTGTTCGAGGTCTTTAGACACCTCAATCTAAAAATTTCACTTTGTTAGAGAATTTGGCAAATAGTTGTTAAGCTAACTCTATTAGGAGATTTGATTCATTATAAGAAAGTGACAATGATATGACCTAATTGTTGATGCAAACTATATTTTTTGTTTTTAGATCATTTTTCTAGCTTGAATACTTGATCCTTCTTGATCAGAATGTTCTTTGCATCTTAGTCAATTCACTTCCTTGATTTATTTTTCCAATCCCATGCTTCTTCTCCTCATGCTCTACCAATTCAATCCTCAAATTGACCTTGTACTTATATGGTTTTTTCTTGTCAAGTCAACTTGAATACAATTTCAAATAAATGAAATTCATCCCATGAGTCAATTAGAACTGACTAACAAAACTGATATATTAAAATCTTTCATTACTTGACCCAACTCAGTCAATACTAACTCAAAAATGGTTTTCCTTTAGACTTCCTTTTGTAATCGAGTGAGCTCGGATAACATTGATTCTATGCCAACTTTTCTTTGGCTACTAAGTGAACTCGGTAGATGTTGTCATCCTACAAACTCCCTTTGGTATCCAAGTGAGCTTAGTCAATGCTCACTCTGAACTTGATAAACACTAAGACACTTTTCATACACTACAACATCATGTGACTCCCAAGTGAGCTAGGCATACACTGATTTCTTGGCATATACTTGACATTTGTATAACATCAAAGACAACATATAATTAAATGATTATATCCAATAATCTCTCTCTTTGGTATTGATGACAACATATGTCATGATACATAGAAAATTTAGAGAATATTAGAAGGATAATATCCTTAGTTTCATTCTACTTCTTATCCATGAGAACTCCCTCTATCATCAATCTCTTATTGCAATGACTGCAATATCAAAATCTTCCTCTTTCATATCAACCAAATTCATTCTCTCTCTCTCTCTCTCTCTCTCTCTCTCTCTCTCTCTCTCTCTCTCTCTCTCTCTCTCTCTCTCTCTCTTTGACATCTCTAATATATATAATAATAAACTCTCCATATTAGACATAAAATTTCTTTGAATAAGATTTCTCAAATGTATGATAAGAAACTCTCCCTCTTTGATATCTTATGCCAAAGAGAAAAATCAACATAGTTTCCATGTACCTTGATGTATACATTCTAATGCATTCTGCTCTACCAATACTGCATCAAATTTTCTAATCTTCAACTTTCTTGGTTGATGCATCACTAAAATTTTATTAGTGACCTTCAAATAGGGGAATTACCCCACCTTACCTCTTAGATAAAAATATGCTTCCTTAGGAAATGGCTTGGTGAATATGTTTGCAGTCGGTTCTTTTGTATTCACATATTCCAATCTCACCTCTTTGTCTTTACTAATTCTCTCAAGAAATGATATTTTATTGCAATATGCTTGGTCTTGGTATGCATCATTGTATTCATGGATATGTTGATTGCACTTGTGTTATCATAGAAGATAACAACTGGGTCCTTGATCTTCTACTTCATGCCTAACAATAGTTGCTTGAGCCACACAATGTTAGAACAATTGACTATTGAAACAATAACTTATGTTTTTTTTTGTAGACTAAGAAATATAGTTATGCTTCTTACTTGTCCAAGATGCCAACCTCCTTCCAAAAAAACATTCTCCTCCACTAGTGCTCTTTCTATCATCAACACTTCCCACCCAATCTACATTAGTGAATGCCTTCAAATCAAAGTTTCCTCCTTTCTTATACCACAAAGCATAATCTTTAGTACCTTTCAGATACCTCATGATTCTTTTGATTTCCATCTTATAATATTCTTTAGGATTAGCAGAGAATCTATCCACCATACCAACTGCTAATGTTATATCTGGTCTTGTGTGTACCACATACTAAAGTTTTCTAATCATTGATTTGTATGTAGTCTGATCTACCTCCTTGGAATCATCATCTTTGGAAAGCTTATGTCTAGTAGACATAAAACTAGTCTAGAATCCTCCATTCCAAATTTCTTTAGTATCTCCTTGATGTATTTTAGTTGAGTAATATAGACACCATCCTTCATCTATTGAAGTTGTAATCCAACAAAGAATTTGATCCTTCCAAACATTTAAATTTTAAATTCCTTACTCATTTCTATAGAAGAAGATTTACACAAATTATCATTTCCAATAAATAATGTGTCATCCACAAAGCTTTTTGCCAACACAATTTTCTTATCTGGTTCTTCTTGGATGTATAGGCTATTGTTATCATTGGTTCTTTGAAAACTAGTTTTTATGAGATAATTATGTTACCTTTCACACCATGCTTTGGGGGATTTTTTGAGACCATACAAATCTTTGTGTAGTCTATAAACCATGTCCCTTGTACTAGGATCAATGAAACCTTCTAGTTGCTCTATGCAAAATTCCTCTTCTAAGATTCCATTGAAGAATGTTGATTTCAAATCCATCTAATATACTTTGAATCCTTTGTGTGCAACATATGCAAGCAGTGTTCTAACACCTTCAATTCTAGCAACAGAAGAAAACATTTCTCCATAGTTGATACCTTCCTCTTGAGCATAACCCTTGTAAACTAGTCTTGCCTTGTGTCTTGAAAATTCTCCATTCTCATTCAGCTTATTTTTGAATACCCATTTTGTGCCAATTATATTCTTGTCCTTGGGTCTGGGAACCAAAGTCCATGTTTTATTCCTTTCTATTTGGTCAATCTCTTCATTCATTGCTTCTATCTAGCTTTCATTTTCTAATGCATATTTGATAGATCTAGGTCCAAATTTAGTAAGCAAACATGTACCTTTTAATTTTTTACTTGTCATTGTACCAACTGACTAATCTCCAATGTTTTTCTCAGGTGTACGATGCCTTCTAACATATCTAGCAAGTCTGGGTGCCTTCTTTCTAAATTCAATAGGTTCACCATGAACTTTTGAATCATGGTTGGGTCCCACTATCTATGACTTGAGTCCTTCATATGACTTGGTTTGTACTTGCTAAAACTTGGGTCCTTTTGACTACAACTTGAGTCCTTCAAACTGTGACTCAAGTTGCACTGGCTACAACTCAAGTTGTGTTGGAAATATAAGAGGAGTAACTGAGAGGAGAGGGGTGACTTAGTTACTACTACAATAAATCCTAGATCCCTTAGATTTCAAATAAAATCTAGACTAACAAAACTAATTACTGCTAATACTCAGTAAGCATACAGAAATTGTTGTAACTCGATAAATGTAGACTATGTATTACTTAGTAGATCTTAAGATATTGTCAGTAATTTATTTGCAAGCATGGAAGAAATAATAGGAACACATATGACATCAGGATTTAATGTGGAAACCCAATTTGGGAAAAACCACCAAATGCAACTAGTTACTACTTTTCACTCTTTGGAAGTGAACCTGTTAGGAGCCAACCCTATTAAAGGTTACAAAAACACACTATTAGGTATAACCCTATTAAAGGATTTGATCACCCCGAGTGGCCTTGTAAGAGGTCTTGTAAAAATTCAAAGGAATTGCCACCTTATTAGAGGATTTACAAATGGCTATTAAACCAACTTTGTTAAAAGATTTTAAATCACTGCTACAATGGTTAGAGAGTAACAATGAAATGACCTAATTGTGATGCAACTCAATTGCTGATTATAGATCTTTGTTCTATCTTTATACTTGATCCTACCTGATTGAATAATACTTTAGTGCTCCATAAGGGTACCTGCTTATCCTTCAAGTTTTCTTCCTCTCTTCTTATCTCTTTTAACTTATTCAACTTGCATAACTCACACCTTGAAATCACCAATCAAACTTTTACTTATACCATCCAAATTGTAAAGTTGGCTTGAATACAAATTAGAATAACCAATAATCATTACCATAGTCAGCTAGAATCAATATGTAAAATAATTAAGCTTTAAATGCCAAAATAAGAAAATCCTTTGGTAGTCAACCCATCTTGGTAGAAACTAATTCTAAAGTGATTTCCTGTGTTAACCAAAAGGAGCTTAGTTAACACTATGAACTTAAAAAATTCCTTTTGCAACCAAGTGAACTCAATTAATACTACCTCTATTCACTTTTCCCTTTTTCAATTGAGTGAGCTTGGTTAACACTCTTTTCTGCATGGATTCCTTCGAAGCCCTGGTGAGCTCAATAGATATGACCTTTTGTATAGAGCAGACTCAGGAACACTCGGTAGATTAGGAAAAATATCTTCACTAAACAAGTGAGCTCGGCATGCATAGACTATCAACTGATATGACATTTGTGTAACATCAAAGACAATAAACAATTAATCAATTCTATCTAATAGGTTGAACTAGGGATTTTTGGGACTTAGGTGGTGAAGACTATTGATTTCCACTTGCTTGAACTTCAAGCATAGTATCAAGCTCATGGTAAACATAGTTTATGTAGTCTTCAAGTTCTTTCCTGCTTTGTTCTTTAGACTAATTTGCAAACCCATCAATCTTCACATGTGCACTTTCCATAACTTTGTGAGTAGATAGATGCAAACATTTGTATGCTTTACTCTTATTGGAATATCCCAAGAATATGTCTTCATCAGTTTTACATCAAATTTTCCTTTTCTTGACTCCTTCAAAATATATCATTTTCTTCCAAATACTTTAAAATAACACACATTAGGTTTATAGCCATACCATAATTCAAAAGATGTTTGATTTGAATCCTTTTTTAGCCGAACTTGGTTCAAGGTATGATTTGAGGTGCCAATTGCTTCCTTCCAGTATTTGATAGCAACATTCTTCTCTATCATTAATGTCCTTGCATAATCCATGGTTGATCTATTCCTTCTTTTAGTCATACCATTCTACTAAAGTGTACCAAGTGTAGATACTTATCTTTTAATTCTCCTCTGATTGTAGAATTCATTGAATTCATTAGAGATGAATTCACCTCTTCTATCTAATATTAAACATTTTAGTTTCTTTCCTATTTCTTTCCCAACTTTATCTAGATCCCATTTGAAGTTTTGAAAAGCTTCTAATTTATCCCTTAAATACATAATTGTCATCATCCTAGAATAATCATCAACAAACAAAATAAAGTACTTATCTCTAGTATAGCTTTTTATTCCAATAGGTCCACAAAGGTCTATATGAACCAGCTCAGTACTTCTTTAGAATGATAGATTCTAATTTTAAAACTTATTTTTACCATCTTTCCAATTTGATAGTTCTTGTGCATGCCCATATCAGGTTTCTTCAGGCTTGGAATGCCTCTAACCCTTTTTTTCTTGCCTATATTAACCAAGTTACCAAAGTTCACATGACATAACCTCTTATGCTATAATCATCTTTCTTCTACTTGAGCTATGAAATATGAATTTTCATTTAGATCTAGGTAGAATAGATTACCTTTACTTTTCTTGCTAGTCCCAACTAGATTTCCATCTCTATCCAACACTTGGCTTTTCTATTCATAAATTCTACATTAAATCCAATGTTATTCAATTGAGCCACACTAAGTAGATTAAGCTTCAATCATTCAACCCAATAAGCATTATCACATCTGAGATCATTGGTTAGTGCAATACAACCTTTTTCCTTCACATAACATGGTTCATCATTTCCAAATCTAACACTTCCACCATCATAGTGTACCAAGTTCTCAAATTTAGATTTGTCACCAGTCATGTGATTTGAATTACCACTATCAATAATCCATGTATCATTCTTACTAACATGTGAGATAAGGGCCATCTTATCATTCTTATCATATGATTCATCTTTAACAACAATGTATACCATTTCATCTTCTTCACTACTATCAGAATCTTTAGCAATGTAACAAGATTTCTTACCTTTGTCCATGTAACTTTTGAAATCCTTCTTTCCTTTGTAATTTTCATGTTTCTTTTCCTTCTTTATTTGGACACCTTACAGTAATGTGACCAAGTAGTATCACATTCTTTGACTTCATCAAATTCATCATAGTTAAGTGTTGAAGCAATATAAATCATCATAATGTTATGATTCTTCTTTTCTATAATTTCTTCAATGGTCATAGTTCTAGTAGGTACCACATACTTGGTGTCTAGATACTTTAGGCCCTAGTCTCCAATGGTTTCCAAATGTAGTCTCATGAGTTCCTTCCACGCCTTGAAGTTATCTCTATTTAGCTTAGGGATCTCCCTTCTATAAGACATCTTGATCTTTAGCTTAGGTCCTTGAAACCTTCTTTACAAGCACCAAAAGCTCTAATACCAATTATTGGAAATGTAAGAGGAGTAAGTGAGAGGGGAGGGGTGAAGCAATTACCCCAAAAATAAATCCTATATCCCTTAAGATGTCAATGAAAAAAAAATCAAACTCTTCAAAATATACTATTGTAACTTTGTTAGAACTAAAATATGTGGTTAACATAGTAACTTGGTTTACACTAACAATCATTGTCACTTGATAAATACTCAGTTAATACTAAATATGTACACTATTACTTATTAACACTAAATATGCTGATCTTATGATATTAAGTGTGATTAAACTTAATCAAATTAGTTTTAGAATTATAAAGAAAATAAAATGAACACAAGATACACCAAGATTTAATGTGGAAACCCAATTTGGGAAAAACCACCAATTGCAACTAGTTATTGTTTTTCGTCTTATGAAGTGAGAATTTTTAGGAGCCAACCCTATTAAAGGTTACAAAATAAACTACTAGGTGTGACCCTATTAAAATATTTAGTTCACCTTATTAGGAATGGCTATGTTTGATGTCTTTAGACACATCAATCTAGAAATGCCACCTTGTTAGAGGATTTGGCAAATAGTTGCTAAGGTAACTCTATTAGGAGATTTGATTCATTGCTTCAATTATTAGAAAGTAATAATGATATGACCTAATTGTTGATGTAAACTATATTTTCTAATTTTAGATCTCTATTTTTTCTTGAATACATAATCATTCTTGGTTAGAATGTTCTTTTCAGCTCAGCCAATTTGCTTCCTTGATTTATCTTTCTAATCCCATTCTTCTTCTTCTTGTGCTCTACCAATTAAATCTTCAACTTGAATTTATACTTATATGTTTTATCTCTTCAAGATAGCTTGAATTCAATTTCAAATAAATGAAATTCATCCTATGAGTCAGCTAGAACTAACCAAAAAAATTGATGCAAGAAAATCGTTCGTTAGCCAACCCAACATGGTCAACACTAACTTAGAAATGATTTCCTTTTAGACCTCCTTTGGTAACCAAGTGAGCTTAGTTAACATTGGTTCCATGCCAACTTTTCTTTGGCTATTGAGTGAACTTGATAGATACTGTCTTCCAACAAACTCCCTTTGGTGGTCAAGTGAGCTCTGTTAAGACTCACTCTAAACTTGGTAAACATTGAGACACTTGTCATACACTGTAACATCCTTTGACTCCCAAGTAACATCAATATACACTAACTGCTCAATATATACTTGAAATTTATGTAAGATCAAAGACAACATACAATTAAATGATTGTGTCCAACACAATGATTGGCCTAATCGATGAAGCAAATGATTTTGTACATTCAGATCATTGTTCTGGTTTATCCTCTAGATCCTTCTTGATTAGAATATTATTTGAAGCTCCTTGGATGTTTTTCCCTTAATCAGATATCCTTCTTTATTCACATCTTATTATCTTCCATAACTTCATTCTTTAATCTACAACTTGACCTTTCATGTATATGAAACCCTATATCAAAATACCCTTTCAAGCAAACAATTAACATCCACTAAGTTGGCTTGAATAAACAAAATAATAAACAAAATTATTCTGCTATCACTCGGCGATTGTGAGACTAAGTCACTTTGTTAACATTGAGTTCCTTTGGTAATCAACCTAACTCAATTTATGCTAAACTCCTTTATTAACTAATCTACCTCAGTTTACACTAGAATCCTTCATTGACCAGCCTAAGTCAATTTACACTAAATCTCAGAACTTGGTTCCTTATAAACTTTTTCTCAACTAATACTTGAGTCTTCTAAGCTCAGTTACCTCTAGCACTACTCTGTTGTAGTGTGATATTTGTGTAACATCAATCAAAATATGCAATTAAATATTTATTTTCAACAATCTCCCTCTTTGGCATTGATGGAAACACAACATGTCAATATGCAAAGAAAGATTTGGAGCAAAAACATCCTTAGTTTTATTATGATTATTCAGCTATGAGAATTCCCTCTGAGATTATCCTTCTGACATCTTATCTTCATGCTCTATTTGACAAATTCTCCCTCTTGCTTACATACAAATGTCTTCCTTTGATTCTTTGACATGACATAAACTTCTCCCTCAATGAATATAGCATATGGCATCAATCAATCTCTCCCTCTTTGACATCAAATGACAAAGACTTTATACAATAATTTTATAATGTACCTGATGTACTGATTCATATGCAATGAGCTTTGAAATTATTGCATCAACTTGATAGATCTTCAATGTAGTTCGATTGATGCATCGCTAATATGTACTCTAGTGAGAATCATATAGGGGAATGACCCCTAGCTTACCCCTTAGATACAAAAATACATCCTTAGGTAATGGCTTGGTAAATATGTTAGCAAATTGTTGCTTTATGTTTACATATTCTAATGTGACCTCTTTATCTTGAACTAATTCTCTCAAAAAATGTAATGCAAGAGAATCCAGTGGTGTAAGGGAAATCCTATATCACCAAAAAATATTCTTAGAAATAGTTCATGTTGAATGTGATTTCATTTCTGGATACCCATTTGGGTCAATTAAAGGTTCCAACTCTCACAATTCTACTATTAGTGTTCTAGGTTAGAGTTTTTAAGCACCTTGGGATACATGTAAATGCCAAAAAAATAGGACTATGTAATTGAGCCATAATTATGGTGAGTTAGAGGTTGTAAATTGGAGGGATGGTTATATTTTTAATTTAGAATAGTCCAGAAAAAGAATTAGGTCAAAAGGCTTCACGATTAGAAAGTTATTGCAATTTTTCAATTCTTGGAGACCTCTTAAGAGCACTTAAAAGTCATATATAGGCAATAAATGGCCTCATACAAGGCCAAAAAATGGGGGATGAGTGAAGCTAGTCCATAGGGCTATAGAGCACTTTTAGAACTTTCTGAAAATGTAAACAGTCCATCAATCAGAGCTCTGGTTCAAAAGTTATGCCTCCTGAAAGTTTGACTACCATTTCTAGATTCTTCTAATTTTACACCAACTTCTAATGTGATTTTTGGAACCTTACATTTTCATGTTGGATGCCAACTAGGATATTCTAGAATTTATTCCTAACCCTAAACCATCTGGGGCTTATTTAAGAACATTTCTGGCATTGTAAAGGTAGCACTTAGTAGAGTTAGAGAGAAGGTACTGTGAGGAGGATTTCTTTCTCCAGAATCATATTGTTGTAAGCCCATAGGACATTTTTCATTGATAATAATATTTTCCCTTTTCTTGTGTGTTCATTTTGGTCTTTGGTTGGCCCTTCATCAAGTGATATCAGAGTGAGTTTTCCTGAGTGTGTAGATAGAGCACTGATTATGAGGTAGTTTGCACCAGGACTGTGTGGTTGTGGGTTTGAATCAAGAAAATGCCTCCATGAAGAGAGCATGGTGGAAGGGCCAGAACTATTAATCCTAAGGAGGTTAGAGCCCTCGAAAGGTAGGTTCAAGCATTGTAGGAGGAGATTCATAGAGGATTGAATGTTGCAACAAGCAACAAAAGTGAGGAAGAAAATGAAGAAGAAGAAATTGGATAGGAAGGGGAAGGCGAAGGGGAAGTCCTAAATTAGGCAGAGGAGAGGCTTTTTAGGGCCATTTCTAAGCTTGGAAAAAGACCTAAAATTCATATGGGTATGTTTTCAGGAACCCTAAACCCGAATGAGTTGATCGATTGGATCAATGAACTAGAGGAGTATTTTGAGTATCAGGATATCAGAGACCCTGAAAGGGTTAAATTCATGAAGACCAAAATGAAAGGCCATGCCAAAATTTGGTGGCAAGAGGTTCAGCTGGAAAGGAATAGAAGAGAAAGGATAAAATCACAAAGTGGGATCACATGGTAGACAAATTAAAGAAGCAATTCATTCCTGTTGATTACAAGCTTGATTTGTTCAAGAAAATGCAAGGGTTAAAACAAGTAGGAAAATTTGTCTAGGAATATAGAGAGGAATTTTATCAACTTCTTATTAGGGTAGGGCATGCAAAAGCTAATAAGGAGAAGGTTTCCCATTACCTCAGTGGGTTATGACCTAGCATATAGCAAGAGTTAAGTCTAGTTAGAATGACTAACATTGAAGAGGCATACTAGTTTTCCCTATGGGTTTAAGAGAAGCCAAATAAAAGGTTTGAAGGAAGGAAATGAAGGAATGGTCAAGGAGGAAGGGGTGGTAGTAGGTCATCTAGAGGCCAAAATGAGACCCAAAAGAAAAATGAAGATGTGGGTACTAGCAGAAACTAGAGAAATGAGGGTTTTAATTGCTCCTGTGATCAAAAATTTGGAGATCAGAGAGAAAGAGGTAGAGGATGTGGACAAGGATCATGAAGAGAAAGCTTCCATGGTACCTATTTTGATTATAATGAAGAAGGTCATCATGCCTTTGAATTTCCTCAACAACAAGGAAGGACAGATAGGAGGGCTGATGGTCAAGCAAGGGTTGCTCATGTGGATAAAGATGCATAGTCATCGCATTCTAAAGATGTAGAAAGAGGAGAGGTTCTCATAATTGAAAGGGTCTTACTAAGTGGTGAGATTGAACCTAGAAAAAGGAGGAGTTTGTTTCATACCAGGTGCAAGTGCAAGGATAAGTGTTGTAATGTGATTATCAATGGTGGTAGCACTGACAACTTGGTGTCTGAAGAGATGGTCTCTAAGCTAAAGATCAAAAGGGAGAAACACCCCCAACCCTATCAGATTTCTTGGGTGAAGGATGATCATAAGGTCTTGGTCAGTGAATAGTGTTTGGTGAAGTTCAAGATTGGGAGTTACCATGATGAAGTTCTCTATGATGTTATTCCAATGGATGTTTGCCATTTATTGTTGGGAAGACCGTGGCAATTTGATAGACATGTTGTACATGGTGGCCATGCAAATAAATACTCTCTAACCAAGGATGGAGTTCACCTCAAACTGAAACCCATGATAAAGGAAGGTGAAAAGGTATGCAGTAGTGTTAGGATATGTCTTGTTGATGGAAGAAATTTTTTGGATGGTATGAAACATCAGAGTATGTGTTATGCTTTGATTGCTAGAAGAGATAAGGAAGGTAGTAGTGAAATTCCACCTAAAGTTTTAGGCCTCTTAAATGAGTATGGAGATGTCATCTCTAATAATGTTCCAGAAGGGTTGCCACTAGTAAGGTAGATTAGTCATCAAATAGATTTAATCCCTAGAGCTAGTTTTCCTCACAAGGCCGCTCATAGGATGACTCCTACCGAAACTCAGGAGCTAAATAAACAAGTTCAGGAGCTATTAAGGAAGGATTTGATTCAAGAGATCCTATGTCCATGTGCAGTACCTACAGTATGGCACCAAAGAAGGATGAAGAGTGGAGAATGTGCACTGACTCTTGAGCTATAAATAGGATAACTATCAAGTATCGATTTCTTTTACCAAGAATGGATCATCTTATGGACTGCTTTAGTGGAGCTCAGTACTTCACAAAGATAGATCTCAAGAGTGTCTATCACCAAATATAGATATGAGAAGGAGATGAGTGGAAGACTACATTCAAGACCGAGGGTTTATATGAGTGTTAGTCATGCCTTTTGGACTGTCCAATGCGCTAAGCACCTTTATGCGGCTTATGAATAAGGTACTAAAGAAATTCTTGGGAAAATTTGTTATTGTCTATTTGGATGATATTTTAATTTTCAGCAAGACTTTGGATGAACATTTATTGCACATTCATAGTGTCCTCGAAAGGTTGAGGGAAGAGAAAATGTTGATTAATTTGAGGAAGTGTAGCTTTGTAAAAAAGGAGTTAGTCTGCTTGGGATTTATTGTATCATCTGAGGGTCTCAAAATAGATCCAGAAAAGGTATAAGCCATCTTGGAATGGCCTACTCCAAGTTTTACTACTGAGGTAAGATCATTTCATCATCTGGTTAGTTTTTACAAAAAATTCATTAAGAATTTTAGTGGCATATGTGCACCCCCAACTGAAACAATAAGAGGAGATAGAAAAGAGTTCAAATGGACTACAACAACTACAAGGAGTTTTGAATTGTTGAAGAAGAAGGTGACAAAGCAACTTGTGTTGGCACTTCCTAATTTTAGTAAAGTGTTCCAAGTAGATTGTGATGCTAGTGGTAGTGCTATTGGGGTTGTGTTGAGCCAAGAAGGTAAGCCTGTTGCATATTTTAGTGAAAAATTGAATGATGCAAAGAAGAAGTATTATGTTTATGACCAGGAGTTCTATGCAATAGTTCAGGCCTTAAAGAAATGGAGGCACTATTTATTAACAAAAGAATTTGTCTTATATACTGATCACCAAGCATTGTAGTACCTAAATAACCAAGGTAAATTAAACCAGAGACATATGAAGTGGGTAGAGTTTTTGCAGAGCTATAGATTTGTGTTGAAACATAGAAGTGGAAAGTCTTATAGGGTTGCAGATGCATTGAGTAGGAGACAGTTGTTGCTTATAGTAATGCAGGTTGAAGTGGTTGGGTTTGATGAACTCAAGCATCTGTAACTTGAGGACCATGATTTTGCTGAAGCATGGAAGGCTTGTAGAGAACCTGTTACTATAGACAAAACTAGGTGGCTAGACTATTTGATTCAAGATGGTATGTTGTTCAAGGGCAGTCAATTATGCATTCCAAGGAGTTCCATGAGGGAAAACCTAATCAAAGAGAAACACAATGGGGGAATGGTAGGAAACTTTGGTTGAGATAAGACCATTTCCATTCTTAGAGAACATTATTTTTGGCCTCAATTGTCATAAGATGTGAAGAAATTTGAGCAGAATTGTCAAGTGTGTCAAGTAGCCAAAGGATTTAGTCACAATACTAGACTTTATCAGCCATTTCCTATTCCATCAAAGCCTTGGGAGGACATAAGTGCAAATTTTGTTCTTGGATTGTCGAGGACACAAAGGGGTAATGACTTAGTATTTGTGGTGGTTGATAGGTTCTCCAAGATGGCACATTTCATCCCATGCCACAAGACTTATGATGTTGTACATATTGCATATTTGTTTTTTAGAGAGGTGGTGAGACTACATGGTCTCCCAAATTGTATTATTTTTGATAGAGATACTAAATTTTTGGAGTATTTCTAGAGGAATTTATGGAAGAAGTTGAGGTTAAAATTGAGGTTTAGTTGTATACATCATCCCTAGTCTGATGGATAGACCGAAGTGGTAAATAGAAGTTTGGGCAATTTGCTGAGGTGTTTAGTGGGAGATAAGCCCAAGGGGTGGGATTTAATTCTACCACAAGCAGAATTTTCTTACAATAACTCTATAAATAGGAGCACTGGTAGATCACCATTCCAAATTGTGTATGGAAGTAGCCCAAGGACTACACTAGAATTGAGGAAGATGGAGCAAGGGGAGAGGAAAAGTGCTAAGGTAGAAGAATTTTTTGAACATATTAAGAGCCTGAATGAGGAGGTCCATGCACACATTACCAAGATGAATCAATAGTATAAAGCTAGGGCTGATCAAAGGAGGAGACATAAGGAGTTTCAAGTAGGGGATATGGTTATGGTACACTTACAAAAGGAATAGTTTCCAGTGGGTACCTACAACAAGTTGAAGATGAAGAAATTTAGCCCCTGTAAAATTTTGAAGAAACATGACTTGGGAAATGCATATGAGGTGGAGTTGCTAGATGGGATTCATATTTCTCCTATCTTCAACATTATAGACTTAACAAAATATCATGATGATGGTGCAAATGAATGTTTGATGTTGGAACCATGTCCAACTCTTAGTTCTAAGAAGGAGGAGATAGAAGAGATTCTGGATAGTCGTATGGGTAGGAGTACCAGAAATAGGCAATATGAGGAGTACTTGGTGAAGTGGAAAGGACAACCAATAGAGAACTCAACTTGGATATCAGTAGCGGAGGTTGCCCATTTGGCTTTTCCTCTACCATAAAGTGACAGGGCCACTTTTTAATCCACCCTAGGTGTCTGATGCAGGAGAATCCAGTGGTGTAAGGGTAATCCTATATAACCCAAAAATATACTTAGAAATAGTCTTTGTTTAATGTGATTTCATTTTTGGGTACCCAATTGGGTCAAATAAAGGTTCCAACTCTCATAGTTCTACTATTAGTGTTCTGGGTTAGAGTTTTTAAGCACCTTGAGATACGTGTAAATGCTAGAAAAATAGGACTATGTAATTGAGCCATAATTATGGTGAGTTAGAGGGTTTAAATTGGAGGGATGGTTATATTTGTAATTTAGAACACTCTAGAAAAATAATTAGGTCAAAAGGCTTCACGGTTATAAAGTTATTGCAATTTTTTGGTTCCTAGAGACCTCCTAAGAGTGCTTCAAAATCAGATATGAGGCACTAAATGGCCTTTATAGGGCCAAAAAATTGGGAATGACCAAAGCTGGTGCATAGGGCTATAGAGTGCTTCGAGAGCTTTCCAAAAATCTAAACAATTAATCAATCAGAGCTACGGTTCAAAAGTTATGCCTCCCGAAAGTTTGACTACCGTTTCTAGATTCTTCTAATTTTACACCAACTTCTAACAAGATTTTTGGAACCTTCCATTTTGGTGGTGGATGCCAACTGGCATATTCTAGAATGTATTCCTAGCCCTAAACCATTTGGGGCTTATTTAAGAACATTTTTGGCATTGTAAAAGCAACACTTAGTGGAGTTAGAAAGAAGGTACTATGAGGAGGATTTATTTCTCCATAATCATATTGTTGTAAGCCCACAGGGCATTTTTCATTGATAATAATATTTTCCCTTTTCCTATGTGTTCATTCTAGTCTTTGGTTGGCCCTTCATCAAAATGATACCTAATTGCAATGTGTTTTGTCTTGGTGTGCATTACTAGTTTTTGGATATATTGAATGCACTTGGGTTATCACAATAGATAATCATTTTGTCCTTGATTTCTTCCTTCATTCTTGATAATAGTTGCTTGATCCAGTTTATGTTGGAACAATTAATTGTTGTAGCAACATATTCTGCCTCTATTGTATACTGAGAGATGCAATTCTACCTTTCTCTTGTCCATGATACTAACCTCTTTCCAAGAAAGAATACTCCTCCAATGTTATTTTTCCTATCACCAATTCTTTGAGCCTAATCAACATTAGAAAGGGATTTCAGCTCAAAGTTTCCTTCTTTCTTGTACCATAGACCATAGTCTCAAGTGCCTTTTAGATATCTCATGATCCTTTTGACTATCATCATATGATTTTCTCTAGGATTTTCAAAAAATCTTACAACTATACCAACTACTAATGCAATATCAGGCATTGTGTGAACCATATACTGAAGTTCCCCAATAATGGATCTATAGGTAGTCTAATTTACCTCCTTTGAATCATCATTCTTGGATAGTTTGTATCTAGTAGACATAGGTGTTCCAACTAGTTTGGAATCTTCCATTCTAAAAGTCTTCAATATCTCCTTGTTGTACTTTTAATGAGTAATGAAGATGTCATCCTTCATTTGATGAACTTGTAAAGAAAAAAATAATTTTATCTCTCCAAACATTGACATTTTGAATTCTTTCCTCATTTCTTTAGAGAATAATTTGAATAAGTCATCATGGCCTATAAATAATATATCATCCAAAAATATGTTTGCTAAAAATATCTTGTTTTATGGTCCCTCTTTAATATAAAGATTACTATTATCATTTTTTCTTTGAAAATCAATCTTTACTAGATATCCATGTAGCCTCTCATACCATTCTCTAAAAGCCTGTTTTAGACCGTATAAATCTTAGTGTAACTTGCAAACAATGTCTCTTTTATTTGGATCAATGAAACCTTCAAGATTAACAATGTAGACTTCCTCTTCCATAATCTCATTCAATAAAGCTGATTTTGCATCTATTTGATATACTTTGAATCTTTTAAATGCAACACAAACAAGCAGTCTTCAGACTCTCCAAGTCTAGCAATAGGAGAAAATATTTCTCCATAGTCTATACCTTCTTCTTGAGAATATCCTTTGTACACTAGTCTTGCCTTATTCCTTGATACTTCACTATTTTCATTCAATTTTTTTTTCTAAAAACTCATTGTGTACCAATTACATTTTTTTCCTTGGGTCTAGGAAAAATAGTCTAGATTTTGTTCCTTTCAATTTGCTCAATTTCTTCATTTATTTCCTCTATCCAAATTTCATTATTCTATGTATCTTTAATAGTTTTAGGTTCAAATTTAGTAAGAAAACATGTACCTTTTAATTTATTCCTTGCCATTATGCCTCATGCCTGATCTTCAATTACTTATTCAGGTGCATGATGCCTTCTAACATATCTAGCAAGTATAGGTTCATTTCTTCTAGATTATGGACTTGTTTCACTTGGTTCACCATGCTCAAAGGTTCTGTAAAATTCTAAACTCTACTCGGGTCCTACTATTTGAGACTCAGTTTCCTCTAACTATGACTTGGTTTCCTCTACTGTTGGCTGCAACTTAGGTTGCACTTTCTATTGCTCAGTTTGCACTAGTTGAAACTTAGGTTGTACTATAGATTTAGGTTACTTGGGTGGTGCTAACTATTGGGGTGGCGTTATATGATGTTTCCCAATCACATTTACTTGTACCTTTGGTAAAGTATCAAGGTCAAAGTAAATAAATCTTATGTAGTCTTCAATTTTTGTCTAGCTTTGTTCTTCGCTCTTTTCTACAAACTCTTCAAATTTACATGTACACTTTCTATAACATGATGAGTAGCAAGATTCAAACATTTATATGCTTTGGTCTTGTTGAAGTAGCCTAGGAATATGCCTTCATCACTTTTTCCATCAAATTTTCCTTTTTTGTCTCTTTCAAAATATAAAATTTGCTTCCAAATACTTTGAAATAATAGAAATTAGGTTTAAAATAAAAAACATTAGGTTTATAGCCATACCATAATTCATAAGGTGTATGATCTATAACTTTCTTCAGTTGAACTCAGTTCAAGGTATGAACTATTGTGTTGATTCCTTCCTTCTAGTATTTGGTTGCAACATTTTTCTCCATCACCAGTGTTCCTGCACAATCCATGAAGGATCTATTTCTTCTTTATGTTATCCCATTCTACTAAGGTGTACCTAGTGTAGATACTTGTCTTTTGATTCCTATTTCATTGTAGAATTCATTGAATTCATTGGAGATGAATTCATCTCCTCTGTCTCATATTAGGCATTTTCAATTCTTTCCTATTTCTTTTTCAACTCTAGCTAGATACCATTTGAACTTTTGAAAAAGATTTATATTTTTCTTTTAATTACATTACCATCATCATCCTAGAATAATCATCAACAAACAAAATGAAAAATTTGTGTCTACTGTAGCTCTTTGTACCCATCGGTCCACAAAGATCCATATGAGCTCATATTAAGACTTCTTTTGTGTTGTAATTTTTACTTTTGAATCTAGTTTTACCCATTTGTCCAATCTAACATTGTTTTCATATCATCATTTCATGTTTCTTTAGCTTTGGAATACCTCTTATTCTTCTGTTCTTGCTTATAGTAATCAAATTATCATAGTTTACATGACACATTCTTTTATGTGATAACCAACATTCCTCTACTTATGCCACAAATAATGAACTTTTAGTGAGATCTAGATAGAATAGATTACCTTTTTTTTTATTGCCAATTTCAACTAGGTTTCCTTTACCATCTAGTAACTTGACTTTCCCATTCATGAATTCTACCTTATATCCAATGTTGTTCAAGTGTGCCACACTTAGAAGATTGTGTCTTATTCCTTCAAACTAGTAGGCATTATGTCTTATTCCTTCAACCCAGTAAGCATTGTCACATTTGATTCCATTAGTCAATTAAATTCATCCTTTTCCCCTCACATAACATGGTCTCTTATTATCAAATCTAAGACTTCCACCATCATACTGCTCCAAGTGTTCAAACTTAGATTTGTCACTGGTCATGTGATGATAACATCCAATATCTATTATCCATGTGTCCTTCTTGCTAACATGAGAAATAAGTGCCATCTTTTCATTATCCTCATCATCTAATTCATCTTTAATAGCAATATACCATTAGAAATAGATAATACTGAGAGGGGGGATATCAATCAGTATTCTATAAACTTTTCCCCACAATTGAATATCGTTAATTACTTTATAACTTGTATATGAAAGTAAACCAACAAAGTTGAACACTAAAAATAACCATACACATAGAGAACTCATTACACTATTATATATTAACTAGGGAAACCCTGGCCAAGGGAAAACCCTAGTGGGGATGATATTCATAAGCTGATTCAATAAACAAAAGGATCATGTTAAGGATATTGACCCCGTTAGGGGTTTATGAAGTACAAATAGTGTCTCAATTCCTTGTTAGAGGACTAGGCTTTGTTAGAAGCCTCAATCTTATTAGGAGTTGCTTCAACATTGTTAAGAGTTGATAGATCAAATGCAACATATGCAAGAAGAGCCCACTATCCTAACATGCATTTATACAATGAAGTTCTTCACAAGAATAGATATACATACAATTATTTTTGTCTACTATAATTCATATTTACTCTAATCATACATTAGATGTAGTTTTCATATCATCTCATTGACTTTACATCAATCATAAATATTTCATAGATCTCACACATGTCACACACATATTCCACTTAACTATACAAGATAAGATCTCTACTTATACTTGGCAAATTAGTAAGTCTTTTCTTAGTCAACCTTCATGTCTTCACATGCTTGACATAATATAAAATAACTTATGGAATAACATCCACAAAGTTGGCTCAACATGACTTACTAATTATTTTGTTACCAAAATAATTCCTCAATTTGTACAACTCAATCTCTGCTATGCTTTGTTTTGCTTTGTCAAATACTTGTACTAGTATTTCAATCATAACTCACATTGTACCATTTGTACACATCTACGCACTCATATACACCATCATGAAACTATCATATAATTTTCCTCAAATATTCATAAGCTAACTCTTAATGATTCATTTGTACACATTTCATCTGTTCTTTGTGATGTTGCGAGCTGTCTAACACTTAGACAATTTTCTATCTTTAAAAGCATAAATGAAATGCTAAATACATGTTGCCATAAATGATAAATTTCAAGACATCTATTTTACCATGTTGCCAACAATCACTCCCTTTGGGATTGATGGAAACATTTGGGAAAGTTGGCTAAGTCCCAAAATGATTTCATACATAATAAAAAAACAAATAAAAGTAACTACACAAAACTGCCTTCAAAATATAACAATTTTATTCATGTTTTGATGGATCATTACGTTCATTATCTTTGCTTTACATTGATACATAAGTACATAAGTGTAATCTAACTTACATATACAATACATAATTTACTTATAACATACTTACAATTTTCCTTTCCATATTACTCCCCCTTTGACATCAATGGCAAAGGTGTTAAAAACTATATCCACAGAAAACTGGGTGGCTTGTTGTTAATCAACTTTTTATCCTAGAAAAACAATCTAAATAAACAAGTTTTAGCATGTCCACTTCTTTCTTCCAATTCTCCTTCACTATATCATAAATATTGATTAGTGTGCATAGTGCATAAGATATCACTTCAACTACACTCAAGTTTATATAGGAAAATTTGTCATAAGTCTTTGCTAAAAGACATTCCTCTAGTTGCCTCTACAAAATGTTTATTTTTGGTAACAATTTTTTTGTAAGGCTATAGAATCTCTTTTTTTCCTTCTCCTTATTAGATTCCAATCTTCTGATTACTCTATGTATCTTCTCCACTTTTGTTCCACAATCTTGAATGCTAGTTTTTGGGAGCTATAATTTTATAGTGATTTCTTCAAGATCACTCATCTTACCCTTAATTTGACTTTCAGAGTCTGTCAAATATTTGTATGATAGGGCACACTATCCATACAACCTCTTTCCTTCATCAATGTGTTTCCTTGGTTCCTCGATGCTTCCATCAAGTACTTTCAAGTCATTTCTCACATTAGTGCATACTATATCAAACAATAATGCCTCATGCCTTGCTTAACACTTGCAATAAAGCAACCTTTGCTAAAGTTGTGAATTCCTTATCAAAGGTTTTCACCAACTTCTTGACCTTTGACTACAAATTTGGATTGGCTATAGTTGTGGTATCTATCTTCTGTATTCTATCTAGAACTTTAGTTAGTGTCTTCTTCGAAGACTTTAATGATTTTTTCTTTTCAAATAACTTGCTCAATGAGCTCATCAATCCTTTTTTATCATCTTCATCACCAGATGATATGGATATTGCTTGTGTTGTTACAAGAGTTACTATAGGAATAAGTACAACTACTTTTAGTTATGTGCTCTTCATTTCTTCCTCATTTTTCTTCTTCTCTTCTTCCAATACCATAGTTTCTTTCCTTACATCTTCTTCAACTTTCTTCTTTCTTTCCTCATCTTCTTTCTTCTTCTTCTTCTCTTCCTCTTCCTTCTTTCTCTTTTCTTCTTCTTTCTTTTTCCTTTCTTCTTCTTTTTTCTTTTTCTTCTCCTCCTCTTTCTTTTTCTTTTCTTCCTCTAACCTCTTTACCTCTGCTATCCTCTATGTTTATTCTCCTTCTCTTCTTCTTTCTTATTTTCCTTAGCTTGTTTCTTCTTTTTCTCTTCTTCATCATCATCTAAGTTGGTGTAAGCTATAATATTGTTGATATTGCCAACAATATTTGTTCCATAACGTACAAAAGGGTTCTCCTTTACATCTACAGTTATGTTTGTATTGTCTGCTTGCATGGATTCAGTAGCCATAACAATCTATAGTGGTGATGGCACCTATTGTGTCTATTCTACTTCTTCGTCATCGCTGGAGGGTATGTTTTCTTCCACATAGACTGGGCTCTTAGGTTTGGACTATACACTCACCATTGGCACTATAGTCATGTATTTGACAATTTTCTCCTCTATTTCTTTCTTGATATCCTCATGGTTTCCTCCCATTAAAATAATTTATCTTCTTTTTTGCCTTGACAAGAGTTCAATACAATTCAAAATTATATCAGAGTCCTCTTTAGAGTTGATTTCACACAGTTTATTTATCATTGTTATTCTCAATTTGAGATCTTCCAATACTCTCTTCTTTCTATTTATCAACCTATTATATAGGTCTTTAGGTATCTTATTTTGAATGTTCTCAAACTTCTTATATCTCATAATCATGTTCCTCACAATGACATTTTCCAATTGCCTTCTATCCATATTACTATATAGACTATAATACTTATTTAATTGAAAAAAATACTCATCATTAATTATTTACATGTTAAGGTTCTCTACCTTTAGTTTCCATGCTTTCTTTCTAACTAATGCTCTACCTTCCTATGCATCCTGCACTATTGGTCTATCTTTAGCTTCATCCTAAAAAAATTTAGATTTGTTGAATTGCATATATTTGCTTCTTTTGCCTAGTCCATCAGTGATCTTCTTGACCCTTTTCTTGGATGATGGTATAGGTTATTGCTTCACCTTCACCAATCTCTCTAATTTCCTCTGAACAATATGTGCTTCTATCTCTGGTTGCCTCCTAGGTTGATCAATCCTTGTCCTCATTGGTTGCACTTACACAACTACTATTTATGGTGTAATAGGAGCCTACACATATGGTTGCACTATTGTTACACCTTTTGAAGGTCCTACAACAACAATCAGAGTTACTACTATCACTTCAGACTTCCCACTAGCTTTCATCTCAAGTGTGATCCCTTTCACCTCATTAAATTCATCTTGAGTCATACCTAATTCCTTAAGGATAAAATCAATTACTTTCTCTAATTTCTTCTCACTCTCCTTGTTGTGTAGCTCAAACTAAACTATTCTCATTTTCTCCTCATTTGTTCCCCATCTAGGGCACTTTGTGTCCTTCTCTAATTGGAGTATGATCTACACATACTCTTCTATGAGCTCTATGCTCATCTCATATCGTATGGGTTCAATGAATTTAACCCTTGGTACCACATCTTCCATACAAATGTTATCTGTCTCATCCTTATATTTCTCTACCATGGATGGAGGTATTTTGTACCTCTTCTTCATTTTAGATTGGAAATTGTTCATCGTTCTATCAATTTCATCATCTCTAATATTCTCTAGCTTAGATTTGTAGCATTGCGTCACCAATTTCATTGTGCACTCATTGCTATACAAACTTTTCATGCTTGGGAACTTCATTGTAGCATAGAAAAGCAAATGAGTCAGTAAGGACTCAAATTTGAAGAGTGCACTCTTTTTTTCTTCACTTTTGCAATGTTGTCTAATAACTACAATCTAATAATCTTACATAGATTTACTTTTCTTCCCTGAGTTTCCATTACATAAGCAACATGTAAAAATCTAGCTAGTATTGAGTTAACCCTTGAGCCATGGTTAGAATTTTATGCTAATATCTTAATAATTTTACTCCTTTGTTTTGAATTGTATCTACCTTCATGTTCCTTCCATCAAGTCGTGTGTTGAGGTTTATCTCAACCATTTTCTTTACATTGTTCTCATTTATGGGATTACATCCCTTATTGCTCAAACCTTTGACCTTATGAATTAGGTCATTATCAATTTCTATTTGTGCATCACCTAACCAAAACATATCATCATGTACCCTACTCAGAATTATTTGGGTCCACTTGTGGTTGTCAAACTTTTTATAAAACATAAACTTCACTAGATTCAAACCATCTAAGTGCGCATACTTAGAATTCAAGGATATATCATTGCTACACATAGTCCCTAAGTCCTTGTGTATATCTTCATCACCTATGCTCTCAATCTTACAATGTATATATATTCTAACAAGTTTGACATGAAGCACATTCTTTAGAATTTTCAAAAAACACACCCAATAGGTCATCCATGAGTAAAATAAATAGATTTTTCTTGAATACATATCTTAGCTTTTCATTCACATCATAAATAGTCTGACTAGCCATTACAATTCAATTGTATGCACTAAAAAACTTAGTTTTAGCTCCATAAAATACCTTAGAATCATATTTTAGGGCTTCTACAACTTTGTGCTTCAAGAACTTCTTTTTGCACTTTACTTCATTATGAAATCCCTCTTCAATTTTCTCAAGACAATTCAAATGGACAAATGGTACAAATGATCTTGTTTATGATCCTTAAATCATTTCAAATCATACTGCACATTAAATGTATATCTGCCACAAATTCAATTACTATCTATGCTCCCCAGTAAACTTGTTTTTTGAATTCCCCCTTACTGCAGTCATATCTACACTTGTGCACTTGACCACAACTTCCTTTCTATGTCAACTACCTCCTATCAACTACACAAGTTCCAACTTGCTCTCTAGCATCAGTTCTGACCAATTGATGCTTCACTTCTTATGAAACTACTTAATTCAAGTACAATTAGTCACAAACAATTTGTGATTTCAATATCTCATTAGGTGCACTAAAATATTGTTCCTCCAAAGTTGTATAAGAACTTTCTAGGTCCTTAGCTTTCATAAATGCTTCTTTGAATTCATCAACATGTTCCTTGACTACTTCCTTGTGACTATTAAAACTACCATTTTCATTCCTTCTATCAAGGTAAAAGCACAAACCTGTATCACCTTTTATAAAGGAAAAGGATATCAAAACTTAAACTGTTCAACTTTAATGACAGAAATGGGACATTTTTGTTTAGAATTTGAAGATGATGTAAACTAATGAAACATGTAAAAGTGGATGAATTATATGCCTTTAATTTTTTATTTAGTGAAAATTTTATCATTTAAAAAAAAATTTAAAGTCTACTTTTTAAATTTTTTTTAAATGTTGAAAATATAGAGCTTCATTCACAAAAAATAAATGAAAATGATCATATTTTGGTCTAATTTTGAACAATTTTATAGTTGACATGTATACCTAGTGGACAAAAATAATAATTTGATTTTCGACTTATATGTTTCAAGTTATAAGTTTTCAAAGTCGAACTTATCAGAAATTGATAGTTTTTTTTTCCACCAAACTTTTTCTATCAAATCTAGATATTTTTTAAAAACAAATTACATATTCTTGAAGATGACCCTCTCCTCTAGAGGTGCACATAAAGTTTCTATTTTTTGAACATGATTTAGTATTTTTTTTCTTGTTGTGAACATACATTTTCTTGAATATTAAAAGACCTACTTGTAATATTTTATAAATATAACATATTTTAAATAATCAAAATACTACAAAATTTGTATGATCATAATCTTTACTCCAAGATCTACCAAAGGGTATTTTTAGTTTTTGGAATACTTTATTTTGTATGGAGAAATTAGTATTGAAAGTGAAACGTTATGAGAAATTGCATCTTTTCCTTGTGTAGCTGCCACTTAGTATGACATATAGATAGATATGGTCAAAACCCTTTTGGCCGTAACCCTTTCAGTCGTAACCCCTATTGGTCCAAAAAAATCGCTAGTGATTACATTGGTTTTAGTTTCAATTTATAATAACTACACAGTAAATTGTAAAATTTAAAGGACCATTTTCAAAAATAAATATTTTTTGAAGCTGTGTTTATCAATAGTTTCATGGAGTTTAACAAAAATTACAAAGGATTGTCAATAAGGTAATTTTTTCCACCTAGTTATTTTTTTTGTACCCTATATTGAAGTATTGAAATATATTTCTAGTGGAATCTAAATTAAAATATTTTCCTGTAGGTCAAAGTATTGAATGGGTAATAAAAAGGCTAGACCAAGGAAATATGATAGAATAAGAGATGGCAAAATGAAAGGTCATACAAAACATAATCAAAACCAACCTACTGAAGTTAATGAAGAAGATGAGATTCATGAAGAGGACATGATTCATGAAGATGAACAAATTGCTAGTTCTAATGATAGAAACATATTATTAGGTGTAGGAAATTTGATGGATTTGGATGAGAACCTACTTTTTAGTCAAATTCCATCTAGACAAATGGTAAAAGAGACCACTATTAAAAAGCATTGTCAAAACATGTAGGATGAATATTTCAAAAAAAAAAGCGTATTTGGAAAGGTACAATTATTTGTCAAGTTATTTAGGAGAAAAGATATGAGGCTTGCTTTGAAGTTTTTAGGTGTTGATAATAGGAAAAACCATGTGCATAATGTTAATAAAACAACAGTTGAAATTTTGCAAACTACTTATAACAAAATTGAAAACACAACTCAAGGAGGCGATCTGAGCATTGCACATAGAGCATTGATGACTACTATATCTAGTATAAATTTGACACATAGAAAACAAGTACGTGGAATTTTTGATTTACTACATATGTCTAGAAGAGGTATTCAAAGATACATTAGGAGGGAAAACATGCTAGATATAAACATTGAGAATAATTGGGTGAATATTTGCAGAGTTCCTCGAAAAGATAGAATTTTTGAAGATGTAAAAAGATAGGTTATTGAATTTTGGACCACATCGTCTCGTGCTTTTTCCAATAGATGTGATACTATACAAATTAAAGATCAAGAGATAGGGGCAAAAATTGAACATCCAAAAAATTGTATAGATATAAAAAAAAAGTGAATTATTTCAAACATTCAAGAAAGAATTTTCAAATGTGAAAATATGTTAGAGAATGTTTGAGAGCCTACATCCTCCCTTTGTATGCATAAATAAGATACCTGAAACTTGTTGTTATTGAAATCATATTGAATTTGGTCTACACTTGCAATCATATAAAAAAGCTATGGCAGTACTTGATCCAAATTTGGTCATCCCTAGTAGTATGTCACAATTGTGAAGTCTATATCATGTGATAAATTAGAAGATTCAAATGAGTTCAAAGTAAAAATGCATCATTAATCAGTGTCTAGATTGTGGAGATTTATCTAAATTTCCACTAAAATTTGAGAATATTGATGAATTCACACCAGTTTCATGGATGAGATATGAATATGAGACATACCAAAATAAGATAGAAGTTGAATCCAAAAAAATTGTATTGAAGGAGAGTGAATGCAATATGATGAGTTTATGACCAAGTTTCATCCATTGATATATCCATATGTCCAACATTGTCATGATGCATGATGGCAAGCTAAAAAATTTCATGATTCAAAAAATTGTTTTCCACTTGGTTGTATTCTTTCAATTGTATATTTCTCTTAGAACTTTAAATTTTCACCTCAAATAGAGCTTCAAGGGAAATATTTCTATTCTGAACAAGTTGCAATATTTGTGCAAGTGACTTATAGACATGCACAATTAGAGGTGGATGATATAGAAAGTTCAGAGGAAAATGAACACATTAGTATCAAGGAGGTAATTCATTTCTATATTAGTGATGATAGAGTTCATGATAGGAGCTATATCACTCATTGTTTTGAAATGTTCTTTGAAGATCTTAGAAATGGTGGAATAAATGTTTCAAAGCAATGGATCTGGTCCGATGGTTGTGCAAGTTAGTGTATGTATGTGTACATTTTTAGTTAACTTTAAATTTAAAACTTATATTGATTTGTACATGTATTTCAATTTGATTTATATAATTATTTTTTATCTCATTTCATGAACTCACAAGACAATTTAAATATGTAAAAGGATTTAATTGGTTAGCCATACAACATGCTAGATGTTGGAATTACAAATGGGAAAGGTAAACTACTGAGGAGGGGGGGGGGGGGGGGAGGTTGGAGGGTGTGAATCAGAATTTTGAACTTACATCCATAAAACTTTTCACCATTCATACATCACATATATTAACATACTCAAATAACAAGTAAAGTAAATACATCTAAAACATGTAAGCAATTAAACACACACACTTGACACCAGATATTATTACCCAAAAACCCTCCAAATGAGAAGGTAAAATTGGGGTGGTGATGACACCGACAAATTTTCACTTCTACAGCAATAAAGTGTATCCAATTAAGGTTACAATGGTTTGACCATGAAACTTGATCTGCCCTATGAAAGGCCCACCCTATTAAAGGCTTACAAAGACTATTAAGTCCAACCTTATTAGAGGATTTCAACACCCTATTAGAAGTGTGCTTGGTTAAAGGACTTCTGATCACTCACTTGGAATGTCACCCTATTAAAGAATTTGATAAGGCTTGTTAGGACCACTCTGCTTAGGAGATTTAACTAAAATCACCTATCAAAATGTCTCAACATAGATCTTGTGATTGGCTCTAGATTGCCTAATTAAAAATGAAATCTACATAATATCCTTCTTGATCCTTTATGATTAGATGTATCAATGTTGTATCTTCATCTATCCTTTGTTCTCCTCTAACTAATTTTCTAATTCACTCTCACTACTAAGTCACCTGGAATTCTCTACAAACTATCTTGTTCACACCTTTGATCATTACACCTTCACAATGTTCTCAACTCTCTTATCTCTCATAAAAGGTTTACGGCTTCATCCTCTTAAAGAAGACTTAGGTGGCTTAGGGTTAGGTATGAATCTACAATTAAAATTCATCTTTTTTGCTGCTTAATGTTTCCTATTTTTTGATTAGCTACATACAAATACATAGGGATTTTGCAAATAGATTCATCCTTAACTCCAAAAGATCATAATCTATCCTTAGGTCAGCTTGAAAATGGTTTAGATAGTTGTTTGTGCAATCACAAACAAATATGCCCAATCTGGGTTACTCAGCACTTGAAGTTACTGATGCTCAGCGCATATTGTAATTTTTTTTTTGATTTGACATCTGAATTGCTCAGCATCTACTACTCACTTGACACTTGAATCACTTGGCACAATCTATTTTCTTGGCACTTGAGTGACTCAGAACTCATTGCAACTTGGCATGGTCTTGTATTTACATATTATACTCAGCATGCATTACTAGTTTGGCATAAACTAAGTAAATGTCTTAAGTGTGTTGACACTCAATTGTTAAAACCAATCTAAGATCAACAATCTCCCCCTTTGACATAAGTGTCAAAAACACTTGAACATATACAAATAATCTGATCTACTCAAGTATAACATATCCATGACTCAACTTTTATACAGAACTTCAAAATTTTGTAAATCTATGTACCGTAAAATGTATTACTCCCCTTGAGTTAATGTGTTTGTTTTGTAACCAAAATATGTATTCCATTCTTAGTAGATTTGTCTTCGCTGATTGATACTCTTTGCCTTCAATGTACTTGCAACGAATGCTCTTTATGCTTTGTCATTGTTCTACTCTCTTTCTATCTCTGCATTGTGATTCTTCAAAAATGTATGTTACTGAGGTCAAAATCTGATTTTTTCTTTATTTATCTCCTTTATTCATTTCATCCCCTTTCATTATTCTCCCCTTTCTCCTTGCATATTTATTCCTATGATTTATTTCCCTTTCTTCTTTATCTCCCCCTTGCTAATTTATTTCCCCCTTTTTTACACTTATGTCAAAGGGTTTATACACTTATGGTGTATTTGTCCAAAAAAGATTTATGGACTTCCATTATTATTTTTAGAGCAGCATCCTAGTTGTCACATGTAACATCTAATGACATTATTTAGATGTCTAGCCCTATTGCAAGGTGTAAAAGTTCATCTAGTGTTGAAACATTGGGATCTTTCTTCAACAATGTTTTTGCATAGCCTAATTCTTTATGAATTATCTCCATGTGTGGGGTAAGAGAGGCCTAAATTTGTGTCAATTTGGCTGTTATATTAGCCTCTTCTACTATTAACTCAACTAATTGACTATGTGATTGAAGCAATGTATGGAAATGCTTCTCACTCTAAGTTGGGTTTTGAGGTAGTTGCATACCTAAGATGTTTAGATTCCTCTCCAAGCTCAAAATTCTATGTCTAGTGTCTTGGGTGAAGAGTGTTGAATCACACAATTTGGTGTACAATGAGAAAATATTCTCAAGTACCTTCTTCACATGGTCAACCTTATTTGCCAAAGAAATTTGTGACAGTGCCATATCACCAAATATCTTTTCATTCACTTTTCCTTGAAACTTTCTTTCAGACCACTCCAAAAGTTTGGCATTTGTATCTAGGTCTTCATTATTAACCTTTTCCAAAAAATTTGACAACTATTTAGTTAGTGGCTTTGTTTCTTCTTGAGTAGGCAAGCTAAATGCATCTAAAAGATGTCTTTAATTTCTTGTAATGCTTGCTTTTGTCTGTACTCCTTTCTAAGCATTTCTTGGTGTTTCTTCTTTTCTAAAGCTTGTTGCAACATGTTTATTTGTTCTAGTGTCATTGTTTCATAATAAAATTGAGGTATCACTATTTATTCATATAAAGTTGCATCTTCATAGTGAATTACCTTTTCAATCTTAGAGGAGCTTGAGCCTAGTGCTGAAATTTGCAAGGGTACAACTTCCATGCTCAACTTCTGAAGGACTTTTGTAGTAGTGTCAGATGTTGGTAAGGTTACCAATGCTTGTATGGCTTCTTTCTCCTTTTCCCTTGGTGCATCCTTACTTTCTTTAGATATGCTTTGGTCAATCATAATGATTAGACTTGCACCTTATGTTTCTGCATCAGGTTGATCATCTATTGTTTCTTTCTCTTCTGTTGCTTTCTATGTCTATTCAACCAAATCAATTTTAACAGTTATGTCAACCTTTATGGATGTGTCTTGATGTTTGAATCAAAGGTTGATCACTAGTAGCTAATGAGATCACAAAAGGTGGTTCTTGTGTATTCACCTTATCCCTTGTAATGTCAACTACTACCTTTTGAAGTCCATCTACACTAACTAATACTAGGTTTTCACATAATCTTGCATAAAGTGTAGATTATTCTAGTATTTTTTTCAGATCTTCTATAGTTAAAGGAATGATGTTCTGAGTTGAAATGTTAGGAATATCCTTGACAATTATAGTTTTTGTAGTCAAATTGGTGTCATGCGGAGGGTTGACGCTTGACATTTTTGTGTCTTGCACACTTTGTTCTTCTTGCTGCTCTTTAGCTATTGTCATGTCTTCATCTTTCTTTTGTGTTTTCTTTTCAACAATATTTTATTTTTCCTTGTTTTCCTCCTTATCATCATTTTCATCACCATTATTTCTTCCCTCAAAAGGATCTTCTTCTCCTTGTTTTATAATTGTTAACCCATAAATCAATTTCCACATTTGGGTGGATTTCTTGACAACATCTTCAATACTTTTCTGAAGAATGTTGAAGGCTCTATATTTAGATGCAAATCTTCCACCATATTTCTTGTTTTCCTTGGTAATATATCCTTTTGTCAATTCTATCATAACTTGTGCTAATGTAGATTCTCTAATTTGTTTCTCCAAGTTTAGACAATACCACCACTTTTGTTCAACAATGACATATAGACCTTTTGGTAGAGTATTGTCAAACCCAAGTGGAGTATTCTTGAATTTGGACATTATTGCATATATTGACTCTTCAACTAAAGCCTTTTCTTCCCTTCCAAGTTTTTCAAAATCAACATTTTTCAAACTGGAAAAATTTGCATTATTCTTGACATTCTCACAGATATTTTAAAGATCAAATTGAGGTGTATGACTTACCACTTCAAATTGGCTTGTATCCTCAGATTTTGTTCTCTCATCATCAATATCTAGTTGTGAAAATTATTTCCTTATTTTTTTCTTTTGCACTTGGTCTCTTTGTTCTATAACCTTGGCCTTTTCTCTGGCTTTCTCCTTCTCCTTTTGTGTGGTGGCCCATGTGCTTGCTCTAGTTGTTAGTGTTATTGGCTTTGCTAAGCTTGGCTTGGCAATTTTATTTTCCTTTGTCTTTGCCATAGGTTATGCCTTAGCCTTTCTCTCCTTATGCTTACCATGTACTGGTGCTTCCTCTGCTTCCTCTTTTCTTGACACCTTCTTCTTCTTCTTTATCCTCATCCATGCCTTGGGTTAATGCAAGAGGTTCTTTAGTTTTATCTTGTTCTTCCTCTTTATCCTCTTCATCTCCTTCTTCTTCTTCTTTAGTATCTTCACCAAATTTGGCCTTTAATTTCTTCACCAATTCATCTTTCTTCTTTAGTGTGGAGGCTTTCTTCAACTCCATTTCTACTCTACACTTCATCACATCATAATTTCCAAATATTTTGGCTATTCTATCAACTTCTTCAGCAAGAAATGCAATGATGAAAACTGAGGCTTCATCAACATTGGTCTCATATCCTAAGGGTCTTAGCCATCTTACCCTAGGTATGGTAGCCTGTAAATAAGTATAATCAATATTAACAAGAAAGCACATGTCATTGTAATATTGTTCAACCAAAGAAATAGGTATTCTTATCCTCTGCTTCATAGACTTCTTAAAGTCTTCAAAATAGATTGTCATGATAGTTTCAAAGTTCTCACCCATTTGCTCAATGTATTCATTGATTTGCATAGCTATTGACCTATTTGTCTTCCAACTCACCTTGCCAAAAGATGGAAATGTATTCTATACATAAAAAAATATGAAAATTAGGATTGATCCAAATTTTCACTATGCACTCTTGGTTTTTCCAATAGCACCTAGGTTCTCCATTATTTTTTGCAATTGAAGTTCAGCTAGATCATAGGGATGATCTCTCTTCACAATTTTGTAGCCCACATCTACTATAATATAGGTTACACTATTCAATCTACTTGATTGATAAAACTTATGAGAAATTACCCTTATGGAAAAGTCTAAGAGAGGATTTGTAATGGTATCAATTGTCATTCCATGTTTGTTTCATTTGGCTCTTGTGTTTTTCTCTATAACCTCTTTTGAGTCACTTCGTAGAGTCTTTGGCCGATCTAGGGTTGGAAAACTAGTTACCCTATGAATTATTCTCTTTGAAATTTTTATTGGTCTATCTTCTAACCATAGGGATCCATTGTGTATTGTACTTAATATGATTTTTGTCCATTCTATTTTGAACATCATGGGGAAATCTAGGGCATGGGTCAAACCCTTCCTTTCTACAATTTTGAACTCTTCTTTAAGACATCATTTTCACTCAATCTATCATATGCTTCCCTTTTCTCCATATCACTAATTCCACCTATCTTGCAGTTATAACATTTTCTAACATCTTGAAGCATAATAACTTTTGGGGGAATAATGAATAGTGTGTCTGATGGGTCTTGTTTATATGCAACATCTAGAATTTCTCTAAATTTTGGTTGCTTCACTTCATTGCTAACTAATTGAACATTTAAAACTTCTTGTCCCTCTATGTTCCTTGAGTTGGATGCCATTTGACAAACTAGGGTTTACACAAATTTCAAACTATGTAGCTCAGCTTATGAATAAATACCTTCAATATTCAAAAAAAATGTGAGTGAAATTGTTGCTAAGATCTTTGTAGTGGCTTCAAACAAACTTTTGAATCACCTTATCCACCAACTGCTCTCACTTAGAGTTTGAAATGACAAAAAAAGGGCAAAAAATGAACATATACCCTTCAAAAACCTTGCTTTTAATGCTTAGTGCTTATATAGTTGTAAAATCAACATCAACAATATTTCAAATTCACTTGGCATCTATAGATATTATCATCACTTGTCAGCTACTAGAGACTCGACATCAACTAGCTAGCCTAGTAGTTTGGTAGTAACTAGTATTCCACTCGGTATCTATTGAAAACTTTTCATGATCGACAACAACATGAAAACTAAAAGATTTAACTTTGAATTTTCTACAACTTCTTGCATCTTCATTCATGCCAATGTAATCCTTTTAGTACTTACTTCTTTTGGAACTGATGTATGGTACAACACTTAAAATATTAGTCCCACATACCTCTTGTTTTTTAAGTTTGATGAGGTGTGACCACTTAACCCACTAGGTGAAGTGATCACTTCTCCATTTGATGTACTGCAACCATCTTTCTTTTTCCATGTCTTATTCATCTCATTCTTGATGTGTTCAACATTTGCCTTACCTTTGCCTTTATCAATTTCATAGCTTAGTGCCTTGGACCTAGTTGGACAATGCTTGCTAATATTACTAGTCTTCAAATAGCTAAAGCATGTGATTTGACTCAACCCTCTTTTGTAATTACCACTAAAGTGAGTCCTAATGTAGTTTTTAGGTACATGTCCATATTCTTGACAATAGTGATAGCTATATCTTGTATTGTAATCCCAATTATAAAAATTTCCATAGCTTCTTACCTTTGTTGGCTTGCTTGATGACCATGTGGACTTGGATCTACATTCAAAGGCTTTAGGTCCATACTTCTGATAGTTGTAGCAATATCCTTCAAATTTTGGTGTGTGAATGGTTCCAATTCTGCATTCATGTGCTTGATGACCTTGTTATTGCACTTATGACAGTGGACCTTGGTCTTAGGCTTAGTATTTTGATTTGTATTCTTGCTCCTACACACATTAGTGGTATGCCCTTTCTTTCCACAAGTATGACAAGTAGGTTTGGAATTCTTACCTTTGTTCTTCCTTTCCTCAGTAGCTTTGGATGATTCTCCTTCTTTAGTGCTTATGTAGTCAAGTCCTAAGTTATCTATGTTAGATCTAGGGGATTTTAGTAATTGCTCAAAATATTTGATATTCATTTTGCTTGTTGAAACTTTTAGAAAATTCCTTTTCTCTTTTTAGGTTATTCTATAGTTGTTCATTCTGCAACTTCAATGTAGTTCTCTCAATGTCCTTGACATTCAACTCATCATGAGCATTCATCATTTGGCTCAAGGTATCCAATTGCATGTTTGAGATCCTAGATAGCTCTCTCTTGACTTTTCTTCCAATCTATTTGTTAAAATTCTTTTGTCTTCTTCAATCATGGCTTTGTCTTCTATAGATTTCTTCTTTTTTTCAATTACCTCACATAGCATCTTGATATTTTTGATTTCTTTAGCTTGTGCTCTATTCTTCTCCATTAGATCTACAATTGTTGCATCAAATTCACTAGAGTTTCCATCTACAAATAGCTTTGTGGTGTCGATCTCTTTGTATTATGTTTCATTTTATGCTATAGTAATCTCCTTCCTTCTCTTCAAGGCATCTTTGGCTTCATTTAGTTGATGTAATATAAGATATATTTCCTTCTCCTAGTTCTCAATGGTCTTTCCTCTATTTCAAGATATTTCCTCTAAGCTACAAAGCTTTCTCCTTCTGAGAACTAGGCTCTGATACCAATTGTTGGAATTACAAGTGAGAAAGGTAAACTACTAGGGGGGTGGGGGGTGAATCAAAAGTTTACACTTGCACCCATAAAACTTTTCACCATTCATACATCACATGCATTAACATACTAAAATAACAAGTAAAGTAAATGCATCTAAAATATGTAAGCAACACTTGACACTAGATATGATTACCCAAAAACTATCCAAATGAGAAGGTAAAATTGGGGTGGGGATTACACCCAAAAATCTCCACTACTGCAACAATAAAGTGTAGCCAATTAAGGTTACAATGGTTTGACCATAAACATGATTTACCCTATTAAAGGCTTTAAAAAATTGTTAAGTCCCACCTTGTTAGAGGATTTCAACACCCTATTAGAAGTATGCTTGGTTAAAGGACTTTTGATCACTCACTTGGAATGTCACCTTGTTAAAGGATTTGATAAGGCGTGTTAGGACCACTTTGCTTAGGAGATTTAACTGAAATCACTTGTGAAAATGTCTCAGCATAGATCTTGTGATTGGCTTTAGATTGCCTGATTAAAGATCAAATTCGTACAATATCCTTCTTGATCCTTTATGATCAGATATATCAACATTGTATCTTTATCTGTCCTTTGTTCTACTCTAATTGATTCTGTAACTCACTCTCACTACCAAGTTATCTTGAATGCTCTACAAACTATCTTGTTCGCACCTTTGATAATTTATGCCTTCACAATGTTCTCAACTCTCTTATCTCTCATAAAAGGTTTAGGGCTTCGTCCTCCTTAAGAAGACTTAGGTGGCTTAGGGTTAAGTATGAATATATGACTAAGATTCATCCATTTTTCCATTTAATCTTTCCTATTTTCTAATTGGTTGCATGCAAATACATAGGGATTCTACAAATAAATTCATCCCTAACTCTAAAAGATTGTAATCTATCCTTAGGTCAGATTGAGAATGGTTGACATAGTTGTTTGTGCAATCACAAACAAATATGTCCAATCTGTGTTACTCAACACTTGAAGTTACTAATGCTCAACACATACTATAATTATATTTATGACTCAAAACCTAAACTGATTGACATCTACTATTCACTCGGCACTTGAATCAATTGGCACGGTCTATCTACTCAACACTTGAGTGACTTGGCACATGAGTGACCTAGCACTCATTGCAACTTGGCATGGTCTTGTATTTACATATTATACTCGGCATGCATTAATAGTTCAGCATAAACTAAGTAAATTTCTTAAGTGCATTGACACTCAGTTGTCAAACCAATCTGAGATCAACACTAGAAGCAATGTTAGGTTTTTGTGGAACTTCTTTGAAAGTGGACATGGAAAAGGGGAGCACGATGGAGTAGGAGCATGTATAAAGTGCACACTTTGACAACATAAACTTGTAGGTACATATGTACATATATTTAGCATGTCCTTCATCTACTTATAACATATAGACATGTATAGATTCTTTCTAGATGTGTGTGTGTGTGTGTGTGTGTGTGTGTGTGTGTGTACGTATGTATGTATGTATGTATGTACATAGATTTACTGTATTTTAAATTATATATACATGTATGTTACAAATTCAAGTAATATGATAGAGAGTGCTAATGAAATTATTGAATGGTGCAAAGATCATTTTTCTACTCGAGATACTGAATACAATGAGCGTTATTTTTAGGAATTGAAAGGTAAATATTATATATTTATTTATTTGATACAATACACATGTGTATATTCTTATAATTAAATCTTTTAATTAAATTATCTACTTTTATAACAAATATAGATTGATCTAATCCTTACAATTGCTAAACAATTTTTGGTATTATACGTTTACATCAAGTGGTGACTACAGGACACCACAAATGTCTAGTGATTAAAGTATGATAGAAATCATGTTTTTGTGATGAGTGCATGAAGGACAATCCAATGAGTGTATATTAAAATATTGTGAATGGATATGTTTCACATTGGGATTTGAAGAACATAGTCAAAAAGCCTCCTTTTGAAGATACTGACATTACCATTGACATTCGTGATCCTATATATTCAACTAATTATGAGCATGTTTCTGATTTAGTTATGGCAGGTTTGTGTCATATGTACATATATATGACACACATATATGTTCATTAAAATAAAATTATATATATTAATTTTTTCACTTTATAAACATATCTATTTTTATGTACATGTAGGAGATATTTTTGATGTCCACGCCTTAGCAAATAATGTAGAAAATGTAGACTATTATCTTCTAAGATGCATAAAAGAAAATAAAAAGTTGCTAGAAGGAACTATAGATGCTGATGAACAGTCATATCCAATTGGATTAGTTGTTAAAGGAACATATTATTAAAAAAATAGGATAACTAATAGTAGTATTGAATTTATTGAATACATGCCTGGAGAAAAGGTTTTACAATACAATAACCATGTTGTAGTGACAAAGTTGCAATTTGATGCAATACCAAGAAGAGGACATTGTGGATATCAAAAGTGGAAATTGTCTATTGAAGAACATGAAAATATTCTAGAGATAATTAAAAATAGAGGGGATCCTAACAATACAATGTTTGTGGATCTCTTGTTTAGCTATTTGTACTTATTTTCTATATATCTCTCTCATACTTTCATATTTACAACATACACATCATTTTGGATATATGTTTTATATATTTATATACATTTGATCATGGATCTTGGATATATGTACAAATTATGAACATGTATTGTTATTTATATTTTTTGTATGGTTTGATGTATATATGTATACATCCCATTAGGACTTCCCCTTAGGACCTCCCCTTAAGAAAACCCCTTAAGACATCCCACTAGGACCTCCCCTTAGGACCTCCCCTTAAGACTTCCCCTTAAGACAACCCCTTAAGACATCCCATTCTAGGAGTTCCCCTTATGACCTTCCCTTAAGACTTCCCCTTATGACCTCCCCTTAAGACTTCCCCTTAAGACAACCCCTTAAGACATCCCCTGAGGACATCCCCTTAAGAAAACCCCTTAAGACATCCCATTAGGACTTCCCCTTAGGACCTCCCCTTAAGATAACCCCTCAAGAAATCTGATTTGGACAACCCCTTTACTGATTAAATACACTCTTATTAGATTCTCTAGTACATATTACATTCTTTATGTTCATATGTATTATCTGTGTTCTTATATGTATTAAATTTAGTGATTAAATGTTGCAAAAGATGTATTCTTTACTAGTACTCTTTATGTTCTTAAATGTGTATTAAATTTATTGATTAAATGTTGTAACACATGTACAAAATAACACATGATCTATGAAATAAAAATATGAATATTGAAAACATACATAAGACATGAACATAACATGTACATCTACAAAATAACACACCTATGAAATAATGTACCCATGTAAAATGTATCAAAAATACCGTATAAATTGTCTCCAAAATACCACATCAAATGTCTCTAAAATACCACATTAAATGTCTCTAAAATACCATGTCAAATGTATCCAAGTGACATATAAACAACATCGAGGTCTCCATATCAAAGTATCTGAAATAACATGTATATATATAAAATGTCTCAACATCAATGAAATAGACATCTAAAATAAGATCAACCAAATCCCCCTCCTAATCCATGACCCCAAAAGGCTCTATGGTCTAGGTCTGAACCCTATGTCAAATGAAAGAAATTTGTTATTATAAAATTATGTATGTGCATGTATTATATCATATGTACATATATATATACATAATATATATAGATATCTATACATATATATATTTATAGATACATACATACATATATATATATATGTGTGTGTGTGTACATATATATATATATATATATATGTGTACATATATATATATGTGTGTGTATATATATATATATATATATATATATATATATATATATATATATATATATATATGTATGTATGTATGTATGTATGTATGTATGTATGTATGTATGTATGTATGTATGTATGTATATTATACATACATACATACATACATACATACATACATACATATATATATATATATATATATATATATCAAATATATATTAAAAAATGTAGCATACCTTTGACTCATGTCCTGTAGGATTTGTTGGGGTCTGAAGATCTCCAAAACACAACATACTATCACTAAGACCCTATAGAACACATGTATGTACACAAGTTAAATTGAATCACTTGAATATATGTATGTCTCTAAGTACATGTATAAAAGCTCAAGTAAGTTAAACTTATAAGTGTAAATTATAGTAACAAATAAATTTAAACATATAAATTTAGATTTACCATAGCATCATGTAATGATGTTTAGATATCTGAATCATGTAGTGATAAAGTAGCCTGGTCTAGGTCAACCATCTCATCTGAAAGCATAGTGGTAAATAGATTTTGTCATACTATGGGGGGTTTTGTAGGAGGTGCTAAAAGATCCTTAGTAGGTGGGGGGTAGGTGTTGTAGGGCCCTGTGTAGGATCAAGTGCTATAGGATCCTGAGTAGGTGCGAGGGTAGGTGTTGTAGGGCCCTGTGTAGGAGTAGGTGTTGTAGAAGGTGTAAGGATATCCTCCTATCTCTATGAACCCTATAATCCTATTGTACATGAGAGAATATGTCTAATGTGTCTACCAATGTCACTAAGAGGAATCCCTGTGACTGTTGATAATGCTTGATATGAATCAAGAAGATTAGATGCTAAATAAGATACCATACAATGCAATGCATCCACATATGATATAGTAGAAACCTCTAGCAGAGATGGTATATCTACTATCCCATACACGTCATTAACTCCTATGCTATAGGATGCAACTATCAAAATGGTACCATGAGATCATAACATATATCTGCCACATTGATCTGAAGACATCTCTTGTAACTACATAGCAACTATGGCAATGCTAGAATAGATCTAAGTCCTGACTATATCATTTGGAATAGTCATACCCATAGAAGCCATCTGTGGAGCTCTCAACATGACCAAAAGGTTTGGACCCACCATTACCAATTTATTAACTAGCACAAGGGTATCCATAGGTCTAAATCTTTGTGATAATTTACCAAGGCCTTGTCCAGCATGACCTAGAAAATCTATATAAACTACATCATGATGTAAATGAAATTTTGCAAACAATTGTTTGCAGAAATAAAGAGGAAACTAATCCTTCTGTGGCCACCTGTGATGTGTAGCTAACAAATGAGGATATATAAATGGTAAAACAAGCTGATCTGTACACTTCATAGCCAAATATCCTCTAACCCTAGACCTATCTATATATATAAAAGGAAAACATACTCTTCACCATAGTGGTGGAAACCTACCTATCAATCTATGTATACTTCATAGTGCCAATGACACTACGAGAAAGGGAAGAGTAAAATGCCTCAATATTGATATCATCATATGGGTTGTATGTCTCTATTGTCTAAATCATATGGCATAACTCATCTCTCATAGAAACAATCTTCTGGTAGAAGCCAAAAGTGTAGAATTGAGAAACTCTATAGCATAAGATAACCTAGCAACTGTATCTCTAAATAAACATTGTCTCTCCTCAGAGGATGATGTCAGTCTACATGTTGTACTTCACTCAGCACTATGACCCCCTCCCTGAACACTAGCCTCCCCTAAAAATGTAGTTGCATTAAGAAGATCTATGTTTATAAATATTGAGCTAAGATATATGTAAGTACATAAATAAAATTGAAAGTTTAATTTAATTTAAAATATATATATATATATATATATATATATATATATATATATATATATATATATATATATATATATATATATATATATATATATATATATATATATATATATATATATATATATATATATATATATATATATGTATGTATAAAGTTGAATGTAAAGTTAAAAAATATAGATTATTTTTATTCAACACACATGTTAAATATATATCAACTCAATGTATATCTCATGTATGTGAACAAAAAATATACACATATATATGTGTGATGAAAAACTAATTTGAAATTAAGTCAACTTTCTTCTAGCTAATTTTTGACTACATATTAAAGTACATAGGTTTATTATGTAAATGCTTTCTAAAATGTAACTAATTTTAAGCTATCGTGAGGTTTGAACAAGTTTTCTAAGTTTCATGTACATGCATGTTATTATAGTTTTCAAGTTTTCTAAGTTTGAAATTGGTTAAATTTTAAGTTTTCAAGTTTGAACAACTAGAAGTTATTATAGTTAAGTTCTACCTAATGTTTCACTACATGTTAGTTATCTATATAGGTTTGTACTATGTCAATATTTTCTCAAATGTAATTAATTTAGTTATCTAGGTCTCAACTTGAGTTTTCTATGTTTGATGTAAAATCTAAATTTATGATTAAGTAGATATATAATTAAAAAATATTATATAGTTCTCTATCTATCATATGAGCTAACTATATATAAAAAAACTAACTAATCTAAATAACTAACTACTAAAACACTTAAAATTTAATTACTAAAACACTTAAAATTAAATTAATTAAACTAATACTAACAAGTAATTAACTAAAACAACTAGAGAAAACAAAACAAAAAGAAAACCAAAAAAAACACCTACTACTTATGGCCAAAACACCCTAATCCACTCCTCAAAATCCAAAATCTAAAATAGTGCAAATGACCTCCAAAAGCAATTTTCGGCCTATTTGTAATGTCTTGTATGCTTTTAGTTGCAACCCTTTCGACCATAAGGGTTTCAGTCATAACCCTAGTGGCCACATAAGCATAGGAATGTGCTACACATGTACAACTGATAGGGTTATGGCTGAAACCCGTACGGTCGAAAGGGTTATGACTGAAACCCTCTAGGATATCCCAAAAGGTGATAGAGTTTTGTACTTTTATCGGTCATTTCTATTGTTGTTCCTTTTTTAGTTAGGATTACTATTGAAGTTTCTTCTATCCATTCTAAAATATCTCACCATATGTCCAAAGTTATTACATAACTAACATATAGGAGCATTTCTTCTCTAATTTGTTCCATTCTGACTTTCAGGTGCTCTATAATTCCTTGCAATGTATCTAGGATTGTTACACTTGTAACACACAAATTGGTTCTTTTGTCCATTAGATTTCTCTCCATCATTGATCTTTTATGTGATCTACCTCTCTCATTATCTACAAGGTTAGTGTTTCTAAACATTCTATTATTTGTATCATTACCATCAAACTTAGGTTTCTTCCAATCTACTGCTTTATGTCTTATAACCATGACAATTATAAAAATAGGAATTAGTAATATGTTTAAAAGACTTACTTGTGCAATTTCTTTTGATATGTCCGACTTGATTGCATATGAAGCATCTACCTTTGAACTTATGTCTTACTTCCTTGGGTGGTTCATCTTGATTAGGGTTATCAACTTGCTCTACTTTCTTAGGTTGTTCATGTTTCACTAAAAAATGAACTAACTCAATTTCCTTTGATACTTCAGTAGTTGTACTTGATTCTACCTTACTTAGATCAGATTCTTTAGGGGATTCAATAACTAGATCTAGTTCTCTTCTAATTTCAAATTTCTTGGGTGATTTCTCTCCAATAAGATATCCAAGTTCTCTCTTATCATAAAAAGGTCTCTAGTGAAATATCTGTTCATCTAACTCCTTACTACTAGACTAAAGTTTCTTTAATTATTGTTGAGCTTGTGTCAATTCTTCTTTAACTATGATTTTTTACTTTTCTAATTCTACATGCTTAATCTTGATGATATCTAATTCAGATATTACTTGATCTAAATAGGATATAAGGTATGCATTCTTAGTTTTCAATTAAGGTTCATTCTTGCCACCATTTTTCTTAAGACTCAACTTAAGTTCAAAAAATTTCAGTTCATGTTTCAAAATCTCATTTTCTTTCTAGAGATTTCCTACTTCATCATTGTAACTAGTCTACAAAATGGATTCCTTACCAAATTTTAAATCATCAATCTTATCTTTTAGTTTACCAATGTAGACTTTTGCATCTTCATATCTATCATTTAGGTTCTCTCTCTTCTATAAGTAGGTCAATCTATTCAAGAGCTTCTTGAAGTTTTTCTTCAACTATTCCATATGTATAAGGATCCTACTCAAGCTACAAAAATTCTTCAAAATAACTGGGGTCTAATTCCAATTTTGTTAGAAATAGATAATTAAACTAGTAATGCTCAATAATAAATATAACCATACACATGGAGAACTCATAACACCATTATTTTCTAACTAGGGAAACCCTAGCCAAGGAAAAACTGTAGTGGGGATAATACCTACAAGATGATTGACTACTAAGGATATTGACCTTATTAGAAGTATATGAAGTACATATAGATTCTCAATTCCTTGTTAGAAGCCTCAACCCTATTATGATTTTCTTGAACCTTGTTAGGAATTGGTACATCAAATATAATGTATGCAAGTAGAGCCCACTAACCTATCATGCATTTATACAATGAAGTTATTCACAAGAATTGATATACATACAATACTTTCTGTCTGTCATAATTCAAAATTTCTCTAATCAAACATTAGATGTAGTTTGAATATCATCTCATTGACTTCACATCAATCATAAATATCATATATATGACACAAATATCACACACATATTCCACATAACTGTAGAAGACAAGTTATCTACTTATACTTGGAAAATTAGTAAATCTCTGCTTAGTCAGCCTTCATGTCTTCACATGCTTGACATAATATAAAATACCTTATGGAATAACATCCAAAAAGTCATCTCAACATGACTTATTAATTATTTTCTTACCAAAATAATTCCTCAAGTCATAAAACTCAATTCTCTACTATGCTCTATTCTACTCTGTCAAATACCTGTAATGGTATTTCAATCATATATCATGTCAAATTGTCCATACACATCTGTGCACTAGTATACATCATTATGAAACTATCATAGAACTTTCCACAACTATAGAAAATATAACTCTTAATGAGTCATCCATACACTTCACATCTATTCTCCATGTCATTGTGAATTGTCTAACACTTAGAAAAAATTCTATCTCTAAATGCATAAATGAAATGTTAAATACATATTTCCATAAATGAAAACTCTCAAGAAATCTAACTAACCATATTTTCAACATATACACCATTTCATCTTCATAATTGTTGTTAGAAACTTTAGCAATATAGAAAGATTTCTTACCTTTGTCTTTGTAGTCTTTGTAGCTCTTGAAATATTTCTTTCCTTTGAACTTGCTAAATTTTCTTTCATATTTGTTTTCTTTATTTGGACACCTTGTAGGAATGTGACTAACTTCTTCACAAGAGAAACATATCAATGGAATTTTAACTTTATATTTACCTTTGCTTAGTGGACCCACAATAATGGGTTACACTTTTTTGCCTAAACTGACACTGAACTATGAATTTTCAAGAAAACTTTCACATTCAGATGCAAATTGCCATTTAACGGTAAAGAATTTGAAGATGAAGTAAACTAGAGTCCTTTAGGATTTTCTATTTAGATTCTAAATTTTTTTTTAAATATTTTTTTTGAATTTATTTGATTGAATTAATTTTTCTCCCAAGAAAATTGCTATGTTATCAAAAACCTGATTTTTAAAAAGCGACATTGTTTTTGACACACATAACTTTTTTTCTACAATAGATATCAATATAATTCTTTCAAATTTAGTTTTTTAACATCCATACCAAAACCGCAAAGGTGATTTGATGTCTTTATCATTAGTATTTCATATTTTATCAGAGTTTAAAGTTGACCTAACACTAATTTGGACATACATGGCTTTTGACACATGTAACTTATTATATATTTATCCAATTTCAATTTTTTTTTTTTTGATTGAAAGAGGACTCAAATACAGATACCGTAGTTATTTTTCAGAATTTTAATTCTCTTATTTACTATTTTTCCATGAGCATTCAATATATAGGTTTATTTTTTATAATGAACCTCTGTTCAATTAACGTAAAAAAATGTATACTAAAAAAATTCAAAATGTATCAAATCCATATTCATTAGAAAGCTCATTCTAAGTACTTGAGTCATGGAAAATGACATGTCTTTAGTGCTCCATCTGAACCTAGAAATTGAGCCTGGAAGCCATGAAAACAACTAAGAATGTTATAGGCTTTGTAAAAGCCATCTACTTTACTAGTTTCGATAGAAACTAACTTTCTATCGAAACTTTTTTAATACTTTCGATAGAAACTATTTTTAGTTAGTTTCTATCGAAACTAATAAGGCTGAGTTTTCATGTAAAAAATAGTTTCTATCGAAACTATTTAGGATAATTTTTTTTGCATAGTTAGTTTCGATCGAAACTACCATCAAAAGTAGTTTCAATCGATACTTTTATAGTTTCTATCAAAACTAGATGATTACACTCTATCGAAAGTTTTTGGGAAAAAAATCTGACTTTCGCGATTTTGGAGGAATTTCTTCCTCCAAAAAATTGTAACCCACTATTGTGGGTTCACCCAGGCTCCTGTGGAGCACTACCAGCACTATCTTGTTGCAAGAAAAGCTTCAATAGCTTCAAGGTCATCATCTAAATCTTGTTCTTCACTGTCACTCTATTTTCATTTTGAGTTTCCTCCCTTTCTACCAAGAGTTAGTTTGTCTTTAAATGTTGATTCTATGTTGCAAGAGCTAGGAAGATAGATATCAAAGTTATCTAGCTCAAAAGTTGTTAATCTTCCTACTAGTGCATCCAAACTTATATAATTTTTGGGATCAGATCTCATCTTTTGAATGGCTAAAACTCTAATTGCATAAAGAGGAAGAAGAGTTCTTAATACCTTGCTAACTACTGTAACATCATCAATTTTTCCTTCTACAACTCTAATTGAACTCACACTTGCTTTGATTCTCTCATTATATTTGGCAATGTTTTCATCTTCTCCCATTTTAATCTGATCAAACTAGCCTCTTAGACTCTCTACTTTGGCTCTTTTCACATTTTCATCTCCTCCATATATATTTTCTAGCTTGTTCCACAAGTCATAGGAATTAGGAAAATATTTGACTTCATCAAATTCAAAACAGTTGAGAGAGGAAGCAATATTATTCATCATTGTGTTGTGATTCTTATGTCTGCCACCTAATCCATAGTCAAAGGTTTTGGGGGTGCCACACATTGATTCTCTAAGAAGTGAAGACTTGTACCTCCAATGGTTTTGAAATGCAAATTCATGAGTTCTTGTCATGCTGAAAAGTTATCTCTATTAAGCTTAGGGATCCCTCTTCTGTAAGACATCTTGATCTTTAGCTTAGGTCCTTGAAACTTTTTCTGTAAGAAAAGATTACTCTAATACCAATTGTTGGAAATATAAGAGGAGTAACTAAGAGGGAAGGGATGAATCAATTACCACTAAAATAATTGCAAATCCCTTAAATGTTGATACAAACTTCTTACAAATCTAAATCCTTGTACAAACTAGTTAAAACTAGATAAACACTATAGCTCAGTTAACACAACAATATTAAGATAATGATGTGTGTTAATCTCTAGTAAATTAGTTTGAGAAAGATAAAGTGGTAAAAAATAATATGAAAACATGAGACACCAAGACTTAAAGTGGAAACCAAATTTGGAAAAACCATCAATGCAACTAGTTACAACTTTTCACTCTTCTGAAGTTGGCCCTATTAGGAGCTAGCCTATCAAAGGTTACAAAACACATTGTTAGGTGTGACCCTTTTAAAGGATTTGAATCACCCTTTTAGGAGTGGCTTTATTAGAGTTGCTAAGACACTTCAATATAGCAATGCCACCTTGTTAAATGATTTATAGAAATGATTGTTAAGTCAACTCTGTTAGGAGATTTGTTCACTACTACAATTGCTAGAGAGTAACAATGATAGACCTAATTGATGAAGGAATTGATTTTGCAGATTCAAATCACTATTTTGGCTTATCCTCTAGATCCTTCCTACTTAGAATATTCTTTGCAACTCCTTGGATGTTATGCCCTTAATCAAATATCCTTCTTTATTCACATCTTATTATCTTCCATAACTTCATTCTTTAATCCATAACTTGACCTTTTAGATATATGAAACCCAATGCCAATTCAACTTGAATACCCTTCTAAGAAAATAATTAACATCCAATAAGTCAACTTTCATAAACCAAATAATGAAAAAAACTATTCTGTTGTCACTTGGCTGACACTGAAATCGAGTCACTTGGTTAACACTAAGCTCCTTTAGTAACCAACCTGAGTCATTTTACACTGAACTAGACTTTGTTAAGTGACCTAACTCAGTTTACACTAAAATCCTTTATTGATTGACCTAACTCAATTTACACTAAATCCTAGCACTTAGTTCCTTTTGAACTTCTATTTGGCCGATACTGGAGTCTTTTGAGCTCAGTTACTACTAGTAGTGCTCTGTTAGAGTATAACATTTATGTAAAATCAATGGCAATATACAATGGAGTAATTTTTTCAATAGATATATCTTCCAAATGGGTGTCATGATTTTCCTTTTGTTCCTACAATTTTTTGGAAGAGAAATAAATTAAGTCCCAAAAACTACTATGACAAACCTATTTGCTATTAGGCCTCCCTACAATGCCAAGTTGGGTAACTTAAATTGTGGAGTTTTGTGATTTTATCTTGTGGTTGGTTTTAGCTTCCATGACCTAGACAAACTTGTCCAAGCCTATTTCCTAGTCCATCAGTAAGAATGAAGTCAATTATCCAAGTACCAATTGTTTAGGGGAATTGTCCCTAAACCCAAGTGTGAAGTCAATTTGATATGATGTTTTTTCTAATTATTATGACCATAAATGATGTTTAGAACCTTAGGGAAGGCCTGTTGGTCCAATTGAAGAATCTTGAGTGCCTTTTCTACTTCTTAGAGTAACTAGTTAAAGAATTAAGGGGTTTTGGGTCTTTTCCCCTTTTCTTGTTAATTTTGCAATAAGTGGTATCAGAGCCTAGAAAATCCCTTAGGAAGTAAATATTAGTACATCACAATTGAATATTTGGAAGGAGAGGCTAAAAATATGCCTCTTATAGTGACAATGTTGAACTTACAAGAAGAATGCAATATTATGAAGCATAAAATAAGTGGTTAAGAGAAGAATTGGAGAAATTAAGAGAAGAGATGAAGGGAATGGTGAATTCCTCTGAAGAAGGAGAAGGCGATGATGAGGAGATCACCATGTAGGAGGAAGAGGAAGTCCCTAAAGATTAGAGGCCTCTTCTAGATTCTCTTAGGCTCTTGGGAGGAAGAACCATGGAAGGTAAGTCTGATATAAAAACCTATAATACATTAATAGATGCTGACACAATCATGGATTGGATAGAATCCTTGGAGAATTTCTTTGAAATTGGAGAAACATATAAAAACTAGAACATGAAAATTGAAAAATCTAAGTTGAGACGACCAACCCTCACTGTGTCCAATTTTGTGCAACAAGAAAGGGTCAAAGATAGAAAGAGTATAATAATTTCTTAGAAGAGGATGGTATACAAAGTAAAGGAGTCATATGTGCCTAAAGTCTATGAGGCAAAGTTACATGATATATTGAGCCAAAACCTCATATAAAAAGAGATTGATGTGAATACATCTATTCAAAAAGTTATGTTTGAGATCAAAGGCTATAGAAAGTAAGTGTGTAAAAGTAGCAAGATACTTGAATAACATGAGATTAAACATATAAGAAGAACTAAACCTATTCAACCCTAATACAATCCAAAAATGTTATTAGTTAGAATTGAAGGCGGAAGAAAGATTAAGAGGAAGCATGAACAAAATAATCAAGGAAGTGGAAGAACTACAAGAGGAAGAGGAACATCTAGTGGAAGAAGAAAGAGTTTCATACCTCAAGAAGGCTCTAAAGGAGAAAGCAGTTCAAGGGGTACTTTTAGAGGTAGAAGATCTAATGAAGGACCTCCAAAGTGTTACAATCTAAATCAAATAGGTTGACCTTCCCATAGATGCCCAAAGAAGATAAGATCAAACACTCAAGGTAAAAGGAGAACATAATTGGTTCAAGATGATGTTGAAAGTGTCAACTCATCATCCAAGGACTTAGATCTAGAAGAGGAAGTATGCCTGATGATGAGAAGGAAACTATTGAATGTCCATGCCTCTTAAGAGCCACCACAAAGGAAGAATTTCTTTAGAACAAATTGTAAAATCCATGGTAAGGTAAGTGAACTCATTGTTGGTTCTAGTTCCATAGAAAAATTGGAATCTAAATAAATGGTAGACAAGTTAAATCTAAATAAAATTTTATCCTTACCCCTATAAGGTGTCTTGGCTTCAAAGGGTCAACACATTCTAGTTGATGAGTAACCTAGGGTAGATGTTCCAATAGGATAATACAAAGATAAAGTATTAACTCCACAGCCTCCTCATAACTCTTATTCCACAAGATGGGTTCCAAAATAATCCTTTCCCAAAATACAACTCCTTGGGCCTTCAATCTACAATGTTAGAGGTCAATTTCAATGAGGAATTGGATTTTTTTGTTGAGAGATTTTTTTGGTAGATGGTCATGATCCCTACTGAAAAACCTCTTCCATGAATTACATGAGTTCAAAATTCAAACTAGTTTTAGAGTTAAAATTTCCTAGTCAATCTTTTTGAAAAATGTTTCTTGAACTTTGGTTTTGCTTAGTTTAAAATGCTTAAAAACCCTTGAACCATGGTTTTGCTTAGTCTAATATATTAACAAATTATAGAGCCTTGGTCATAAGTTGTAAAGATAAAAACCCCACTTGTCCATAAGAATCAAGATCACAAACTCTCAATCGAAAACTAGAATATAAAGTAACCCTATAGAAATTATATTAATTTTACATTAGAAATTCATTAATCTTTAGATATCTTTTAAATTTCACAAACTCCTCTCCTCATTCAAGATGATTATACTTTGATTACAATCTCCTTAATCTATCTCTCATTCAATCATGGCCATTAGAAACCCTTAGGGGATGATTACCCTATTACTTAATATAATATTTGATTTAAAGCTAGACCCTAGTTTTGAACTATGAATTTTCTCTTTCCCTCATTTTTTCCTCTTCATCGTCACTTATTAATCTGCTAAATCCATCACTATTTTTGTCGCTTCTATATCAATCCTACCATTGGAAAAATGTTCTCATTATGCCTACCATATTGTCTTATTTGTGTTGTAAGCTAGATTAAGTTAACTTTGTTTCATAATTGCATTTTTTTTTGTTTTCAATTGTACTCATGGGGTTCCCTTTTAATAGTAGTTAGCTGATCTAGGAGTGATAGGTGATCACTTTTATCCTTGAAATGCTTGCATAATCCTTCTCCTAGCCCATCCCAATCAGTAATGGAGTTATGTGGAAAACCTCTATACCATTATAGATCTTTTCCTTTTAGAGATGAAGCTAGAAGTCTAACAAAAATATCAGCTTCTATAATACCATGTTTATTATAGATATTTGAGACTTCTTGAATGTTCTCTATAGGAGAAATGGAGGTCTCACTAGTAAAATAAAGTAGGATTTTAAGAGGAACTACTAGGATATCATGTCTCTAAGCCAGAATGAGAGGAATCCCACCACTAAAGGTGGCAAAAACATGATTTCTAGGTTGAGCCATATGGAATAATAATCTATTCAGATGGATAGTTAGTACCCTAGGCTATGATCTATCAATAAGAGGAGTAGAAAGAGATCTTGTAGGTGTATATGCTACTGCCAAACTCCTAACTAATGATAGAGATATTCTATTTTTTCTCCTTCTAGGATTTGAAAATGAAATTTTAGTTTATTGAAAAGTACCTCTAGAAGATGCCTTTGTTTGAGATTTGGACATGAATCACAACAATTTTGGTTTGAAACCAAGATGTAGAAGTAGAGTAGAGTTTCCAAGTGCTTCAATGCAAGCCTCTTGAAGGCTTGGAATGCTAAGAAAAACACTATCTTCTCAACATGAATCTGAAGTTCTTTTTCTTGACACCAATGAACTCGTATACTTAGAATGTTGCAATATTTGTCCCACCAGGCATGCCAAAAATTGTTGACGTGAAATTTTTCACCCTTGCATAAATTTTTTACCTAAAGGAAACCTTTTGTATCATGGAAAAAATCTCAAAAGTTTGGGACTTTGCAATTACAGATTGAGTCTCTAGAGAAGGCCAACTTCCTTACTATTAGGGTTCACCTAACTATTTCTTGAGAGGAAAAGGGAGAAGGAATGCATAAAAAAAACTATCTATTCTAATCTAGAGGCGGGGGTGGGGGGGTGATACACCAAATAACATTGTTCAATCTTATTCCTACCCAGGAAAGCACAACTCATAAGTATAATCCTCGAATACACAAATTTTATCTTAGCTTTGACTCAACAATCATGCACTAATTAAAAATCAATAAAATGATATAAGGAATAATTTCACTTTATATCATTTAAAGATATATAGATACATCATATAATGGAAGAATGAAATTGATACATCAAGAAAGGCAAGAAAATATTGCATGATATATTAATGAGAGAAGGAGATAAAACTGGGAATTATATTCATTCACAAGCAAAAGGGGAATTACAATAGCAAAGTATAATAGGCAACTGCTATAGAATCAAAGAAAAGACCAACCTTTGGAAGGGTTACAAAACTTTATTTTATAGTTCAAGTATAATTGAGAAACTTCTGCCTTAAACCAAAGTTCAACTACTATCATTAAATTCACAGAGATCAATCACTTCAAATCTAGGAAAGATTTGATTAGGGTACACATCCATCTACATAAAATTTGATTGTATATGCAAATCTAAGCCTTGAGAAGATATAATGGTGGCCATAACCAATCAAATTTGGTAGATGGATAACTAGGGTGGTAGAGGAAAGGAATTGCATTAAACATGCGGGGAGAACACTCAAAAAAGTGGCTATAAGGAATCAAGGACCTATCTGCCATTAAAGAACTACTTAATGTCATGTCTACAACCATGCCAGTAAGTTGTGTCAACATTTTGAATAATCAACCTTGCCATGTGGCTCAATAATATTTCATCATCTTGTCATCTCATTTGGTTTCCATCTTTTGTTGAACTTTTGACTACCTTAGATCATAGCTTCGCAACCTACTTTCACCTTATCCTCTTAACTACAATGACCCCTTTTTTCCCTTTTTTAGCTTATTTCCTAGTTGGCATAAAATTCCTGTGACACTATGACTATTGGAACTTGACTACTGGAGTTAATATTTTCATGGTCATAGCTTAAGACTGTTTAAACTTGAAGTTAATTGTGATGATGTGGTTGGTTGTGAATTTGATTGTGTCACACTATCATGACCTCCTTGATGGTTAAACCTTAACTACCTATGACTGAGAAAAAGGGGATTATCACATCCTCACATATTAGAAAACCTTCCTTCAATATGCAAAATATATGGTCTTAGGGATATAAGAAAAGTCAAAGTCTAATGTTGTATGGACCTATTAGCTTTTGTGGCAAAAATAAATAATGTAATGGACATGGTTATGGATGTCACCCTAAGTATTTAAATTTGAAAGAGGGGCGGGGGGGTGGGGGGACGGGGGGGATGGCTAATAACGAACTTCTCTACTCGTGTCAAAAAACATGAACTTTTACTAAGATCTAGATAGAAAATATTACTTTGTGTTTGATTTCTAGTTCCAACTAGGTTTCCTTTACCATCTACTAACTTGGCTTTCCTGTTCATGAATTCTACCTTGTATCCATTTTTTCTTATTTGTGCCACACCTATAATATTGTGTCTTAGTTCTTCAACCCAATAAGCATTGCCACGTTTGAGTCCATCAGTCAATTTGATGCATCATTTTCCCTTCACATAACATGGTGCAGTATTTCCAAATCTAATAGTTCCACCATCATAGTGCTCCAAGTGTTCAAACTTAGTTTTGTCAATAGTCATGTGATGAGAACATCCAATACATATTATCCATATTTCATTCTTGCTAGCATGAGAAATAAGTGCCATCTTTTTGTTATCCTCATCATTTGATTCATCTTTAATAGAAATATACTATTGGAAATAGATAATACTAAGAGTGATGGGCAAGGGGGGTGTAAATCAGTATTCTACAAACTTTTGCCCACAATTTAATATTGTTATTTATGGTGCTTATCTTCTGGATTAGATTATGGTGAGATTTTTTCCATCAATGTTTACTTTATAACTTCCATAACTTGGTATTGTTATTTACTCTATAACATGCATATGAAAGTAAACCAAAAACATTGAATAGTAAATATAACCATAGACATAGAGAACTCATAACACCATTATTTGTTAACTAGAGAAACCATAGCCAAGGGAAAACCCTAGTGGGGATGATACCCACCAGATGATTCACTAAATAAAAGGATCATGTAAAGGATATTGACCCTATTAGGAGTCTATGAAGTACATATAGTGTCTTGAGTCCTTGTTAGAGGGCTAGGCCTTTTTAGAAGCCTCAACCCTATTAGGAGTTGGCAAATCAAATACAATGTATGCAACAAGAGACCACTACCCTAACATGCATTTATACAATGAATTTCTTCAAAAGAATAGATACACATACAACACTTTTTGTATGTTGTAATTTGCACTTGATCTAATCATACATCAGATGTAGTTCACATATCATCTCATTGACTTCATATCAATCATAAATATTGCATAGATCATGTCACACACAAATTCCACTTAACTATACAAGATAAGATCCCTACTTATACTTGGAAAATTAGTAAATCTCTACTTAGTCAACCTTCATGCCTTCACACACTTAACATAATATAAAATAACTTATGGAATAAAATCCACAAAGTTGGATCAACATGACTTAGTAATTATTTTTTTACCAACGTAATTCCTCAAGTCATACAACTCAATTCTCTACTATGCTCTGTTCTGCTATATCAAATACTCGTACTAGTATTTCAATCATAACTCAAGTAGTACTGGTCTGTACACATCTACACACTAGTATATGTCATCATGAAACTATCATAGAAATTTCATCAAATGTGCATAAGCTAACTCTCAATGATTCATCCATATACATCGCATCTATTCTTTGTGCTACTGCAAATTGTCTAACACTTAGACAAATTTCTATCTCTAAATGCATAAATGAAATGTTGAATATATGTTGCCATAAATGAAAACTTTCAAGACATCTATCTAAATATATTGCCAAAAATCTCCCCCTTTGGCATTGATGGCAACATTTGGGAAAATTGGTTATGTCCCAGAATGATGTCATACATAATAAAAAACAAATAAATTAATTACACAAAATTGCCTTCAAAACATAATAATTTTATTCATATTTTGATGGATCACTACATTCCTTATCTCTCCTTTACATTGATACATAAGTACATAAGTGTACTCCCCCTTACATATACAATACACAATTTCCTTAGAGCATACATGTTAGAAATAGGGATTACTAGGGGGTAGGGGGGTGTGAATCAGTAATCTACAAACTTTAGTCACCAACTAGATATTATTACTTACTTTAAAAAATACATAACAAATCAATGAAGTAATTTTGAATAGTAACAATAACAATGCACAAAGATAACTCATAACACCATTTTTGTTAACTAGGGAAAACCTCAGTGGGGATGATACCCACTAGATAATATACTGATATATAAATTCCTTGTTAGAGGATGAACCTTGTTACAAGTCAATGAGAAATTTAGTATAAGGAGTCCCTGTTAGGAGACTTTGAATCTATATTAGGAGATTCCAACCTTGTTAGGAGTTGTGGTATAATGTATGCAAGAAGATCCCACTGTCCAAACATGCAGTTTCAACTACAAGAAGATCTTATTACTCAAACAAGTAATTTATTGTTATCTTATTGCTTTAGTAATCTCTGATCTTTAGCTTAATCTAAGATCATCAAATAGCTCATATAAAACTTTGCATATATCACTTTCACAAAAGTTCACATATAATCACAATTCACAATTCATACTTGTACTTCAATTCAAGATAGCTCACTTATTATCGTAAAATGTCCTTTGCATAAATACCATGCCTTTACAAAAATTATTGATGGGTTAGTTAAGACCACAAACCACTTTTCCAAGTTAGAGTAAACATCTAGGATGTCAACCCTAATTGGACAAGTAATTATTTTGTAAAAAAAATAATTCTTTTCTTTCAAATTCACTGTCTTGTTTTACTTCAAACATGATTATCTCTATTATGTAGTAATTACTAACTTTCTAGGTTATAAATGTCATCATCAATATGTATATTGTCTCCATGTAACTTCACTAGTCATAATATAACATCAGCAACAAGTTATAAACAAAACAATATACTATTGTGAACCAAATTCTATACTTAGACAATTTTTTGTTTACCAAACACTAAGTATCTTTATATCTAAGGTTTCCTATGAACATGTACATCATGTGTTTCCATAAATGACAACAATTACATATCACTGCTAGACAATTGTCAACAATCTCCCCCTTTGGCATTGATGGCAAAAAAATAGGGAAAATTGGCCAAGTGGCATAAAACATATAAACATTACATCTATTACAACTTGTTGAACTTTACATATGCTCCCCCATACAATATACTTTACTACTTTCCAATTAACTACTACTCCTAATTGTATCTCTTCCCTTTTACTATCCAAATTTTCTACAACTATTACTCCCCCTTTGACATCAATGACAAAGGTCAAAATGTCAAGATTCAATCCAAAAACTATCAAAAATGTTGTCCTTCCTTATGCTAAAATAATCTTAATACTATCATCAAAATTTTCCCTTAGAATATCCATACCTTTGGTCCATGTTTCATTGGTAGACTCAGCTAAAGTGAGAATTTTGCCTAAAGCATATGATGAAATCTCAACTACATTAATATCTGAATACAAAAAGTTGGAATAGGTGTCCTTAGCATTGACACATTCCTCTAACTGTTTCTCAATAAAAGATAATTTTAGAGAAATAGATTCTCTGAAATCAAATGTGCTCTTCAAAATTTGTTCTTTCTAAAGTTCTAGTTTACTGATGTCACTATGAATATTGGATACTTTTCCTTCAAAATCATCTACTTTACAAGATGAATGTTGGATTTGGCTGGATAAAGCCTCTAGCTCACTCATCTTTATCTCTATTTGACTATCAATGTCTTTCATAAGCTTGTATGATAAGGTACACTTAATATACAAAGTTTTCCCTTCCTGTTGGCATTTTTGAAGTTTTTTTATACAAATATCAAGATTAACTAAGTCATTCTTGATATTCTAACAGATGGTGCTATACAAGTTAGCATCATGAGAAATTTTTGCCTTTTCCTCTGCAATATTCAAAAAATTTGTAAACTATTCATCAAATGATTTTAGCACTACTTGTGCTCTCTATTCAGGATTGGGTTTTGTGTGTTGAACTACCAATGTATAGTGAAATATGTCTATCACTTCCATTACTATTCTCTATAAACTCTTTACTTTCCTATTCTTCTCAATTAGCTTGGTTAGGGATGAGATCAACTCTTTTTTATCATTATCATTAGTAGATAAACTAAAAAGAGAGAGAAGAGTAAATGAACTAGATGGTTTAGTATCATCTTCCCTCTGTTTCTTTGTTGTTTCTTTCATTCTTCTCTCTTCATCTTCTTCTTTCTTTTCCTTTTCCTCTCTTTCTCTCTTCTCTTCCAATCTTTTCTTATCTTCCTCAAATAGTTTCTTCTTGGCTTCCTCTACTTTCTTCTTTTCTTCTTCAAGTAGCCTTTTCTCTTCCTCAATCTATCTTAACTTATCCTCAATATCCTTGGTGTCTAGTTCATTTAGTTTAGAACCACCAAATGGATTGGTATCATCATTGTTAAGGGTAACATTGGTTTGATCAATCGGCATAGTGTCATTGCTTACTGACACTTCTGAGATTCTAGGAGCTTCCAAGGTTTCCAAGCTTTGCTTGTTGCTTGCTTAAGTGGAGCTGCCTTTTCTACTTTCTTGATTTCTTGTTCCTCATCTTCTTCATCACTAGAGTCGATTGTCAACAATATTTTTTGTCTTTTACCTAGTCTAGTGGCTTGTTGTTTCACTCTCTTTGTCTTAGTAGACACTGCTTCCACCAATCTTTCATAATTTATCTTCGTCTCACTAGGTTGAACATCAGACACTACTACATACAAGATGCTTTATTGCAAAGATGTCTTAGCAACTAATACTAACAAAGGTTGTATTTTTAGTATAACTTGCTTCATTGTTTGTCTTACAACCTTAGATTCACTCTCTATCATTCTGACCTCTGATAATGCCTTCTTCATTAGATTCAACTTTCTTGTGTAATGCCTTTTCTAAGGTTGCTTGATGAGCTTTTTGTGTGATCTCATAATATGTGCCAAATCTATATTCTACTTTATCTCTGTCTGAGTTTAGCAACAAATCAATGAAACCAGCTACAACATCATTATTCAATTCATAGCTCAAGGGATCAAGAAATGTCTCTCGAGGTTCCACTACTTGAATATAGGTATGATCTATATCAACTAAGATGCAAATGTATTCCTTGAATCTATCCACAATTGCAAGAGCAATTCTAAATCTATGTTTCATTTTATTTTGAAATGTCTTCATTATTAGGTTGCCATTATCCAATATCTTGTCTACAGGATGCCTTCTACATACTTTGTAATCTTCTCCATAGTGCATCTATCACTACTCATTATGTCAGTGACTTATAAGTAAGGAAATCTTTTACGTACATGAAAGAATATTTGATTGATCAATGATTGGAATCTAAACACACCATTCTTTGTCCTCTTAATCTTTTCTAGGTTTTCTAAGAGTTGCATTCTTAGTATTTCACTAAGATTCACTTGTTCTTTCTCTATACATATCTTATATGTTGCATAGATGAATCTTGCTAAAATTTCATCAATATTAGAACTTGCACAAATAGAATAACCAATAATTCTACTCAAAAATCTAACATCATCCTCCTTGATGGTGTTGATCACCATAGCCTTACCATTATACACTACTTTAGTATAATTTTCAACTTTCTTCTTGACCATCTTCTCACCTATAGGTATAGTACCTTGTTTACTAAGACCCATTACCTCATGAATAAGGTCAACAAAAATGTCAACTACATTATCTTGCATCCATAATTTACCATCATGTACATCCTACTCAATATAATCTATGTCCATTCATATGTGTCTAACTCATGGTAGAAATAATACTTAAACAAGCCTAATTCCCTTAGATGTTCAAAGCTGGGCTTCACAGTCATGTCATGGTTGAAAACCAATTCCATATCTTTATTCATGAATTCACTACCAATCAACTCAAACATGTTATTCAAATAACTTCCTACATCTTCAAGATAAACTATGTTGTTCAGAGTGATAGACAATAATGAGTTAGGGTTTCCTTCAATATGTTTTAATGAAACAATCTTTAACTCAGGTTTATCCTTGTTCTTTAAATTGTGTACTAATGACATATCCATGATTCTATCAATTATGAACTTTTACCAAACAAATTTGCAGAAAAATGATAAAATACCTCTTTTGAAAATGGGTTTTTCTTTGAAATCACTCTGACAAGTTGCTTCTGAATGCTCTTTGCTTTGGATGTGTTTGCAATGAAGTGAAAATCAATTCTATACTCCATTTATCCTTTCAACTTGAACTTACATTAATTGCATACTTTGCAAATATGAAAAAGTTGTCAATTATGTTTTGTAATCAAATAATTGCTCAAGATCATATATTTAATCTTCAGATGTCACCCGAGGTTTATTATAGCCTTCTTTTGTCATGAAAAACATCCTCAAGGCTTCACATCAAAAAATCCTCTGCAAAAATATCCTTTTCATATTCTATTGCAGAATCAACCTTTACTATTATACTAGTAACTTTGAATTTCTTCATAACTTGTTTAGATGAGCTCCAAATTATAGGCAAGCTTAGGTACCATCTAAACATAACTAGATACATCTTTCCCCAACTTTCTACCTCTAGTTTGGCTTCTTACTTAAGTTCTCAAATTTTGATGATGTGAACAAGCTTAATTTAACTTAATTAAATCAAACTTAACAACTAACTTTTATCTTCCTATCTCATCATCATCTAACTTTTCTTTTGAGATATCTACTCCTTTCACAAATGCTTCATTAAGTTCTTCTCAAAGTTCACTCATGATGTTTCTTTGTTATTTATTTTCTCTATTAGTTTCAGAGTTCCTTTCATGGTTCCTTCTATTATTTCTGACATTCTTTCCATCATTCCTTTTGTTTTTGAAGTTTCTTCCATTGTTCCTCCTATCTTTGAAGTTTCTATCCATTCTACAGTACTTCATTGTGTGCTCAAAGTTGTTACATAAGTGACAAATAGGCGCTCTACTTCTTGGATTCTATTGATCATCAAGTGCTTGACAATTATGAGCAATATGTACTAAGCTATTACACTTATAACACACGATCTTTCTTATTTCTTCATAAGATCTTCCTTCTCTTGATGTTCTTGCATTAGATCTTCTTCTATCTACAGGGTTATTATTTCTAGACATTTTACTATTTCTTCTATCATTATCATACTTAGGTTTCCTACAATCAATTGCATTATGACCCATACCATGACAATTATGATATTAAATGTCCTTAACATGATTAAATGACTAATTTGTACAATCTCTTTTCATGTGACCTATTTCATTACATAAAAAGCACTTACCTCTAAATCCATACCTAGTTGCCTTAGGAGTCTCCACTTGCTTTGGTTCATCCAAAATCTCAACTTCCTTGACTTGTCTAACTTCTTTAGGTTTGTCAAAAGATTGACTAGATTCAATCTTATCATCAGATTTGTCATTTTCTTTCGAATCTGATCTAATCTCAAGTTTATTTGCAGACATGTTAATTAGATAACTAAGCCAGTCTTATCATAAGTAGGTCTCTATATTATCATTGAATCATCAAGCTTCTTTCTACTAGAATAAAGCTTCTCAAGCTATTTTTTGCAATGTGTTAATTCACCTTTCACAATAGTATTGTACTTATGGAGTTCTTCATGATCTTTTTTCAATGTTTCAAACTCAGATGTTCTCTTTGCTAGACTTGCTCTTAGATCTACATTTTCAGTCTTTAAATCATATTCAACTTTGCTAAGACTACTTCTCAAAGTTAACTTCAGAGTTGTAATCTTCAATTCATGCTTCAAGATCTTGTACTTTGTCTTCAACTTTGAATAGTCATCATCAATAGTTCAAGATTCAGTGGATTCAGGCTTGGATTTTAGATGTTCAATATTCTCCTTCAATTGACCAATGTATACCTAGAGTCTTCATATCTGTCCTTCAGCTTATCTCTTTCTTCAGTAAGGAGATCAATTTGTTCAAGAGCTTCTTCAAGATTCTTCATCAGCTACTTCATATCCATAGGGATCATATTTAAGTTGTTAAGCCTCTTCAAAATAACTGGGCTCTAATACCAATTATTAGAAATAGGGATTATTGAGAGGGGGATGAATCAATAGTCACCAACTAGATATTATTACTTACTTTAAACCATACATAACAAAAAAATAAAGTAATGTTGAACAGTAATAGTAACAATGTACAAAGATAACTCATAACACCATATTTTATTAACTAGGGAAACCCTAGCCAAGGGAAAACCTTGGTGGGGGTGATACCCACTAGATAATATACTAATATATAAGTTCCTTGTTAGAGGATGGACCCTATTAGGAGTCAATGAGAAAATTCAGTATAAGGAGTCCCTATTAGGAGACTTTGAATTCATGTTAGGAGATTCCCACCGTATTAGGAGTTGTGGCATAATGTATGCAAGAAGAGCCCAATGCCCAAACATGTAATTTCAACTACAAGAAGAGCTCACTACTCAGACAAGTAATTTACTATTATTTTCTTCCTTTACTAATCTCTGATCTTTAGCTCGATATTTGATCATCAAATAGCTCATATAAAAATTTGCATGTATCACTTTCACAAAAGTTTGCATATAGTCACAATTCACAATTCATACTTGTACTTCAATTCAAGATAGCTCACTTCTCATTGCAAAATGTCCTTTTCATAAATACCATGCCTTTACAAAAATTGTTGCTAGGTCAGCTAAGACCACAAACCACTTTTCCAAGTTAGAGTAAACATCTAGGATGTTGGCTCTAATTGGACAAGTAATTATTTTGTAAACAAAACAATTCTTTTCCTTCAATTCCACTATCTTGTTTTGCTGCAAACATGATTATCTCTATTTTGCACATTCTATACTGACTTTCAAGGTTATACACATCATCATCAATATGTATACTCTCTCCATGTAACTTTTCTAGTCATAATATGATGTCAACAACAAGTTATAAACAAAACAATATACTATTGTAAACCAAATTCTATACTTAGACAATTTTCTGATTACCAAACGCTAAGTATCTTTATTTTTTAGGTTTCCTATGAACATGTACATCATGTGTTGCCATAAATAAAATCAATTACATATCACTATTATCCTATTTTTAATGATACAAACAATTTTTCTTTACATATTACTCCCCCTTTGACATCAATGGAAAAGGTGTCAAAAACTGTATCCATAGAAAACTAGATGGCGTGTTGCTAATCATCTTGTTATCCTAGAAAAACAATCTGCATAACCAAGCTTTAGCCTATCCACTTATTTCTTCCAATTCTCCTTTACTATAACAAAAATACTAATTAGTGCACATAGTGCATAAGATGCTACTTCAACTAGGCTCAAGTCAGTATAGGAAAATTTGTCATAAGAAGTCTTTGTTGCAAGACTAGATAATCTCTTTGCTACCTTATCCTTATTAGATTCCAAGCCTCTGATTACACTATGTATCTTCTCCACTTTTGTTGCACAATCTTCAATGTTTTTTTTTTGGGAGTTTTAATTTTACAGTGAGTGTTTCAAGATCACTCAGCTTAACCTTAATTTGACATTCAAAGTCTGTCACATATTTGTATGACATGGCACACTGTCCATACAACCACTTTCCTTCATCAATGCATTTGCTTAGTTTCTTGATGCTTCCATCAAGTGCTTTCAAGTCATTTCTCACATTAGTGCATACTATATCAAACAGTGATACATCATGCTTTGCTTGTGCTTGTGCTAAAAGTACCTCTGCTAATGTTGTGAATTCCTTATCAAAGGTCTTCACCAAATGCTTGGCCTTTGACTACAAATTTGGATTGGATATACTTGTATTAATTGGCTTCTACATTCTATCCATAACTCTAGTTAGTGTCTTCTCCAAAGACTTTACTAATTTGTTCTTTTCAAATGACTTTCTCAATGAGCTCATCAATCCTTTTTTATCATCTTCATCATGTGATGGCACTAATATTGTTGTTGTTGTTATTAGAGTCAATGTAGGAATAAGTGTAACTACTCTGAGATCTACACTCTTCATCTTGTCCTCATCTTTTTTCTTCTCTTCTTCCAATCTCACATATGCTTTTCTTGCATCTTCTTTAATTTTTTTCTTTCTTTCCTCATCATCTTTCTTCTTCTTCTATTCCTCTTCCTTCTTTCTCTTTACTTCTTCTTCTTTCCTTTTCTTTTCTTCTCCTCCTCTTTCTTTTTATTTTCTTCCTCTAACCTCTTTACCTCTAATATCCTCTCTTCTTCTTTCTTGTTTTCCTCAACTTCTTTCTTCTTCTCCTCTTCTTCATCATCATCTAAGCTAGTGTAAGCTATAATATTGTTGATTTTTCCAACAATATTTTCTCCATCACTTGCAAAATGGTTCTCCCTTGCATCAATAGTTACTTGTGTACTATCCACTTGCATGGATTCAGTACCCATAACAATGTGTGTTGGTGATGGCACCTGTTGTGTCTCTTCTACTTCTTCCTCATCACTAGAGGGTCTGTTTGCTTCCACATAGACTGGGCTCTCAAGTTTGGACTTTGCACTCACCATTAGCACTATAGTCATCTATTTGATAATTGCCTCCTCTATTTATTTCCTAACATCCTCACGGTTACATCCCATTAGAAGAATTAATCTTCTTTTGTTCCTCGGCAAGGGTTCAATATCCTGCTAAATTATGTCAGAGTCCTCTTTAGAGTCAACTTCACGTAATTTATTTATCATTATTATTCTCAAATTGATATTTTCTTCCAATACTCTTTTCTTTCTATTTATTAGCCTATTATATAGGTCTTCAGGTTATCTTATTCTAAATGTTCTCAAACTTCATATATCTCATAATCATGTTCCTCATAATGGTATTTTCCAATTGTCTTCTATCCATATTACTATATAGACTATAATACTTATTTAATTGAACAAAATTGTCATCATTAATTATTTTCATGTTAAGGTTCTCTACCTTTGGTTTCCATGCTTTCTTTATAGTTGATGTTCTACCTTCCTATGTAACTTGCACTACTAGTTTGTCTTTAGCTTAATCCTTAGAACTTTTAGATTCACTAAATTGCATCGATTTCCTTCTCTTTCCTAGTCCATCGATGGTCTTCTTGACCCTTTTCTTGGATGATGCTACAAATTCTTTCTTTACCTTCACCAACCTCTCTAATTTCTTCTATGCAATAGGTGCTTCCACCTCTAGTTGCCTCCTAGCCAATCACTCCTTGTCCTTACTGGTCGTACTTGCACAACTACTACATACTGTGCAATAGGGACCTGCACACATGGTTGTTCTATTACTACACCTTCTAAAGGTCTTGCAACAACAATACTTGTTGCTATCCTTTCAGACTACCCACTAGCTTTTTATCTCAAGTGCTATCCCTTTCACATCATTGAATTCATCTCAATTCCTACCTGATTCCTTAAGGATGGAATAAATTACTTTCTCTACTTTCTTCTTGCTTTCCTTGTTGTATAGCTCAGACTAAACTATTCTCATTTTCTCCTCATAGTTTCCCCATCTAGGGCACTCTGCATCCTTCTCTGATTGGAGTATGATATGTGCATACCCTTCTATGATCTCTACGTGCATCTCATATCCCATGGGTTCAATGAACTTAACCCTTGGTACCAAATCTTCCATACAAGTGTTTTCTATCTCCACCATGAAGCATATCTCATTCATATATTTCTTTACCATGAATGGAGGCATTTTGTACCTATATTTCATTTTAGATTGGAAACTCTTCATTATTTTGTCAATGGCATCATCTCTAACATTCTCTAGCTTAGATCTGTAGTATGAATCACCAATTTCATTGCATGCTCATTGCTATCCCAATTTGTCATGACTTGGAACTTTCTTGTAGCATAGAAAAAAAAATGAGTTAGTAAGGACTCAAACCAAAATACTATGCTCTTTGTCTTCTTCACTTTTGCAATGTTGTCTAATAACTACAATCTAATAATCTCACATAGATTTACTTTTCTTCCTTGAATTTCCATTACATAAGTAGCATGTAAAAATCTAGCTAGTACCGAGTTAACCCTTGAGCTATGATTAAACTTATACCCTAATGTCTTACTCAATAATTTTCCTCCTTAGTCTTGAATTGTATCTTCCTTCATGTTCCTTCCATCACATCTTCTATTGAGGTTTGTCTCAACCATTTTTCTTACATTCTTCTCATTTACAGGATTACATCCCTCGTTGCTTAAACCTGTGATCTTGTGAATTAAGTCACTATCAATTGCTATTTTGCATCACCTAACCTAAATATATCATCATATACCCTACTCAGAATGATTCCGATGTTAGAGTAAATAATTATTATTTTCATTTTTACTTAAGTTTACTTAGTTGAATGCATTTATTTATTAGTTGTAGTCTAGGAGTTTTTTACAACATGAGAGTTTGTTCCTATCTAAGTCATACTTATCTTCTCACCTTGATTGAGGATATCCCACCTTTTGTGAATGTATGCTTAGTTGTCAACTTTATCTCCTAGAGCTTTCTAACTTGTTCTACAAGCTTCCTAGAGGCCTTTATATTCAGGCTCTCCTATTGCAATTTCATTTTTCATTATTGCAATATTTGCTCTCTCAGTCTATTTAGTTTCGCCAAGCTCCACCCTTCTTTACATTTTATTTGAAAATACAATTTTCTTATTTTCAGACAAAACCCTTGCCTCTTCTTGTCTTTTTCTTCTTTGTGATAGGTTTTCTACATGCAAGTGATTTGAGGGCTTATGGATTTGATTTGCATATTTTCTCAAATCCAACATGGTATTAGAGCTATGAAGTTGGCTTTCATCAACTTCTACATGGTATTAGAGCCTCCCTGTTGCTTCCTGGTTTGAAGTATTTTTGAAGCCATGATTCAGAGACACTAACCATAGTTTGTTTATGGATTTTTTCTTTAATCTAGAGGAAGAGCATTTTTTTTAGAGCACTTTGAGCCTAAATGGACACTGCCATTAAGTTCAGAAGGCCCGTTATAGTCAAGATTCATATAAAATTTTCCATTTTTGGCTTCTATAGTGTTTGGCAATTTTTTTCCCCCTCAGGAGGACTGTACGGACAAATTTTCAAAAAAAATAAATAAACTAGTAGCATTGCGGTGCCACCACTGCACGGCCCGTGCGATGCCCCCACACCACCATAGAGCCACCACATCACCACCCACCTACGATCACCACTCTGGCCCACCACCACCAGTCGTGCCACCAAAAGACATCACCTCCACTAGGTTCTATAGCCTTCATGCCACTCTACGGCCACCTGTTTGCCACCCACTGGCCTGTCAATGTTGTGCATAGTTGGCACCACTTTGTGTGTGCCATGTGGCACAGGTACCATGTTGCTACCTATCATGTGGCCTACACCACATCAGCTTCCTACCACGTGGAAGTCTTTTTTTGCCATGACAGTTGTCAATCCATCAAATTTAATGGTGTAAACTACTGACGTCAACACTAGATCAGCACACCTTGCATCCTCTTTAGGTCCTTTTTTGACCTACTCACAATTTTTTGGCCATAACTTAAGCATACAAAAGTATTTTTTCAATCTAAAAGAAGCACTAGAAAGCTAGTTCTAAGGAGATAATGATGTAGGTATTTTTTGGTTTTAATGCATTTTTGTTGCCTTTTTGTGTATCCAATGTTAGATGTTCTATTTTTCACTCCAATGAGCTTATCTTGTGCATCCCATTCCCATTTTTTGGAAACGGTATATTTTTATAAAGTTGGTTCTACCTAATTTTAAGAAATGCTATAATTTCCTTTAGATTCTACCCCATGCACTTTCTATTATGATTTTGGCATCTTTTCTCTATGGTAGATATCTTGGGTGTTCCAAGTCCGAGGATCGCTTTCATGGCATGGGATCTTTTGTTTTGGGTTGTACTATCTTTTGTATCAGCTTTTTCCTTTTTTGATCATTGTTAATATCATTTGTAAGCATCTTTATGCAAATGCGATGAGATAAAGTGCCACTCTTGCATTTCGAGATCATGAACGTTGTTTTGAGATAGTTGTACTCGAACTATTTTTATAAAGCACCATGGGGGGGTTAGTTGTTGCCATTTTTGTGCCCTCTTCCTTTGTCAAGTGAGTGTCCCTTCCACAATAGTAGCCCCATGATGTGTCAATGGCATGTGCCTCTATAGGTTTTTTTACCTCTTACTCTCTCTCATTGTTCTTAGTTCTTTCTGCAAAGGATTTTGGCCCACTTTCTTAGTTTCCTGTCATCTCACCCCATCTTCATTAAGGGGGATTATTTTGTTATTTCTAATGCTTCCTTGGTTTGATGGTTCAATAGTGTGAGCTATGTATTCAATATTTGATTCTATATACTAGGCGATTGTAGTGGCTAGCTACCTATGCATTTTAGTGAGATGGATCACCTACCATATAGACACTCTCGGTCCATGCCTTCTATTTCTATGAAGGATCTTCAAATCAGAAGTTTCTTTCTAACAGAGTTTGCAGCATCTTCATGCTTCAATGATGCTCTTTATGATCTTCTCTTTATTCCTATTTTCTGGGACATTCCTCTAGTTGGAGGCTTCTTCAGTCCTTCACTAGATTTTCAGCTATCTCTTTTTAGAGAGGGGTTTTTCCCACTAGGTTTTCTCCTTTTTCTCTAGTTTACAAAGATTTCTTTGCATTTGTACATGGGTACCTAACATGGCCTAGTTTTTGGGACACATTCTGCATTTCATCTTAGCTTTTGTAATCTCAAGTGCATTCCCCTAAGTTGCACTTAAGGGGGGGTGTTAGAGTAAATAATTATTATTTATGCTTTTACTTAAGTTTACTTAGTTGAATGCATTTATTTATTAGTTGTAGTCTAGGAGTTGTTGACAACACGGGAGTTTTTTCCTATCTAAGTCATACTTATCTTCTCACCTTGATCGAGGATATCCCACTATTTGTGGACGTATGCTTAGTTGTCAACCTTATCTCCTAGAGCTTTCTAGCTTGTTCTACAAGCTTCCTAGAGGCCTTTATATTTGGGCTTCCTATTGTAATTTTATATCTTTTCATATCATATTGTATAGCAATTTAGATTTTATCTGAGAATACAATTTTTTTATTTTAGACCAAACCCTTGCCTCTTGACTTTTTCTTCCCTGTAATAGGTTTTTTACGTGCAGGTGATTCAAGGGCTTGTGGGTTTGATTTGCATATTTTCTCAAGTCCAACATTAGGTCCACTTATGGTTGTCAAACTTTGTATAAAACATATACTTCACTAGATACAAGTCATCTATCCCCAAGTCCTTGTGTATATATTCATCACCAATGCTCTCAATCTTAAAATATATATAGCTCCTAAAATCTTTGACATAAAGCATATTCTCTAGAATTTACTAAAATGTGCCCAATGCATCATCCATGAGTGAAATAAGTGGATGTTTCTTGAATACATATCTCAACCTTTCATTCACATCATAAACAATTTGACTGGCCATTGCAATTCAACTATATGCACTGAAAAACTTAGTTTTAGCTCTATGAATTACCTTAATATCATGTTTTAGGGCTTTTGTAATGTTGCGTCAGTATCAAATCACTCTTCAATTCGCTCAAGAAAATTCACATGAATAAATGATACATACAATATTGTTTATGATCCTTAAATCATTTCAAATCACATTGTGTATTAAATGTGTATCTGCCACAAATTCAAATATTGTCTCTATTCACTAATAAGCTTGTTTTTTGAATTCCTTCTTACTGTAATCAAATCTAGACTTGCACACTTAACAATACTTTCCTTTCTATGTCAACTACCTCCTATTAATTGTGCAACTTCTAACTTGCTCTCTAACATTAGTTCTAACCAACTAATGCTCTACCTCTTTTGAAACTACTTAATTTAGGTAGGATGAGTCACAAATAATTCATGTCTTAAATGTATCATCAGGTGCATCAAAATATTATTCCTCCAAAATTGTATAAGAGCTTTCTAGATCCTTAGCTTTCACAAATACTTCATTGAATTTGTCAGCATGTTCCTTAACTAATTCCTTCTAACTATTATAATTTCCATTTTCATTCCTTTTTTCATTGTTGTTGTTGGTCCTTCTGTAGTTAGAATTCCTATTGAAGTTTCTTCTATCCATTCTACAATATCTCATTGTGTGTCTCAAGTTATTACATAACTAATGTATAGGTGCATTTCTTCTCTAATTTTTTCCATTCTGACTTTCAGGTGCTCTATAATTTCTTGTAATGTGTCCAGGATTGTTACACTTGTAACACACAAACTAGTTCTTTTTTCCATTATATTTCTCCCCATCATTGGATCTTCTTTGTGATATCCCTCTTTCATTACCTATAGGGCTAATTTTCCTATAGGTTAGTGTTCCTAAACATTCTACTATTTGCATTATTACCATCAAACTTAGGTTTCTTACAATATGTTTCTTTATGTCCATAACCATGACAATTATAACAATAGAAATTAGTAATAGGTTTAAAAGACTTACCTATGCAATCTCTTTTCATATGTCCAACTTCATTGCATATGAAGCATCTACCTCTAAACTCATGTCTTACTTCCTTGGGTGGTTCATCTTGCTTAGGTTTATCAACTTGCTCTATTTTCTTAGGTTCATCATGTTTCACTGACAAATAAACTAATTCATTTTCCTTTACTACTTCAATAATTGTTCTTGATTCTACCTTACTCTAATCAGATTCTCTAGGGGATTTAATAACTAGATTTGGTTCTCTTTTGTTTTCAACTTTCTTGGGTGATTTCTCTCCAATAAGATATCCAAGTCCTCTCTTATCATAAGAAGGTCTCTAGTGAACTATATTTGTTCATCTATCTTCTCACTACTGGAATAAAGTTTCTCTAACTATTTCTTACCTTATGTCAATTCTCCTTTCACAATGATATTGTACTTTTCCAATTCTACATGCTCAATCTTGATAGTATCCAATTCAGATGTAAATTGACTTAACTGGGATCTAAGATCCAACATTCTCAATTTTCAGTTCAGGTTCATTCTTGCCACCAATTTTCTTAAGACTCAACTTAAGTTTAACAATTTTTAGTTCATGATTCAAAATATTTTTTTTTCTTTTTGGAGATTTCCTACTTCATCGTTGTCACTAATCTACACAATCAATTCCTTATCAGATTGCAAATCATCAATCTTTTCTTTCAATTTACCAAAGTGGACTTTTGCATCTTCGTATCTATCTTTCAAGTTATCTCTCTCTCTTCTATAATAAGGTCAATCTATTCAAGAGTTTCTTCAAGGTATTTCTTCAACTTTTCCATATCTATAGGGATCTTACTCAAGCTAGTAAACTTCTTCAAAGTAAATAGGCTTTGATACCAATTCTTAGAAGGGACAGGGGGGGTGGGGTGAATCAGTATTCTACACGACTGAATATTGTTAATTACTTTATAACTTACATATCAAAGTAAGCCAACAATACCAAACAATAAATATAACCATACACATAGAGAACTCATAATACCATCATTTTTTAACTAGGAAAACCCTCGTAGGGATGATACCCACAAGATGATTCACTAAACAAAAGGATCATGTTAAGGATATTGACCCTATTAGGAGTCTATGAAGTACATATAGTGTCTCAAGTCCTTGTTAGAGGACTAGGCCTTGTTCGAAGCCTCAACCTTATTAGGAGTTGGTAGATCAAATACAATGTATGCAATAAAAGCCCACTACCCTAACATGCATTTATACAATGAAGCTCTTCACAAGAATAGATATACATACAATACTTTATGTTTGTTGTAATTTGCACTTGCTCTAATCATACATTAGACATAGTTCACATATCATCCCACCAACTTCGCATCAATCATAAATACCACATAGATCATACATATTCCACTTAACTATGCAAGATAAGATCTCTATTTATAGTTGGAAAATTAGTAAATCTCTACTTAGTCAGCCTTCATGTCTTACACGCTTGACATAGTATAAAAAAAACTTATGGAATCACATCCACAAATTTCGCTCAACATGATTTACTAATAATTTTGTTACCAAAATAGTTCCTCGAGTTGTACAATTCAATTCTCTACTATGCTTTGTTCTTCTCTATCAAATACATGTATTGGTATTTCAATCATAACTTGTGTCATGCTATCTGCATACATTTGCACACTAGTATACATCATCATGACACTATCATATAACTTTCCTCAACTACACAAAAACTATCTCTCAATGAGTCGTCTATACACATCACATATGTTCTCTATATTGCAACAAATTGTTTAACAGACAATTTTCTATCTCTAAATGCATAAATTAAATGCTAATACATGTTTCCATAAATGAAAACACTCAAGACATCTATCTGACCATATTGCCAACAAATACACCATTTCATCTTCATCATCACTATCTGAAACTTTAGCAATATAGCAAAATTTTGTACCTTTTTCTTTGTAGTCTTTATAGCTCTTGAAATATTTCTTTCCTTTGAACTTGTTGAATTTTTTGTCATCTTTTTTTCCCTTATTTGGAGACCTTGTAGCAATGTGACCAACTTCTTCATAGGAGAAACAAATCAATGGAATTTTTCCTTTATATTTGTCTTTGTCTTTTGGTAACCTTCTTGCAAGCAGCACTTCAATAGCTTCACGGTCATCATCTAAATCTGAATCTTCACTATCAGCCTATTTTCCTTTTGACTTTCCTCCATTTCTACCAAGAGTTAGTTTAGCTTTGAATTTTTATTCTATGTTGCAAGATCTAGGAAGATAGTTATCAAAGTTATCCAACTCAAAAGTTGTTAATCTTCCCACTAGTGCATCAAAAGTTATATCATTTTTGGGATCACATCTCATCTCTTGAATAACTAAAAATCTAATTGCATAAATAGGAAGAAGAGTTCTTAATACCTTGCTAACTATTCCAACATCATCTTATTTTTCCTCCTACAACTCTGATTGCACTCAAACTTGCTTTGATTCTTTAACTATATTTAGCAATGTTTTCATCTTCTCTTATTCTCATCTGATCAAACTGGCCTCTTAAACTGTCTGCTTAGGCTCTTTTTACATTTCCATCTCCTCCATAGATATTGGTAGCTTGTTCCACATGTCATAGGCATTAGGAAAATCTTTAACTTCATCAAATTTAGAATAATTGAGAGAGGAAGCAATATCAATCATCATTGTGTTGTGATTCTTCATGTCCACCATCTAATCCATAGTCAAAGCTTTTGGAGGTGCCACATATTGATTCTCTAAGAAGTGCAGACATGTACCTCTAGTGATTCCCAAGTGTAGCTTAATGAGTTCCTACCATGCTATAAAGTTATCTATGTTAAGCTTAGGGATCTCTCTTCTATAAGACATCTTGATATTTAGCTTAGGCCCTTAAAACCTTTCTTGTAAGCACCAACGAATCTGATACCAATTGTTGGAAATATAAGAGGAGTAAATGAGAGGGAAGGGGTGAATCAGTTACCACTGAAACAATTCCCAATCCCTTTGATGTCAGTACAAACATATCCAAATCCTTGTATAGGTCAGTTAGAACTAGATAAACATTGTAGCTTGGTTAAAAAAGCAATCTTAAGATAATGATGTGTTAATCTCTAGTAACTTGGTTGTAGAAAGATAAAGTAGTGAGAAAATAATATGAACATGTGATCTATACCAATATTTAATGTCGAAATTGAATTTGGGAAACCACCAATGCAAATAGTTGGGTATGTGCAGGATCATGGTCAACCAAACTATGGCCTTAAGTGGCAATGAAAAACCAAAAAATTAGGGTTATGTCAACTTGACACATAATTTTAAAGTGGTTCTATAAGTTATATCAAAAATTTGTAAGAAAATAATCTATAGGAAATTGAATCTAGTTTCTAAACTACTAGGCCTCATTTCGATAAAAAATTATTCAATTGGTCAAAAGTTTGGATTTTAATGTAGTACTACAAAAATTTTAGGGCAAAAATAAAAAGTAGATGTATGTCTGACCACCTTAATCAAAATCAAATGATCATATTTTTTAATATAATTATAGATATAAAAGGTAGACTCATGCTCGAATGTGATGCATATTTTTGCAAATTTTTATTCCAAATAATTAATTAATTATGAATTTTCTACTATATTTTTTTAGAATTAAAAAAATCCCATGTCTAGCCACCTTAACTAGTTCAAAAAAATCAAAATCAAAATTTTCTTTTTTTTTCTTATACTAGTCGAAGCGTAGAATGTGACACATCTTTTGGATTTCACAAATCTTATGCAGTTTGAAAGTTATAGCTATTTTTCAATCAATATGTCAATCAAAACTATGTAGCTAACTCCATTAGAAAATAAGTAATAATTACTTACTTAACTCATAATTTGACAGACATTATAGTGATGGAAAGCTGAGAACATTCTCAAGAAACCCTTTTCATTTCATCAAATTTTGATGAAAAAAATGTCGTTAGCTACATTGTCAAAGTCAAAAACACACAAAAACACACCAATAACACATTTTTGAGACATTTTTGGCATTGACCATGGAGGGTTGGCATCCAAAGAAAAACCAAGCCTAATCGAGTACCCATTCCCAAATTGGGTATCAGTTCCCAAATCGGACACCTGTATTTTTTTTTTTTTTTGAATTTCTTTTTAATTTTAATTTTTTTAAATTATTTTATAATAGTATGACCCCTTTTTAGGATAATATGTTTTTAAAGGCTTTAGGACCGTTAACCATCCATATAATAGTTCCAAAGAATCAAAAGGGGTCATAGGGTACCTTTTAAAACTCTTTAACCCATTTAATCACAATATGTGTGCTTATGGTTCCTAGGACCCCTAACCACATAAATGATGTGAGCTAATGACTCAAAATAGACTTAGAATATCCTATAACCCTTTTTAACCCATTCAATGACATTAAGTGTGCTTAGGGGTCATAAGATACTCTATTACCTGTTTCGACACATTTGTACGCATAAAATATATTCTTAGGACCCCTAGGAATGTATTTTCTTATTTAATGAGTCAAAGGGGTCATAGGGAAATTTATAATCCCACTTCACCCATTCAAACACATAATGTATGTCCCTAGGGGTCCTATGCGGTCCTACCCCTTTGGACCCATATAAATGATTATAATATGTCCCTAGGAATCATAGGACACCTGGAGACATATGTTGTCATGAAATGTGTTGAAAGGGGTCATAGGTTATCCTATGACCTCTTTCAACCCATATAAATTATTATAATATGTCCTTAGGGGTCCTAGGACCCCTAGAGCCATATGATATAATGAAATATGTCGAAAGAGGTCATAGGTTATTTTGTGACCCCTTTCGACCTATATAAACGATTAGAATATGTCCCTAGGGGTCCTAGGACCCCTAGAGACATATGTTGTAATGAAATGTGTTTCCTATGACCTCTTTCAACCCATATAAATGATTATAATATGTCTCTAGGGGCCTTGGGGCCCTTAGAGACATTGTTGTAATGAAATGTGTCAAAAGGGTTCATAGGTTATACTATGACCCCTTTCAATCCATATAAATGATTATAATATGTCCCTAGGGGTCCTTGGACCCCTAGAGACATATGTTAATAATTAAATGTGTCAAAAGGGGTCATAGGTTATCCTATGACCCCTTCCAACCGATATAAATGATTATAATATGCCCTAGGGGTCCTAGGACCCCTAAAGACATATGTTGTAATGACATGTGTCGAAGGGGATCATAGGTTATTCTATGACACCGTTCAACCCATATAAATGATTATAATATTTTCCTAGGGTCCTGGGACCCTTAGAGACATATGTTGTCATGAAATGTGTTGAAAGGATTCATAGGTTATTCTATGACCCCTTTTGACCCATATAAATGATTATAATATGTCCCTATGGGTCTTGGGACCCCTAGAGACATATGTTGTAATGAAATGTGTTAAAAAGTGTCATAGGTTTTCATGTGACCATTTTGACCCATATAAATGATTATAATATGTTCCTAGGAGTCTTAGGACCCCTACCAACATATGTTGTAATGAAACATCTCGAAAGGGGTCATAAGGTTATCCTATGACTCCTTTCGACCCATATAGATGATTATAAAATATCCCTTGGGGTCCTAAGACCCCTAGAGACATATGTTATAATGAAATGTGTCAAAAGGGGTCATAAGTTATCATATGACCGCTTTTGACCCAAATAAACAATTATAATATGTCCCTAGGGGTCCTAGGACCCCTAGAGACATATGTTGTAATGAAATGTGTCCAAAGGGGTCATAGGACATCCTATGGCCCATTTTGACCCATATAAATTATTATAATATGTCCCTAGGGGTCCTACAACCCTTAAGACATGTTGTAATGAAATATGTCAAAAGGGCTAATTGGTTTTCCTATGACCCCTTTCAACCCATATAAATGATTATAATATGTCCCTATGGGTCTTGGGACCCCTAGAAACATATGTTGTAATGAAATGTGTCGAAAGGGGTCATAGGTTATCTTATAACCCCTTTCATCCCATATAAATGATTGTAATATGTCCCTAGGGGTCTTAGGATGCCTAGAGACATATGTTGTCATGAGATGTGTCGAAAGGGGTTATAGGTAATCCTATGACCCCTTTCGAACCATATAAATGATTATAATATGTTCCTAGGGTCCTAGGACCCCTAAAGAAATATGTTGTCATGAAATGTGTCAAAAGGGGTCATAGGTTATCCTATGACCACTTTTGACCCATATAAATGATTATAATATGCCCCTAGGGGTCGTAGGACCCCTAGAGACATGTTGTAATGAAATGTGTTTAAAGGGGTCATAGGTTTTCCTATGACCCCTTTTGACCCATATAAATGATTATAATATGTCCCTAGGGGTCCTGGGACTCTTCGAAACATATGTTGTAATGAAATGTGCTAAAAGGGGTCATAGGTTATCCCATGACCCCTTTCGACCATATAAATGATTATAATATGTTTTTATGAGTCCTAGGACCCCTAGGGACATATGTTGTCATGAAACATGTCAAAAGGGGTTATAAGTTTATCCTATGACTCCTTTTGACCCATATAAATGATTATAATATGTTCTTAGGCGTCCTAGGACCCCTAGGGACATATGTTGTCATGAAACATGTTGAAATGGGTCATAAGTTTATCCTATTACTCCTTTCGACCCATATTAATGATTATAATATGTTGTAATGAAATGTGTTGAAAGGAGTCATATGTTATACTATGACCCCTTTCAAACCATAGAAATGATTATAATATGTCCCTAGGGGTCCTATGTCCTCTAGAGACATGTTGTAATGAAATATGTCAAAAGGGGTCATAAGCTTATTGATGACCCCTTTCAACCCATATAAATGATTATAATATGTCTTTAGGGGTCCTAGGACCCCTAGAGACATATGTTGTCATGAAATGTGTTCAAAGGGGTCATAGGTTATCCTATGACACCTTTTGACCCATATAAATGATTAATAATATGTTTCTAGGGGTATTGGGACCCCTAGAGACATATGTTGTAATGAAATGTGTTGAAAGTGGTCATAGCTTTTTCGATGAACCTTTTTGACCCACATAAATGATTATAATATGTCCCTAGGGGTCTTGGGACCCCTAGAGACATATGTTGTCATGAAATGTTTTGAAAGGAGTCATAGGTTTTCCTATGAGCTCTTTCGACCCATATAAATGATTATAATATGTCCCTAGGGGTCCTAGGACCCCTAGAAACATATGTTGTAATGAAATGTATCAAAAGGAGTCATAGGTTATCCCATGACCCATTTTGACCCATATAAATTATTATAATATGTTCCTAGGAGTACTAGGACCTCTAAGGACATATGTTGTCATGAAAAATGTCCAAAGGGGTCATCAAGTTATCCTATGACCCTTTCGACCCACATAAATGATTATAATATGTCCCTAGGACTCCTAAGACCCCTAGAGACAAATGTTGTAATGAAATGTGTTGATAGGGGTCACAAGTTATACTATGAACCCTTTCAAACCATAGAAATGATTATAATATGTTGTAATGAAATATGTTGAAAGGGATCATAGGTTATCCTATGACCCCTTTCAACCTATTTAAACACATGATTTATGTCCCCAGGGGTTCTAGGACCCCTGATAACATATATTGTCATATAATGTATTCAAAGGGGTCATGCAGTACTCTATAACCCCTTTCAACTCATTTGAACACATGATATATTTTCCTAATGTTGATAGGACCCTTATCAACCTATGTTATCAATTAGTGGGTCATAAGGGGTCATAGGGAACCCTATGACCCCTTTTGGCCCATTCAAATACATGATGTATGTTCCTAGGGGACCTAGGACACTTACGGACATACATGATGAGTTATAATGGGTAAAAAGGGGTCATAGGGCATGCCATGACACATTTCGACCTATTACATGACAAAATATGTTCATAGGGTTTATAGGACCCCTAGGGACATACATGTTGTGCTCCAATGGTTTGAATTGTGTCAAATGATATCCTATGACCCATTTCAACCCTTTACATGACAAAATATGTTCTTGTGGGTCCTAAGACCTCTAGAGACAAGCATGTTGTTTTGAAATGGGTTGAAAGTGGTCATAGGATAACCTATGACCCATTTCAATCAAATACATGACAACATATTTTCCTAGGGCTCCTAGGGCTCCTAGGGACATATATGTTGTGTTCTAATGGATAGAAAGGGGTAACAGGGTATCTTATGATCCCTAGGGACATACCTCTTATATTCCAATGGGTAGAAAGGGGTCATAGGGTATTCTATGACCCCTTTTGACACATTGGGTGAGAACATATGTTGCTAGGGGTCCTAGGACCCTTATCATCATGTGTGTTGTGCTCTAATGGGTCAAATTTTGACCCATGACATGATAACATATGTTCCTAGGGGTCCTAATACCCTAGGGCCATACATGTTGTGTTCTAATGGGTCAAAAAGGGTCACTAGATACCTTGTGACCCCTTTCAGCCCATTACATGACAACATATGATCCTAAGGGTCATAGGACCCCTAGGAATGTATGTTTTCATGTAATGGCTTGAAAGGGTCAGAGGATACTCTATGAACCCTTTTGACCCATTGGAACACAACATATATGTCTATAAGGGTCTTAGGACCCCTAGGAACATATGTTATCATGTATTAGGTCAAAAAAGGTCATAGGATACTCCATAACCCCTTTATGCCCATCAAAATAGAAGATATATGTCCCTAGGCATCCTTTGACCCTTAGGAAGATATATTGTCATATAATGGGTCAAAATGGGTCATAGGGTGTCACATGATCCATTTGGGCTCATTGGAACACATGTATGTCCCTAGTTAGACCCGTAGGAACATATATCATCATATAGTTTATTAACTTAGGTTACTAATATATATATAATATATAATAATAGTATATATGATATATAATTATGGTATCCCATGACCCATTTGGACTCATTGGAAGACATGTATGTCCCTAGGGGGACCCCTAGGAACATACATCATCATATGGTTTATTAACTTAGGTTAGTAATATATAATATATAATAATTATATATGATATATAATTATATAATAATATATAATAAGTAAAAACTATATATAAAATAATTATATAATAAATTATTATTATTATTTAATACTATATAATAAATTTTAGTAACTATATATAATAATTGGTCCCCCCCCAATTATACTATAACTATATTATACTAGGACTTGATACAACTCAAAAATTGGTCCCCCTTTTGAGTTTGGTAAATAAAAATCAATATTTATCTTAAAAATTGGTCCCCACTCCCTTTACATTTGAATTTGGCACCATAACTTGGGAACATAAATCGGATGCCCATTCCCAAATCAGATACCCATTCTCAAATAAGATATCCATTCTCAAATCGGATACCCATTCTCAAATCAGATACCCATTCTCAAATAGGATACTTGATTAGGCAAGGTATTACAGTTTTGGTTTGATACTAGGATGGGTGAGAAAAAAGTCAAAGCACATTTTGAAATGATTTTAGGCATTTCAAAGCTACATGTTCTTCACATCACCACTTTTTGGTACACCAGGATCCTGCACATACCCAGTTACAACTTTTCATTCTTCTAAAGTAAGCCCTATTAGGAGCCAACCTTGTCAAAGGTTACAAAAAACACTATTAGGTGTGACAATTTTAAGGTATTTGAATCACCCTATTAGGAGTGGCCTTGTTAGAGCTCTTAAGATACTTCAATTTAGAAATGTCACCTTGTTAGAGGATTTACAAAAATGATTGTTAAGTCAACTTTGTTAAGAGATTTATTCACTGCTACAATTGTTAGAGAGTAACAATGATTGACCTGATTGATGAAGCAACTAATTTTTTAGATTAAAATCACTATTCTGGCTTATCCTCTAGATCCTTCCTTATCACAATATTCTTTGCAACTCCTTGGATGTTCTGCACTTAATCAGATATCCTTCTTTATTTGCATCTTATTATCTTCCATAACTTCATTCTTCAATCCATAACTTGACCTTTCATATATATGAAATCTAATGTCAGTTTAGCTTGAATACCCTTTCAAGGAAAAAATTAACATCCACTAAGTCGACTTGCATAAACCAAATAACGAACATAATTATTCTGTTGTTACTTGGCTGACACTGAAATTGAGTCACTTGGTTGACATTGAGTTCCTTTGGTAACAGACCTAACTCAGTTTACATTAAACTCCTTTATTAACCGACCTAACTTGGTTTACATTGGAATCCTTCATTGATTGACCTAACTCGGTTTACATTGAATCTCATAACTTGGTCACTTCAGAACTTCTACTTGGATGATATTGGAGTCTTTTGAGCTCGGTTACTACTAGCAATGCTCTCTTGGAGTGTAAAATTTGTGTAACATTAATGACAACATACAATTGAATAATTTTTTTCAACAGATATATCTTCCAAATGGGTGTCAGTATTTTCCTTTTATTCCTAAGGTTTTTTTAGAAGAGAAACATATTAAGTCCCAAAAACTACTATGACAAACCTAATTGCTATTAGGCTTCCCTACAAGGCCAAGTTGGGTAACTTGAATTGTGGAGTTTTGTGATTTGATCCAGTGGTTGGTTTTAGGTTCAATCACCTAGAAAAACTTGTCTGAGTCCATTTCCTAGTCCATAAATAAGAATAAAGTCAATTTTCCAAATACCCATTGTTTAGGGCAATTGTCCCTAAACCCAAATTTGAAGTCAATTTGATATGATGTTTTCTATGATTATTATGACCCTAAATTATGTTTAGGACTGTAGGGAAGGTCTATTGGTCCAATTGTAGAAGCTTGAGTGCTTTTTCTACTTCTTAGAGTAACCAGTTGAAGAATTAAGGGGTTTTAGGTCTTTTTCCCCTTTCTTGTTGTTCATTTTGCAATAAGTGGTATTAGAGCCTAGAAAATCCCCTAGGAAGTAAATATTAGTACATGTCAATTGAAGAGTTGGAAGAAGAGGCTAAAAATATGCCTCTTATAGTGACAATGTTGAACTCACAAGAAGAGTGCAAGATTATGAAGCATAAAATAGGCGGTTAAGAGAATAATTGGAGAAATTAAGAGAAGAGATGAAAGGAATGGTGAAACCCTCTAAAGAAGGAGAAGGGGATAATGAGAAGATCACCATGTAGGAGGAAGAGGAAGTCCCTAAAGATTAGAGGCCCCTTCTAGATGCTCTCAGGCCCTTGGGAGGAAGAGCCATAGAAGGTAAGTTTTATATACACACCTACAATGAAAAATTGGATGCTAACACAATCATAGATTATATAGAATCCCTAGAGAAATTCTTTGAATGTGAAGCAACACCTAAAAACCAAAACAAGAAAATTGCAAAATCTAAGTTGAGAGGACCAACCCTGGTTGCATAAAATTTTGTGCAAGGAGAAATGGTCAAAGACAAAAAGAGTATAATCATTTCTTGGAAGATGATGGTCTCCAAAGTAAAGGAGACATATGGGCCTGAAGACTATGAGGCAGAGTTATACGGGAAGAGAAAAAACCTCACACAAAAAGAGATTGATGTGAATACATCTACATAAGAGTTCAAAAAGTTATGTTTGATATAAAAGGTTGTAGAAAGTGAGTGTGTAAAGGTAGCAAGATACTTGAATAACATGAGATTAAACATACAATGAGAACTAAACATATTGAGCCCTGATACAATCCAAAAATGCTATCTATTAGAATTGAAGGTGGAAGAAAGATTAAGAGGAAGCATGAACAAAATAATAGAGAAGAGGAAGAGGAACATGTAGTGGAAGAAGAAATAGTTTCATACCTCAAGAAGGCTCTCAAGGAGAAAGTGTCTTAAGGGATAGTTTCAAAGGCAGAAGGTCTCATAGAAGAGGTGGATTTGGAGGAAGGAATGGATGTCCTCTAAAGTGCTATAATCTCAATCAAATAGATCACTCCGCCCATAGATGTCCAAAGAAGACAAGATCAAACACTCAAGGTGAAAGGAGAACATAATTGGTTCAAGATGATGCCTAAAGTGTCAACTCACCATCTAAGGACTTGGATCTAGAAGAGGTAGTATGCTTGATGATGAGAAGGAAACTACTGAAGGTCCATGCCTCTCAAGAGCCACCACAAAGGAAGACTTTCTTTAGAACAAAGCATAAAATCCATGGTAAGGTATATGAACTCGTTGTTGGAAAATACAAATAGGAAATATATACTTCTGAGAGGGGGGGTGTGTGTGTTGGGGGAGGGGTGTGGGTGAATGAAAAGTACTAATCTTTAACCAATAAAACTTTTAACTTAAAACAATGCATGTATTAGCATATTGAAATAACATGTAAAGTAAATGCATCCACATAAACACTTGACACCGATATGATTACCTAGAAACCCTCCAATGAGAAGGTAAAATTGGGGTGGGGATGACACCCACAATTCTTCACTACTATAGCAATAAAGTGTCACCTATTAGGGTTATATAGTTTGACCATTTTCATGATTTGCCCTATGAAAGGCCTACCTTGTTAAAGGCTTACAAAGGATTTTTAGATCCTACCCTATTAAAGGATTTTAACACCCTATTAAAAGTGTGCCTAGTTAAAGGACATTAAAACACTCACTTGGAATGTCACCCTGTTAAAGGATTTTACAACAATTATTAAATCAACCTTAGTCCAAAGGATTTCACCCTGCTGATACAGTTATTAGAAAGAAATAGTATAATGTTTGATCTGATAAATTACAACTTTGCCTTGCTGATTTTAGATCACAGTTTTGTCCATGTTGATCATTTCTAATTTGATTTTCCAATGTTGTATCACTGATCCTCTATTTTGCAAACTAATTTTGCAATTCTTTCACTTTTCTAAGTCACCTTAAATGCTTTCTGATCAATTCACCCCTTCACTTCCTTTAATACTTCGCTCATGTGCATCCCTTCATACATCCATACATTTTTAATTATGGGGTTTCATCTTCCTTATAAAAACTTTGGTGACTTAGGGTTAGGTATGAATCTACGACTGAGATTCATCCTTTTTGCTGCTTAATCCCTTCTAATTTTCTGATTGGTTGCATGTTGATTGCATAGAGAATCCAAATAGGTTTGATCTTATCTTCAAATCTTCGAGATCTATCCAAAATTTGGCATAAAAATGATTTACATAGTTATTTGTGCCATCACAAATAACTAGGTCCATTTTTTGTTACTCAGCACTTGATAATACTAATGCTCAACACTTACTGTAATTTTGTCTTGCTCAACACTTGTTGTAATTCAGTCTTTTTTGGCACTTGAACTTACTCAGCATCAACTGTATGTTTGGCATTTGAACTTACTCAATGCATGAGTGACTCGACATCTATACATATTATACTTGACATGTGTTAATAGTTTAGCATGAACTTATAAATATCTTAAGTGTGTTGACACTCGATTGTCAAAACCAAACAAAGATCAATAATCTCCCCCTTTGACATGAGTGTCAAAAACACTTAACTATATATAACAAAACTAATTTCCTCGAGTATAATATATACATAGTTAGGCACATATACAAAACTTCAAAATTTTGTAACTCCCCCTGAGTTAATGTGTTCATTCTGTATCCAAAATTTCTTCTCTTCTCTGAGTAGATTTGCTTCATGCTGATACTCTTTGTCTTCAAAAATACTAACACTATGGTGCTATCTAATATGCTCTATTTCTGCTCTTTTGATGTTTGCTCCCCCTTTGTTTGCTCTCCCCTTTTTGGGTTATCTTCTTTCTTTATTCTTTATTATCTCCCCCTTTCATTTGTTAACATCTCCCCCTTTTTGACACTTATGTCAAAGGGTCTATACAGTAATTGTGTATTTGTCCAAAAAGTTCTTGTGGACTTCCATTATAATCTACAAAGTAGAATCCCAGTTGTCTAATGCAACATCTAATGATTTTATCTAGATAGTTGTCTCTATGGCAAGGTGAACTAGTCCATCCAATGTTGAAAGATTGGAATCTTTCTTTAATACTATTTCTGCATATGCTAATTCATTTTGGAGTATTTCCATATGAGGGGTAAGGGAGACATGTGTATTAATCAACTTGGCTCTTATCCTAGCCTCTTTTGCTATTACACAGCTAGTTGATTTTGTGTATGAAGCATTGAATTAAAATGCTTCTCACTCTAAGCTGGATTTGGGAGCAGTTGCATACATGAGATCTTCAAGTTTCTTTCTAGGTTCAGAATTATATGACTAATTTCTTGTGTGAAGAGTGTGGGATCACACAATTTTGTGTACAATGAGAAAATGTTCTCAAGTACTTTCTTCACTTTCTCAATTTTGGTAGCCAATTGAACTTGTGATAGTGCTATTTCACCAGATATTTTCTCATTAACTTTCCCTTGAAAATTCTTTTTAGACCATTCCATAAGTGTAACATTAGTATCATAGTCTTCATTAGTCACCTATTCAATGATTTCTAATAGTTATTCAAATATGGGTGCAGATTCATCAGGTGTTTGCAAGCTAAAATCATCTAAAAAGATGTCTTTGATCTCATTAAGTGCTTGTCTTTATTTGTACTATTTCCTAAGCATTTCTTGATTCTTCTTTCTCTCCAATGCTTCTTGCATTATATTGATCTATTCTAATGTCATGGTTGCATAATCATATTTGGGTATCACTCTTTCTTCATCTAAAAGTGCATCACATAGTGAAATACCTTAGCAACTTTTTTTGAGTTGGAGCTTGGTACTAAAATCTACAATGGTATTGCATCAATGCTTGGTCTTTGAAAGATTTCAGTAGGAGTGTCAGATGTTGGTAAGTTTACCAATGCATGTATGGCTTCTTGCTCCTTCTCCTTGGGTGTGTCCTTTTCTTCATCAAATATGCCTTGATTAATTACAATTAATTGTGGTGCATCGTGTGTTTGTGCATTAGGTACATAAACATCTATCTGTCCTACTTGTTCTTTTGTAGGCTCCTTTACTTTTGTAGTCCGACTTGTATCAAATTTTGCAATAGTGTCAACCTTTGTAGATTTATCCTCTAGTTGTATTATTGGTTGAGCATTGGTGGTTGTAGGGATGGTAGAAGGTGCTTTATGTGTGTTCACCTTTTCCCTTGTTATATCAGCTACTACTTTTTGAAGTTCATCCACACTAACCAATATAGGGTTTTCACATAATCTTGCTTCTAATGTGGATTGGTCAAGTATCTTTTTTAGATCCTCTATATTTAATGGATTAATGTTTTGAAGTGAGCTATTAGGAACATCTTTCACTATTATGGTCTCTATAGGTGTGTTTGTGTCATGTGGAGGGCTCATGGCTGGCGATTGTGAGTCTTCCACACTTTGTTCTATTTGCTACTCATTAGTTGTTTCCATATCATCTTTATTTTGTTGTGTCTCCTCCACAATGGTGTCTCCTTTTTCCTTTCCTGTTTCTTCTTCCTTGTCCTAACCTTCTTTCTCATTGTTTTACTTTGATTGTGGTCAATCCATATATTAACTTCCACATTTGTGTGGATTTCTTCACAACATCCTCAATTCTATTATGTAAAATGTTGAATGTCATGTACTTTGGTGCAATTTTTTTACCATATTTCTTATTGGCCTTAGTTATTCATCCCTTTGAAAACTCTTGCATCACTTGTGCTAATGTTAATTATCTTATTTATTTCTCCATATTTAAGCAATGATGCCACTTATTCTCAATAATAGTGTACAATTCCTTTGGCATTGTATTATCAAATTCAAGAGGAGTGTTCTTGAATTTTACCATCATGGCATATAATGGCTCTTCTATTATGTTTTGGTCTTCTCTACCAAGTTTTCTAAATTCAATGTTTTTCAATCCTATTAAATTTGTATTATCCCTAACATTATCACAAATGTTTTCAAGATCAGATTTGGGAGCATGACTTACCATTCTAAACTAGCTTGTGTCCTCAGACTCTATCTTCTCATTATATGTCTCTAGTTGTGCTATGTACTTCTTGGTTTCTTCTACATAGGACTTTCTCCTTAGCTTTTTGAGTAGTTTCCCATGTAGTGGCTCTTGTTGTGAGTTGTACAATCTGTTGCACTTGGTTTTGCAGTCTTCTTTGCCTTTGGTTATGCAACAGGCTATGTCTTTGCTTTTCTTTTCTTTGGTTGTTGCTTTGCTAGTGCTTCCTCGGCTTCTTCTCCCTCTGCACCTTCTTCTTCTTGATCTTCACCCATGCCTTGGGTCAAAGCAAGAGGTTGTTGACCTTGTACCTCTTCTTCCTCTTCATCTTCTTCATCATTATCTCCTACACCTTCCCCAAACATAGCTTTTAGTTTTCTCACCATTTTATCTTTCTTTTTCAAAGTTGAGGCTGTCTTCAATTCCATCTCAACTTTTAACTTTACAATGTCATAATTACCAAAAATTTTGGTAGTCTTATCAACTTCTTTAGCAAGAAGTATAGTCATAGTAGCTGAGGCTTCATCAATATTTATTTCATATCCTAGAGGCCTTAACCATCTAACTCTAGGTACAACAACCTGGATGAAAGCATAGTCAATGTCTACAAAGAAGAAAATATCATTGTAATGTTGCTCCACTAGGGAAATAGGAATTATTAACCTTTGTTTCATGGACTTCTTGAAGTCTTCAAAATAACTTGTTATTATTGATTCAAAATTTTCTCCCATTTGTTCAATATACTCATTAATTTGCACAACAACTAACCTATTGATCTTCCATCCTATCTTGCCAAAATATGAGAACTCATTTTGTACATAGAAAAATATACATACCAATATTGAACCAAATTTACATTAAGCACTCTTTGACTTCCTTATTGCTCCTAGGTTTTCCATTATCTACTGCAATTGGAGTTCTGCAAGATCATAGGTATGATCTTCCTTGACAATCTTGTAGCCTACATCAACTGCTATATAGGGAACAGTGTTTAGTCTTCTTAACGGATAGAATTTATGTGATATGACCCTACTGGAAAAGTCAAGAAGTGGATCTATGATGGGGACAATAGTCATTATGTGCTTGTTCCTCTTAGCTCTTGTATTTCACTCAATTACCTCTTTAGAATCGCTTCTCAATGTCTTGGGCTGATCTAGGGTTGGGTATCCAGTAACCTCATGTACGATTCTCTTTGAAATTTTGATGGGTCTAGCTTCTAACCATAAACATCCATCATGTATTCTACTTAGAACAATTTTGATCCATTCAGTTTTGAAAACTATTGGGAAATCTAGGGCACGGGTTAAGCCATTCCTCTATACAATTTTAAATTCCTCCTTCAATACACTATTTTCACATAATTTGGCGTATGATTGTTTGATTTCCATGTCTCCAATACTTCCTACTTTGCAATTGTAGCACTTTCTTACATCTTGGACCATTACAACCTTAGGCAGAATGATAGATAACGCGCCTGCTGGGTCATTCTTATAAGAAACTTCTGGTATAGCCTTGAAATCTGGTTGCTTAACCCCATTGCTGACTAATTGGACATCGAACATCTCTTTCTCCTTTGCATTCTTTGAACTTGAGGCCAATATGCAAGCTATGGTTTTAACAAATATGAAACTACATAGCTCAGTAGATAAATAATACCTTTGAAATTGATGAGTTGATGCTTGATCTTCACTATGCTTTGTGCAAATGCTTTGATGTCACTTGTGAATCATGAAAAATACATGAAATTCACCCTTATACCCTTTCAAAATATGGCATTTATTGCATGGTACATGTATAGTTGTAAACTCGGCTTGAATACAATTTCTATTTCACTCAGCATTCATTGATTTTATCATCACTCGGTAGCTATTAGAATTACCTTTACTTGGCACCTATAGAAATTTCCCTCACTCGGTAGCTACTACTAACTCAACTTCAACTGACTTTGATTGATAGCTTGGCACATACTAGTACTTTACTCAACAATTGAAGAGAACTTTTCACAATCAGTAGTAATGTGAAAACTTGAAGATTTGACCTTGGATTTTCCTCATTATCTTGCATCTTTCTTCATGCTCATATATCTTTTCAGTAGTAACTTCTTTTGGAACTAATGTATGATAAAACATTTTAAATATCAGTCCCACATACCTCCTTTTAGCTTAGTTTGATGAGATGTGACCACTTGACCTATTAGGTGAAAAGATCCCTTCATTTGATGTGCTACATCCATCTTTCTTCTTCCATATTTTGTTCATCTCTCCTCTAGTGTGTTCAACATCTACCTTTCCTTTTTCTTTGTTAAACTCTAAATTGGGTGAAACCTTGTTGGGCAATGTTTGTTGATGTGACCAGTCTTCAAACAACTAAATCATGTAGTTTGACTCAACCATCTGTTGTAGTTACCACTAAAGTGTGTTCTTATGAAATTCTCAGGAATGTTTCCATACTCTTGACAATAATGATAGCTATGTCTTGTATTTAATCCCAGTTATAGGAATTTTCATAGCTTCCTACCTTTGTTGGCTTGCTTGATGACCATGTGGACTTGGATCTGCATTCAAAGGCTCTATGTCCAAACTTCTAACAATTGTAGCAGTGTCCTTCAAATTTTGGTGCATACATGGTTTTGGTTCTATATTCATGTGCCTGATGACCTTTTTTGTTGCACTTGTGACAATGAGTCATGTTCTTTGGCTTAGCATTCTGACTAGTATTCTTACACCTACAAACATTGGCTATATTTCCTTTCTTAACACAATGATGACAAGTAGGTTTGGAGTTCTTACCTTTATTGTTTCTTTCCCCAATAGCTTTGGATGATTCTCCTTCTTCAATGGGGTATGTGCAAGACCATGGTCAACCAAACTATGGCCTTAAGTGGCAGTGAAAAACCAACAAATCAGGGTTATGCCAACTTGACACATGATTTTAAAGTGGTTCTGGACTTTATATCAAAAAGTTGTAAGAAAATAATCTGTAGGAAATTGAATGTAGTTTCTAAACTACTAGGCCTTATCTAGAGATAAAAATATTTGATTGGTCAAAAGTTTGGATTTTAATGCAATACTACAAAAATTTTAGGGCAAAAATAAAAAGTAGGTGTATGTCTGACCACCTTAATCAAAATCAAATGATAATTATTTTTAATATAATTATAGATATAAAAAGTAGACTCATGTCTGGATGTGATGCATATTTTTGGGTATTTTTATTTCAAATAAATAATTAAATATAAATTTTCTACCAAAACTTTTTCAAAAAAAAACTCTCGTGTTTGACCACCTTAACTAATAAAAAACTTTGCCAATTTTTATTTTTATTTCTTATACTAGGCAAAGCATAGAATGTGACGCAACTTTTGGATTTTTCAATCAATATATCAATCAGCACTTTACAATCATCTTCATTGAAAATTAACTAATAAATACTTATCGAACTCAGAATTTGACAGTAACTATATTGATGGAATCTTGAGAGTGTTATAAAAAAACCCTTTTCATTTTAGTCAATTTTGATAAAAATAACATTGTCAAATGACTACCCGAAGTCTAAGTGTCAGTGAAACCCTTCTCAAACATGTTTTTTAGGTTGACCAAACAGGCTTGGTAAATATTGAGACTAATCAGATACCTGAAATCAAATTAGGTATCTGATACCCAATATGAAATTGGTATTCGATCAGGTATTGATTTTTCAATTGAAATTTTGGAGGGAAATTTGAGAGGAAATATTTTCTAATTGCAATTTTGGAGGTAGGGAAATTTGAGAGGGAAACTTTAGATTGTTTTAGAGGGAAATTTATTTGGGGGGAATGTGGACATTGATATTATTACTACATATGATTATGATTATTATTATTAACTATTATTATTATATATGATTATAATAATTATTATATATAGTAATATGTATGATTATTATTATTAAATATATATATAGTGATATTATATGACTATTATTATATATAATAATATATATGGTTATTATTATTATTAAATCTATAATCTAGTAACATATATGATTATTATTGTTATATAATCTAATAATATATTATTATTATATTAAAATATAGAGAATTATTATTATTAAATATAATATTGTCATAAAATGCATCAAAAGGGGTCATAGGTTAACCTATGACCCCTTTCGACACATTTCATGACAATATATGTCCCTAGGGCCCCTAGTGACCCATTTCGACACATTCCCAATGGGTCCTTAAGGGTCCTACGGGCCCTAGGGACATACATTGTCATGAAATGCGTCGACAAGGGTCATAGGTTAACCTATGACCCCTCTCGATGCATTTCATGAACCTATGACCCCTCTCGATGCATTTCATGACAACGTATGTCCCTAAGGGCCCTAGAACCCCTAAGGACACATTTGGTTGGTTATAATGTGTCGAGAGGGGTCATAGGTTAACCTATGACCCCTCCCGATGCATTTTATGACAACATATGTCCCTAGGGGCCCTAAAACCCCTAAAGATGCATGTGATTGGTTATAATGCATCGAGAGGTGTCATAGGTTAACCTATGACCTCTCTCAATGCAATTCATGATAACCTATGTCCCTAGAGGCCCTAGGGATGCATGTGGTTGGTTATAATGCATCAAGAGGACCTATGACCCCTATCAATGCATTCCATGACAGCTTATGTCCCTAGGGGTCCTAGGGCCACTAGGGATGCATTTGATTGGTTCTAATGCATTGAGAGACCCCTCTCGACACATTAGAACCAATCAAATGTGTCCCTAGGGGCCCTAGGACCCCTAGAGACATAGGTTGTCATGAACTGCATCGATAGGGTCGTAGTTACCCCTCTCAATGCATTAGAACCAACCAATTGTGTCCTTAGGGGCCCTAGGACCCCTAGGGACATAAGTTGTCATGAAATGTGTCGATAGGGGTCATAGGCTAACCTATGACCCCTCTTGATGCATTATAACCAACCACATGTGTCCCTAGGGGTCTTAAGGCCCCTAGGGACATACATTGTCATGAAATGTGTCGATCGGGGTCATAGGTTAACCTATGAACCCTCTCGATGCATTTCATGACAATCTATGTCCCTAAGGTTCCTAGGGCCCCTAGGGATGCATTTGATTGGTTCTTAATGCCTCTCAATGCATTACAACTAACCACATGCATCCCTAGGGGTCCTAGGGACCTTAGGGACATACATTGTCATGAAATGCATTAAGAGGGGTCATAGGTTAACCTATGACCCATCTCGACACATTATAACCAACCAAATGCATCCCTAGGGGTCCTAGGGCCCTTAGGGACATACATTTTCATGAAATGCGTTGATCAGGGTCATAAGTTAAGGTCATAGGTTAACCTATGACCCCTCTTGATGCATTAGAACCCACCAAATGCATCCCTAGGGGCCCTAGAACCCCTAGGGACATAGGTTGTCATGAAATACATCGAGAGGGGTCAAGAGGTTTACCTATGATGCCTCTCAATGCTTTAGAACCAACCACATGTGTCCCTAGGGGTCCTAGGGCCCCTAGGGACATACATTTTCATGAAATACGTTGAGAGGGGTTATAGGTTAACCTATGACCCCTCTTGACACATTATAACCAACCAAATGCATGACCCCTAGGGGTCTTAGGGCCCTTAGGGACATAGGTTGTCATGAAATGCATCGATCGAGGTCATAGGTTAACCTATGACCCCTCTTGATGCATCAAAACAAACCAAATGCATCCCTATGGGCCCTAGGACCCTTAGGAACATAGGTTTGCATGAAATGCATTGAGAGGGGTCATAGGTTAACTTGTGATGCTTCTTGATGCATTATAACCAATGACATGCATCCGTAGGGGCCCTAGGACCCATAGGAACATAAGTTGTCATGACATGGATCAAGAGGGGTCATAGGTTAGCCTATGATGCCTCTCAATGCATTAGAGCCAACCACATGTGTCCCTAGGGGTCCTAGGGCCCCTAGTGACATACGTTGTCATGAAATGTGTCGAGAGGGATCATTAGTTAACCTATGACCCCGATCAACACATTTCATGACAACCTATGTCCCTAAGGGCCCTAGGACCCCCAAGGCTCATGAATTTGGTTGGTTATAAATGAAATGCATCAATCAGGGTCATAGGTTAACCTATGATCCCTCTTGATGCATTGAAACCAACCAAATGCATCCCTAGGGGTCCCTAGGACCCCTAGGGACATAGGTTGTCATGAAATGCATTGAGAGGGGTCATAGGTTAACCTGTGATGCCTCTTGATGCATTAGAACCAACAACATGTGTCTGTAGGGGGCCTAAGACCCATAGTGACATAGGTTGTCATAAAATGCATCGAGAGGGGTCATAGGTTAACCTATGACACCTCTCAATGCATTAGAACCAACCACATGCATCCTGAGGGGTCCTAGGATCCCTAGGACATATGTTTTCATGAAATTCCCTTGACACATTATAACCAACCAAATGTGTGACTCTTAGGGGTCCTAGGACCCATAGGGACATAGGTTGTCATGAAATGCATCAATTAACCTATGACCCCTCTTGATGCATTGGTTGTCATGAAATGCATCAAGAGGGGTCATAAGTTAACTTATGATGCCTCTCAATGCATTATAACCAACAACATGAGTCTATAGCGGCCTTAGGACCCATAAGAACATAGGTTGTCATGAAATGCATCGAGAAAGATAATAGGTTAACCTATGAAGCCTCTCAATGCATTAGAACCAACCACATGTGTCCCTAGGGGTCCTACAGCCCCTAAGGACACATGTTGTCATGAAATGCATCGAGAGGGATCATAGGTTAACCTATGACCCCTCTCAACACATTATAACCAACCAAATGCATGACCCCTAGGGTTCTTGGGACCCATAGGGACATAGGTTATCATGAAATACATCAATTAGGTTCATAGGTTAACCTATGACCCCTATTGATGCATTGGAACCAACCAAATGCATCACTAAGGGCCTTAGGACCCTAGGGACATAGTTTGTCATGAAATGCATCGAGAGGGGTCATAGGCTAACTTATGATGCCTCTCGATGCATTAGAACCAATAACATATGTTCATAGGGGCCCTAAGACCCATAAAGACATAGGTTGTAATGAAATGCATCGAGATGGGTCATAGGTTAACCTATTATGCCTCTTAACACATTAGAACCAACCATATGTGTCCCTAGGGCCCCTAGGGACATAGGTTGTCATGAAATGCATCGATCGGGGTCATAGGTTAACCTATGACACCTCTCAACACATTGGAACCAACCAAATGCATCCCTAGGGTCCATAGGACCCCTAGGGACATAGGTTGTCATGAAATGCATCGAGAGGGGTCATAGGTCAACCTATTATGCCTCTCAATGCATTAGAACCAACCACATGCGTCCCTATGGGTCCTTGGGCCCTTAGGGACATACATTGTCATGAAATGCATCAAGAGGCGTCATAGGTTAACCTATGATCCCTCTCAATGCATTGGAACCAACCAAATGCATCCCTAGGGGCCCTAGGACCCCTAGGGACATAGGTTGTCATGAAATGATCGTTCAGGATCATAGGTTAACCTATGACCCCTCTTGACGCATTGGAACCAACCAAATGTGTCCCTAGGGGTCCTAGGGTCCTTAGGGACATACATTGACATGAAATGCGTCGAGAGGGGTCATAGGTTAATCTATGACCCCTCTTGACACATTATAACCAACCAAATGCATCCCTAGGGGTCCTAGGGCCCTTAGGGACATACATTGTCATGAAATGCATCGATCGGGCTCATAGGTTAACCTATGACCTCTCTTGATGTATTGGAACCAACCAAGTGCATCCCTAGGGGCCTTAGGACCCCTAGGGACATAGGTTGTCATGAAATGTGTTGAGAGGGATCATAGGTTAACCTATGATGCCTCTCAACACATTAGAACCAACCACATGTGTCCCTAGGGGTCCTAAGGCCCTTAGGGACATACGATGTCATGAAATGCATTGAGAGGGGTCATAGCCCCTCTCAACACATTAGAACCAACCAAATGCGTCTCTCGGGGCCTTAGGACCCCTAGGGACATAGGTTGTCATGAAATACATCGACTAGGGTCATAGGTTAACCTATGACCCCTCTCAACGCAATTGAACCAACCAATGCTTCCCTAGGGGCCCTAGGACTCCTAGTGACATAGCTTATCATGAAATGCGTTGAAAGGGGTCATAGGTTAACCTATGACACCTTCCGATGCATTAGAACCAAGAACATGCATCCCTAGGGGCCCTAGGACCCATAGGGACATAGGTTGTCATGAAATGCATCAAGAGGGGTCATAGGTTAACCTATGACATTTCTAGATGGATTAGAACCAACCACATGCATCGCTAGGGGCCTTAGGACCCCTAGGGATGCATGTGGTTGGTTCTAGGGCCAACCACATGCATCCCTAGGGGTCCTAGGGCCTTTAGGGACATATGTTGTCATGAAATGCATTGAGAGGGGTCATAGGTTAACCTATGATCCATCTCAACGCATTAGAACCAACCAAATGCGTCCCTAGGGGCCCTAGGACCCCTAGGGACATAGGTTGTCATGAAATGCGTTGAGAAGGGTCATAGGTTAACTTATCCTCTCAATGCATTATAACCAACCAAATGCATCTCTAGGTGTCCTAAGGCCCCTAAGGACATACGTTGTCATGAAATGCGTCAATCGGGGTCATAGGTTAACCTATGAGCTATCTCAATGCATTTTAGAACCAACCAAATGGATCATAGATCATAATAATAATAATAATAACAATAATATTATATGTTGTTATAATAATAATAATATATTAATAACATATATAATATATTGAGTTATTATATTTAATAATAATATAGTAAAAATAATAATAACATAATATAATAATCATATATATATATATAATATTTATAGATAATAATAATAATAATAATAATAACATAGATTATATTAAACATAATTATATTTATAGATAATAATAATAATAACAACCTATCTCATTTTCTAGAGATCACATTTCATTTGGATTCGGCATAGCGATCTCACTCGATGGCAAAACTCGTAGTGTGCTTGAGTTCATAGGTTCACCATAGCGTAACTTTGAAACCATTGATCTTAGCTTCGAATCGTCGGTGCCATTAGCTCCGGATGGGTGGGTGAACTATAGTGACACCCTTGTTTTGGCCATGGAGACCATCCATTGTCCACGACCACCCCATACTAAGTAGTCTCCAAGGTGCTCTAAGTGCGTTTCGAGGTCAATTTTTTGAGGGTCGTAACTAGGAGCTCATGAGGACTATTGATTAAATGTCAATTTCTGCAAGATGATGATGCCGAGGCCTAAAATAATCTATCTCATTTTCAAGAGATCACATTCCTTTTGGATTTGGCACAACGATCTCACTCGATGTCAAAACTCTCAGTGTGCCTTAGTTCATAGGTGTACCACAACATAACTTTGAAACTGTTGATCTTGGCATCGAATCATCAGTGCCATTAGCTCCAGATGGGTAGGTGAACCCTAGTGACACTCTTGTTTCAGCTGTGAAGACCATCCATCATCTACACCCACCTCATACTGAGGAGACTCCAAAGTGCTCTAACTACATTTTGAGGTCAATCTTCTGAGGGTCGCAACTCAAAGCTCGTGAGGGCTATCAATAACCCCTTACTAGGTTTGGTGAACTTTTCTAATTAATAATTTAAAGTTATAACAAAAATTTCTCAAAATTGCAAAAGTTGTAAAATTGCAAAAGTTGCAATTTTGCAACTTTTGCAACTTTTTCTTGCAAAGTGAAAATGAGTGCAAAGAGTCAGTTAGTGGTTTGAGTACAACCATACAAGGTTGGAAACACTTATATAAGGTGTGAAATGATAGCATGCATTAATGAAGCTAGTTTTGTTAAGTGGATCAGTATTGGCTATGTGAACCTTGTGTAGGAGGTTTACAAGTGTGTTTATGTCATGATAGCACTTCAAATTAAACATTGCATCCAAATTTGATAATAAAGGTTGTTAAAATGTTATTCACAAATTATTTCATTAGAATTGAATATAACAAACATGATCAAAATTAATGATATTCCATAAACATGAACAATAGACATGATTCACGATAAATTGAATAATACCAGATACTAAAATAATATGTATATCATTGTGCACATAAATGACAAAAATATATATATCAAAATACATGTATCCATAGACAAATTACATAAATATATATCAATGATCATGTATCCATAGACAAAGTACACAAATATATATCAAAATACATAGATCCATAAAAAAAATGTGGTTGATCATGCCATCAAAATGTGTATAATATCAATGTTTCTCTAAACAATGTGGCATATGCCATCTCAAAATGTCTCATGACACAACCTATGACAACTATAATATCCTACGGTGTTGGTGGATGATCAAAATGTAGCCTCTTCACTACACTAGGTGGATAGGATGCCTCCTACATAAACAAAAAAGGAAAACCCAAAGTTAAACTACTAAGTTAAACTACTAAATTTATATGATTCTTTATATTTAAATTTGAATTACTCAAATTCATAATGATATTTTTTTTAATGAAGATTTATACTATTAAACTTTCATAATAAATACCTCTCTTGTCGACCTCCTGCACCAGTCAAGAGTCCTCTCGTATGCCCTCAGCAATTCTTGTACCTCGTTGATTGTGGCCTATGTATGTTCAAATATGTTTGTTAGATGAATCTACAACTTAAACTATAACATTATAATTCATAGCATGCTAAATTTATAACATATTTAATCAAGAATTCAAACTACAACTTATTAGTGTAGGCTCCTCCTTAGGATATAGTGGCTGCATCATTAAAGATATAAAACTCTCCCATCAAAGCACGTGTGCACTAGGAGTTTCCTATGAGATACAAAATAGTAGTTGTTAATATCACAAAAATTAGTTTTGAACTTATTTATCAAGATAAAGAAAATAAAAAATAAATGATAATTATACATACAATGGGGCTCTCAGTGTGAATGGAAATTCCTGAGTGTCTATGATGCAGAATCTGTATGGGCTCATTGTCAGTAGCCATGCCCTATATACAATAAAGAATATAATTAAATTTCATTACCACAAACATTTTACAAGAATGCATTGATATTTAATCAAATAGAAAGCACCTAATTACCTTTTGTTTGTCAATGGGTGTTGGCTCATCCCCCACACTTTGTCCCCTAGGGACAGGTGGCACCTGCAAGATAAAAGAAAGATTAGAAACCATATATGCTACAATATCAAATAGAAAAAATAATGAGAACACAACATAATGTACCGTAGATAGCTCAAGGCCAAATGAAATAGCCGAAAGCGTGACATCATCAACCTATCTCAACTCCTCCTCGATCAGCAACTAAACATGAATGAAGATCACATACATGTATAAGTTAGTATGGCCTAAAAATTAAAATTACTCTATTATAAAAATTAACTTTAAATCACATATGTCATAACAAAAAAATGTATACACGTACTGACACAGAAGGAGCCCATGCCTCTACATTCCCCTCCTCTCTTGCATCAGGGTCTGTAGACTCTGCACGTGCCTCTAGTGTTTCCTCGTCTAATACAAAATGATACTAACAAAGATCACCTATGGGACCTTGGCAAATATTATTGCACGTAATGCAAGTGTGAGGCACACAAACATGTGATGAGCTAGCCGATGATGAACTAGCGCCAACACCATCAACACAGGGAGGTAGGACTAATCTAGTCTGAGATATCAACTGGCTACTCAGTTTATGAATGGCTCTAATGGTCTGAGAGCTAGTCTCTACGATAATATCAGGATGTTGTACTCGAGGAGGGAGGAGACATCAGTAGGGGGGACAAAAGTGCCAGCTTTCTTCCACTGGGAAGAGGGTCTATTCTGAGGAGCTCCTCGTCTTACACCCATGTTGGGCTTCATGCTCCAATAGTTCACCTTGAGGCCCAACACAAATTTTGCATACAATTTTCTAAGGAAATAAAATGGCACCTCTAAATTGCTATGTGGAGGGATATCAAAAATCATCCACCAACGATCCCAAAAGTTTGCACGTATGGCGTCATTTGTGCACCATTTAATTGATGGTTTAGGTTTTTTGCAGTCGACTATTAAACCAATTTTTGGGTTTGCAAAAAGGCCAACCAAATCATCTTTGGTTATATTGAAGGTTGCAATCTCATCATAGTCCAAGCCATCATCAAACATCTCATGCATTTCATCATGCCAATGAAGAGCGGAATTTTGTTTGTTGGTAAGGATTTCAATGTTATCCATTATGGTGTTTAACATGGATAACATAGGAGCCAATGCAGGTATATTATTATATGTTGTTCGCAAAGCCCTCAATTCAGTGAGATTTTCAATTATTAAATCCTCAATTCGAGGAGGGTTTTGAGGGGTTAAAAGATCATTTTGTGGACAATTTTGCAGGGGCACTGGATCATTTGGTAGGGGATTACGAGGAACAATATTTCGTGCCTCAGTGTCATCATTTTGATTAGCCATTTCTATTAATTTGCAAAACATAATTTATATTAAAAAAACCTAAATTTTAACAATTTCTATCAAAAAAACCCTAAATTCTAACAAATTCAACTAAAAATAACAAATTTATAATAAAATTTATTAAATTTATACTAAAATTGATTAAAAACAAAAAAAATAACCTTTTATCATGTATCTGATTGAAAAATGAATATTCATGCAAAAAATGTGATATATGACTATGAAAATACAACCCGCGGGTTGTGCTTTTTTTAAAATAACACTGATAGTTATTGGGTATCCAATATAATATTGGATACCTGATAATATCGAATATCCGATATAAAATCGAGTACTCGATAAGTGTTGGACCTTACTTTCTAGGTTTGGTATTAGGATGGGTGAAAAAAAGTCAGAACAGATTTTGAAATGCTTTTAGACATTTGAAAACTCTATTTTTTTCACATCGTCTCTTTTTGGCACACCATGATCCTACATATACCCAATGCTTATGTAGCCCAAACCCTGATGTATCTTTACTAGATCTAGGGGATTTTAGTAGTTGCTCAAAGTACTTGATGGCTTCATTTGGCTTGTTGAAAATTTCAGCAAACTGATTTTCTCTTTTCAAGTCATTTTGTAGCTGTTCATTCTGCAACTTCAATGTAGTTATCTAAATGGACCCTTGACATTCAACTCATGATGAGCATTCATCATTTGGCTTAGGGTGGCCAATTGCATGTTTGAGATCTTGGATAGCTCAGCTGACTTTTCCTCCAATTTTGTTCAGTCACCTCACATAGCAATATAGCTTGTGATTCTTGTTCCAACTTGAGATTTCTAATTTTTTCAACTTGTGTTCTATTATTTTCCATGAGATCTACAATTGCTACATCGAATTCACACAAGTTACCATTTGCAAATAACTTTGTGGTGTCAATCTCTTTGTATTATGTGTCAATTTCTGCTATAGCAATCTCTTTCCTTCTCTTCAACAAACTCCTCAAAGCATCTTTGGCTTCATTTAGTTGTTTTAGTATGAGATGTATCTCAATCTCCTAGTTTTCAATGGTCTTTCCCAACTTGTAAACTTTCATTTGAAGATCTTTTCTCCAAGGTGTAAGGCTTCTTCTAATGAGAAGTCAAATCTAATACCAATTGTTGGAAAATATGTAAATAGGAAATATATACTTCTAGTGGGGGGGGAGTGAATCAAAAGTACTAATCTTTAACCAATAACACTTTTAACTTAAAATAATGCATGTATTAACATATTGAAATAACATGTAAAGTAAATGCATCCACATAAACACTTGACACCAGATATGATTACTCAGAAACCTTCCAATGAGAAGGTAAAACTGGGGTGGAGATGACACCCACAATTTGTCACTACTGTAGCAATAAAGTATCACCTATTAGGGTTACATAGTTTGACCATTTTCATGATCTACCTTATGAAAGGCCTACCTTTTTAAAGGCTTACAAAGGATTTTTAGATCCTACCCTATTAAAGGATTTTAACACCCTGTTAGAAGTGTGTTTGGTTAAAGGACTTTAAAACACTCACTTGGAATGCCACCCTATTAAAGGATTTTACAATGACTATTAAATCAACCTTAGTCCAAAGGATTTGACCCTGCTGATATAGTTGTTAGAAATTAAGAGTAGAATGTTTGATCTAATAACTTACAACTTTGTCTTGCTCTTTAGATCATAGTTCTGTCCATCTTGATCCTTTATGATTTGATTTGCCAATGTTGTATCGCTAATCCTCTATTTTGCAAGCTAATTATGCAATTCTTTCACTTTGCTAAGTCACCTTGAATGCTTTCTTATCAACTCACCCCTTCACTTCCTTCAATAGTTCGCTCGTGTGCATCCCTTCATACATCCATACATTTTTAATTATGGGGTTTCGTCTTTCTTATAAAAACTTTGGTGACTTAGGGTTAGGTATGAATCTACGGCTAAGATTCATCCTTTTTGTCGCTTAATCCCTTCTAATTTTCTAATTGGTATGTTGATTGCATAGAGAATCCAAATAGATTTGATCTTATCTTCAAAGCTTTGAGATCTATCCAAAAGTTAGCATAAAATGGTTTAAATAGTTGTTTGTGCCATCACAAACAACTAGGTCCATTCTGTGTTACTTGGCACTTGATAATACTGATGCTCGACACTTATTGTAATTCTATCTTACTTGGCACTTGAACTTACTCAGCATCAACGGTATGCTCAACACTTGAACTTACTCGGCACATGATTGACTCAACATTTATACATATTATACTCGACATTTGTTACTAGTTTGACATGAACTTAGTAAATATCTTAAGTGCGTTGACACTCAATTGTGAAAGCCAAAGTAAGATAAACACTCATTGTTGGTTTTAGTTCCACAGAAAATTTGGCAACTAAAGAAATGGTAGAGAAGTCAAATCTGAATAAAATTTCATCCTTACCCCTATAAGGTGTCTTGACTTCAAAAATTCAACAAATTCTAGTTGATGAGTAACCTAGGGTAGATTTTTCAATAGGAGAATACACAGATAAAGTATTAACTCCTCAACATCCTCATAACTCTGATGCCATGAGATGGGTTCCAAAATCATCCTTTCCCAAAATACAACTCCTTGGACCTCCAATCTACAATATTAGAGGTCAAGTTCAATGAGGGATTATAGTTTTTTTGCTGAGAGTTTTGTTTGGTAGAGGGTCACGATCCCTATTGAAAAACTTCTTCCATGAATTACATGAGTTCAAAATTCAAACTAGTTTTAGAGTTGAAATTTCCTAGTCAATCTTCTTTAAAAATACTTCTTGAACTTTGGTTTTGCGTAGTTTAAAATGCTAAAAAACCTTGAACCTAGGTTGTGCTTAGTCTAATATATTTACAAATTATAGAGCCTTGGTGATAAGTTCTATAGATAAAAAGCCCACTTTTCCATCAAGAATCAAGATCACTAACTCTCAGTTGAAAACCAGAATATAGAGTAACCCTATAGAAATTATATTAATTTTACATTAAAAAGTCATTAATCTTTAGATATCTTTTAAATTTCACAAACTCCTCTCCTCATTCAAGATGATTATACTTTGATAAGTAGGAAATAATTTCCATAGCAAGTCAAATTGTGATATTAATATCAGAATTATACTTTGATTATACTTTGTTACCAAAAATTTATTATCTCTTTGTCTTAAATAGGGTTGTTTATTTGTTCCTTATATTGCAACGACCAAAATGCACTTTTATTAATTAATTTAAAAATGACATATAACAGTTTTATGAATTTTAATTTATTAAAAAATACAAACAAATTGGTTATGGAGGTGCATTTTGTCCCCGCTATAGAGAAAATTCAAATAAACACAATTCATAACTCACACAGATATTTAACTTCTTGTGTTGGTTCCAGGTCCTTGTAAAACCTGAGTACTTTATCTGGACTTTTTTAGTGGTTTCAGTTCCGTGTAAAACCTGATTTTGGTTCTACTTTTCAATAAGTTTATGGGCTCTTTCTTATTGTTTGACTTGTTTTTTCCTTTTTTGAGAATGTGAAAGGATTTCGGAGTCCCTTCAAAAACTGTTTTGACCATAATCTAAAACTCACACATATATTTATTTTTATCAACACCCCTGATGGAATACAGAGTGTCGCAACCATGACAACTATTATCTGTAAGAGTCTGGATCGTCATATCCTTAATATATCTCTCATTCAATCATGACCATTAGAAACCCTCGGGGGACGATTACCCTATTGCTTAGTATAACATTTGATTTAGAGCTAGCTCCTAGTTTTGCCTAGTTTTGAACTCTGAATTTTCTCTTTCGCGCAACATCTCCTCTTCGCCGTCGCTTATTCATCTGCTAACTCCATCACTGCTTTTGCCGCTTCTGTAACAATCCTACCATTGGAAAAATGCTCTCGTTAGGCCTACCATGCTGTCTTATTTGTGTTGTAAGTTAGATTAAGTTAACTCTGTTTCATAATTGCAATTCTTTTTGCTTTCAATTAGGAAATAGTATGTTATTTGGTGTTATAAAAACACTAGGGTTTGATTGCATGGTACAAGATTGTCATATGATTTATAATCATTAGCTGTTTATCTTACAGATACTTCAATTTTACTAGTCTCTTATCTAGCAGTAAGGACGTGTGCTTTGCTGCACTAGCATATACTGCATAGTGTTTTGTAGAATCGACCATTCATTCATGATAATTCGTCGCTGGCTATAGTTGTTATTGGAATTGATTTCATATATTGACATGATTTTTGTAGGTGGCAGTTAGATCTCTATGCAAGCATCTGGATCTGGTTGACATTTCACCATTTCTTCTCACTGGCGTTGTTCTTCAAACCATACAGCTTGGACAAGTACTCTCACGCCTCTACAGGTATCTGTTGTTGGAACTTCTCTGTGAATAAGAATGTGTATGTTTAGAATTCTTTCACCAATTATTTAGTAATTTCCTTCACAAATAATTTCCGAAATATTTTGGTAAATATCAACCATTTGGAGTATGCTCCAAATTTGTTCGGCACGGATAGAGAGAGATCCTAGATGTTACAAGTTTCATTTTAAAAATGATTGTATTTTATTTTATTGCGTAACCATTTTGTATTGAAATTAAAGTTTAAAAAATAGAAAGAACATAGATTTCGTAATTTCCAATGTGGATTTTTATACAAAATATACTTGCTTAGGAATGCTTTTAATTTTTTCTCTATAATAAATTTTGTTCTCAAACTCAGCATTATGAAAATGTATGTGCCTCCATCTCATTCTTAACCATGTTGGCATAAATCCCGTCAGGCTTTGATGCTAATAGCTTTGTGTGACTGCCTAATTCCACAACACTTCCCTCCTCAACAACTGCTATTCGGTGTGCATCTCTAATGGTGGAGAGCCTATGTGCCACAATCACAGAAGTTATCTGCTTTCCACTTCTGATCTTATTTAGAGCCTCCTGAACATTCATCTCAGATTCTGCATCCAGTGCACTGCTAGCTTCATCCAGCAATAGAATTTTGGAATGCTTCACGATTGCTCTTGCTATGGCAATTCTCTGCTTTTGGCCTCCTGACAGTTGCACTCCACTCTCCCCTACCTGCAAAAATTTAGCACACAAATGTTAAGAGACGAGACAACATGATATTTAAGGACCTTATGTCAAATTGATATGTAGAATCAAGTGTCATCTAGTTGTTTAGATGATTATGGTGATAGTTTGAAATTTTATTTATATTGGATTGTTTCTTAAAAGTTCAATCATCTTTGAGGAGAAACTATAAACGAAAGGAAATGATTTTTTTTTCTTTTGGCATTAAGTGGTTTCTAAAAGCAAGGGCTAGCAAAATTACCGACAGTAAAATAAGGGGATCGTTGAGTTGAAGGTAGTCATAAGGAGTGACTAAAATGGTTGCGTGATTGAGGAAAGCTACACTATTGCATTTAGTCATCATGACAAAAACCAAACTAATAAAGTTTTGTTGGTCAATATGGAGAGATTGATTCAAATGTTGAAGGGCTCGGGGAGGACAACACAAGATTTGGAAAGCAAATATAAGTTCACATTACGTCTAGTGAAAGATAATTACCTATATGGCTCAACATTCTTGTGGAAGTGTATAACCTTGTTGATTACTGACTGGTTGATAATGGACAGCCTATCAATGGGGCTAGTTTGAAATTCTATTTTGTTCTGCTAAACTTAGCATCTAATTAATGATTGGTTTATCAACACAAATATCTACAGCATGTTTAGCCTTTGGTTAATTTGAGTTGCACCTCCCGCATAACCTATGTGGTAGAGGTACTTTCCACAGATTGATCTACTGATTTCAATGTTAACTTTGAGTTGATTCATGTATAGCCCCCAAATTAGCTGCAAAGCATGTATCGTGTGAAAGTAAAATGTCTTGAATGTTTTGATACCTGCGTGTCGTATCCCTGAGGTAGACTACTGATGAATTTATGAATATAAGCAGATCCAGCAGCTTCTTCTATCTCAGCCCTTGAAGCACCGGGGCTCCCAAATGCTATGTTTTCTCTGATAGTGCCTACAAAGAGCGCAGGTTCTTGGTTAACTAAGGCCATTTGCTTTCGAAGCCACTTGAGATCGAGATCCCTAATGTCAGTGCCATCTAGTAAAACCCTCCCCATATTGGGATCATAAAACCTTTGAATAAGCCACAAGATAGTGGACTTTCCACCTCCACTGCCCCCTACAATGGCTGTCATGGTGCCTGCTTTCATTCTCAGATTAAAATTTCTGAGTATTATTGTGTCAGGACGAGAAGGATATGCAAAGGAAACATTTTTCACTTCTATTTCTCCATTAACTATGTGCAACTTCCTTCCCTTACGCCTGTCTGTTTCAATTGTTGGCTTCCTGTCGATAATATGGAATACTGATGGTATAGATACAGCTGCCTTGGACGTATCAGGAGACAGGCCGGCCAGTTGCCCTAAGAAAGAAAGAAAATAATATTAATGAACGTAAGACCAAAACAGGTGATGGACAGCTAGCTTAGAATGGACAGGAGGGACCAATATCTCTCCAGTGATCTGTAAAAGGAAAAGTAAGAAAATTAGAAAGAAATTGTTTACCTAATGAGAAGGAGCTAAGAACCACAATCAGGAAGATTTTGAATACATCACCAATTTCTGCCTGGTGTTTTTCAACGAGGTAAGATCCAAACCAGAGGGTTAATGTGTATGCCAAATACATAGCTCCATTAGATAGGCCAAATGCTATTCCTATTATTTGTGAGTTTTTTATGGCCCGTTTGCATGGCTCTGAGAGTGCCTGGTTGAAGGTGGAGACGAGTTTGTCTTGAGCTGAGAAGGAGGCAATTGTTCTAGCATTGGAGACAGCTCCTGCAGCAATGGTACTGGCTCTGGCATACCCATCTGTTTTATCTTTGGACCCAATTGTTACCATTAGGCTGAAGTAGCTTGCTCCCAAAAAAAATGGAGTTAGCGCTATGGCGAGCAGGGTCAGCTTCCAGTTCAAGGCCATGCAAATGATAATGGCTGTTCCAGTGGAACTTACACCCATCAGCAGAACTGAAAAACGGTCCCCAAGCACTGCTCTGAGAATATTGCAGTCTGCAGATAGACGGCTCATGAGGACCCCTCTTCCATTCTCCTCTTGATCAAACCATGCAACCTCCTGTTTCAGTATGGACTGGAACAACCTCTCTCTCACCCTTGCTGTCAATTTGGTCCCTGCCCAATTGCTGAATCCATGCTGTCCTGTCATAGAGATAATGCAGCCTAATCCCAGTCCCACCAAACCTAAGCATAGATAGCTCACCTTAGTCCTCATCCTTTTAGGATCATCGTCAAAATAAGCCTGCAATGCCTGTCCTAGAATCAGTGGGAAAATAGATATTATTGCTCCAGCGTGCAATGCATGGAACAATCCAATGAACAGCACATAAAATTCAGGTTTCTGCATGTTCTTGATTCGTGACAATGGAACAGGTTTATGCTTCAATTTTTCCTGCTGTCCATATTCTTTCTGGAATAGCATGGAGACTGGATTGGGTGAAACTGAGGAATAACTATTCAAGGATGGCTCAAAATTATTATAAGGAGAAATTGCAGCGTTGGGAGACTTGCTTGGATCTTGCTGGAGCGTCTGGGATGCAGCCATGGTTACCAAAGAGAAGTACGATCCTTGTTTTTTCATGAGTTCACTGTGAGTACCTTTTTCTGTAACTATCCCCTGCTCCATCACAGCAATTGAATTGGCATTCCTGACTGTAGATAGGCGATGTGCAATTACAATAGTAGTCCGGCCAATAGAAAGGCGATCCAGTGCTTCTTGGACAATTGTTTCCGACTCTGCATCCAAAGCACTGGTGGCCTCATCAAGCAGGAGAATATTTGGGTTTTTCAGAATAGCACGGGCAATGGCGATTCTCTGCTTTTGCCCACCAGACAGCTGCACTTGTTCCCCAACCTATTTATACAAAATCAGGGCATTAGAAAAGAGAGAAGAAATAATTGAAGAAATTTGATTGATCTCCACGAATAAACGACATAGGTGAATGGAATTGAAAATATACAATAACATGAGAAAAGCGAGAAGCACGTTGATAAACTATAAATAAAATGTAGAATGTAAAATATTAAAAATTGTTCTTTCATTTCAGGTCATTGCTAATTTTTGTTATAAATTGTAGCAGTGTTTTATTTTATGACTGGTGTTCATGTCTCAGAAAATTGAATGAACTTGCTATTTTATATTAATTACTTAGAAAGATAATCTACCTGAGTGCTGTATCCTTCAGGGAGGCTTGAAATGAAACTGTGAACATTAGCAGCAATGGTTGCATCAGTTACATCATTCAAAGTGGCATCTTCTCTCCCATATAAAATATTTTCGAGAATTGTTGTTGCAAACAGGACAGGCTCCTGCCCAACCATTCCTATCTGCTTCCTTAGCCACCTCAATTGAATTTCTTTGATATCTACTCCATCAAACAGAATATAACCTGAAGAAGCATATAAATTTTTGTAAGACTTTCTTTAATTGAGAACACTCTCCTAAATTGTGGAATCTTTTGAAACAAGTCAGGATGGTATTTTGATCGGAACAACTAGATTAAAAATTAAGAATTGAAGAGATGCCTTTGATAAACCCAAAATACTTTGGACATGGAACAAAAGGAGGTAATATATTCTGAAGTTTTGGGGCCCCTAGCAATAAAAAAAAATACTGAAATTGCAAATTTAGAATTTTTTCTTACCTTACTAAGAAAGTTAAAAGAAACTCTCTAAAGCTGAGATAGAATCGCTTACCTGCCTGAGGATCATAAAATCTCTCAACTAAAGAGAAGACTGTGGATTTTCCAGAACCACTTGGACCTACAAGTGCAAGTGTTTTAGCGCGTGGAACAACAAGGTTAAATGATCTAAGAATTGTAGTGTCAGGTCTTGCAGGATAAGCAAAATAAACTTTCTTGAACTCAATCCTTCCTTCCACTTTATTCAGGACGGTGCCTTCTCTATCATCAATGTCGATGTAAGGAATTTGTTCTATAACATGGAAGACCCTGCCGGCAGCTATGGATCCCTGGGCAAATTGAGCAAAGTATGATAAAGCCATTGCTAGGCCCCTGAAGCAGATTAGGCATTTCATCGAGTTGTGCAAGGTTATTATTCAGGGCTATAAACATCATATACTGACAATTGATTCTTAGGTTAAAATGTTAAATAGTTTTAAAATTTACTTTTTTCAAGCTTATTTTTTCCTTAATCTGCAGAATGTATAAATGAGGTGATTTAAAAAAATTTATACCTGCTGCCTACGTTTACTCCAAAGAAACAGGCAATGGCATCACCAGCAGTGATTTTTTTTTCAGAAACGAGAATGGAACCATAGAAAAATGCCACTGCCCATGTGGAGTATGAAATCAAATAGATTATCCCTAGCCCAAAGCCTTTAGCAAAGCCTAGTTTTAAACCAAAGGGAATTGATTTTGCCAGCAACTCTGAGTATTGTGCAACAAGACGATCTTCTGCAACAAATGAGAACACTGTTCTTATGGAGCTAACAGCCTGCTCAGCAATGTTTCCTGCTCCCCTATATGATGCCTGCACAATCCCAAATGAATTAATACAGCACTGATTTTACCATATCTATTATGAGAAAAGGAAACATGGTCTGCAGATTAAGATTCGTACTTCTTCTTTTGTGGCCAGACCAATATGCACTGCTTTGAAGGCAATTCCTGAAATCATCATTAGAGGTGTCATTGCCAAAACCACTAAGCCTATTTGCCATGACTTGAGAAGGCCAACAGCGTAGCCAGAAATGAAGGTGCAACAATGATAGATAAAGTGCCCCATCTGCACATTCATTTGTAACAGACTTTTAGTGTATTATGAAGCACTGCCATTTACATATATCACATTAGCTGCTTATAACAGTTATTTAAATAAATGTTCACGTAACATTTTTTTCTCTAAACTTTATTGATGTCCAAATTTCTTCAATGATAAGCTCACTTGGCATTCTGAATTTTTAAAATGTAGTGAAAGGGATAGAGGTAATTTTGCATGTTTGAGGTAGCAGACTATATCAGATTGTGACGTTTCTTTAGTTGTCTCTTTTTGCGACCCAGTTGCTTTAAAGCTGGGGTTTTGCCTTTTAGCTAGTATTGCTTAAAGCTAAGGTTTTGGCGTCTGGTCAATAATGATGCACTCTACAAAAGACATCACACACAAAATGGTCAAAAAATGGTAAAACAAAGTGCCACCAATACAAGACCATGTGACAACAATAAGTGGTCACTCAAATCACCAAAAATCACTAGTACTTATGAATATATTTCTCAATGTTGTTCATAAATTTTCATAGACGGTTTACAAATCTCCAGTAGTACTGTACAAATAGGCCGGTCATGGATGGAAGAAGTTAAAAAAGGATCAGCTATTGATATATTTTGTTGTGTGAAAATGGATGAATGGTTATTGAAACTCGAGCCACTATTAATCCTTTTAGCTATAAATTAAATAATATATAATGTTCATGATAGAATTCACAGTATTAATAATATGTTATTAACAGGATAATGTTTAAAACCACAGTATTTTCCAAATTTGGATTTTTGGGATAAAGAAAACTATTTTTTGAAGACTTACAATTGTGAAATAATCTAGCTCAGAAAATTCAATGTCATCTCACATATCTACTGTTAGCTCTATCGTTATCAAGTTTGTCAATTCATCGTTTGTGCATACGTTCAATTGGTCTTCATTGTCGATCTCTAAGTTAGGTTAGATTAAATGCACAATCCAATAAGAATTAGAGAGCAGACCTTTACTCCAGTTGCGTCCTGTATTTGAGTGACGTCAGTGGAGAGGCCATGCATGATATCTCCTGTCTCAATGCCAGTGTCAAAGAATTCTATATCTTGTCTGAGCACAGCCCTCAAATATTTTGTTCTAATTCTGTGAGCCATTTTTTCTCCTGCTATAGTCCAGCATGCTATTTCTGCGCCAATACACATTCAATCAAACAATAATCAAATACAATCTTCACAATCTTTTACAACTTCAATAACTCAAAACCACTCTTTTCCAAGGCCTTACGTAAATATGCGCCGATTATCACCAGAATTGAAAGTCCAGTCATATATACCGATACCTGCAACATGCCACCAATAATAACGATTACATAGCATTGGATAAATCTACATAATTCTGTAGAAAAGTAAGAATGAACAAATGTACTTAAATTTTTAGAGAAGAGTATGCGAGTACGTAAGCCAGCCAACCACTTCTATTCAGTTAAAGATGTATTTAGACCACGATCGGATCTTCACTATAATAAAGGATAATCACATGAGAGTTATTACCAGGGGATGATATCAAGAAGGATTGAAATGACTTGAGACACGGGAATTGAAGAAACAAACGTTCTGCGAAATTTATTTGTAACTGATTTTAAAATAAAATATATCCAAAAAACCTATAAACCCAAAACAAAAAGGAAGATGGCAGAGATATTAACTACAAAAGATCACTTAGAAGCTTAGCAGGAAGACATAATAGGTATAAGAAAATAGTTTCAAGCAAGTAGAAGCTTTACAACAATTAAATACAATTAAAATGCTACGAGTCTTAAAGGCTGATAAATCTGAAGAGTTCAAGGATGCAGATTTTGATGATTATCTTACATTGATGCTTAATGAATTACCATCTAATTGTATGCTTCCATAAGGGTCCCGTTTGGATCGCGGATTTGAGCAGGAATTAGAATTTGGAATTCCAAAAATAATTAATCTACTGTTTGGGTCTACAAAATGGAAATTGGAATTCGGGCAAATGTGGATTCGGTATCCCCATTTGACCCCCAAAACAAGAATTATGTATTCCTCCAAAATACTTGTTATTTGAGATTCCCATTTTAAATCCCATTTTTCCAAAATGAACATTCCAAATAAAAGTGAAATTGATTTTTCTTTGACATTCAACTTGGTGGTTAAATGAATTTACGAATATCATCCGCTTCATTTCCCTAACAATATTTTTAGCATAATTGAAGTCCAAGATGTTTGAATGAATATCATCCACTTCTTTGCAATTACCATGCCTCCATATTACCAAATAATCAAAGATTGGTCGACCATGTTCCTCTTCTACACAATCCACATTTTTGCCGCAATTTGATCCCTTTACTTGAGTCTTACTGCTTTGTTTTGTGTTTGGTGAATTTTTTGAAGATTCACACCCTGGGTTGGGAGGGTCGAACCTGAGCCATGTCCTACATATCAACATTTTACCACAGAAAATCATGTTGCAAAAATTGTGAATTCTATAAAGTTATTTTTTTTCAATTTATAGGTTCCCACAATCGATAATTGAACGAGGGTTAACAAACATTGTCTAGCATATTTTGAAAAAAAGGCTGCTGTGATTTGGTTTGTAGTAATTAACGACTTTCTCCACATCTTACAAAGGTCCAGAGATGAATTTGTGGCCCTTGATACGACCAGTTGCCAAGATACTCAATGTCGAGACTGTGGTGAAATAGATCTGGATTATATACTTGGAGCTTCAGATGATGAGCTTGGTAATCCTTTTAGTCTGCTTCAAAAAATATAGATTTAGGATTTCAATTTTGGTCTAATTTCAGAGTGCAACCAAACAGAGGAAAATTATATTTTGATTATGAATCCTTGATAAACCAAATGGTCCAAATTAAATTCCCAATACAATAATCTGTACTTCAGGTTCCAGAATCCCAAATTTAGGATTCCAAATGCCATCTCTCAAATCGTAATCCGGCAACCAAACGGTTAAGGGTCATTTGGTTGTAGGAATAGGAATAGCTATTATGGAATTCTTATTTTGGAATAGAAAATGGGGGTACATATACCTATTCTCTGTTTGGTTCAACCAAAATTTGATGGGGAATTTGCGGACCTAAAAATTTATGTTTTCTAAAATAAATAAAACTAGAATAGGAATACGTATTCCAATTCCACCTATTTGAGTGTCCAATTGCAAAACCTCATTTTTGGACCAAAATTGGAATAGGTATTCCTATTTTATTTCATATTCCAATTTCGATTTGGTACATCCAAATGAAGAATTCAAAATTTTAAGAATTTACATATGCCTATTCCGCTTGTATTCCCGTTGCCAAATGGGCCTTGATTTCCTACATCTCAAAAGTGACCATTTCTCATAGAAGTGCCAAACATATCTAGTTGGTGCAATGGAAGAAGCTTCAAAGTAGTCTTATTGTCTTTGTAAGGACACTCATATCTGCCTTATATCCTAAAGTAGGTGTTGGAACACCCAAAGATAAAATGATCTGTATTCGTCATCACATGCATAGAGTAGACCAAATGTGATATATAGAAGAGATGTGATGTTAAACTTCCATCTAGAGTTGAGAACATCACAATGTTGGTTGGCCAAAAATAGTCCTCATTCCATGTGATTAATGTTGCGAGTAAATCAACCGTTCAATAAATTTTTTAGGATATGTTGAAACATATAAAGGCTAGTGGTTGCAAATGAGAGCTCCTAGTGAATTGAATCATATACTATTAATAAATATCTTTTTTAATTCCTTTGACCTTCACCTCCTTTGAGGGATGAAGGTGACAACGAACATTTTAGGATTAATCAAAATGAACAAGTTGGTTGGCAAGAGACTAAATGAGGATACTAGTCTCTAGATAGTAAAAACATTGTCGCCTTCTAATGTTAAAAGAAAAATCCCTTTTCAAGGCAAAATGTAAAAATTGATATGTAGAGAAATTTAAGATGATAGTGTAAAATTATAAATATTAATTAAAAGTTGTCTAAATTATAAAGTTAAATCATTTGCATTGTTATTTTTATAGGCCACTAAGAGTTGTGAGTGGGGTAAACACCATTCATAAAATAAGTATGCTAATATCTTTGTAAAAGCATGTTGCCAAATAAGATGGTCTATAGTTTACTAATACATATATGAAAGCAAGTTAGAGAAAGAGGGCACTCTCACTTAACTCAAATTATTAGATATATGAAAGCAAGTTAGAGAAAGAGGGCACTCTCACTTAACTCAAATTATTAGTATATATATATATATATATATATATATCTTTTTATTATACTCTTTTATTATATCAATATATCTCACACTTTGTGTTTTACCCCAGAAAAGGGCTTTAATCACATGGAAGTGTCTATATTCTCACACAAGTATGTTGCCTAATAAAATAATTTATATGATCAATGTAGATAGTGAAAGTGTGTGCCAATGTATTCACATGATTATGTTGCCAAATAAAATCATCTAGTTCATAAATAAATATGAAAGCAAGCATGTTGGAGAAAGATGATCAAAGTTGCCACTTTTTTCTTTAAATCAACAAAGCTTAAATTTTGATGAGTAATTTAAAATAGACAAATAGAAGTTTGAAATTAATATGAACAAGTACTCCAACTCTAGTTTTTAAATTACTAAAACTTAAAAAGAGTTGTTAAGATTTAGAGTGGCAAATGCTAAATGCATCCAAAAGTGGTCAAATATTTTATTTGTGCACTTAACTATGTACAAGGAAATTTGTTTAAAAGATATCAAAACTCTACTAAAAAAGTGTGTACTAATATGGAAGATATTAAAGAGATCATGTTTTCAATGTTAAATAGTGACAAAATAAGGATCTTGGCCCTTTTAAAGGAAAACCAAAAGGACCATTTAGAACAAGGTCCAAAGCAAACTATTAACAACATGATATATTAACTACTTGTAACCCATATTAAGAGTGGGTAAGCAACTCACCTATATGAGAATGAGAACTTATAGAATGATTTTTCCTACATCAGCAAACAATACTATCATTAGAATCTCCACCACAAGGGGGAACAAGTGGAGAAGTCCTCTTTTTGAGACTATCAAAACAAGGGGCAAAGTTTTGACAAGGATATAGCTCATCAAGAAAAGGTTTTCCAATAGAACAAGAGCAATAGATGGTGAATGGTTCACATGGTCAAAGAGGGCCACACTAGTAGAAATAGTTGGAGTAGGATTGACTAGGTTTAAGGAAGTTAAGTTAAAAATAAGAGCATTGGTATCGTAGGAGTCATCATCATCTTATGAAGATTTATTAGAGGAATAGTTGGAAACTCGGAAAGTCAAATGATCACCATAGTGTCCTTCCACCAAGTGGTAGTTCCTTTACAAAGCATGAAGGAACAATTTGTGGCCAAGTGACTACTAGTGAAGCAATGATGACATCAAAATGAGGAGACAATCACAATCCAATGATTGATTCCATGGCCTATCTCTAACCATGAGAATCACATCTTAGGAAGAGTTATGGAGATGGAAATAATAAATATTTGGATAAAGGTAGAAACCATGAAGGTTGTGATATCATCTAACTTTAAGAGGCAACTAATAGAGTTGCTCATGACCTCAACACAAGAAATCTTCTAAAAATAAATAGGAAGTTTAGGAAGAGGAACCTATACTGAGCGATAAAGGAAATTGCCCAAGGTTTATTTGAAAGAGAGTGAATCTTGCAAACCCAAAGCTTTCCCAACAATGGATCTTGATCATCAGAAGAAAAAAAATAAACAATTAAAATCCCTATTGCATAAGGGGAAAGTTAAATGTTACCAAAAACTAAGCATCTCTAAGAATTTGTTACCTATCAATGAAGATCCAATAGAGAAGGCTAAAGACCATAAAATCTATAGACCAAACCACATAACGTTGTTAGATGTCCATATTATCTACCACATCAGGAATTCAAACTAGAAGAGGGGAGGTCTTGACACAAGCAAGAGGTCAAGATTTCACCTTTGGAGGAAGAGCAGCAGTAGTTTTGGCAACCTCTGTAAAGATTTACCCATTAGTACTATAAAGAAGCTTTGTTGTAGGAGGTAACCCCACTATTATGACATTAGTAGACCTAATAATAGGTCTCCTATAAGAGTGCCTAGTGAGGAAAAGTGGAGGAGCACTCGAAATAGCAAGTAGTTCCTTATTAGAAACCCCCTACAGCAAAAGTAGCACCATTGCCAAGACTAGAGACATGCACATCCTAAAAAACAATTGAACCACCTACAACAACAACTTCAAGTGGAACAAAGCAACCCTCAAGTGAGCTAACATAGTTTGTAGTAGTACATACAACACTCAATGCACTCACATGAAACTCAAACGTGGGTTTAGGAGGTGTTGATGTAATGGATGAACGAGATGGTATCTATCATTGGTTGTATCGATGTAAGAGAGTTCATCAATTTTGATTAAAGAGTTTGTGTTGCACATATATGCAGACCTTACATTTTTTTTGATGAGGTAAGATAATTCCTATTTCAATGTTGCAAGGAGTTATTGGATCAATAAAACAATAAAGATAAAATATGTGTGTTGGTTGTAAAGCTCTACAAGTTCATGACCAAATTATCATCTTAAGTGACAACTTAAATGCACATTTAGAAGTGCCAAAATATTACTAACATATTTGATCGCTTTTTGACTATCCATCTCCTTTTACTTTCCCTAGTTTGGATCGTCTTCCCCCCTTCCAGTTTTCTTTGGATGCTCCAACCCATCTTCTTCCACCTTAGCAGGAGTTGAATGAGCATGTTAGACTTGACATCTATAAATAGTTATTATCACAACCTGTAAGAATCCCCTAGGTGTGCTCCGTCTGCGTATGGCCTTCTATGCTGAGCACTTCCTTGATATTTAGGACGGGGTCATCTTACGCCCCTAGTACCTCACTCGTCGTTAGACTCACACTCTTTGCATATCCTTGGGATCTTTTAGAGTGGGATCTCACTGGCTACATATTCAAACTGATCACCAGATCAACAGGGAGGACAAGATCTGTGGGCTTTGTCACCTCGGGGAGGTTGAGACCGAATCTCACTTTATTTTTTGTTGCCCCATTTACTATGAGATCTAAGTGAGATTTTACTATTTGTTCAGAGAGTGTCAGTATCTTCCCCTCATTCTTCAAATATATTGACTAGCATTGTCTTTCGCTCTACCTTTAGGAGACCATGCGGCTTTGTGAGCACACTATATAGCTCTAGCTTTGCTCAACATCAACCCCTACACAGCTCATCGCCTCTTTCTTTAGTCCTATCGTTCTTGCCCGAGGATTGAAGCGGCCTCCTTATACTATCTCAAGTCATACCAAATCTGTGAGACCTTGTAGAATCACACTCGATAGTGACCTTCCAGAGTATCTAATTGCTCTAATGCCCACCTTTCCATTATGGACTACTTCTCACCTGTGAGGAGTTCTTAGTTGCTGTTTTTACTTTTCTTGATTCTTTTCTTGTTTTGCTTTCATGTTCTTTCTGTGGACACCATTTGGTGCTCCCCCTATTGGCGTTTTCCCTTTTTACTATTTTCAGTCCCTTAGACCCTTGTTGGTCTCTTGTTGGACATTAATAAATTTATCTTATATTATCTCAAATATCAATGTAAAAAAGGTCTTGTACCTCATTAAAAGAAGTAATGCCCCAAAATATTCTAAGAGAGGATTAAAGGGCTTATGCTACATTTCTATGAGTGAGTCACTTTTCTTATGATGGTTGGACGAATCCTCTATTGATGTAGCTACAATAGATTAGGTGTCAAAATCGAAAGAATATAATGATAATGTTGATTTCTAGATGTAAAGCTCTATATTGCGAGATAACAATATTGAAGACAAGACAAAGTTTAAATTACTTTTCTAATTTTAAATATGTTTGATAGTTAAATTGGTGAAAGTTGTAATTGAATTCTATAAATCTCTATGTAATATCAAGTAAACTTATAATAAATTTTATTGTAAATTTTAAAAATATATTTAAATATGTATACTATTTTTTCCTTAATTTATTTAAAATATTTAATTGATCTTTCTTATGAAAATGAGGAAATTAAAATTGTGTCTTATAATGCCTTTATTATTTAAAAAAAGAGAGAAATAAAAACATCAAACAATCTTATATATGTATATCAAAATAAATAAATAATAAAATATCTAAAAAGTAATTATGAATTAAATGAAAATCAAAGAGAAACAATAAAGCAATAATAAAATAACTACAAAGTAACTATGAATTGAATGAAAACTAAATAGATTTTTTTAATACTAAATAAAATAATTAGCTACAAGATAAAATTTATATTGTCAACTATATTTTGCATAATATGTTGCTTCTCAAATTTCTAATTGCATTACAAAATTTTTACTATGCTTTAATCTTTCAAACAAATTTTTGGCTCAATTATCCCATGTCCCCATGCAACTACTTAAGTGCAATTTTGGCTTAAATTTAAGTGGTTTGAGTTTTGTCATGCAAACATTTAATTTTGGAAAAACGATAAATTGGAATCTTGTTCACATTTTAGAAGGAACTAATATTTAGGAATTTAAAATAAGAACATGTTCCCATGCCATTTCTTAGCTTATTTTGGCTAGTAGTGGCTAGTCAACTTTTTTAGGAAATAATAGTGGAGTTGGTGGCCCCATGAATTGAATATATATTTTGCTACTTATTTTTAAGTAAGAAATTTGAAATATGAAATACTTACTTGAATAATAGTTTTACATACAAAAAAATAGAAATAATATCTTAAAAACAAAAAAGAGTAAAAGTTTGTGGGACCACGTGACATTTTTTGGCAATAAGCAACAATTGCTTATTTTCAAACCCTCCTCTTTTCCTCTAGCTTATTTTCAATTGCTAAATAATAGGTGCTCCACTAAAATAGCTAAAAATTTTAAATTATGCTTTTAAGACTATTTTTAACGTTCATGGGAACACAAAACTACTTAAATTTAAGCACAAAACAATCTTAAGCAATTGCATGGGTACAGAAGGTAAGTTGTTGGAAAAATGAGGGGGCTAGAAATAAGCAACAACTTGCTTATTTTGAAAAGCTACACGTCTTCATCATATTTTTTCCATCTCTTTTTAAAATTATTTATAATTATATATATATATATATATATATATATATATATATATATATATATATATATATATATATATATATATATATATATATATATATTTGTATGAAATATATTCATAATTTATATTAAAAAACAATATTTAAGAGGTTGCTTAAAAATAAGTAGAAAATTTTCCTTTCATGAGGTCACTTGCTCCACAAAATGTTGAGCAACTTCTACTAGCAAAAATAAGCTAAGCAACAACATGGGGACCTACTCTTAAATTGTAATAATTAAACTGATAGGTTTGTGTGGGAGTTTTAATCCTTGAATTTAAATTTTTGTGGGAAATTTTGTAGTATTCTTCAATTTTTGGATTTTCGAGTTGTTTTTCCAATGATGCTCTTCAAAATTAATATTTTTAAGAATTACTTTAAAAAATAAAATCTATTCTCCGTTAATCAAATCGTACTTTCCTTATTGTCAACTTTATTTCTTATGGCAATCGCAACTATCTAATTTTGCTTAATATACATAATTTTATGGGGAATTCTATAGCATCATTGGTATCTTTAATTTCAAACAAACCTAATCATTTATAAGCAACACAAAATATCATTAGGTATATTTTCACAATGGCTAGAAAGGTCATTTTTGTCTTACTACCATAATTGTGGTTAATGGACCACTTTCTCTCATTGCCATGATTGTTGTTGAAGTTTATGAAATAAATTTCATATGATTATAGCTTGTTAAAATTTGAATTAAGGACAAATCAAATTTGATTTGTATTGAAATAATGTAGATAAATACAAATTGGGATGCAAAACAAAGTTGAATAGTATTTGTGATGAAAATGATGCAATTTCTTTTTGTGTTTGTTCATTAACAAAAATTAAATCCCTCAGATTTTGATCTTTTGTATATAGTCTCAATCTTTGTATACATTGAAAGTATTTTGTATATACAATAGTTGTAATGCATCAACATTTCTCAAGTTATCTCTATATGAGAAACACTTTATTTATTCATCTCTATTGTAAATAAATTGTGTTTGTTCTTATGATATTAACAAATTCAAAATAAAATCGAGAAGAAATGTTTGTAGGATTTGCATGCCCATGAAATATGATCAAGATTTTTGTTTTTCTTTTTAAGGATAACCATTATTTTTTGAACAATTTTTTTGCAAGACTTCCTCAGTTTTTATAATTATTTTTGTACTAATTATCAGATGATGTAAAAAAACAATTTTTTAATAATTTCTAAAAATTATACTTTCTTTTTAGCATTGTGAATCTCGAGGGCAAGTTTTTAATCTTCCTTTCTTGTTAGCAAGTTTCTAATTTTTCTAGTATTTCTATAAAATATTAAAGAGGGTTTTCAAAGCTGCTATGGTTTAGATTATTGTTTTTGATTAAGTATAATGGGTTTTGAAGGGTGCCTAAAACCCTTTAAACATCAAAATATTTTCATTGGAGCCCGACTGAAAGATACAAAGGACCAAAGGTGAAACAGGTCACCCACCAAATTAAGGTGACTAGGGTGGCCTCACACATCACACAGTACACTTTTGCCACTAAATAATACACAATAAAACCATTTAGGACCCTTTATTCCCAAAGGAGTAAGATCTAAGAAGTTGATCAGAGGACTATTGGGAATGTTTTTATTTTTTCCCTTTAACCTTTGTCTAACCTTCCTCCCCCACATAAGCCTCCTTCTCCTAAACCATGTATGGTTTAGTTTATTGTTGCAAATATCTAAGTAGGACCAATTTTTTTGTTACATCTTTATGTTGAAAGATTAAAAAAAGAAATAAATGAGAAGTTTTTGATGATGTTTCATCTCACACAAATTTAAAAAATTCTATTAAAAGTTTTGATCCCCTTCATCTTTATCATATGAAACATATTACTTCCCACACCAAAATTTCAAATAGATATTTCTTAAATACTAACATATGTTTTGTTTTTCCTCTTTTAATCTAGTAGTACACTTTTAATCTAGCATTAATTTGGAACAAAAATTGCACTTGTGACTGGGAAGAAATTCATCATAGGCGACATCACTTTCAAGAACATGGCAGGACCAACGGTCAACCTCCATGTGGATTAGATGTCTTAGCAATCTATAGATGTAGAACTAAGGGCTTCTACGACACTCTTTACGTGTATTCCCTTTGCTAATTCTACCACGACTATGACATCCATGATACCATTGACTTCATCTTTGGGAACATGACAATGGTTCTTTAGAGTTGCAATCTCATGATGCATAGACTGATAGCTAAGAAAAAAATAGTGTACACTGCTCAAGGCAGAGAGGACCCAAATAACATTTTGAAATGCTTCAAATAATGAAGAAAGAATTCATATTTTAGGAGTATTCAACATGAATTTTGGGAATTCAAATTTATTTGGTAAGTTCATTTGCATCTACTTGCTTCAAGAAGCCCTAATGAAATGAAATTAAATAAAAAAGGTTATTTTGAAATTGTGAAAGTAAATACATTGTTGAGAAATCATGTGAAATGCAAAGCAATGCCAAAAAATGTTCTAAGAATTTTTAAAATAATAATATTCAAGTTATAGTCCTTTTAACCAAAAGCTATAGGTCCTATAAATCTATAAGTAGAAGAATTTAGTTATTGTGTTCACATATATAGTCTTGTACTATTGTTAAAAATGTAACAAGTTCATTTACAAGTTTTTTTGTTGTAGAAGTGGTGTATAGGTTCATTTGTTTTACTCCTATGCCAATAAAAACGAGTGCATGAAATTCATAAAAAAATAAAGGTTTATATTTCAATTATACACTTTTAAATTGGATGTAAATGATAAATAGATATTTTATTATGTATTGTCAAAGTATTTATCAAAAGTTCATGCCTACTACATGATACTTATGCATCCATTAGATGCAAATAGGTAATTAAATCAAACTCTTATTTTACTTAACTTCTATTCAAGTAGACAATTCACTTTAACTAATTCTTATGTATACATAAACACACCATTGTTAGTTTAAATTATTTTATTATTTATATATTTTAATAAAATTATAAATAATATTAAATTTAAAATAGAATAAAATAATTAAAAATCATTTAATTAATATTTTAATTATTATAAAATATTTATATATTTATATAAAATTTAATTTAAAAAGTTTCAAACACAAAGCGAAAAAGACACACTTTACGACAAATTTATCCTAATCTCATAATTCACACATACAAACAAATATATATTACAATTAATTATCCCTTGACCTTCAAACACTAATTCTTAAATCACTAAAAATAATTCTAACTAAATAAATACTTGTAGATTAGTTCAATTAAATTAGACTAAAATTATTTTTTACATTTATTTTACTAATTACTTTACAAAATTATTATGTCTATAATTAAAAAATTAAATGGAACGCATAAATTATTTATTTGTAATAACAAATGAAAATATAAAACTAATATTTTTTAATAACATTTCTTAAATAATTATATTATGTTTTTTAATTATTTGTATTTCCAATAATAATACATTTATCATCAAATATAGTTTCTCTCTGCCATGTTGACTTCAACAGATTTTTGAACATTAAATGGTTGGATGGAACAATTAGAACCAGGCTTAAAGGCAAAAATATCTACAATGTTATTGATTATAATGATTCCATCATCAACCATGTCAATAAAGTTTGGTACACTAATCTTGATGTTTCCTCTTGGAAGAAGTACTTTGGTAAGTTGTGGAAAAGCACGATTGATCCAAAGATTAAATGTTTTAAATGGATGTTAATTCTTGATAGACTCCCTATTAGAAAGGACTTATCTGAGATGCATTATTGTACTATCTGTAGAACTATGAAAGCTGGGAGGCATATTTTCTTAAATTGCAGCTTTGCTAAAGAGATTTGGCTCATGTTTGGTATCTCTTTTCCTACCAAATTTAATATATTTGAAATTATTACTCATCATATTGATGGGATTAAGAAGGATACTAATTTTTTTGGAACATTCTTTCTTTTAACATTCTATGGTAGATTTGGAAATGTAGGAATGATGAAAGGTTTCAAAACACTCCTATGGTTCTTACTGAGTCTTTTCAAAGTCTCATACATTTTAAAAATTTCTTGTAGGTTCATATTACTATGAAGGTTGATAAAGACAAATTTAAAAGACTTTCAAGACTGGTTAAGCCAATTTTTTCTCCACTGAGCTCAAGGATGGACACTTATGGAGGAGGCATATGGACAACTTCCAACTTTTTGAGCAAACTATTAAGAAATTGAATAAGGAAGTTAGGAGGACTAATAAAAACACCACTAACAACATGATCCTCTTACTCAATCAAATTCAAAACCAAAAGAATATTGTATGGGTGGAGGGCAATTTGGGTTGGACTGCGTGGGTGGATGCTCATGAGGACCTGCTTCATTAGTCCTTCTTTCCTATTTTCTAGTGTTTATGTTTGTTACTATACTCTCTGATACTCTAGTGATGAGCCCTTGCCTCTGAATCTTTTGTTCTCCTCGGTGAACAATTTTAATTTTGATATCCTTGTATATAATACACAAGTATAGTTTTAAAACTGGTTTTATTTTTATAAAAACTTATTTACTAACTAATATTGATATTTCATATATATATATATATATATATATATATATATATATATATATGCAAATCTTATGATTTGTGGCTTTAGTTTTCATTAAAAAATTATGTCATCTCTCTTGTCTTCTTCTTCTCAAACTAGTTACTATCCTTGTATAACTAAATACAAGGTTTCACGAGGTGCTTTGAGATCCTGCTTTTATTGGACTAGAAGATCCCATGAAACAAAAAAATTATGCTACATAATTATTTGGAATTCCTTCCTAAAAATAGTAGACCTTACTTTTCACTTCATATTTTAGGTAGTGAAATTGGAGGGGGGCTAAAAATTGTTCCATGATAAGAATTTGCAACATTTATTTACTGATTTTGAAAAAATTATATGATGAAATAACAACAAATGATCTCATATCAAGGAGTGCACAAAAAATCTTTAGCATGTTTGAGTTGGGGTAATACTAGGATGGGTGACCTTGTGGGAAGGCTCGATGCTTCACTTCTATGAGCACCACCTAATGTAATAGGTGCTAAGTGTTCCATTCATTCTCATGAGAAATGGGTTCTTGTGAACCATTAATCATGAAACATGAGTTCGATTTGAAAACTACATAGCTGAATCGTGATAACAATGTTATAATTTGACTTGTGGAGAATATATCCAATTTATCAACTGATGAGCTAAAAGGGTTCTATAATGAATGATTAATGACGTAACATTTTGAAAAGTTTTGCTAATGAGGTAGCAAACTAGGCCTAACCTTTAGAGGAAACTCTCTTATTAAGCGTGCAATGTGCCATGAAACTTTTGCAAATGGGATAGCAAGATAGGGGAGAGGCCCCAGTACTTGAACACCCTACTTCGCGCTTATCAAAACCCTACGTAAAAATTTCAAATCGCTCCTAATTTTTTACAACAGCGTACTTGGCGAGTCGTCTACTTATAACTAAGGTTTCAAGTCCACATCACCCATTATGATGCCACATCAGCATGCTTTTTGCCAAGTTGTCCAAAACAACCCAAAAAAAAAGTGAGACCAATGGTCGTGCATAAAGGGTACCCATAGTTGAACAGCTGATGTGGCATCATATCATTGGTTAATTTTTATAACTAAGGGTACATTTTATTCAATTTTGGGTAGTTAACATTGTACTAACAACTTTAAAGTCACAAGTATTAATACAATGTTGTCAAAAAAATTGGACATTAAGTCAGTAACTATAGGTATTAAGTGAACAACTCTATTCACAACTATTGGAATGCGTTCAAGTACTGGGTCCTCTCCCCTAAACAAGCTTGATACTTCACATCCATAAGGAGATACAATGTTTCGTTCATTTTCTTGTATCTTCATAAGAACATGAAAACACAAGAAAATGAATTTGACTGAAAATTAAATTCTCATAACAACATCACAAAATAATAAATAATAGATTCTTGAAACATGAATTAATGAATTTGGCTGAAACTTAGATTCTTATAATAGTATCACAAAATAATTTATATTATAAAAACCAAATCAGATAAATATACATAATCTCCAGTTAATAAATCATGGACAACCCAAAAAAAAGAGATGATCTGTAGATTGTGGACCAACCTTTTGAACTTCGTCAAGCAGGCCAGAAGTTTCATGGTCGCCAATGGTGTTCACAATTTGACCAAAAAGAAGCGAATACCAAGGAAGCGCGCCGCCATTGACAAAAGCTCCAAGCGATCCCAAAACCATCATAATCTTCTCCCCACCGCTCGCATGAGCAAACATTCCCAACATCCCAACTTTTTTCGTTTTCTCAGCATAGTGTTCTTCATCCAAAAACTCAGAACCCGAAGAGGATTGTGCATCATAAAAAGATCCATCTCCTCCTTCAAATCCCGTTATATTACCATTCACCGGGCTACCACTGATTTCTTCAATCGTGGGCATGAAAGAATATTCATGGGTTATGCTCAATTGATCGTCAGAAACAAGGCTCTGCATCTCTGCATCTTTCTTCACTATTCGGGGGCTCAGTTGAAAAGGTGTTCTTGAACGAGAAGAATTGGGCGTTTGAGGCCGAGATCTTAAAGGGCTGCTCTGGAGAGATGTTCCAGGTGTTCTTCGGTCAGATCCCAATCTGTAGCTGAAATCTTGCCCTGTTCTGATGTTTTCGAATCCCCCTACGTAGAAGTCGTAAGCCGTTGGCCTTGCAGGAGCCTGCCAACTTGATCCGCCTGCCCAAGGGCTCATGGAAAATCCAAGGCTGGGGGGATCGTATAAAGAGGACCCTTCTACATCCCATGCCAGATATCGCAGGGCCGATGCCGGGCGTCGAACCGGTGACCTCGCTGGAGTTCGAATGCCGTTCCCAATTCTTGAATTGTGGCGTGAATTGGGCTGACTTCTTCTTCTCGGTGGTCTGCCTCTGGACTCACCCTCCATCTCTTCTCTTCTGATCTCTCTGAAATGTAAGATTTCCTGCTTCAGATTAACAGCCTTGGGCAGAGCTTTTGGATATCAATTCTTGCTTGAATTTGCATATACCAAATTTGGGCAGAGCTTGAATTCGGAATCAGAATCAGTTCTTGCTTAAAACTCTGTAGACCGAATTTGGGCAGAGCTTAAAATTGGAATCAAAATCAGGTCTTGCATGGATTTGGATTTGTACTGAACAAATTTGGGTAGAGCTCGAATTCGGTATCAAAATCAGTTCTTGCATGAATTTGTATTGAACAAATATGGGCAGAGAATTCAGAATCCGAATAAGTTCTTGCATGAAGTTGCACTGAGCAAATTTGGGCAGAGCTCGAATTCGGAATCCAAATCAGTTCTTGCATGACTTTGTACTGAACAAATCTGCGCAGAGCTCCAATTCGGAATGAAAACCCATTTTGAGTAGAGCTAGAACTGAGAATCAAAATGAACTCTTGAGTTTTCTCCGTTAACCAAATATGGCTAGAGCTCGAATTCTTGCGTGAAACTCTGTTAAAACAAATTTGGGCAGAGCTTAAATTCACATTCAAAATCAATTCTTGCGGGAATCAATTCTTGTGTGAATGTAGATTTTTAGTATGGGCGCGTATTGTTTTGGTGACATTTCGCTTGTCTGTAATAAAGGCCGGCCATGTTTCTCCATTGGAATTGTGGGCATTATCTCTCCCCAGCCGTCCTGCTCTTGTCGTTTGCATATCGATTTTTTGAGTTCTCAACATCAATATCATTGTTCATCATCGGGATTAGAACTAAGAAAATATTTGTTTTTCACTTCTATCCTCAATATAAATAACAAAACGAGACGGCAGACGTTAGGCGGACTAGACAAAGCCAAATGGCTTGACACAGCTCAATTCACGCAAATCTTTGCATGTATCTCATTTGGCTTAATCGTCAATTACGATTTTCACTTGAAAAACTCGAGACTTTTGGCTGCTCCAAAGCTGGTGGCCCCGTTTAAGCATATTCTTTTAATTGAAATTTTCAAACATCTCTCATTTTCCCCTCCTTTTTTTCAAAGCTCATTTTGAAATTTCTAACAGCTTCTGCTCTACCATAGTAGGAAAAACTCCAAACTATCCTTTCCTCTTAATTTAAGCGTTACATGGGAACACAATGGCTCTTTAAATTTAGGAAGAAATTATCCATAAGCAATCCCATAGGATATGTAATAGAGAATTGGTCTGAGTTACAAAATAGAAAATACTCATTTGAAGAGAGTGAGTTGGGTATTTTTAGCTTATTAAAGTTCCAATGGTATATGAATGAAAAAGAGGGTTAGAATTTTTAAAAAAAAATGTTGATAGTTATTGATTTGTTCAAAGGAGCATTCTTACATTTGTAAACTAGTTGTATTATATTTTTGCTTAGTTCTATGTTTAGTTGTATTATATTTTCGTTCAATTTTATGTTTATATTAGTGAATTGACATGTGAACCTAATTTATGTACATAGTGGATGTAATTTGATGCTTTGATTTAGAAAAATAGAGTTTCCAAATATTGTTTGGAAATGTTTTAACTAAGGGTTACTGTCTCTTCAATCAAACGAATTAGAAGAACAAATTTAACGACTTTCAAATTATTTTTATTTTGATATAAAGCATGTAGTGTGCCTGTGGTAATGGCACAATTTAGATGCTTTAAGGTTATGCTTAATAGCCTATTTTGTTCATCTATTCCAAATAGTATGTAACAAGTGACTTAGGTTGGAAAGATCTTTTGTTTAATTCTAGTGTGAAAATTCTCCTAAGTTTCACCAAGATCAAAGTAATAAGTGTGATGTTTCATTATACTCTCAAGTTTGTCTCAAACAAAAGGGTGTACGTTTATGATTGATTACTAAGAGGGTGGCAAGCAAGAGGTGAGGAGTGAATCAATAATCACCAACTTTGAACTTTTAAACAATTTTTAATACAATTACTGATAAGATTCAGTTCTTCTTATAACATAGTTATTAGTTAAGTGCATAAATATTCATTCTGAATAGTAAAAACAATCACACAACAATAACACCAATATTTGTCTCGTGGAAACCTGATTTGGGTGAAAACCACAGTGTGAGATCAATGCTCACAAATATTGTACTCTTCTAGAATGCACTTTATTAGGAGCTTGCCTAGTTAAGTGTAGGTGTACCTTGTTAAAGGATTTTCGTCTAGATCTTTACTCTATTAGGATTAACCTTGCTAAAGTATTTCAACACTCTAATCTATGAACGCTACCTTGTTAAAGGTTTTACAATTAGACTGATTAAAGCCATCTTTTCAAGGGATTTCAACTGCTACAATGGTAAGAAAGTAACATAATCGAAATGATTTGTAGTTTACAGTTTCTTGCTATATCTAATCTTTTAAAGCTCTTCAACACAATTACATACCATTATCTGTCCTCTATTTCCAACTTCAATCACAACCCACTTACTGTCACTACACTTCGATAGCTCTGTCTACTTCTTCTACTATTCTTCCTTTTCCAAGCCACACTTCTTCCAGTCATGATACCAAAACTTATCTTCTTTCTTTCCTTAAGTATAACACAAATCATGAAAGTCATAAAACTAGATCCAACGATCACAATGCCATCCTTTCACCCTTTCATGCAAAAAATTCTCAAACAATCTTCTTTTCCTTAACCTAATGCTGACTTTAACTTTCTCCATTACTCCGATAAGATATTCACAATGTCGACAAGTCCTTAATTCTCTAATAGTCTGATAGGAAATGTCATCACTAATAGTACTCCTCATTGTTTATTCTAACTGATACTTGATAAGTCTCCTCTTACTATTATTTCTTCATGCCCTTCTTGACTTCCTTGTATAATATATTTTCTAAAGGTACGGTCACAAATTTAAATAGTATGCAAAACATTTTGAGATCAATGAAAAATAGTATAATTGATGTCTATAGGTTTCTTTCTTCATCAACGACTTGTAGATCAGTGATGTCAACAATATCCCCATTTGGCATTGATGGAAAACCATGATGATAAGCAATTGATAGTTTTCCAGAACTGATCTCCCCCATAGAATATGATCTTCTAATTTCCAACTCTTCTTTCATTCACTTTTTCTAATATGTATTCCTGTCTCCTTCATATGTTATTTACTTTCTCTCCCTTTTGTTCTTTCACTTTCCCCTGACCCTTTGACAACAATGCCAAAGGTGCCAAACTTGTAGAAAAACTTGCATCATAACCATGTTTTTTCTTGCTCATGTACTCGTCTCCTAGACTACTCCTCCTTGAGAATCCCACTCCTACATCAATTCATGCAAATGATATGTTGTTATGCACTTCATGAACTAATGCAATATGCATCTTCCTAGTTGATTTTTAATAAGGGTAGGACCCCTAGCTTGCTTCTTAAGTACTCAAAGCTTTCCCTCGGTAGTGGTTTTGTAAATATATCAATAACTTGTTCCTTTATGGGAATATACTCCATCCTAACCTCTTTATCATTTACTTATTCTCTTAGAAAATAATATTTGATTGCTATATCTTTGGTTTTTGAATGCATTATTGGATTCTTTGATATATTGATAGCATTGGTGTTGTCTCAATTTATAACAACTAGTTCTTCAACTACTTCGTGTATTCCTTCCAATATCTTCTTTATCCATGCAAATTACTAGCAATTAATTTCCACTGTGACATATTCAACGTCCACTGATTGATTGTGAAATACAATTGTGCTTCTTACTAGTCCATGAAATCAATTTGTCTCCTAAGAAAAATGCTCCTTTGCTTGTGCTTTTTTTATCATCAAATTTTCTTGCCCAATCTACATCTATATAGAATTTAAGATCAAAATATCCTCATTTTTCATACCACAAATTGCATTCTTCAACACCTTTAAGATATAAGAATATCCTTTTAACCACTGTCAGATGCGACTCCTTTAGTGGTGATGAAAATCTTACCATGATTCTTACTGCATGAGCTATGTTAGGTCTACTATGAACAATGTACTATAGCTTTCCAATAATTGATATGTATAATGTTTCATTCACTTCCTTGGATTCATCTTCCTTAGATAACTTGTAACTGGTAATCATTAGTGAGTCTAGTAATCAACAATGCATCAGACCATGGTTGATCCTTCCATGTTTGATTTTGCTCCTCATTTTGCTCCTGTTGTGGTGTTGTTGGTTGAGTGTTATTGGTTCTTGCAATTACATGTTGTGCTTTTGTCTTTTCAAGTTCAAAGTATATCATGTTATTATATTCTTACAATTTCCCGCAGCTATTTTCCTCATTTTGTTTAGAGAATTCATCTATATTCACATTAACACTTTCAACTCTCTTATTTGTCTTCAAATTTAAACACTTGTATGCTTTGCTTCTGGTTGAGTATTTAAGAAATACTCCTTCTTCATACTTATTGTTAAACTTTCCACTTCTTCCATCCTTCTTAGTGTAGCACTTACTTCCAAAGATTTTGAAATAGCTAAGATTGCGTGTCCAACCATACCAAATTTTATATGATGTCCTCCTTGCTCCTTTTCTAAGTTGTACTCGGTTAAGTGTATAGACTTCTATACTAATGACTTCTCTCCATAACTTATGTGGTATCTTATTCTAACTTAATAAAGTTTTTGCACATTCAACTATGGATTTTTTTCTCCTTTCTACAAGACCATTATGTTGGGATGTTCTCAGTGCTATCAACTATCTTTTGATTCCATTTTCCTCACAATATTTGTTAAACTCATTAGATGTGAACTCACCTCCTCTATCTAACCTAAGACATTTCAATGTTCTACCCATTTCTTTCTCCACTCTTTCCTTGTATTTCTTGAACATGTCAAATACTTTTGATTTTTTCTTTAAGAACATAACAAACATCATCCTTGAATAATCATCAACAAATGGTATAAATAGTTTGTCTCCATGATAGATCTTAGGACCAGTAGAACAATAGAGATCTGTGTGTACTAAATGTTAAGACTAATGGCACATAAATAAAAATTACACACAAATACAACCAATATTAGAAAATAATAATGCACACAAAAGAGAACACACGACGCAAAGATTTAACATGGTTCACCCAATCCCTAGGCTACGTCCACTAACAATGAGTCCAATATTATTATTATTATCCAATGATCATGACCTGATTACAATCTGTAATCCCCTTACAACTCAATACCACTGCAAGAAGCTATTATTACGTCACACATATGAAATCCCTAACCCTAAGCTATTTTATACAATATTTTTGCCAATTTAGGGTTGTAATTAGTTATAACATGTTGACCAAAAAATTGCTAATAAAATAGCTCCAAAAAGAATTTTTTTTGGGGCTACACCTCTGAACCTTTGAAAGTTGTGGCCTATTGACTGGGACTATATTTGGGGTTACCGAACCCAAACCCCCACTCGAGACCCAACCCAACCCTGAACTGTATCGAAGAATTATGGAGAGTGTATAGTACTTCCCTGATCAGTCACCAAAAACTAACAATCTCCCACTTGGGGACTGATCAGGTTCCACCCTAGACAAAAATCTCCCACTTGGAGACTGATCCTATAGCAATAATGCTACTGCATGAGGCCTCAGTAGATCAAACCACCCCAAACTTAGTTATTTCTTTATTTTGTTCAGTCTAGAAGACCAATTGAAGCTGAAGAGGAGTTCATATTCTCCCATGTTACTACCTTTGTAAACATATCTATTGGATTATCATCTGTATGAATCTTGTCCAACTGTAACTATCCATCATCCAAAATTGATAGAATGAAACTATATCACAACTATATGTATTTTGTCTTTGAATGCAAAGCAAAGTTCTTGGCAAGATGAATGAAACTCTAACTATCTATATACATATAATTATCCCTTCGTGGGTGTCACAATTAGTCCAAGAATAACTAAAGCCATATCATCTCCTTAGCTGCCTTTGTAGTATCAATTTACTCTACCTCGGTAGTGGATAGCTCATTCACCATCTGTAACTGAGAAACCTAGTTCATTGCTGCCCCACCAACAATAAATACATAACCTATAGTTATCCACCTATTATCAAGATCCCTTGCCAAGTATGAGTCAACATAGCCTTATAAATCAGTAGTAGAGCCATCAAAATGTAAACATTTACTGGATGTTTCTCTCAAATATCTGAGAATCCATTTGATTGCATTCCAATGCTCAGTTCCAAGATGATTCATACACCTGCTAACAACTCCCACTGCATATGCAATATCTGGCCTAGTACATACCATGACATACATTAAGCTCCCTATAGTTGAAGCATAAGATACATTGGATATCTTATCCTCCTCTTCTTGTGTCTTTGAACACCTCTCCTTAGTCAATGTCAAATGACTAGGCAAAGTTTTGTAGATAGCTTTGGCATTCTCCATAAAGAAACATTGCAACACATTCTTCATATCTCTGTAAATTTCATACCAAGGATTTGTTTTCCAGCCCCCAAATCCTTCATAGAAGATGAATGTGCTATTTTTTGTTTTAGGCCCTTAATGTGATCCATGCTAGACCTATCTACAAGCATATCATCCACATAAAAACATAAAATAATGTAGTTGTCATCATCCAACCTCTTAAAATAAAGACAATTGTCTGAATGACAGTGAGTATAACCATGCTCATTCATAAAACTGTCAAATTTAAGATACCATTGCCAAGGTTCTTGCTTCAAGTTATATAAAGAAAATTTCAATATACACACTAAATTCTCCTTACCTTTGACCTCAAATCCCTATGGCCATGCCATATTTATCTCTTCATCTAGATCACCATGAAGAAAAGTTGTTTTAAGATCAAGCTGCTCCAAATGCAAATCTTCAGTAGCCACAATACTTTAAAAAATGTGAATGAAAGTCATTTTAACATCAAGAGAAAATATCTCATCAAAATCAATACTTTTTTTTCTATGCAAATCCTTTTACAACTGACCTGGCTTTAAATATTTTCTTATCTCCATCCTCTTCTTTAAACTTATACACCCATTTATTCTGTAAAGCCCATTTACCTACAAGCAACTTACATAAATCCCAAACCTAATTTTTCAGCAAGGAGTCCATCTCTTCTTTCATTGTAGAATTCTATTGAATATTTGTATCTACCTACACAACTTCATCATAACATTCAAGTTCACCAACATCTATAATAAAACAAAATACAATGAGGGAGAAAAACTTTTTGGAAGTCTGTTAAAATGAATGTTGGTGGTATTCCTTTGGGTTGTATTCTAGGAATTGCTAGAGCACATGAGAGATTGATACCATGATTGACATATTGTATTCATGATTGTGTTTTTCATTGATGTCAACATAGCAGTATTTCTATGAAGACTAGTAGAGTAGTAGACATAGAAAGAGGTACATACAGAGAATTGATGATTAGGTCAAGTGCAGTTGAGGACACATTTGACATTGTGTCCTAATGATGAGGTCAAGCACACATCAAGTAAGGAGAAGATATGCTTGATTAAAAGAGAGAAGTATACATATCGAGTATCTAAGAAGCAATTTTTGATGATTGATTTGTATCTCTTTACTAAGATAGAATTGTGATATGCAAAGTTAGACAGTGACATAAGACATTTTGATGATGACATTAGTGAGTGCACAAGGTTTGGAGTCGCAATTATGAGAGATTGTAAAGATTGTGGGTCGACTATGTTGTGTAATTATAAAATAATTAATTATCTTAATAAGGTCCTATTATAATTAATTGGGAAAGCCTGAAGGAATTTTTTTGAGGACATGGTATAAAGGAAGTATTTTCCTTGATTGTAAGGACGAAGTTGTGATCAATATCTAGTGAACAAGAGCAAAGTAATTAGTAAATGGGAGTAAGTGATCCAAGGGATTGTTGGATGTGAAGTTTGTGATATGATATTGAGATCATAAGAAGAAGAAGATGGGTTGAAAAGATAGAGGAAGAGGAAGTACAAGTACAATTCAATTCTATTATTATGCAAGGAATAATACATAGATTAGTTGGAAAATGAGTTGAATGCTCTTGCCCCTGAAGTTGTTTGGACAGTGGGTCCACCTACCTTCTACAACTCCTAATAGGGTTGGAATCCCCTAATAGGGATTCAAAGTGTCCTAATAGAGATTGATATGTACTAAATGTATTTCATTGACTCCTAATAGGGTCCATCCTCTAATAAGGAAAATTTATATTAGTACATCATTTTGTGGGTACCATCCCCACTGGCGTTTTCCCTCTGATCAAGGGTTTCCCTAGTTAACATATCTGGTGTATTGTGTATGAGTATCTTGTTATGGTTTTTGATTATATTTCTCATATGGTTAATGACTAATAAGTTTGATAATTGTTATAATAGTTATATAACTAATTCACCCCCTTGTGAGTTATATTGGTGGACTTTACTTTCTAACAAGGTCTACTTAGCCTTTTTGACCATCTAACATTCACTAAGGTATATGGCATTTGTTGTTGTGGTTGTTGTGAAGTATGAGGAACTGTTGAAACATCATCCAACACCACACAATCATTTTCTTTCTTCTCATGCTGCTACAACAAATCTTTGTACAACACCTTTTCATTTAATTTGACATCTCCACTTGTTACAATATTATGATTTTAAAAATCCCAAAGTATATAACCAAATTCATCAATGCCATATCCAAAAAATATATATTTCTTTGACTTAGCTTCTAGCTTCATTCTATTTTCAGAATCTATATGTGCAAAAGCTTCACAACCAAATGTTTTGAGAAAAGAATAAATCACATTCTTACCAGTCCTTGCTTCCTCTAGAATACCACAACCAAAAGGAGTAGAGGGACCTCTATAATCAAATATATAGCAAATATATAGAAGTATTAAGAACCACTACCCACATATTTAAAGGTAGCCCAACATGCAACCTCATACTCCTTGCACGCTCCATTATTGTGCTACTCATGCATTCAACCACTCAATTTTCTTGTAGAGTCCTCATAACAATTTTTAGTCTATGAATACCATTACAGATAAAATAATATTCAATTTTTTTTCCGTGATACTCACCTCCATTACCAAATTTGAGATATTTTAGCTTTTTACCAGTATCATTCTCAACCAAGCATTTCCATTTCTTAAAAGTTTGAAATACATCAAATTTCTGTCTAAGGAAATAAACTCACACTTTTCTAGTTGCATCATCAATAACTGTAACATAATAATGAGAGCCACCAAGGAAAGATAATCGAGTTGGTCCCCATACATTTGTATGCATAGCTCTAATTTCTTATCTTTCTTTTTCTTTCCACTCTTCACAAAACTAAGTCTCTTTTGTTTTCCGTACACACAACTTTCATAGAAATCCATATTAACACATTTTAGTCATGATAAAAGTTTCTTTGAATGAAGTAATTTCATACTTTTCTCACTCATGTACACAAGTCTGTTGTTTCATAGTGCTATGATAAAGGGTGCTCTCCTTAATACCACAAACACATAATATAAACAAAGAAATAACAACAATTGACAAGAAGAAAATATGAGCTTCTTATTATTGCCTCAAATGGAGAATTAAAAGATTTTGAAATACAATATACAAACCCATAGGGGCACCTTCCTTACAATCATTTTCAACATAGAGCTACGAACTATCACCCAAAACTATCCTAGACAATGTATGGGCATTCCTTAAATAGGTATTTTTGCATTACCTGAGAAGTTTCTAGACATAAAACCTTAAACCTTGAGAATGGATAACTCTAAAATCACATATATAGTTGACCTGATACACCTTTGACAATTATTTTAGAAATTTTGGTTGGCACAACTTCTAAAGGCCATACTTTTGAACTATTGCTCCAATTGGCTATTATAACCACTTTTCAAAATCCACAACTTTTGATGTATAGGGCTCAACTGGCGCAAGCTCTAATCGACCCCATTTTGGAGCCCATCTAGGGCATCTAAAGTATTCAATACTAAGCCTAAAGTTTTGATACCAAAATTTTACACCAAAATCTATAATACATTCACAAATACTCATGATATGATACTGAGCCTCAACTAGTAGGCTAGTATATCCGAGATGAACATCCACCTCTACAAATTTTAGGACATTCTAAGCTTGTATGACTGACTTACTAAGTAGCAAGCCTCTAGAAACAACTCTGTACTGAGTCAACCCTTATTCAAGAACCAAAAAGGAAATATGTTTGGGTGATGCAAGATTGCTCTTACACCTAGGATGCTCCTGCATCAGACACCTTGGGTAATTTGAGAAGTGATCCCATCACATCTCAATTATTTAGAGGAAAACCAAGATGATTAATCTCCTCCCTTGTTAGCCATGTTGAATCTTCTACTATCCTCCCTTTCTATTTGAACATGTACTCTTCGTAAGTTATATTCCTTGTACTTTTTCCAACACAACTATCCAATATCTCCTTAATCTTATTTTTAGACAAACTAGCTGTTGGAATACTCCACTACACTTCTACAACATCATCTCCATCAACTCCTTCATAATACTATGTAAGTGTAAAATGTTAAAGACTAGTGAAATATTTAGTTTATCAAGCAACTCCACTTCATAGGCATTTCTAGAATCATTCCTTTTCATTATCTTGTACAGTACTCCAAAATTCATTTTTAGCATATTATATGTACATACTAGAAAATGCTCCTTTCTCAAATGAACTATGCCTTCATCTCCAATCTCAAATTCCTTATACCTCCTTTTCACATCTTCCTTATCTTTGTATTATGTATTCATATTAATAGTGTGCTTCCTCACCTCCTCATGGATGTTCTTCAAATATTCAACAAAATCTTTCGCTTCAACACTACTTATTTATCCTTTATCCACTATCTCAATTCAAAAGCATTTTTGGGACCATTCCCATATTCAATTTGGAAAGGTGATTTACTAGTACTCCTATTGACAGAATTAGTGTATGCAAATTTTTCCTATGGTAAAATTAGATTTTAGACCTTTGGTTTATCTCCAACCAAGCATCTTGGAAAATTCCCCAAACTTTGATTCACAACTTTGGTTTGTCCACCAGTTTGTGAATTATGTGATGAACTAAAATTTAAATTTATCTTCCATTGCTTCCATAATGTTTGTCACAAATACCCAACAAACCTGGTATCTTGATCTGAAACTATACTCTTTGGTAAACTATGTAGTTTCACCACTTCTCTGAAAAAAAACTCCGCCACATTAAGATTGACACTAGTTTTCTTCCAGTGAATGAAATGTGTGATTTTCAAACATATGTCAACCACCACAAATAAAGAATCATGCCCACATTGATTCTTTGGTAAACCAAGAATAAAATCCATGCTGACATCCTCCCAAGACTTCTTTGGTATAGGTAATGGCCGATACAACTTAATATTCTGCTTCACTCCTTTTGCCATCTGACATACTCTGCAACTTTGCACAAATCTCTTCATATCTTGCTACAATTGTTGCTAGTAATAATTCTCAGCAACCATATCAATAGTTTTATCTTTACCAAAGTGTCTTGCCAATCCTTTACTATGCTTCTTCTTGATGAGATTCTTTCTCATAGAACTTTTGGGAATGCACAATTGACTTCCTTTGAACAACATACCATCTTGGATTATGAAATCCGACCACTTTTTCCCATCAAGTATAATAGGTTCTATCCAAGCCTTCCAAGATTTACCAAAATTAGGATCCTTTGGATACAAACTCTTGCATTCCTTGAACCCAACCACCTCAACCTGCATTTTCGTCAGCTAAAGGTATCTTCTACTAAGAGCATCTCTAACTTTGTTAAACTTTCCACTTCTGTGTTTCAAAATAAATGTATAATTCTACAAAAAAATAACCTACTTCAAATGCCTTTGGTTCAATTTTCCTTTAATATTCAAATACTGCAAAACTTGATGACTAGTATACAAAATAAACTCCTTAGGAAGAATATAGTGTCTCCACTTCTTGAATGCGTGAACTATAACATTAAATTCCTGATCATAAATGTAATACTTTCTTTTGGCATCAACCAATTTCTTATTGAAATAAGAAATAGGTATACCTACTTGGCTCAAAAAAGATCCCATTGTAGTACCATTAGCATCACAGTCTACTTGAAACACCTTGTTAAAATATGGAACTGCTAAAACAGATTGCTCTATAACTTTCTATTTCAATAGATCAAAACTCTTATTTGCTCCTATAGTCTACTTAAATTATTTCTTATCGCTTCACATTTTTTTAGTCAAAGTATTGTTGGAGTAGACCATTCAAGGATAGCCTTCACTTTCTTAGGGTCCATTTTTAGACCTTTTGTTGATACTACAATTCCCAAGTACACCAACTTTTTCATAAAATTTTATTTCTTCAAATTTATTAGCAATTTTTGCTCCCGTAATTTATCAACCTTGCAAATGTGCATAAAATGATCCTCATATATCTTATTAAAGATCAATATATCATCTAGATAAATAACAACATACTTATCTAGAAACTCCTTCAGTACCTCATTCATAAGCCTTATGAAAGTGCTCGATGCATTGGTTTGCCCAAAAGGCATGACTAACCACTCATACAATCCTTCCCTTTTATTTGCAATGGAAATTGGTATTTGATTATGGTTTTCTTGATAGTTTGAGAATCTATACACATCCTCTATTCTCCATTCTTCTTTGGTGCTAATACTATTGGTACGACAAATGGACTTAGACTCTTTCGAATCAATCCCTTTTGCAACAACTCATGCACTTGTTTGTTCAACTCTTCACTTTGTGTTAGTGTCATTATGTACACTTCCTTATTTGGAAAATTGACTCTGGAATCAATTCCATCTAGTGATTGATCTTCCTCACTGGGGGTAATCCATCAGGTATATTATCTAACACAATATCAAGAAAATCTCCCAAAAAAATTTCAGCTTATGTAGGTACCTCTACTTCTTCTTTCGCATCTTTTGGGATTACAAAAAAATCCATATGTTCACACTTCTTACCTTTGAGAAACTCCTTTCCATCAACAAAATATATTTTGGCAACTCTACATAACTTTTCTTCTTTCTCCTTCAATGACTTCAACTTATGTTTCACTCCATCCTTTGTCAGAGTGTAGGTGTTTTCTCACCCATCATGTACATAATGCATGTCAAACTTCCACAACCTACCCAAAAACATATGAAATATGTCCATAGTTATGATATCAACAAAAAAAGACCTCATGCTAATAGATTCCAATCTTGAACTTCACTAGGGATTTCTAATTGACCATGACCTTGTGGTCATCTTGCACCCAGGCAATACAATATGGATACAAGTGTTTCTACCTCTTGAGATTTAACTTTCTGACCATCTTTTTTGGCACCAAATTGTCAGTAATTCCACCATCAATGATCACATCACAACACTCATCTTTGCACTTGCACCTAGTGTGAAACAAACTCCCACTTTGACTAGGTTCATTCTCTCCACACAGTAAGACTCTCCTATTAACTAGGACTTCTCCGTAACATCTTTAGAATGGGATAATTTGGCATCTTCATCAACATGCACAACTATGGCCAGACCTTTTTTTCTCCAATCTTTCCTTCCTTGGCACTAGGAACATTCAAATACGCTATGCCCTTCTTCTCCATAGTGAAAACATTTTTCACAAAAACCTCATCTTCTAGACCCTTTCCCTTTGTGTCTTCCTCTACGATCTCTATAGTTTTGAGCACGAAAACTATTGGGATTATTTTCCCTTTGGTTCTTACTGCTACTGCCAGCCTCATCCTTTTTCTTCTAATCATCATTTCAGCCTCCATAAGACCATCTATCAAATCTTCCACTGTGACCTCTACCACTATTTTTGTTATCAAACTTTTTTCTCAGCTTCTCCTCAAATCTTATGAAAAATTGGTATGCCTCCTCAATACTCGTCATTCAAACCAGACTCAAATCCTCTTGAATGCTTGGCCTTAACCTATTAAGATAATAGACAACTTTCTCCTTATTAACTTCCCCATGAATGGTTGTAATGAGAACTCGCTAGAAATCTTCAGTATATTGTTGAAGAGATCTCCCTACTTGCTTCAACCCTTGCATTTTCTTTAGTAGATTAAGATCATAGTCCATAGAAATTAATTGTTGCTTCAATTTAGCTATCATCTGATCCCATCTAGTTTTTTCCCCTTCTCTCTTCTACTTTGGTCTAATTGAATCACCTTCTACTAGATCTTTGCACATCCCTTCAATTTTTCCTTTGCAAACTTGACCCTATTAGGATCCTCAATATCTTCATACTCAAAATATACCTCCAATTTATTGATTGAATTGACCAACTCTTCTGGGTTAAGTTTTTTTGAAAATGTGGGAACCTTAAACTTAGGTCTTTCTCCAATCTTGGAGATGGCCTTGAAAAGTCTTTCTTCTTCTGAGTTTAGAACTACCTCTTCTTCAACATTTTCTTCTTCTTTTCCTTCATCCTTTCTTTCATATCTTATGACAAGGTTTATCCCTCTATGCATTTGCTCTACCAATGCTTAGATTTGTCTCTGGAGGGATCTAAAACCCTCAGGTGCAACAACTACAACTCTCCCACCATTCTCTCTTTGTGGAGGTAGTTTTGTGCTTCCATTGAAACCCTCACAATTGGCAATCTATCTACATGCTCAACCCAAACCACAATCCTAGTGTAAACTGCCTCCCATTTGGTGATCAACTTACACACTCTAGAATACCTAGCTCTGATACCACTTGATGAAGAGCCCTCCCCTTAATACAAAAATCACATAAAATAAATAAAGAAATAACAACAATTGGAAAGAACAAAATATGAGCTTCACATTATTGCCTCAAATAAAGGGTCACATAATTTTGAAATACAATATGAAAACCCACATGGGCGAATCACATATTTTTGAAATACAATATGAAAACCCACATGGGTGCCTTCTTTACAATAATTTGCAACACAAAGTTGTGAACTCTCACTAGAATTATCCTAGACAATGTTTGATTATTCCTTAAATAGTGCTATTGCTATCAAGATTTAACGGTGTGATTTTGAGTCAAACTCATTGATGCATGTTTCATGAGTGGTGATTCAGCATTAATCCATCTCTCATGATGATAAATGAAACACTTAGCTCTCATTGGATCTAGGTGATGCTCACAAGGGTGAAGCACTGAGGCTTCTTAGGAGGTCACCCATCCTAGTACTAGTCCAACCTAAGTGCACTTAACTACAAAGTTTCCTCCATGGTTAAACCCAAAGATTGAAACCCCATTTGAAAAACCTTCACCAAGTGTTGTGCCTTATGAACCATTCAATAAAAATCCCCTTAAGCTCATCAATTGATAAGTAGGAGATAATTTCCATAGCAAGTCAACTTGTGATATTGCTATCATGATTTAACTATGTGATTTTGAGTCAAACTTATTGATACATGTTTCATGAGTAGTGATTCAACATGAATCTATCTCTCATGAGAATAAATGGAACACTTAGCACTCATTAGATCTAGGTGATGCTCATAAGGGTGAAGCACAAAGACTTCTTGGGAGGTCATCTATCCTAGTACTACTCTAGCCTAAGTGTGCTTAACTTTGGAGTTTTCTCCATGGTTAAACCCAAAGTTTACAACCCCATTTGCAAAACCTTCACCAAGTGTTGTGCCTTATGAGTCATTCATTAGAAAGCCCCTTAAGTGCATCAATTAATAAGTAGGAGATAATTTCCACTGCAAGTCAAATTGTGATATTGCTATCAGTATTTAACTATGTGATTTTGACTCAAACTCATTGACCAATGTTTCATGAGTAAAGATTCAACATGAATCCATCTCTCATGAGAATAAATGGAACACTTAGCACTCATTGGATCTAGGTGATGCTCATAGGGGTGAAGCATTGGGACTTCCCGAGAGGTTACCCATCCTAATACTACTCCAGCCTGAGTGCGCTTAACTACAAAGTTTCCTCCATGGTTAAACCCAAAGCTTGCAACCCCATTTTCAAAACCTTCACCAAGTGTTGTGCCTTATGAACCATTCATTATAAATCCCCTTAAGCTCATTGATTGATAAGTAGGAGATAATTTCCACAACAAGTCAAATTGTGATATTGCTATCAGGATTTAACTGTGTGATTTTGAGTCAAACTCATTGACCCATGTTTCATGAGTAGTGATTCAAAATGAATCTATCTCTAATGAGAATAAATGGAACACTTAGCACTCATTGGATCTAGGTGATGCTCATAGGGGTGAAGCACTAAGACTTCGTAGGAGGTCACCCATCCTAGTACTACTCCAACTTGAGTATGCTTAACTATGGAGTTTCCTCCATGGTTAAACCCAAATCTTGCAACCTTATTTGAAAAACCTTCACCAAGTGTTGTGCCTTATGATCCATTCATTAGAAATCCCCTTATGCTCATCAATTGATAAGTAGGAGATAATTTCCACAACAAGTCAAATTGTGATATTGCTATTAGGATTTAACTGTGTGATTTTGAGTCAAACTCATTGACCCATGTTTCATGAGTAGTGATTCAACATGAATCCATCTCTCATGAGAATAAATGGAACACTTACCACTCATTGGATCTAGGTGATGCTCACGGGGGTGAAGTACCCAGACTTCCCAGGAGGTCACCCACCCTAGTCCTACTCCATCCTGAGCATGCTTAACTATGAAGTTTCCTCCATGGTTAAACCCAAATTATGAAACATGGGTCAATGAGTTTGACTCAAAATCACACAGTTAAATATTGATAGCAATATCACAATTTGGCTTGCTGTGGAAATTATCTCCTACTTATCAATTGATGAGCTTAAGGGGCTTTCTAATGAATGCTTCATAAGGTGCAACACTTGGTGAAGGTTTTGCAAATGGGGTTGCAAGCTTTGGGTTTAACCATGGAGGAAACTCCATAGTTAAGCATGCTTAGGTTGGAGTAGTACTGGAATGGGTGACCTCTTGGGAAGTCCCAGTGCTTCACCCTTGTGAGCATCACCTAAATCCAATGAGTGCCAAGTGTTCCATTTATTCCTATGAGAGATGGATTCATGTTGAATCACTACTCATGAAACATGGGTCAATGAGGTTGACTCAAAATCATGCAATTAAATCCTGATAGCAATATCATAATTTGTCTTGCTATGGAAATTATCTCCTACTTATCAATTGATGAGCTTAAGTGACTTTCTAATGAATGGTTCATAAGACACAAAAATTAGTGAAGGTTTTTCAAATGAGGTTACAAGCTATGGGTTTAACCATGGAGGAGACTCTGTAGTTAAGCACACTCAGGCTAGAGTAGTATTGGGATGGGTGACTTCCTAGGAAGTCCCAATGCTTCACCCCTATGAGCATCACCTAGATCCAATGAGTGCTAAGCATTCCATTTATTCTCATGAGAGATGGATTCATGCTAAATTGATACTCATGAAACATGGTTCAATGAGTTTGACTCAAAAATCATATAGTTAAATCCTAATAGCAATATCACAATTTGACTTGCTGTGGAAATTATCTCGTACTTATCAATTGATGAGTGTAAGGGGCTTTCTAATGAATGGTTCATAAGTCACAACACTTGGTTAAGGTTTTGCAAATGGGGTTGCAAGCTTTGGGTTTAATCATGGAGGAAACTCCATAGTTAAGTGCACTCATGTTGGAGTAGTACTGGGATTGGTGAACTCCTTGAAAGTCTAGGCGTTTCACCCCTGTGAGCATCACCTAGATCCAATGAGTTCTAAGTGTTCCAATTATTCTGATGAGAGATGGATTTATGGTGAGTCACTACTCATGAAACATGGGTCAATGAGTTTGACTCAAAATCACACAGTTAAATCCTGATAGCAATATCAAGATTTGACTTGTGGAAATTATCTCCTACTTATCAATTGATGAGATTAAGGGGTTTTCTAATGAATGGTTCATAAGGCACAACACTTGATGAAGGTTTTTCAAATGGGGTTGCAAGCTTTGGGTTTAACCATGGAGGAACTTCCATAGTTAAGCGCACTTAGGCTAGAGTAGTACTGGGATGGGTGACCTCCTAGGAAGTCCTGGTGCTTCACCCTTGTGAGTATCACCTAGATCCAATGAGTGGTAAGTGCTCCATTTATTCTCATGAGAGATAGATTGATGGTGAATCGCTACTCATCAAACATGGGTCAATGAGTTTGACTCAAAATCATATAGTTAAATCTAGATAGCAATATCAAAATTTGACTTGCTATGGAAATTATCTCCTACTTATGTATTCCTTAAATAAACTTTTTTACACTACCTACAAAGTTTCTAGACATCAAACCCTAATCCTTGAGATTGATTAACTCTAAAATTACATATAGAGTCGGCTCGATACGCCTTTGACACATATTTTAGAAATTTTTGTCAGTACAACTTTGGAAGGTCATAACTTTTGATCTATTTCTCCAATTTACTACTATAACTACTTTTTAAAATCCACAACTTCTTATCTACAAGGCCTGAGTGTTGCAAGCTCCACTCGACCCCATTTCAGAGCCCATCTATGGCCTCTAAGGTCTTCAACACAAAGCTTGAGGTTTTTATAGTAAAATCGTATACCAAAAATCTGCAATAACTTCATGAATACTCATGGTATGACACTAAGCCTTAACTAGTAGGTTGATATATCCAAGATGAACATCCACCTCTAGATTTAGGATATTTTGAGCATGTATGACTTACTTACTAAGTAGAAAGCCTTTAGAGATAATAACTCTGCACCGAGATGACTCTTACTCAAGAATAAAAAAGAAAATATTTTTCGGTGATGCAAAATTTCTCTTACACCCAAGATTCTCATGCATCATGCTATATCATAATCTACAACAACTATTTGTTGTCCCTACTCAACTATAATAACTCTTAGTGAACATTTAATTTTCTCTAAAATTATTAAAGTAGAAGGAACAATATGACTTGTACAAAGATATAAGGTGCCTACTTTCACACATTTTTACACTACAAGGGAACCTTTTGAAACTTTCCAATTTTTATCATTAAAAGTGACTATGCGACCCTCATCACCTAGGTACCCTATTAAAATTAAATTCCTACCCAGCCTTGGAACATGTCTTACCTCTTCTAGTAGCTAATGATTCCCATTTTGCAACTTAATCTTAATTTTTTCCTTTCCAACAATCTGATAGGGTTCATTATCCCCCAAATAAACAAGCCCAAATCTTCATTGACATAATCAATAAAATAACCTCTATGGGGAGTAGCATGAAATGAAGCCCTAGAATATAAAACCCATGAGTCATAAACACTTTCTAAAGAAAGAAGAAAAAAATCCTCTACAAATTTATTACTTACCACATTTGCCACCTTGTTCTCTTATTGTTTGTCTCCTTCATTGTTCTTTCCAGTCCAATCTTTCTTCTTATGCCATGGTCTTGCATAGTATCGATAATCTTTTGGTCCTCTTGATTGAGACCTCTCCTCCTTTGATTTTGCTCTTGATTTCCTATGATTTTCACATTTTTTTCCTCTCTTAGGACTGTTCTACTTCTTCTGTGTATGTATAAAATAGTTCTTGATCTAGATTCTTTTGAGATTTTCCTATGAGTTTCCTCACGTAGAATAACACCAATCACATCATCAAATTTTAGAGTATTAGATTTAGAAATAGAATTACTTAGAACCATTACCAAGTCATTCCAAATTTTAGGAAAATAACATAAAATCAAAGAGAGTCCTAATTTCTTCATCAAAATTAACACTTATAGGAGATAACTAAGTAGTAACTATATTAAGCTCATTTAAATGATCTGCCATCTTCATATTAAATAAATGCTTCATGAGAAATACCTTGTTTGAAGTGGAAGACTTTTCATACAACCTTTCTAGGGTTTGTATCAACTCTTTTGTCATCTTTTCTTTTGTAATATCAAATGCCACTGATTGTGCCAGACATAAACGAATACTTCCAAGTACCTTTCTATTCAAAATTTTATAGTCCTCATCTATTATAATAGTCATTTTATTGATTTTTCCTTCAAATGGCTGCCATAAATCCTTCATAAAGATAGTCCTCCATTTTCATCTTCCATAACTAAAAGCTTTACCCATTAAACTTCTCAACCTTCAACTTACTCTTGTCTTCCATTTCTCCCACTCACCCATGAGACTCCAACTCAACCGTAAGACTTTGCTCTAGAGAATAACTAAAACAACTAGGCTCTGATACCACTTGTTAGGACTAACAAGATAGAAATAATAATCACATGCAAATATAACCAATATCAAAAAATAATAATGCACACAAAAGAGAACACAAGATAGAAAGATTTGATGTGGAAGTAGGCCAAGGATTGGGTGAACCACCTTAAATCATTGTGTCTTGTGTTCTCTTTACTATGCATTATTATTTTCTAATATTGGTTATATTTGCATGTAATTGTTATTTCTGTCTCATTAGTTGTAACACTAAATCCAATATATTTTAAGTTGAATATTCTTTTTTTGAAAATCATGAACAAGTCATATTTTTTTTCAAACCAACACTCCCTACATACAACATTTTCCATTTTATACACTATCAATTTTGCTCTTACGCTTTTCTTTTTACTCACTTTTTCTACATTATAAAAGTTTACATGACATTGTCTCTTATACCATAACCAACTTTCTTCTATTTTTGAAATCAAATAATGACCTAGTGAAGTGTGTAACTTGAAAATATTGTCTTTTGTTTGTTCACTAGTAGAAACTAGTTTTCCATTTTTTTGGATATATTTGCATTTTCTATTATGAAAATTAAATTTGAAACATTCTTTTATTCAATTGAGAAACACTTTAATGAATATACTATATTATCACAAATGATAACATTAGTTATATTTATTGTACCTTTTCCTTTAGTTATGTAGGGTGATCCATTTCCAACCTTTATTGATCCTCCATCACATTGCTCCATCGTTACAAATTTATTCTTACCTCTAGTCATGTGGTGCGATAAACCACTATCAATGATCCAATCATTAATTTTGTCCATGCTTGAGATTAGTGCCTTTATTTCTCCAATGGCATCTTTGTTGGGAGATGAATCTTCTTTCACAACATCATAAACTATTTCCTCATCATTGTTATCTCCATCAACATCATCTTCATTCTCTTCATTCTTAGCAATGTAACATGCCTTCTTGCCTTTATGTCCAATTTTTCTTTTCTTTTTGTATTGGTTCACCTTTTCTTCATTTTTATCTTTCCTTGGTTTGTTAGGACATCTATGTGCAAAATGATTAATTTTCCTACAATTCCAACATGCAATAGGACTTTTTCCTTTGTATATACCTTTTTCTTTGGGAAATATTTTAGTGATCAAATCTTCCAGCTCCTCCAACTCTTTCTCTTTAGATGCTAGTCCTTCATATTCATCATTATCAACAAATATTCTTCTTTGATTTGTCCCTCACTTACTAAAGAATGAATTTCCACTTCACTAGTTAATTGATTGTTATCAAAGTTGCTTAATTCAAACACTATTACCCTACTAATAAGATAATCAATGGTAATCTTACTTATCAGTTGCTCTAAACTCTTGTGTAGAAAAAAATCTAATTGCATATCTATTGGGTAAGGTTCTTACCATTTTACTTACACCTTCACTTTCTTCGATTGTTCCTCTAGCTATTTTTGTTGTAGCAACAATCTCCTTGATTCTTGTCACATACTGAGAAATGGTCTCATTTTCATGCATTCTCATGCAATCAAGTTTTCCTTTCAATACTTCTAATTTTTCTTCTATAATATTCTTGAATCCATTGTACACTTTTAGTAGCTTGTCCTACATTTGTATGGCTATCTGTAGATTTTGAAGATCAACATACTCATATTTTGTTAAAGCACTAGCCAATTCTATCATTACTGCTTTATGTACTAGTTTTTCCTTTTTCTATACATCATCAAGAGAACTAGCTGATTTTTTATATTTCATGGTAACATAATCTTTTGCATTATCTTCAAGTCTTGATAGTTGTGATTTCATCCTACTAGCTCACATTCCAAGATCATCTTCATTCTTTTTAAACTTTGGTGCTTCCTTCCTATACATCTTGAGAACTTTTTCCTAAGAAGTTAAGGTTCCAAAGTAGGGACCTAATATTTATACCAATTATAGTTATAATATTGATTACTAAGCTGGGGAGGGGGGCTTCAATAAATTATCACCAACTTTAAACCTTTTAACAACTTTTACTATAATTACCGATAAGATTCAATTCTATCTATAACATTGTTATCAATTAAGTGCATAAATATCCATTCAAAATAGTAAAAACATTCACACAACAATAACATCAATGTGTATCTCATGTAAATCCAATTTGGGTGAAAACCATGGGTGAGATCAGTGCTCACAAATATTGTACTCTTCTAGAACACACTGTATTAGGAGCTTGCTTGGTTAAGGTTACAAAACAATATTAGGTGTACCTTGTTAAAGGATTTTCCTCTAGATTTTTTAGGTTCTTTAACATGTGAGGAGTAGCCTTGCTAAAGTATTTCAACACTTTAATTTGAGAATGCTAATATGTTAAAGGTTTACAATAGATTGATTAGGGGCACCCTTTTAAGGGATTTCAAGTGCTACAATGGTAAGAAAGTAATAGAATAAAAATGATTTTTAGTTTGCACTATCTTGCTATATTAGATCCTTAAATATATTCAACACAATTACATACCATTATCTATCCTCTATTTCCAGCTTTGATTGTAACCCAGTTACAGTCACTATGCTCTGATAACTCTATCTACAACCTCTACTCTTCTTCATTTTCCCAACCACAATTCTTCCATTCATGATACCAAAACTTGTATTCTTTCTTTCCTTAAGTATATCACAAATCATGAAAACCCTAAACCTAGACCTAATCATCATAATATCATCCTTTCATGCCAAAAATTCTCAAACAATATTCTTTTCCTTAACCTAATGCTAACTTTGATTTTCCAATCACTCTGATAAGATACTCACTATCTCGATAAGTTTTCAAGCATTTGATAGTCTAATAGGCAACATCATCACTAACACAATTGATCATTGTTTATTCTAACTATTACCTGACAAGTCTCCTCTTACTATTATTTCTTTGTGACCTTCTCAACTTCTATGTAAAATATTTTTTCTAAAGATATGGTAACGAGTTAAAATAATATGCCAAGAATTTTGACATCATTCAAAAAATAGTACAATTGATGTCCAAATGTCCCTTTCTTCATCAAAAACTTGTAAATTAGTTATGGCAACAAAGGTAAAGTCCTAAACTTAGACAATGTCCTCTAATTTTTTTACTAAAAGAGATTACATGTTTAGAAGGGTCCCTAAAACTTGATACAAAGATCAAGAGGAAATAAGTGTCACAACCTAGACAAAAAAACAAAAAGAGACGAGTTGATAGAAAGATAAAAGTCAATAGACACAAGGAGAACAAGTCAAAAAGATTTCCTTGCCAAAATAAAAAGCTACAACCTGAAAAATAGTATACACTAGACTACATGTAGCAACCCAAAACTAACCCAACTATGAATTTCCTTTCATCTTAGCCTTGTGAGAACTAAGGGTCATGTTGAAAGAGGACTGAGGAGATTTTGGGTTTTTTCCTTCTATAGTAATCGAACCCTCTTCCACTATGCTTGTAGCAACATCTTGCCAAGAAATAGTTTCTATTACATGAGTACCCTCCTTGTTCCCAAGGAAGGACCAAAAAAATTTGTAGGTACATCAGTAGTAGGAGAAAGTGAAAAGGGAACAATAGAAATAGCCTTATTATTCCCTATCTAGATAGAAACATAAATAACCTTGGGGACAACCCTAAATGTTTGAACAATATTACTTGTATAATTTAATCATTTGTTAGAATCTTTTAGAATAACTGAGAGGGGGGGTGAATCAGTTATTCAAGGTCCCAAATGCCCTAATAAAACTTTTTTTTTTTCCACCAAATGTAGTGAACTCATAAACCTTTTAGCCATTCAAGCTTAAATCAATCATATTAGCAAGTTACAGTAAATCAACATGCAAAGGTAAAACATGCAAGATCAGCACATGACACAATGATTTACGTGGAAACCCAATTTGGGAAAAACCACCAGTAACATGCTACTTGATTCTCGCTCTTCTGAAGTGATGCCCTATTAAAGGCCTGCCCTATTAAAGGCTTACAACACACTGTTAAATGTGACCTTGTTAGAGGATTTCACCGAATTGTTAGGAATGGGCCTGGTTAAAGGACTTTAGAACATTCACTGGGAATGTCACCCTGTTAAAGGATTTATCTCATGGCTATCAAACCAACCTAAGTCCATAGGATTTAAACTAATTGTTACAATTGCTAGAAAGTAACAACAATGAACTTTTGATCTGATATAACTTACAACATACTTTGCAGATTTTAGATCACACTTTCAGTTTAGTCCTTATGCTTGGCTTTTATCTCTTCAGCTGTGACTGCTTGTCATCTATTCAAGCTTCGTCTCCTTGAGTCTTCTAACTCACTATACTAATGCATCCATATCAGGGGTCTTCTTACTGAAACAGAGTAACTATGCTCTCTTTCCTCTTTTCCACCTTCTTCAGCACTTTACACTTTCATGCTTGACCACCCCTCTCTCATTCATTTTTTTCATTAACTAATGACTCCTTATATAGAGATCTGATATGCCTTTGCCGCTCAATTCTCCCTCTTCACTTTTAGGGTTTCAATATGGATTAGGTAAAATACAATGTATCTACCCCATATCTTGTTCTCTTCTAGAAACTTTGCCAGCTGTATCCTCAAAAATGTTTTACATGGTGTTCTGTGCCACCAGCTCATCATTCTTATCTTCTATTTAATTTACAAACTTCTAAGTAATAACCTTGTCGGCTTAGTTCTGGCGAATCTTCGATCTTCAAAATAATGCAGCAACTCAGCATTATTTGTTTTACTGATGCTCGGCATCTCAGTGTTACTCGACATCTACACAAAACTATGTTACTCGGCACTTACAGAAAATTGTGTTACTTGGCACCTCCAGAAAACTGTGTTACTCGGAACCTACAAAAAATTGTGTTACTCGGCACCTACTCTTTACTCGGCACCTGAAGATCACTCGGCTTATATGATATACTCGGCACCTTCTCTTAGTTGAGCTTTGTAAAAGACTTAGCTAACACTAACCTCTTTAATATGTTTCAGTGTGCCCTTTTTTCTGCATCTTATAGTATGTTATCAAATACACTTTTTCATCAATGGCTTAGCTGATCCTAGTACTTCATTACAACATCATAACTTCAACCTTTCTCTAGGTGTTCTAGCTACATCTTATTGATTGCCACCACCTTGTCAACCAACTAATTGATAGTATTTGGATCACTATAGCAATTGTCATTCCTGCAAGTAGCAAGTTTGACATCAATGACAAAACAATGATTGAGAACATTCTTTATCATTCCAACAACACTTATTATCAATTCAATCATTTCTAACAATCTCCCTCTTTGGCATTGATGGCAAACCAAACTGATCAATGGATCAACTTAGTTACCACCAAAACTGATTGTATATATTATCTACTTCTTTTCTGTGCTGCTGCATCTTTACTACTGATCGCATATATCTCCCTCTTTCATATATATCTCCCTCTTTCTTTGCATAGATCAGTTTCGTCATATTTCTCCCTCTTTGACATAAATGCCAAAGATGAAGCATCTTTATCATGCAAAATATAAGCTTTGGCTTTTTCTTTGTCTTTTTCCCTCTGTCACCATGCTTGTGACTGATTTGGAGTTTCTGTTCCTGCTGCCATCCTTTGCATCAACCTGTTACTGTTCCAATGTTTGATTTCTGTTGATGCAAGGCAGCTTCCTTGTTTCCTTAAACTGCTTGAGTTAGGGGTATTACCCCCAACTTGCCTCTAAGATATTCATAAGCATCCTTGGGCAATGGTTTGGTGAAAATATCTGCAATTTGTTCCTTTGTGTGAATGTACTCCAGCTTCACTTGTTTGTCTTCTACCAATTCTCTGACATAATGATACTTGATTGCAATGTGCTTGGTTTTTGCATGCATTACTGGATTTTTGGATATGTTTATAGCACTTGTATTGTCACAATACAATATCACAAGTTTGGTTACCTCTTCTTTCATTCCATTCAATAGATGTGTGAGCCATACAATGCTTGTGCAATTGACTGCAGCTGCCACATATTCTGACTTTGCAGTGGACTGGGATGTGCATGTTTGTTTCTTACTAGTCCAGGTAACTAGCCTTTTGCCTAAAAATAATGCACCTCCACTTGTGCTTTTTTTGTCATCAATGTTTCCTCCCCAATCTGCATCAGTGTATGTATTGAGTTCAAATTTCTCACTCTTTTTGTAGTATAGACCAAAGTTATCAGTTCCTTTGAGATATCTCATTATTCTTTTTACTGCTATAAGATGGTTTTCTTTAGGATTAGCAGAGAACCTAGCCACTATTCCAACTGCCAATGCTATGTCTGGTCTGCTGTGTACTACATACTGTAATTTTCCAATCATGGATCTGTACATTGTTTGATTGACTTCAGCTGACTTATCATTTTTGGACAGCTTATTTCCTGTGGCCATTGGTGTGCTGACTGGTTTGGATTCCTCCAATCCAAACGTTTTAAGAATCTCTTTGATGTACTTTGATTGTGTAATAAATATTCCATTTTTGAGTTGATGTACTTGTAAGCGAACAAAAAAATTGATTTCTCCAAACATAGACATCTCAAATTCATGTCTCATTTTGTCAGCAAAGCCTTTGCAAAGTACTTCCTTTCCACCAAATACTATGTCATCCACAAAAATTTCAAATACAATAATGTCTTTACCTTCTTCTGCTTTGATGTACATGTTGCTATTATCATCAGTTCTTTCAAATCCAATTTGCACTAGATACTTGTGAAGTCTCTCATACCATGCTCTTGGTGCTTGTTTCAAAACATAAAGTGCTTTGTGTAGTTTACACACCATATCCCTATTGTTTTTATCAACAAATCCTTCTGGTTGTTCAATGTAGACTTCTTCTTCTAGTATACCATTCAAGAAAGCAGATTTTACATCCATCTGATAGACTTTAAAATTTTTGTAGGCAGCATATGCAAGCAAGGTTCTTACTCCTTCCATCCTAGCAACAGGAGCAAATGTTTCTCCATAGTCTATTCCTTCTTCTTGAGCATAACCCTTGCATACTAGTCTAGCTTTGTTTCTGGTAATCTCACCATTCTCATCTAGCTTGTTCCTGAATACCCACTTGGTGCCAATCACATTTTTATTAGTTGGTCTGGGAACCAAACTCCAGGTTTTGTTTTTCTTTATTTGATCAATTTATTCTTCCATAGCTTTATACCAGTCATCATCTTGTAATGCACCATACACTGTCTTGGGTTCAGATGTGCTGATTAGACATGATTCATGTCTTAATCTGTTCCTTGTCATTGGTCTTGCATCTTTGTCACCAATTATTTGTTCAGCAAGGTGATGTCTTTTTACATATTTGGATAATCTTGGCTCTATCCTTGTTTCCATGTTTGATCTTTCAGATTCTGGATCACTTTGCACTTCGTTGTCTAGTTGTTCTTCATCATGTATTCCATCTTCAAAATCAAATTGTTCATTTCCTTCATTCTGCAACTCAGCTTCTGAATGCAGCTCAGCATTCACTGGTTGAGACTCGGCTGAGACTGATACTTGTTGTTGAGTTTCAATTGGATTGACATCATCCTCCTTAGCAATCATTCCTTCATAAGAGTACACAAAGGTTCTATATTCTTCCATTTTCTTTGGTTCTTCAGCTTGAACTTCTGTGTGCTCATCAAATTTACATTTGTACTTTCCACAATTTTGTTAGTGTTAACATTCAAACACTTATATGCCTTACTTCTTGTGGAGTAACCAAGAAATATACCTTCATCACTTTTTGCATCAAATTTTCCATTTCTAACATCTTTAAGAATAAAACATTTACAACCAAACACTTTGAAATGTTTTACATTGGGTGAGTGACCATACCATAATTCAAAAGGTGTTGCATTTGTACCTTTCTCTATTTGTACTCGGTTTAGTGTATGAACAGCTACACTTACAGCTTCTCTCCAGTATTTTAGAGCAACAGTCTTTTCCACCATTAATGTTTTGGCACAATCAATTACAGATCTATTTCTTCTTTCAGAAATTCCATTCTGTGGGGGAGTTCTAGGAGATGATGTTTGTCTTTTGATTCCTTTATCATTACAGAATATCTCGAATTCATTTGATGTGAATTCACCACCTCTATCTGATCTTAGACATTTCAAGCTTTTTCCAGTTTCCTTTTCAACTCTAGCCACATACCATTTAAACATTTGGAAAGCATCAGATTTTTGTTTTAAGAACATGACAGTCATCATCCTGGAATAATCATCAACAAATAACATGATGTATTTATCTCCTCTATAGCTTTGTACTTCCATTGGACCACATAAGTCAGTGTGAATTAACTCAAGTATCTCCTTAGATGTATAGTTTTTGCTTTTGAAACTTGACTTTGTCATCATTCCTAGTTGACATTGTTTGCACATAATATTATCAGGCTTCTTCAATTTTGGTAAACCTTTGACTTTCTTCATTTTACTAATGTTGACCAGATTATCAAAATTGACATGACATAATCTTCTATTCCATAACCATTCATCATCAAATTTTGCAATAAAACAAGAAACATCATCCATATCAAGGTAAAACAGATTACTCTTCATTTGATCTCCTTTTCCTATTAGTTTACCATCAGTATCATAGATTTTTGCAGTTTTGTTTCCAAATTCCACTTTGCATCCTATATTGCCTAACTGTGAGACACTCAGTAAATTGTAGTTTAATCCTTCAACATAGTATGCATTGTCACATGAGATTTGTTCTGTGAGCTTAATGGAACCTTTTCCTTTGATTTGACAAGGGGCATCATTACCAAATCTAACACTATTTCCATCATACTGAGTAAAGTTAACAAACTTACTTTTGTCTCCTGTCATGTGATGTGAGCATCCACTATCTATGATCCATCTGTCATTTTTGTTTATACAAGTCATCAGTGCTGTGGCTTCTTCTTCATCGGATTGGTCCTTCATGGCTACATAAACAACTTCATCATCATTGTCATCAGAATTTTCTTCAACAATATAACACTTCTTACCTTTTTCTTTGTAATCTTTCTTGTCATCATCTCTTCTGTTCTTGTATTTGTTTCTTTCCTTGTAATCCTTTTTCTGTGGACATCTTGTAGCAATATGACCTACTTCATTGCAATTGAAACAAATGATAGGCATCTTACCTTTGAATTTTCCTTTACCTCTGTGAAATCTTCTAGCTAGTAAAGCTTCTAATTGATCCACATCTTCCTCATCTGTGCTGCTATCACTGGATACATATTTCACTTGTTCAACATCTTTCAATGATAACTTGGCCTTGAAAGTAGATTCAACATTATCAAGTCTGTAGTTGTCAAAGTTAGATAACTCAAATGCAGTGAGTCTTCCTATGATACCTTCAAAACTTAGATTGTTTCCTGGCACACATCTTAGTTCCTGTATTGCTGATACTCTAATAGCATAGATAGGGAGCAAGGTTCTCAAATACTTACTATTAATAGTATCTTCATCCAATTGAGCACCCAAACATCTTATCGCACTTACCACTTCTTTTATTCTTGCACCATACTGAACAACATTCTCATTTTCTTCCATTCTCATATCATCAAATTTTCCTCTGAGACTTTCTCTTTTTGCTCTTTGTACATTCTGATCTCCTCTATAGATGTTTGATAGGGCTTTCCACATTTTGAATGCGGTGTCACATCCTTTGATATCATCAAATTCAGCATAGCTAAGTGCAGAGGCAATCTCCAGCATTGTCTGGTTATGTTCTTACTTGTTTTTCATATCTTCTGCAGTAGGAGCACTTGTTGGATCGACATGTTCAGTAATAATTGATTTTTGGGCATAATCTCCTATGGATCCAAGATGTAGTTTCATCAAACTTTTCCATGCAACAAAGTTGTCTTTGTTGAGCTTGGGAACTTCTCTCTTAGGCATTTTGATCTTTTCTGCTTCTAGTCCTTTTAAACTGGATCAGCAGTCCGCTCTGATACCAATTGTTAGAATCTTTTAGAATAACTGAGAGGGGGGGGGGGGGGGGGGGTGAATCAGTTATTCAAGGTCCCAAATGCCCTAATAAAACTTTTTTTTTTTTTTTTCACCAAATGTAGTGAACTCATAAACCTTTTAACCATTCAAGCTTAAATCAATCATATTAGCAAGTTACAGTAAATCAACATGCAAAGGTAAAACATGCAAGATCAACACATGACACAATGATTTACATGGAAACCCAATTTGGGAAAAACCACCAGTAACATACTACTTGATTCTCACTCTTCTAAAGTGATGCCCTGTTAAAGGCCTGCCCTGTTAAAGGCTTACAACACACTGTTAAATGTGACCTTGTTAGAGGATTTCACCGAACTGTTAGGAATGGGCCTGGTTAAAGGAATTTAGAACATTCACTGGGAATGTCACCTTGTTAAAGGATTTATCTCATGGCTATCAAACCAACCTAAGTCCATAGGATTTAAACTAATTGTTACAATTGCTAGAAAGTAACGACAATGAACTTTTGATCTGATATAACTTACAACATACTTTGCAGATTTCAGATCACACTTTCAGTTTAGTCCTTATGCTTGGCTTTTATCTCTTCAACTCTGACTGCTTGTCATCTATTCAAGCTTCATCTCCTTGAGTCTTCTAACTCACTGTATTAATGCATCCATATCAGGGGTCTTCTTACTGAAATAGAGTAACTATGCTCTCTTTCCTCTTTTCCACCTTCTTCAGCACTTTACACTTTCATGCTTGACCACCCCTCTCTCATTCATTTTTTTCATTAACTAATGACTCCTTATATAGAGATCTGATATGCCTTTGCTACTCAATTCTCCCTCTTCACTTTTAGGGTTTCAATATGGATTAGGTAAAATACAATGTATCTACCCCATATCTTGTTCTCTTCTAGAAACTTCGCCAGCTGTATCCTCAAAAATGTTTTACATGGTGTTCTGTGCCACCAGCTCATCATTCTTATCTGCTATTTAATTTACAAACTTCTAACTAATAACCTTGTCGGCTTAGTTCTGGCGAATCTTCGATCTTCAAAATAATGCAGCAACTCGGCATTATTTGTTTTACTGATGCTCGGCATCTCAGTGTTACTCGAAATCTACACAAAATTGTGTTACTCGGCACTTACAGAAAACTGTGTTACTCGGCACCTACAAAAAACTATGTTACTCGGCACCTATAGAAAACTGTGTTACTCGGCACCTACTCTTTACTCAGCACCTGAAGATCACTCGGCTTATATGATATACTCGGCACCTTCTCTTAGTTGAGCTTTGTAAAAGACTTAGCTAACACCTAACCTCTTTAATATGTTTCAGTGTGCCCTTTTTTCTGTATCTTATAGTATGTTATCAAATACACTTTTTCATCAATGGCTTAGCTGATCCTAGTACTTCATTACAACATCATAACTTCAACCTTTCTCTAGGTGTTCTAGTTACATCTTATTGATTGCCACCACCTTGTCAACCAACTAATTGATAGTATTTGGATCACTAAAGCAATTGTCATTCCTGCAAGTAGCAAGTTTGACATCAATGACAAAAAAATGATTGAGAACATTCTTTATCATTCCAACAACTCTTATTATCAATTCAATCATTTCTAACAGTAGCAGTACTAGGGATATCAACTTAGTTGATAGTGCTAGCAATATATTTCTTGTAAATTCTGTAGTCAGGGCCAACAAACTCAAGTCCAACAATCTTACATCGAGCAAAATTTATGGCTAGGAGTATTCTCCACCTACTACTCCACATGAAAAGGAATCAAAACCACTACCATTTTCAGTGGAGAAATAATAGTAGGATCTTGTACCTTATTTGAATAACTTTCTGTAAGATTCACTTCCCCTTTATAAGAATTCTTAGCCATCACATAATGATATCAAGAAGCTCCCTTCAACCAAGAGGTAAACTTTTTTATGTTTAACTTTCTCAACCCCACATTTAGCTATAGTATGTCCGGTCATGAAGCACTTTTGACATCTAAAAGGGATGCCCTCATAGTCCAAAGACTGGATCCAAGTGCCCTATGTACGAAATCCTCTAAGTTACTCTAGTAGAACCTAAATTTGATCATACAATAATGTAATCATTTTTATTTATCCTCTAAGACATTATTGATTAAATATTAAATATTTAATTAATTTATGTTATCCCTAACTAATTAATTTAAATAATTAATTATAGTCTAATTAATAAATTAAACCATAACCAATACTATAATTTATTAATTAAATCCCCTTTCTCCTATTAAACTAAATAAATGCATAACCCTTTAAATTTAATCCCAAATTCCCCCTTCCATTTAATTAATTTAATTAAATAAACTACTTAACCACAAATGAACCCTCAACCCAACAATCACCTAAACCCAACTCATGCACTAGTAAATAATCATTTAAATTAAATTATTTATTTATTTAATTAAACTCATCCACAAACATTTCTTCTAACAAATCTATCCATTAGCCACATCACCCTCTTAACTAAGCTACCTTACTATCTTAACTGAACCACATCACCTCCTTTACCCATGTTTAATTCCCTCTCCAAATTACTTGCACAAATCAAGACATGATTAAGTCTTCCTAACTCAAGCCCGAGTCCAGTCTCTTGCCACATCTCCCTCTTCAACCTCTAAACACAACATTTTATTTTACACCTCATTGAACTAACTAATCCTCCACAAAGCCTATCTCCTCACATTCTCTCCTTGCAACACTTGTTGCGATGCTATGGATTTGAGAAAGCACAATCCACATTCACATCTCTCCTTGTATCCTAGCCCTTCCTCACAATTTTAAAAAAAGATCTTGACCTTTCATTTCCTCTACCCATGGCCTATAAATTGAACCCTTAATCATTCACAAACCATCAACTATTTTAGCAAAGCTATATTTTTTTTAAAGAGCTAAATACTATAAAAAACCATTACTATACTCATATTTTCATACATCCATCCATTCTTAAATCTACATTATTGAAGCTTGAAGTAACCATTGAGCATAGATATACCATCTTTGGACCACATCCAAATCATCAAGGAGCCTACGAGGATTCACAAGATTTGTATTTTTATTATGTTTGGCTTTCTTTCGGTCTTATCATATTTTTTGTTGTTGAATATTGGTTTGTGATTGTCTAGCTTCTACTTTTCATTCTTTGCATCTTAATTCTATAGAAAGCATTTTGGCATGTCTAGTGGGACCCCACAATACGATCATTCCTCTATCTTTTGTTAGTTTTTTGCTTCAATAAAGTATTGACCAAACCATCTAAGATTTATGTTTTGAGGGATTTTCATAGGTTTTTTTTGGGTTTTTCAAGTTTAACATGTAGAAAAAATGTTACATGACTCTACTATTCAAATCAGATTTTACACAACAAGCAATACAATTCTCTCAGACTCACGATCCCTTACCCAAAAGAATGCTTCTATCTACCAATGAGAATATGATCTTACGCTTGCAGGATTGAAGCCTAAACCTTTAAGAAATTAGAATGCATACTGATTTCTATCTTTTATATATATAAGTTTCCCTTTCTTTCCTTCCATCATAGGAATGTGATTTGACTACACATGAATGCAGGTTAACCCTACAGGAATGTTGTATTTTACCTACAAGAATGAGCCTTCATGGGAACACTCTATGGTAAATTTATATTCAGGTCTATATTTTCTATTTTGTTGTTTCTTCACTAGTTTTTGGCACATATTCCTTGGATGTGAGAATACAACCTCGCAATTGTGGGAACACTCCTTAGACTTGCCAGAACACTCCTAATTTTTTACTATTTTTTTTGAGTGTGCAGGGTATGATGCTAGTATTTACTAATTTAGTTTAGTTTAAAATTGAACTTGAACTTTGTTTGGAAGATTTAAAATGAACAATGTATGCCTTCACATCACATAAATGTTTAATGTTAAGGAGATGAAAAAAAAAAGTTTCAATTTGGGTATGAAAAGAAATCATACAATCTTGAATACATAACTAATTAATGAACATTTCAAATTGAGCACTTCATTTTTGGGCATAAAATGAGCAACCAATTCTTGAATTCTAAAGGCTAAATTATGCTTATTCCCTTCTCTTTCAATCTTTCACATTCAATTTACTACATTGACAATCGACTTTTTAAGCGCACAACATTTACTTCCAAATAATGAACCTTGCATCTTAAGCATTCATGTCTTTTGTTATAGATAGAGAATCTAAAAACTTAATTTGGAAAGAACAAGTATTTTGTGTGTTTCTACGTGTGTTTCTCAAAGATATTTTTGTGGGATCATTTACTTTTTTGCATTTTAGGTCCAAGTAATTAAGTGATGTGTGTACCAAAAATTTGTTAGCATGATCATTCACAACAACTCTAGGAGCACTTCTAGAGATGTCTATCCTTTGGGAAGTGTGTCCCCATCAAAGAATGACCTCAAAAATTGTAAACTTCATGGGCAGTATATAAATAAAGTATAGAAGTAATTTATTGATTCATCCCCTCAAGATTGAGCAATTTGTGTTGATGGTAGTTTGAGGTAGGAAAACTTTCCTACAATTTCATCATTGTCAACTAGCCTTTTTAGTGAGTCACACACATGCAAACTAATTGGAAGGACTCTATGAATCTTATTATGAACCAATATAACATCTACCCTATTATACTTGGTATTTTATCCATAGTGAAAGGGAATATAAGGCTTCCCTGAAGTTACCTAACATATGTGTTTTCGTTGGTATAGGTATAAGGATACTGTTAGTCTTAGAATGGTTTTGACATTTGAGTGTCAACACACTTAACCACCTTATACATTGAAGCCGAGTACACTATGTATGCCGAGTCAAAATTCCAATAGGTGCCGAATGATCTTCAAGTGCTGAGAAATCTTTAGGTGCTAAGTGAAGATCAAGTGCTGAGTGACTACAAGTGTCGAGCATGATACAAGTGCTGAGTAATATTTAGGTGGCGAGTCATAGAAGATGTCGAGCTAGATAGAATCACTACAAGAGCCTAGTGAGCTAGTTTCTTATGTGTGTCGAGCATCAGGAATTGGAAAGTGGTGAGTAATACAGAATGCACATATGAGTTTGAAAAGGTATAAACTCAGATGTAAACCATTTTTATGACCCACATATGATGAATCTTGAAGGATCTAAGTGATAAGATCGAATCTTTTGTATTTCCTATGCAATCTACATGCAACCAATAAGAAAAATGGAGAAGGCATGCAACCAATAATAAAAGTACAAGGAATGAGCAAGAAATAAAGGTTCAATATGGATCATAGATCCATACCTAACCTTAAGTCTTCAAAAGTCTTTATAAGGAAGACAAAATCTCATTGTGAATGATGAAAAAGAAGTATATGGGGAAGCTATAGTGAAATTCAGAGTGAAGAGTGAAAAGACTTAGAGGAAAAGAACAACAATTAGATATTCTATTGATCAGAACAAAGCAAGAGATACAAACATATATTAGATCTCAGAGAATCAAGATCAGAGAGAGCAGATCAAGTGCCTGAATTCAGCAATCAAGGATTGTAAGCTATTAGGTTTATTATACCTAATACTCTCTAGCAATTGTATTAGAAAGGAAATCCTATGTTGATAGGTTAGCTTAACAGCTAGGTTATAAATCCTTTAACAAGGTGACACTTAATGAAAAGTGTTTTTAAATCCTTTAACCAAGTCACTATTGATATAATGTAAAGCCTTTAATAGGGCAGGCCTTTCATAGGGAAGACCATCAGAAGTGGTCAAAACAATTATTGCTGCAGTGATTTTGTGGGTATCATCCTCACCCGAGTTTTACCTTCTTATTCTTGGAGGGTTTTTGGGTTACCAAAATCTAGTGTTATGTGTTGTTGATGCATGTGTTTACTTCATATTTATTTCATATGTTTACATGCATGTAATATACTTTCAGTTAAAAGTTTTAATGGATAAAGTGTAATACTTCTGATTCACCCCCCCCTCTTAGAAGAATTCTTCACATTTGAATATTCTAACAATTGGTATCAGAGTGTGGGTTCTCACAAGGTAAAGCCTAATAGCTTGGAGAAAAAGGTTAGAAGATGGAGGTCTTCAAACTTGGAAAGATAATAGAAAATCAAGTAATTGATGTTCAACTTGCTCTACACAAATTGGAGGAAGCCAGAGAAGAATTACAAAAATCCTTAAAAAAAAGGAAGGATGTAGCCATAGCTGAAAATGATACAAACTACAAGGAGATTGATACCAGAAAAGTGTTTTCCAATGGTGATACTAAAGAGTTTGATGCAGCAATAGCAGAACTGATGGAAATGAATAAATCTCAAGTAGAAGAAATTAGAATCTTGAAGATTGAATAAGAATCACAAGCCATAATGCTTTGTGAAGTGACTGAACAAAAGAAAAAGGCTATTGAAGAAAAAGCCATGATAAAAGATGAAAAGAGAAATCTTACAAATAGATTGGAGGAAAAGACAATTGAGTTTGAAAGAATCTCAAACATGCAGCTAGAAACCTTAAGTCAGATGATGAATGCACGTCATGAGCTGAATATGAAGGACATTGAGATCTCTACACTAAAGATGCAAAATGAACAATGGTAGAATAATTTGAGAAGAGAAAAGGAAATTTCAGAGAGCTTCAACAAACCTAACAAAGCCATCAAGTCTTTGAGCAGTTACTGAAATCCCCAAGGTCCAACAATGACACTCAAGGATTAGGATATACTAGCACTAAAGAAGGAGAGTCGTCCAAGACTCTAGAAAAAATGAATAAAAAATGTAAGAACACCAAACCTACCTATCATTTATGTGGTAAGAAAGGACACACTTCTAATGTGTGCAAGAGCAATAATGCCCATCAACATGATAACCCTAAGAGTGCAAGCTATTGTCATAAGTGCTAGAAGCAAGGACATCAAGCACATGAATGCATAACGAGGATTATCAAGACACCAAGATTTGAAGGTCACTGATACAATTGCAAGAAGTATGGACATAGAGCCTTTGAATGCAAATCAAAGCCCATGCAGACATTAAATTGACCAGCAAATACAAAAGGCAATGGAAATCACTACTGTTGGGATTACAACACCAAGTATAGCTATCATTACTGTCAAGAATATTGGCATGTTCTTGAAAATTGCATAAGGACACATTTTAGAGGAAACTATAGTAGATGGTTGAATCAAATCACATGTTTCAGTTGCTTGAAGACTAGTCATATCAGTAGGGATTTCCCAACAGGGTCCAATGCACCAAGTTCTAAGTTCAACAAAGGGAAGGCAAAGGTAGGCATTGAACACATCAGAGGAGAGATGAATAAGACATGGAAGAAGAAAAATGAGTGTAGCACATCAAGTGAAGGGATCACTTCACCCAATGGGTTAAGTGATCACACTTCATCAAACTAAGCATGAATAATGTGTGTGGGATTGATATACAAAGTTATATCATACATCAGTCCCAAGACAAAGAAGTATTGCAAAGAAGAAATCAGCATAAGCAAAGATGCCAAGTCAAAATTTTAAGTTCTTGCAAATACTATTGAGTCATCCTCAGGTGTTGAGTAAAGTCCCAATGCATGTTGAGTTGCTAATAGTGATCGAGTTGATGGTTGATGCCGAGTTGAGAAATGTCAATTGAAGCCGAGTCATGTTGAAAACTTCAAGTGCCAAGTTTATAGTTATACAAGCACTAAGCATTTGATGCTATGTTTTGAAGGGTATAAGGTCAATTTTTGATCATTTCTTGCCATTCAAATGCAGAGAAAAGACAAGAAGAGTGTAGGAGAGATCAAAGAACTACATCAAAGCCATTTGCATGAATTTCAATGGTGATTCAATATAAATTTCATCGATCAAAGGTATTTATCAAGTGCCGAGCTATGCAGTGTTAAAGTTTTAAATCTTTAAAACCCTAGATCGGTATAATGGCTTCTAGTTCTAAGAACCCCAAGGGAAAATAAGGTCATGAGGTTCAGCTGGTCAATAATGAGGTTAAACAACCTGAATTTAGGCCAATTCCAGAAGTCGCCTACATAAACAACCTTGCTGGTGCATTATCCATTATTCCATCCAAAGTAGTCATGGTCCAGGATGTACGAAAGTGTTATAAATGAAAAATTGGTGCCATAGGTGATCTTGAAATATTCCAAGCCTATGAAAAACTATGCAAGAACAAGATTGTGAAGGATGAATTCCAGATAGTCGAAAGAAAGGGTTTGGCCAATGCCCTAGTTTACCCTATAGGATTCAAAACTGAATGGATACGAATTGATTTAAGCAAAATTCATGATGGATGCTTTTGGCTGGAAAAAGGTCTAGTAAAGATTACAAAAGGATAGTACATAGGATTATGGGTTTCCCAACCCTAGATCGAACTAAGACCCTACGTAGTGATTCCAAAGAGATCATTGAAAAGAATACAAGTGCAAAATGGAATAAGAGGGGTATGACTATTGATACTACCACTGATCCTCTTTTAGATTTTTCTGTGAGAATAATATCCTACAAATTCTATCAATCAAGTAGATTGAATAGTGTGCCATGCATAGCTGTTGATGTGGCCTACAAACTAGTAAAGAGAGATCACACATATGATCCATCAGAACTTTTTTTGCAACAGATAAATGAAAACCTAGGAGAAATAAGGAGAACAAAAGGTGCTTAATGCAAATTTGGTTTAGTTCTTATGTGTGTATTCTTCTATATTATGGAAGATTTTCCTTCTATAGGAAAGGTAAATTGGAATCCTAACAAAACTATAATTACACAAATTAATGAGTTTATTGATCAGATGGGTGACAACTTTGAAACCCATACGACAAGCTATTTTGAGGATTTCAAGAAATCCATGAAGAAAAGGGTAAGAATACCAATTTCCTTAGTGGAAAGACATATCAATGACATATGCTTCTTAGTTGATGTTGATTTCACCTATATCCAAGCAACAGTTCCAAGGGTGAGATGGCTAAGGCCATTTGGTTATGAACTAGATGTGTATGAAGCATCAACAACAATCATTGCATTGCTTGCAGAGGAAATAGACAAGTCTGCCAAGCCTTTTGGCACATATGATGTTGTTAAATCCAAAATTGAAATAGAGTTAAAGATTGCCTCCGTAATGAAGAAGAATGATAAATTGGTGAAGAAAATAAAGAAAAAATTTGGTGAAGGAATTGAAGCAGAAGAAGAAGATGATGATGATGATGATGATGATGAGGATGGACAAGGCCAAGGCCAAATGGAATTGACTCACGACCTAGGTGAAGATAAGGAGGAAGGTGCTGAGGAACAAGAAGCCAAGGAAGCACCAACCCTAGCCGAGCCAAAGAAAAGAAAGGCAATAGTACAGCCTCCAACCCAAACCAAAGCAAAGAAGGGTACTAAGCCAACTCAAGCCAAGCCATAGATACAAGTCACAAGGGCTACCACAAGGGCATCTTCACAAAAGGCCAAGGAAAAAATCAAAGAGAAGAAGAAGGCCATTGAATAGACTAGTGAAGAGCAGAGGAAAAGAAGAAAATATGTAGCTCCACCAAATTCTGATGAGGAGGAGAGAACAAATTTAGAAGATGTCAGCTAATTTAGAGTGGTAAGTCATCCTCCCAAATCAGCCATAGATAAAATTTGTGAAATACTAAGAATGTAGATTTTACTGATTATAAAGGCATTGATTTCAACAAGCTAAGTAAAGAAGAGAAAAACAAAATAGAGGAATTAGTATATGCCATGATGGCTGAATTCAAGTATACACCTCTAGAGCTAGGCAATACCATGCCTAGAGAATAATATGAGATAATTGAAAACAAATGGCATTATTGTTTGAAAATTAAAAAGGAGATAAGAGAATCTACCTTAGCATAGCTGATGCCTAACCTAACAAGAGGTCAAATAAAAAAGGCTAATAAGAAATATAGTGACAATTTCACACCAAAGTATAGAGCCTTTAGTATCTTACAAAACAAGATTGAAGATGTTGTCAGTAAGTCAACAAAAATATGGAAGTTGATATATGGTTTGACTATTGTCAAGGATGGAGAAGAAGATCCCCTTGAGGGACAAAACACTAAACATGAAGATAAGGCAGAGCCTAGTGAGAAAGAGGAGGAAGAAGAAAAGAATATAGAAAAAAGAGAACAAGAGAAGAAGGAAGAAGAAAAGAAAGATGGAGAGGAGAAAGAAAAAGGTGAGGAGGAGACACAAAAACAAGATGAAATGGCAACAACTAAGCAGGAGTAGCAACAAGACCAGAGTGTGCAAGACACACAATTGCCACCTTCTAGCCCTCCTCATGTAACCATCACACCTACAGACACTATAACTATAAAGGATGTTCCTGACACTTCTTCTCAGAACATCAATCCTTTAATTGTAGAGGATCTCAAAATAATCCTTGACCAATCCACACAAGCAGCAAAATTATGTACAGATCTAGTATTGGTCAGTGTGGATGAATTACAAAAGGTAGTAGCAAACACAATTAGAGATAAGGTGAATCCACAAGAACCACCTTCCATCATCTCTACAGCTACTACTAGTCAACTTCAAATGCAAATAGTTGTTACATCAGGAACAATTGAAACCACAGTGTAGAAGCCGAGTGTAGCAAGAGACAAAGAAATAGAACAAATAGGACAGACTGTTACATCTGATCCTACAATATAAACACAAGGTGCACTTCCTCACATGTCTATAATTGAACAAGGTAGTAAATAGAAGGAGAAGGAAGTAGAGAAAATCCCTAAAGAGCAGGAGGCAATACAAACATTGATAAATTTGCCTACCTCGGGAACTCCTTCAAAACAACCAAGCAATGATGCAATGCCACTGCAAATATCAACACCAAGATCAAGTACTACAAAAGTTACAGGGGTGCTTCACTATAGAGACCCTAAATTAGATGAGGTGATAGTCATACCTAGTTATGACTCAAAAACAATAAGCATTGATCAAATCACTGAGGTGTAGGAAGCATTGAATAGAAGAAAGAGGCAAGAGATACTTAGGAAAGAGTATAAACAAAAGAAAACATTACATGAGATTAAGGACATCTTTATAGATGCCTTTAGTTTGCAGTCACCAGATGAGACAAAACATATAATGGAACAATTGTCAGATATTGTTGACCAGGTGACAAATGAGGACCAAGAAACTAATGTAAAACTTATGGAATGGTCTAAAAGGAAATTCCAAGGGAAAGTAAAGGAGAAAATATATAGTGAAATTGCACGTTCCTAGGTTAAATTGGCAAAGATGAATGACAAAGTGAAAAAGGTACTTGAGAATATATTCTCATTGTACAAAAAGATGTGTGACTTTTCATACTTCACATAGGAGACAAGCCAAAGAATAATGAGCTTGGAGAGGAATCTGAAGATTTCAAGCATGTAGCTACCAAAAGATCCAACTCAAAGTGAGAAGCACTTTAATCAAACGCTTCATACACAGAAAGAAGTAGTTGTGTTGACAGCAAAAGAGGCCATCATTAAGGCCAAACTGATATAGCTCCAATCTTCCATTACCCCACATTTGGAAGTACTCCATAAAGAATAGGCCTATGCTGAAACTATTCTCAAGAAAGATCCTAATCTTTCTACTTTAGATGGACTTGTTCACCTTGCTGCAGAGACTGCCATCTAGCACAAGTCATTGGAAATTGCTTTGCATAATTGGGATGTAGCTCTCAAGATGATTATGGAGGTAAATAGTACATTTTTGGTGAAATATGGTCTTAACCCTTAGTACCTTTTGACATTTGTGTCAAAAAGGGGGAGATAAACAAAAAGGGGAAGATATAATAAGGGAGATATAACAAAGGGGGAGATACATTGTATAACATAGGTATAGAGTACAGAAATAGCTAAAGAGTATCATATTTATTAGAATTTTGGTTACAAGAATTTTGGCACAATCAGTTCAGGGGGAGTTATAAGAATTTTAAGGTATATTGTTCCTTGCAAAAATTTTGAACAATTTTTTGAGATTTTGTGCATATGTTGAAAAAAATGAATGATGTACCTATAAGGTCAGCTAAATAATGCTTAGTTAAGTGTTTTTGACACTCATGTCAAAGGGGGAGATTGTTAGTCTCAGAATGGTTTCGACATTTGAGTGCCAACACACTTAACCACCTTCTACATTGAAGTCGAGTACACTATGTATGCCAAGTCAAAATTCCAATAGGTGCCAAATGATCTTCAGGTGTCGAGCAATCTTTAGGTGCTAAGTGAAGATCAAGTACCAAGTGACTACAAGTGCCAAGCATGATACAAGTGCCAAGTAATATTTAGGTACCAAGTCATAGAAGATGCCAAGTAGGATATAATCACTACAGGAGCCAAGTGAGATGATTTCTTATGTTTGCCAAGCATTAAGAATTGGAAAGTGTCGAGTAATACAGAATGTGCATATGAGTTTGAAAAGGCACAAACTCAGATGTAAACCATTTTTATGGCCGACATATGATGAATCTTGAAGGATCTAAGTTATAAGATCAAATCTTTTTTATTTCCTATGCAATCTACATGCAGCCAATAAGAAAAATGGAGAAGGTATGCAACCAATAATAAAAGTGCAAGGAATGAGCAGGAAATAAAGGTTCAATATGGATCGTAGATCCATACCTAACCTTAAGTCTTCAAAATTCTTTATAAGGAAGGAAAAATCTCATTGTGAATGATGAAAAAGAAGTATATGGGGAAGCTATAGTGAAATTCAAAGTGAAGAGTGAAAAGATTTAGAGGAAAAGAACAAAAATTAGATATTCTGTTGATCAAAACAAAGCATGAGATACAAACATATATCAGATCTTAGAGAATCAAGATCAGAGAGAGTAGATCAAGTGCCTGAATTTAGCGATTAAGGATTGTAAGCTATTAGGTTTATTATACATAATACTCTCTAGCAATTGTATTAGAAAGGAAATCCTATGTTGATAGGTTAGCTTAACAGCTAGGTTATAAATCCTTTAACAAGGTGACATTTAATGAAAAGTGTTTGTAAATCCTTTAACCAGGTCACTATTGATATAGTGTAAAGCCTTTAACAAGGCATGCCTTTCATAGGGCAGACCGTCATAAGTTGTCAAAACAATTATTGCTGCAGTAATTTTGTGGGTATCATCCCCACCCCAGTTTTACCTTCTTATTCTTGGAGGGTTTCTGGGTTACCAAAATCTAGTGTTATGTGTTGTTGATGCATGTGTTTACTTCATATTTATTTCATATGTTTACTTGCATGTAATATAATTTCAGTTAAAATTTTTAATGGATAAAGTATAATACTTCTGATTCACCCCCCCCCCCCCCCCCCCCTCCCTCTCAAAAGCATTCTTCACATTTGAATATTCTAATAGCTACTTTGGCTTTATCTCCAAGAGTCATCGATCCTAGAAAAGGGGCTTCATTTTATCATGACTTAAAGGTTCTATGACTTATAAGTTTTTTGATCTCTTCTTGTATCAAATCACTTCTTAGATTGAGAGGGAAATATCACATAATAACTAGAAAACATCACGAGGGCTCCACCTAGAAGGCCTATGAATACTATATTGCAACCAAATTTTACAATAGGGATATCATGTGATTGAAGTTTCTATATTATGATTTGACCTTGTCAAAAAATTTTGTTGAATATATACTATATTGGTTCTATTTTCAAAATCCTTTTTCCAGAAGAGATCACTTGCTTGTCTCTCTCAAATTCTCTTTATTCTTTGAGAGATTATTTGTTCACTTATGCTATCTTGTTATTGATAAATTTATCACTGTGTACTGAAAGGTTATTAGCAAGTGATGTAGGAGCATCCTAGGTGTAAGAGCAATCTTCCATCACCCAAAAAAAATTCTTTTCAGTCTTTTCTATTTTAATAAGGACTATTAGACAGTGTGGTTACTATTTGTGGGAACTTGCTATTTTTAGTAAGTTTGTCATACGAGCTTAGAATATTCTCATTTTCTACATGAAGGTTCATTTTAGAGTTATAAGCTTACCATAAAAATCTCACTGCTCCAATTTAAGTATCAGAAAAGTTATTGCAGATTTTTGGTGGATAAATTTTCAAAAAAATCTTTAGGCTCACCATTGAAGGCCTTAGAGTGCTTGAATGAGTTCTAAAAACTTGATGGAATGGCACTTGCTCTATTCTAAGCCTGTAGTTCAAGAGCTAGCATTTTCAAAAAGTGGTTATAAGAGCCAATCAGAGCAACAGTTCATGAGTTATGGCCTTTTAAAGTTGGGCTACATAAAATATCTAATATAATTGTTAAATATGTATTTGGAACAGTCTATATGTATTGTTAGGGTCTGTCGGCCCTAGTTATTAAGTTTCCATGTCTAGAACCTCCCTAAGTGGCATAACCTTGTCTATTTAAGAAAGACCTGAACATTGTCTAAGACAACTCTAGCTGGTAATTCGCAACTTAGTCTTTCATGTTACTATAATGAAGGCACACATGTGGGTTAGCATTTTGTAATTGTGAATTCTATAATTTTGCATTTGAGACACAAATAAGGAGTCCATATTTTTGTTCTTGCATTTTTTGTTATTTCTTTATTTTTGTTATGAGTTTATGGTTTTAAGGGAGCACCCTTCATTAAGTGATATTAGAGCCTACCTTTCTTGAGTGTGTGGAAAGATTGCCAACTATGAGGTAATTCGCACCAAGAATATGGTCCAGGCTAAGCATGTAGATAGATCACCAATTGTGAGGTAGTTTGCACTAGGGTTTCTTTGGAAGTGTGCAAATGCCTCCACAAAGAGAGCATGATGGAAGAGCTATAGTTGTTACACCTAAGGGTTGCCCAGCCCTCCAAAGAAAAATGCAAGCATTGGAATAACAAATGCATAGAGGGATAAATCTTCTCGTAAGAGATGAAAGTGAGGATGAGGACGAAGATGAAGAAAATGTTGAAGTAGAGGTAGTTCTAAACCTAGAGGAAGAGAGGATTTTTAGGGCCATCTACAAGATTGGAAAAAGACCTAAGCTTGAGGTTTTTGCATTTTTAGAAAATCTTAACCTAGAGGAGCTAATTGATTACTTTGAGTATGAAGATATTGAGGATCTTGATAGGGTCAAGTGTGCGAAAGAAAAACTAAAGAGACATGCAAAGATCTAGTAGTGAGAGGTTTAGTTGGAGTGGAATAGAAAGGGAAAGGATAAAATCACCAAATGGGAACAAATGATAGCTAAACTAAAGTGAAAATTCATTCTTGTGGATTATGAGTTTGATCTATTGAAAAAAATGCAAGGGTTGAAGCAAGCCAAAAAATTTGTTCAAGAGTATACTAAAGAGTTCTATCAAGTTCTCCTTCGAACTGACCATGTAGAAGCTGATAAGGAGAAAGTGGCCTATTATCTTAATGGATTATGACCAATCATTTAGGATGAGATGAGTCTTGTTCAAGTGACCAGTATTGAGGAGGCATACCATTTTTCCTCAAGGGTTGAGGAGAAAGTAAGCAAGAATTTTGATGACAAGGAGAGTGGAAGAGGTCATGGTGGAAGATCTAGAGGACGATCTTATGGACGTTGTAATGATGATAAAAAAAAGAAGGATGAGGTTGGAAGTAGCAATCAAAACCAAAGGGGAAAAAATTCCAATGATTTCCATGATCAGAACAATATAGATCAGAGAGGAAGAGGTAGAGGACAAGGATCTAGATGAGGATGATTCTGTGGGAAATGTTTTCACTATGGAGAAGAAGGGCATAGAGTGTTTGAATATTCCTAGTGCCAAGGAATGAAAGATTTAAGAATAGAAGCCCAGGATAGAGTTGCACATGTTGATGTAGATGGTAGATCCTCACATTCTGAAGATGTTGAAAGAGGAGAAGTCCTAGTTAACATAATAGTCCTGTTGAGTGGTGAGAATGAATCTAATCAAAGAAGGAGCTTGTTTTGCACAAGGTGTAGATGTGAAGATAATGTTGTGATGTGATAATTGATGGTGGAAGTAATAAAAATCTAGTGTCAAAAACAATGGTTACCAAGTTGAAGTTGAAGAGACATAAACACCCACATCCATAGTGTATTGCTTGGGTGCAAGATGAACACAAGGTCATGGTCAATGAGTAGAGCTCTGTGAAGTTCAAGATTGGAGGCTACCAGGATGAGGTACTTTGTAATATCATACCTATGGACATATGTCATATGTTGTTGGGTAGACCATGGAAGTTTGACATGCATGCTGTATACGATGGGCGAGAAAATACCTACATTCTAACCAAGGTTGGAGTGAAACATAAGTTGAAGCCTTTGAAGTACAAAGAAGAAATTGTATGTAGTGTTACCATAATATGTTTTCTTGATGGAAAAGAGTTCTCAAAGGTATGAAGCATGAGCATATGTATTTTTCTATAATTACAAAAGATAGTAAAGAAGAAGTAGAGGAGGTACCTGTAGAAGTTGCAGATATGTTGGGAGAATTTTCTAATATTGCATCAGATAATGTACTTGATGGATTTCCCCCAATGAGGAAGATCAATCACCAGATGGATTTGGTTCCAGGAGCTAGTTTTCCTAACAAGGAAACACATAGAATGACACCAGTAGAAAGTGAAGAGTTGAATAGACAAGTTCATGAGTTGTTGCAAAAGGGTTCAATTCGAAAGAGTTTGAGTCCATGTGTTGTACCAGTCATATTAGCACCAAAGAAGAATGGAGAATGGATGATGTGCATAGATTCTTGAATGATAAACAAGATCACATTCAAGTATAGATTTCCATTGTCTAGGATGGATGATATTATGGATTGTTTGAGTGGAGCTGAGTATTTCACAAAGATAGATCTGAAGAGTGGGTACCATCAAATTTGTATTGGAGAAGGTGATGAGTGGAAGACTTCTTTCAATACAAAAGGACTATACAAGTGGTTAGTCATGCCTTTTGGGCTAACCAATGCACTGAGCACTTTCATGTGGCTCATGAATGAGGTACTAAAGGAGTTTCTTGGTAAGTTTGTTATTGTTTACCTAGATGATATTTTGATCTTTAGTAAGACATTGGAGGAGCATTTGATTCATATTCATAAGATATTTGATAAGTGGAGGGAAGAAAAGTTGCTGATAAACCTGAAGAAGTGCAGTTTTGTAAAGGAGTTGGTGTACTTGGGATTTGTAGTCTTAGTAAAAGGTCTAAAAATGGACCCAGAGAAAGTGAAGGCTATCCTTCAATGGCCTACTCCAAGAAGTGCGATAGAGGTAAGATATTTTTATGAATTGGCTAGTTTTTATAGAAAGTTCATAAGAGGTTTTAGCAATATTTGTTGACCCCTGACTGAAACAATGTGAGGGGATAGGAAAGCATTTAAGTGGACTATAGGGGTAGATAAGAGTTTTAACCTATTGGAACAAAAAGTTATTGAGAAATATATTTTAACACTTCCTGATTTTAACAAAACATTTCAAGTAGACTATGATGCTAGTGGTACTGCAATACTAGTTGTTATGAGTGAAGAAGGTAGACCTGTTGCTTATTTTAGCAAGAAATTGAATGATGGAAAAAGAAAATATTTTATTTATGATCAAGAATTTTATGCTATAGTTCAAGCATTGAAGAATTGGAGACACTATCTTCTTCCTAAGAAGTTTATTTTCTATACTAATCATCAAGCTTTGAAATATTTAAATAGTCAAGGAAAATTGAACCAAATGCATTTGAAGTCGGTTGAGTTTTTGTAGAGTTATACATTTTTTTTGAAATATAGGAGTGGGAAGTCTAACAAAATTGTAGATGCTCTTAGTAGAAGAAAAAGTTTGTTGACACAAATGAAGGTAGAGGTGGTTGGGTTTAAGGAACTCAGTACTTTATATCTAGATGATCTTGATTTTAATGAAGTGTGGAAGGCTTGTATAGAACCTATTGCTCTTGACAAGAAAAAGTGGTTGGATTTCATGATCTAGGATAGTATGTTGTTCAAGGGAAGCTAGTTGTGCATTTCTCAAATTTCAATGAGAGAGAATCTCATCAAGAAGAAGCATAGTGGAGGATTGGCTAGACATTTTGGTAGATATACAACCATGACTTTGGTTGCTGAGAATTATTACTAGCCACAGTTATAGCAAGATGTGAAGAAGTTTGTACAAAGTTGTAAAGTATGTCAGATGGTGAAAGGAGTGAAGTATAATATAGGGTTGTCTCATCTATTACCTAGACCAAAGAGACCATGGGAGGATGTCAACATGGATTTTGTTCTTGGATTATCGAGGACATAGTGTGGGCATGATTCTATTTTTGTGGTGGTTGACAAGTTTCAAAAGATGATACATTTTATTCCTTGAAAGAAGATTAGTGATGTTATTCATGTAGCAGAGTTATTTTTCAAATAAGTGGTGAGACTACATGGTCTTCCAAAGAGTATAGTTTTAGATCAAGATACCAATTTTTTTGGGTATTTTTGGCATACATTGTGGAAGAAATTGAAGATAGAGTTGAAGTTCAGTTCATCACATCGTCCATGAACTGATAGGCAGACAGAAGTTGTAAATTGTAGTTTGGGAAATTTACTGAGATGTTTGGTTGGAGAGAAGCCAAAAGGATGGGATATGATTTTACCATAGGCATAATTTTCATATAATAATTCTATGAATTGTGGTAAATCACCATTCTAGATTGTATATGGGAGTAGTCCTAGAAATGCTTATGAATTGAGGTATTTGGATAAAGGAGAGATAAGTAGTGCTGAAGCAAAAGAATTTGTTAAACATTTGAAGAACATACATGAGGAGGTGAGGAGACACATCATAATGATGAATACATGGTACAAAGCTAAGGAAGATGTGAAAAAGAGGTATACGGAATTTTAGATTGGAGATGAAGTCATGGTTCATTTGAGAAAAAAACATTTTCCAATGGGTACATATAATAAGTTGAAGATGAAGAAGTTTGGACCATGCAAGATAGTAAAAAGGCATGATTCTAGAAATTCTTGTGAAGTGGAGTTGCTTTCTGAATTGAATATTTCACCAATATTTAACATTTCATATTTGATAGAGTATTATGAAGGAGGTGATGGAGATGAACTTACAGAAGCACATTGGAGTATTCCAACAGTTAGGCTACAAAGGAGATTGAGGAGACACTGGATAGTTGTTTTAGCAAATTACAAGGAACAAAACTTATGAAGAATACCTAGTCAAATGGAAAGGGAGACCAATCAAGGATTCATCATGGTTAGCATGGGACTATTTAGATTTAACATTTACCAATATTTAACATTTCATATTTGATAGAATATTATGAAGGAGGTGATGGAGATGAACTTGCAAAAGCACATTGGAGTATTCCAACAGCTAGTTAGGCTACAAAGGAGATTGAGGAGGCACTGTATAGTTGTGTTAGCAAAATTACAAGGAACAAAACTTATGAACAATACCTGGTCAAATGGAAAGGGAGACTGGTTGAGGATTCATCATGGTTATCATGGTTCATCATCTTGGTCTTCCTTTGAACACCTGAGACGTGACAGAGTCACTTCTCAAATTACCCTAGGTGTCTGATGCAAGAGTATCCTGGGTGCAAGATAAATCTTGCATCACCCAAAAATATTTTCTTTTCAGTTTTTTCTATTTTAATAAGGACCAGTAGACATGATGGTTACTATTTATGGGAACTTTCTATTTTTAGTGAGTTTTTCATATGAGCTTGGAATGTTATCATTTTATACATGAAGGTTCATTTTAGAGTTATAAGTTTACCATGAAAATCTTATTGCTCCAACTTGAGTATCAGAGAAGTCATTGTAGATTTTCGGTGGAAAAATCTCCAGGCTCACTGGTGGAGGCCTTACTATGCCTAGATGAGATTTGAAAACTCGACCAAAAGGTGCTTGTACCATTTTGAGTCTATATTTCAAAGGTTGGAGTTTCTGAAAAGTAGTTATAATAGCCAATCAGAGAAACAGATAATGAGTTATGGCCTTTCAAAGTTGGGCTACCCAAAATTTCTAAAATAATTGTCAAAGATGTATTTGGCCAATTCTATATGTATTGTTAGGGTTTGTTAGCCCTAGTATTAAGTTTCAATGTCCAAAACATTCCTAGGCAGCATAAAATTGCCTATTTAAGAAAGGCCCGAATGTTATCTAGGACAACTTTGGGTGGTAATTTGTAGCTTAGTCTTGTAGGTTACTATAATGAAGGTGCCCATGTGGGTTAGCATTTTGTACTTGTGAATTCTGTAATTCCACATTTGTGGTGCAAATAAGAAGTCCATAATTTTGTTCTCACATTTATTTTTGTTTCTTTATTTCTATTATGAGTTTATGGTTTTTAGGGGAGCACCCTTCATCAACAAGTTTATTTGCAACAACCCTAGGAGTTTCTATGAGAAAACCTATCATCCAACCTTAGGGTATACTTATCATATTCACTACCTAAATTTGAAAGTTGTCTTACCAAGTGAAATAGTGAATTTGAATCCCCATGCCAAACTAACCAAAACCCATGTTCATAAAAGTTAAGCTTAAGCCATCATTAGCATACAAAGAAGTAGAAGCCAAATGCAAAATATTAGCACCTAATCAAATACTTGCAAAAGATATCTAAATAGAGAAATATGATATTGAGGTAGCTTTACAAGATGAGTGAGACTAAATATCAACAACATGATCCATAAGAGTGGATAAATCACATGCTTATTAACTTAGGACCTACAACGACTATGATTAGATTTCTTTTTACTTCCTCACACACTTTGTACTATCTTTTACCTAAGATTTCTTATTTAGAGTCATCATATAGGTTATCATCCTTTAAGCATTGTTAGATTCATCATCCTTATAATCATATATAAAATCATCATCTAGTTACATCTTGATTCACATCCTATCATTGGTATCATTATCTTAGAAGTCACTTATTCTACATCTCACACCAATGACATTATTATGATAATCCCTTAGCTAAAAAATCTATCTAGGGTAATTAATCTTATCACTTGTGTCCCTCATCACCTTGTTCTATAGGTTGAATCCAAAATTTATCACCTCACATCTTTTGAAAGGTGATTTAGTCTATCCTAGGATGTACATCAACCAATGTCTAACAGCTACTATACATATCAAATCACATCCATCCTCGATACCAAGATAATCTATATAGTCCTATAAGCATCACATCCTTAAGAACTAATCAACCACCATCATCGAGTTTTTATCTTTGCCACATCATATCTATTTTTTCTTTGGACAACATATTTAGGTTCTTAAAAAATCCAAGCATCTTAGGTTGTTACATTATCTTATCATCATATAAGATCTTAGACTTTACCCCACAACTTGCATTCATCATCATATCTTTATTGCATTCCACATCTAGGTACAGTGTCATTTCATGTGAACAACCACAAGTTTAAATAGAAATAAAATGAAAAAAAGGAAATGGATATAGATCCCAATGGTAGATTAGCTCACTTACGTCTTGATCCTGAGAGTACCATAAACATGTAGGACCCAACATCTAACACTAACATCATGAGTTCACAACCTATGGCATGTGCCATAGATGCATTTATTGAATAACCTAAGAAGGAAACATTTTTCAATTTCATCATGGATACAAATAGATATTCTATCATGGAAAACTTTCAAAGAGACAATGTTAGGTCCTTTGACTTTGGGAGAACACCACCACCCATCACTATCACATACATCACTCTTCTATTTTTGGCATGCCAACGTCATGGGGACCGAAAGAGCCTAAAATTATTCTCTGCTCCTAGAGGAGAGAACTAATTGGTGATATAGTAGGTTGTAAAACCTACTTCTACATCTACCCAACTCAGTGCTCCCATTCCCACAAAAACCCCATCTTCCATTGTATAATCCATAATCCATACCATACCACAAAAAAATTATCACACAACAAGTTGCATCTACCAATATTGTTGTTACTACTACTACTTTTGTACAATCCATATCTACACCACTAAACATTGTAGGGCCAACCATTAGTCTAATACTTGGCCAAAGTATTGCCATCCAACTAAGCACTTCTATACCTAACATCCCACCTACTAGCAATATCACCATCACATCCCAACAAGGCTTACAATATGCACCCCAATATACTATGGGGATTCCATCTATAGGGCTTGCTACTTAACCTATCCCACCATCTAGTACTCTCACAAATCCATTCATAATAAACCAAGGCATGTCCACATAATTTCCATTCATACCATGGGGATTGGGTCATTCAAAAATTTATGACATTGGCATCCGCACTTTCACTGCCACTACACCAACTTTACCACATCTAACTTTTTGTGCATAACATCAACCACTACCACTTTTAATTTCACTTTCCCCTATCACCAACTATTTGGTAATGCCACCATTTGGGAGTAACCATTTCATTCACCCAACACATCAAAAATCAATGGGGATGGCTCCCACTATTAACTACTTTGCAACATCTAGTACACACATAACCCCTCATGCAGACACACAACCATAATATGCTGGGAAACCTATTGCCTCTCAACCTAATACACAACCTCATTCACCTCAACAAAAACTAAAAAATTAATACACATAATATGTATCACAAAAAATCCATCTATGTACGTAACACTTTCCTAATTACCTAGCATTATAGTAAGCACAAAGGCCACCCCTATAACAACAATACTTCTACTTGTTGGAATTATAGATGGAGTAACTAAGAGGTGGGCGGGGGGGGGGGGGGGGTTTGGGTGAATCAATTACCACAAAAACAAATCCACAGATCCCTTAGATGTCTTAAATACCTATTTACTACTGATACTCAGTAAACATTGTAAGAATGTTGCAACTTAGTAGATTAACTGGTTACTGATAATCTAGCATTCATAATTATTAATATACATGCAAAAGTTAAATAAAATGAAATAAAATGAACACAAGAGACACCAAATTTAACGTGGAAACCCAATATGGGAAAAACCACCAAATAAATAGCTACCAATTTTTCACTCTTCTGAAGTGAGTCCTGTTAGGAGCCAACCCTGTTAAAGGTTACAATACACACTGTTAGGTGTGACCCTATTAGAGGATTTAATCACCCTATTAGGAGTGGCCTTGCTAAAGGTCTTTAGAAAAATTCAACTAAACTATCACCTTGTTAGAGGATTTACAAAATGGCTGCTAAACCAACTCTGTTAAGAGATTTGAAATCACTGCTACAATGGTTAGAAAGTAACAATGAATTGACTTGAATAAGATGCAACTAAATTTGCTGATAACAGATCTCCATTGTGCACTATTAGATCCTTCTCGATCAAATATAGCTTTGGAGCTCCTCAATGATCTTTGATCATCCTTCAAAATTCGCTCTTAGTCCTTCTTCTCATTCACATCCATCACACACTTAGAATTCACAGCTTGACCTTATATATATACCATTCAGATTATCAAGTTGGCTCATTCACAAGTTATATTTACCAATAAACCATATATCAGTCAACTACAAATATTACATTAAAAAAATAAACTTTTTTTCACAAAATAATGGAATCCTTCACTGGCTAACCCTGCTTGGTAAATACTGCTTTCAGAAATAATTTCCTGAGTTAACCGTCTTAACTTGGTTAATATTGCAAAAGTTGCAAAAAGTCCTTTGGCTGTTGAATTAACTCGATAAGAACTAGATTCCCTTCACTATCCATGAAAGCTTGGTTAGAACTGTTTCCTGCACTATTTTCTCTTGATGATTGAGTGAGCTTAGTAACAACTAAATTTCCTTTGCTAAACCTTGAAAGCTTGGTAGCAACTACCTATGCAAGGTAAAGCTTGAGAATGCTCGGTAGACATTGTAAACCTTTTTTGCTAACCTTTGTCTTTTGCCTTGCTAACCATCTGAGCTCGGTAGACTCTGGCTGATAATTGATATGACATTTATGGAACATCAAAGAAAACACACAATTGAACAATTGTATCCAACAATCTCTCTCTTTGGCATTGATGGAAACACAAAATTTCATAGTAAAATGAAATTTGAAAATGGGTCTAAATAGATCTTTACTTTACAGAAATCTCCCTCTTTCATAATAATCTCTCCCTCTTACACAAGCTCTCATTTTCTTGCAAATTTGAGAAAGATATGATAGTATACTCTCCCTCTTTGACAACACATGCCAAACACAACACAAATCAAATGAATAGCATTGTACCTGATGCACTAATTCATATGCAATGTCTTCATTACTTTGTTGCATCAACCAATAGATCTTCAATTCTGTTCCTGTTGATGCATTACTAAAATTGTATTTTGGTGAGCTTCAGATAGGGGAATGACCTTTAGCTTACCTCTTAGATACAAGAATGCATCCTTAGGTAAAGGCTTTGTAAATATGTCAACAATTTATTCCTTTGTATGGACATATTCCAATCTGATTTTCTTTTCTTGTACCAATTCTCTAAAAAAGTGATACTTTAAAGCAATATGCTTGGTTTTTGAATGCATCACTGGATTCTTAGATATATTGATTGTACTTGTGTTGTCACAAAACATAATAACAGGTTCTTTGATTTCTTGCTTCATACCTTCCAATAATTGTTTGAGCCATACAATGTTTGAGCAATTTACTGCTACTAGAACATATTCAACCTCTACTATGGACTAAGCTGTATAGTTCTACTTTTTACTTGTCCAAGAAACCAACCTCTTTCCAAGAAAGAAAGCTCCCCCACTTGTACTCTTTCTGTCATCAACATTCCTTGCCCAATCTGCATTGGTGAACACTTTTAAATCTAGATTTCCTCCAAGTTTATACCATAATCCATAATCTTCAGTTCCTTTAAAATATCTCATGATCCTTTTGATTGGTATCATGTGATTTTCTTTTGGTTTTGTTGAGAATCTTGCCACAATTCCTACTGCAAGGGCAATGTTTGGTCTTGTATGCACTACATACTACAAGTTTCTAATCATAGATCTATACAATATCTGATCCACTTCCTTTGATTCATAATCTTTGGTAAGTTTCAATCCAGTACACATAGGAGTCCCAACTGGTTTGTAGTCTTCCATACCAAACTTTTTTAGTATCTCCTTGATGTATTTAGATTGACTAATGTAGATGACATTCTTACTCTATTGAATTTGAAGACCAACAAAGAATTTGATTTCACCAAACATTGACATTTTAAATTCCTTGTTCATTTGTTCTAAAAATTCTTTGCAAAGATCATCATTTCCTGTGAACAAAGTATCATCTAAAAATATCTCTGCTAAAACAATCTTATTATCTAGTCCTTCCTTTATGTACAAACTATTTTTATCATGAGTTCTTTGAAAACCAATCTGAATAAGATAGTTATGCAATCTTTCATACCATGCTCTAGGGGCTTGTTTCAGACCATATAATGTTGTATGCAGTTTGCATACCATGTAATTCTTGTTTGAATCAACAAAACCTTCAAACTGTTCAATGTAAACTTCTTCATCCAATATGCCATTGAGAAATGCTGACTTGACATCCATCTGTTAAACTTTGAATCCTTTGTATGCAGCATATGCAAGTAAGGTTCTGACACCTTCCAATCTTGCAATAGGAGCAAAAGTCTTACCATAGTCTACACCTTCTTCTTAAGAGTATCCTTTGCATACCAGTCTAGCTTTGTTCCTTGACACCTTACCATCTTCATTTAACTTGTTTCTAAATACCCACTTAGTTCCAATTACATTTTTGTCTTTAGGTCTAGGTACAAGAGTCCATGTTTTGTTTTTCTCTATTTGTTCTATCTCTTCATTCATAGCTTCAATCCAACTTTCATTTTTTAATGCATCTTTGACATTTTTAGGTTCAAAATCAGCAAGTAAACAAGTGTCTTTCAACTTACTTCTTGTCATTGTTCCTTCTTATTTATCTCTAATGATCTGATCTGGTGCATGATGCTTCCTGACATACTTGGCTAACATAGGCTCCTTTCCTTTTGAATGACTTGAATTGTTATCCTTCTGTTTCTCAACTTCTGGTTCTGGATCTAGTTGCTCAGGCTTGGTAGATGTTGATTCAGTAGCTTCTATTTGTGTTGGTGTAAATAAGTATTTACTTATTATACTTACTTAAGTTTACCTAGGTTTATGCATTATTTAATTATTTTGCATTATTTTATTATTTTTATTTGTGGGACACTTAGGAGTTTGCACACTTTTTGAGTTGTCATGTAGACAACATAGGAGTACACAACTCTGTTTTAGCACATGGTGTCTACAACATTGTTTTGCGTGTCACACCCTTGCAGGCTTATCCTCTCATCACCGCACTTACTTCTGTGCTTAATGGAGGATAACCCATATCTAGTGGACATGTGCTTGGTTGTATGACACATCATGGTGTTGATTACAAGGAATGCTAGATGTATCTCAGAGGCCTTTATATATAAGCACTCCTAGTGTACTTTTATTTTTGCATTAATCATGACATATTGAATACATTGTCATTCTGATCATACTCTCTCTCTCTTTGGTCTACTGTGTGCTTGTGTTTGAGTTCTTAGTTCCTAGGTGAATTTTTCCCTTAGGCAAATTCTTACATGGTATCAGAGCAACTTGGAGACTTTCTCATCACATAGTCATTCGAGACCATGCTTGCTTTATCACTTCAGCTCGAATCTGAAGTGCTGTAGAAATTGGGAGCGTCTAGAGTCAGATTTGACCTCACCATTGCATTCAGAACGCCGAACTGGTGAAAATCGACTATAAACTCGCCTACCTTGGAACAAAGTCGACTGTGAGGCAAATTTTTTTTGCAAATCAAAAACCCAAAGGCCTTGATTTGCAGTATGGGTATGGTCATTTTTTGCAGATTTAATTGATTTATTTTAGATCTACAATTCTATTTTTCTCTATAATTTTATTTCCCATTAGAATATTTACGAAAAGTTGGGGAAAGTCAAAGAAACTTTTTTAGTAGACCCGAACCATGACACCCCGGATCTACCATTTTTGGACGAAGTTTTTATTTGGCACAGGGAATTTTTTTTTTTTTATGCAGTGGCCATACTGCATAACCCGATGGCTTTTATTACTGTAGTTATGGTGACCAAACTCCCCCTCCGACCAAAGCCCAACCGAATATTCGATGACTTCTTTTACTTTGTATCTACCGCAATGTTTATTTTAAATAGCACTTAAAGCGCACCCACATTGCATGTGGGATTAAACACACAGACCTCTGGCACGAATCAAATTTCTCGACGTCCATTTACACTCTCCAACCCCCTTCTAAACTTTCTCGTTGAGTACAGGATTCCAAGCATGTTAACAATCTTTGATGAGCACTAAAGATTTTTGTGGTTGCCTGCGTGTGAAGTTCTTTCCAGTAGAAATAACAAATTTTAGCACGAGTTGCAGGTTTTTGGCATCACTTCAAAACATCCGGCGAGGTTTTTGACATGTGGTTTTCTACCCGCAGTATTGAAAACTCATGGTTTTCAATATCCACACAGAATACAAACTTTTCCCTCCCATGTAGATTCCTCCTTGTGCACGTGGACCTGTCCTGTTCATGCCAACTCTCCCAAAAGAAGACTTGTCATCTCTTGACACATGTCCAATGTTGACACGCACATTTGCCAATTGAGCAGGAGGCCATGTCATTAGCCAAAATTGCCACGTTAGCCATGTGGATAGCTAGACTTTTTTCCCATGTCAGTAGTTTGATATGTACAGTACAGACATGTTGAATCATCAATCTAGTCAGTTGACACGTCACTAAGCGGACCATCTTTTTTGTTGACGTCATCAATTCATGAAGTGAAAATTGATGATCATTTAACCATCATTTTGAGGCTTTTTACAACTACAATGATGGTTGTTTGACCATCAAATTTAGACTCACAATTTTTACTCTAGACCCCTCTTTGAATTGCTTTTTAGTTTGGCAGCCTGACTTTGCAAGCCCATATCTTGGACATCCAGACTCTGATTCATGTGCAATTTTTTTTGAAATTGGGTAAAATTTCCTAAATTTTCTAGTTCTGGTGTTGTTTTCTAGTTTTGGTGCATAGATTTTGCAAAAATTGCATTTTTTAGCAATTGTACCTGCATAATCTTACATTTTGCAACTTCAAAAGCTCCGTACGGATACATCTAGTCAATTTTTTAGGTTCCATTTTTTTTGAAAGTGCATATTTCTTCATCTACTTTCTAGATTTGAAGTTAGATTCTAAGGTTGTGTGGACCAGTTTCTCACTTTCAGAATTAGGCCTTTTTTGACATTGTAAAGCTTTGATTATTTTTCAGAATTATTGTAAATCTAAGCTACATTTCTTAAGTGATAGATTTAAGCCTCATAAGGTAGTTGTAAAAGTGAAATCAAAAAGTTCACTTTGTTCATTTTGACAAGTAGCCCATTGTAAATGCACTGATTATAAAGTGCCAACAACATCTCTTTTGGGGGGGGTCTTTTGATTGAGTGAAAAGGGGGGGAGGGGGGGGGGTGTACTATGTTTTTGTGTCTCTCTCTTGTGCTCTTTTCATTTCTACATCATGGGTTTTAAATGTCCTCCTTTAACTTCACGTAACTATTCTACATGGAAAGATATTGCATGGAGTAGATTAATGGAAAAAGGATATAATCTTTATGTTGATGGTACAATTACTAAACCTACTAATGCTAAAGAACTCATTGATTGGAAAATTCAATATCAACAGGCTTTAGGAGTAATCAGGAGTTGTGTACATGGGGATCTTCTCTTTCACATTAAAAATTGTTTAGAATCTAAAAAAGCTTGGGAAAAACTTGAACAATTGTATGGTAAGGTGGATGAAGAAAAGGGATTTCAGATTGAAGATGATCTACTTCTCTTGGATCCTAAGAATTATGACACAATTCAAGATTATATCATTAAAGTCAATGAGTATAGGGCACTTCTTAAAGATTGTGGAAATCCCATAAAGGATGATAGGTTGATTCATCACATCCTAAAGAGGCTACCTTTTGAGTATGCCAACTTTGTTTCAAGTTTTAATACTCACAGGTTGACCATGGGATTTGCTTACCAGAAGCCTTCCTTTGATGGATTTGTAGACATGTTGATTGTTGAACAATCTCACTTGGTGGATTTTGGACTTCTCAAGTCATCAAAGACCAAAGCCTTGGTGGCTAGTGATGATCACAAATCAAGTCAAGGGGGAAAAAACAAGAAGAAGAAGAAGTAGTGGAAGCAGAAAACACAATCTGAGACACAACAATCCTCCTCTCAACAAGGTGGTTCTTCTTCAAATAAGAAGTGAAGTAATGAAAAGAAGGACAAACTCTTTTGTGCATACTGCGAGAAGCCAAATCATGACGAGCATCATTGCAAGACAAAAAGAATCGATGAGTTAGAAAATCTACTCAAGAAGAACAAGATTCAAGTGCCAGGTACTTCCAAGGATTCAACTCCCACCTCTTCAAAGGGTAAAGGTCAAGCACTTATGGCAAACATAAGTTCTTCGGAATGGATACTTGACTCAAGTGCCTCTTACCACATGGGTTCTTCAAAGGAATACTTTTCTTCATTGAAGCGGTCAAAGGTACCACACATTTTTGTGGGAGATGATTCTAAGATGGAAGTTGAAGGGAAAGGACATTTGGAAATGGAAAATGGGAAATTCAAAGATGTTCTCTATGTTCCAAATCTAAGTTCCAATCTCCTATCAGTTTACCAAATTACTCACCTTGGAGATGGTCATAAAGTTGAGTTCCTTCTAGATTTAGTGATGGTGTGAAGTCTCAAAGATGATTCATTAGTTGCAGTTGGGAAAGTTAATGATGACAAGAGGCTTTATTCCTTCTCCCACTTTGTGTCTAAGAGTCCTTCCCAAGCCTTGTTGACTCACTCTACTTCTAACATCAACTTATGGCATGAGCAGTTTGGTCACCTTGACTTCTGCTCTCTTCAACAACTTTTCTCTAAACATATGGTCAAAGGTCTACCCAATATCAACTTTTCTAAGAAATAATTTTCATCTTGTTTAGTGGATATGAATCTCAAAGAGAAGTATGATAAATGGAAGTCTTCTCAAGCTCCAGTTGTTCTTCAGCTAATTCACATGGTATTAGCAGGTCCCTTTGCAGTGACTTTAGTCAGCCAAGGCCACTACATACTCACATTTGTTGATGACTTTTTGAGATTCACTTGGGTCTTCTTCCTTCATCATAAGAATGGATTGGTTCATAAGATTCAAGACTTTAAGACTCATGTTGAATAAAATTCAAGGAAAGCCATCAAAGTATTAAGGGTCGATAATGAGAATAGATACATAGATAGAAGACTTAAGAACTTTTGCAGAATTGAGGGGATTGATCTTCAAAACTCACCAGCATTCAGTCCGCACAAGACAAATGTTGCAACTATGAGGATTAGGACTCTAAAGACCATGGAAAGTTGCATGATTAAGGCCAAGTCTCTTGATCCTACACTTGACATTGAAGCCATTAGCAGTGCTACTCACATACTTAATAGGTCTCCTCATCCAGTCTTAGATGGAAAGACTCCTTTTGAGGCATGGTGCGACAAAAAACTAGTTGTGAGTCACCTTAGAGTCTTCAGTTGTCCAGCATGGGAAAACCTATCTTCAAAGAGTTGCAAGGCACTGACACCTAGGCCTTGTACCTTCATCGGGTATAAAGACAATGTGAAGGCTTACAGACTAATGGATCCAGAGACACATGAGATTTTTGTGGAGAAGGATGTTCATTTTGAGGAAAGTTCACCCAACTTATCCTCTAATCCTCTCCACACATCATACATAATGGAAACTAATAGTGACACCAATGATAGTGCTTCAACAGGTTCAAACACATGGGGTTCTGTCGATAGTTTCAGTGAGAGGTCACATCAATCCAGTAAACATGCTTATATTGCCACAGTGAAAGGTCCAACACAGCATGGTACATCTAGTCTCCCAACTCCAACTTCAGTTGACTTCAGAGACAAACTTGAGGACTTACATCTTCTCATTGATGAAGGTGATCCTTCTACAGTTGTTGCGAGGGCTCACTCTAACCCTCATGTCCATTCTCTACATGATCAATTTGAATAGGTTGGTGTGATTGTAGATCCTTATGAACAACAATTAGTGGAGGTCTCTTTGTCAGTTGAGGAGATAGATGGTTCTGTGGAATAGGTTCAACAAACATCCTTGACCAATCTACATTCATTCTTTTTAGCACATTTGGAAGGGGTGAACTTCAGCATCAGTACAGGGATACTTGAGTAAGTTTTAGGGCCAACACACATCTTCACGAGTGTACCTTTGGCATTATTTCTTCCTAAGGGAAGGAACACCATTCTGCATTCATGGACTAACTTCTTCATCAGAGAAACTTTCACTTGTTGGCATTCTTCTTTTGGGGGGGGGGGAGCCTATTCTGTCTCTCTTCCTTCTCTTATTCTCTTATGTATATACTGGATGTATGTCATAATGGGGGGGTCTTGATTACTCCATCCATCGATGCATCCATATTTATCTCTCTTTTTGGGGGAGGGATTTTGCCATGAGGTTTTCCCTCTTTCTCCACTTTATAAAAGATTGCATTTTCATTACGTACATGGGTACCTAATATGGCCTAGTAGCTGGGATCCATTTTGCATCTTCATCCTAGTTCATAAGCTTAATATCATTCCCTTAAGTTGCATTTAAGGGGGGGTGTTGTTGTAAATAAGTATTTACTTATTACACTTACTTAAGTTTACTTAGGTTTATGCATTATTTAATTATTTTGCATTATTTTATTATTATTATTTCTGAGACACTTAGGAGTTTGCACACCTTTTGAGTTTTCATGTAGACAACATAGGAGTACGCAACTCTATTTTAGCACATGGTGTCTACAACACTGTTTTGCATGTCACACCCTTTTAGGCTTATCCTCTCATCACTGCACTTACTTTCGTGCTTAATGGAGGATAACTCATATCTGGTGAACATGTGCTTAGTTGTATGACACATCATGGTGTTGATTATGATGCATTCTAGATGAATCTCAGATGTCTTTATATATAGGCACTCCTAGTGCACTATTATTTTTGCATTAATCATGACATATTGAATACTTTGGCATTCTCATCATACTCTCTCTCTCTTTGGTCTACTGTGTGCTTGTGTTTGAGTTCTTTATTTTTGGGTGAATTTTTCCCTTAGGCAAATTCTTACAGTTTGTAACTCGGGTTCTTGCAACTCAGTAGGCATTAGCTCAGTTTGAACTTCCTGCGACATAGTTACTGAAGACTCTGGTGTTGAAGATTCCTAATTAATAGGTATATTTGTCATTGTATCAGGTTCAATGTAAACAAATCTCCCATAGTCTTCAAGTTCCCTTTTTCTTTCTTCTTCTGTTCTTTCTGCAAACTCATCAACTTTCACATGTGCACTTTCTATGACTTTTTGAATAGATAGATTCAAACCTCTATATGCTTTACTTTTGCAAGAATATCCCAAAAATATTCCTTCATCAACCTTTACATCAAATTTACCTTTTCTAGATTCTTTCAAAATGTAACATTTCCTTCCAAATACTTTTAGGTAACTTACATTGGGTATGTAGCCATACCACAACCCATAAGGGGTCTTGAATGAGTCCTTTTTCAACTGTACTTGGTTCAAGGTATGAACTGCAGTGCTGATAGCTTCCTTCCAGTATTTGATAGCAATGCTTTTCTCAATCATTAAGGTTCTTGCACAGTCCATGATAGATCCATTCCTTCTTTCAGCTATTCCATTTTGTTCAAGAGTTCCTGGTGTTTAACCTATCTTTTGATTCCCCTTTAAATGCAAAAGTTATTAAATTCATGTGAAATAAATTCACCACCTTTGTCAAACCTTAAACATTTCAATCTTTTGCTTGTTTCCTTTTCCACTCTAGCCAAATACCATTTGAACTTTTCAAATGCTTCTGATTTCTCTCTTAAGTACATGATAGTCATCATTCTAGAATAATCATCAACAAAAAGAATGAAGAATTTTTCACCAGTATAACTTTCAATGCCAATAGGTCCACATAAATCAGTATGCACAATTTCTAAAATTTCTTCAGACTAATAGTTCTTGCTTTTAAAACTAGTTTTTCCCATTTTGTCAATTTAACAATTCTTGCATAGACCAACCTTAGGTTTCTTTATGTTAGGAATGCCTCTTACTTTCTTGAATTTACTTATCTTTATCAAGTTGTCAAAGTTTACATGACATAACCTCCTATGCCATAACCAAATTTCTTCAACTTGAGCAATAAAACATGAACATTCACCAAGTTCAAGATAAAACAAGTTACCTTTTATTTGAGTGCCTGATCCAATCAGCTTTCCTTTGCCATCTTGCAATCTTGCTTTTTCATGCATAAATTCCACTTTGAATCCATTATTGAGTAGTTGTGCCACACTCAGCAGATTGTGCTTTAGTCCTTCTACCCAATATGCATTATCACATACAAGTTCAGTGGTCAGTGAGATTCTTCATTTTCTTCTTATACAACAAGGTTCATTGTTACCAAATCTTACACTGCCACCATTATAGCCTTCAAAGTGTTCAAACTTAGTTTTATCACAAGTCATGTGATGAGAACTACCACTATCTATAATCCATGTATCAATTTTTCTCACATGAGAAATGAGTTCCATTTCTTCATCATTATCAGATTCATCCTTTACAATTATGTAAACAATTTCATCTTCTTCTTTATCATCGGAATTATTAGAATCTTTAGCCATGAAACACGTTTTCTTACCTTTATCCTTGAATGATTTGAAGTCTTTCTTTCCATTGCACTTGTGACCTTTCTTCTCATCCTTGTTTTGCTTATTTGGGCACCTAGCAGCAATATGTCCAATTTCTTCACAAGAAAAATAGATTAGAGGAACCTTACCTTTGTATTTTCCTTTGCCTCTTGAATATTTCCTTGCTAGCAGAGCTTCAACCACCTCAAGATCACTATCTAAACTCTGTTCTGATTCTTCATCACTATTTGATTAAGGATCCTTTAACTTTTTGCCTTTTTCTTTGAGTGAAAGCTTGGCTTCAAATGTTGATTCAATGTTCTTGGAAACTGGAACATAATTATCATAGTTGTCTAGCTCAAATGTAGTTAATCTTGCAACTATGGTCTCTAAATTTATCTTATGATTTTCTTCACATCTTCTTTCTTGAATTGCAGAGACTCTGATTGCATAAATGGGAAGTAGAGTTCTAAGAATTGTACTTATAACTGTCTCCTCCTTAATATCTCCTCCAAATGCTTTGATTGCACTAACACATGCTTTAACTCTTTCAACATATTTTGCAATGTTTTCATCCTCTCTCATCCTCATTTGATCAAATTTTCCTCTTAAACTTTCTGCTTTGGCTCTTCTCACATTATCATCTCTTCCATAGATCTCTTTCATCTTGTTCCACATTTCAAAGGTAGTTTTGCAATCCTTGATGTCATCAAATTCTTCATAACTCAGAGCAGATGCTATATCTATCATCATGTTGTTGTGAGTCTTCTTTTTAGAAATATCGTTGACAGATAATGTACCAGAAGGTTTTGCATATTTTTCATCAAGATACTTCAGCCCTGTATCACCAATAGAAGCCAGATGAAGTCTCATCAACCCCTGCCATGCTGAGAAGTTGTCCCTATTAAGTCTTGAAATTTCCCTCTTATAAGATATCCTGACCTTTGACTTAGATCCTTGAACTCTTTTCCTGCAAGCACCAAAAGCTTTGATACCAATTTTTTGAATTATAGATGGAGTAACTGACGGGGGGGTGAATCAGTTACCACAAAAACAAATCCACAGATCCCTTAGATGTCTTAAATACCTATTTACTGTTGATACTTGGTAATCACTATAAGAATGTTATAACTCAGTAGATTAATTGGTTATTGATCATCTAGCATTCATAATTATTAACATGCATGCAAAAGTTAAATAAAATGAACACAAGAGACACCAGATTTAATGTGGGAACCCAATATGGGAAAAACCACCAAGTAAATAGCTACCAATTTTTCACTCTTCTAAAGTGAGCCCTATTAGGAGCCAACCCTGTTAAAGGTTACAATACACACTATTAGGTGTGACCCTATTAGAGGATTTAATCACCTTGTTAGGAGTGGTCTTTCTAGAGGTCTTTAGAACAATTCAACTGAACTGTCACCTTGTTAGGGGATTTACAAAATGGTTGTTAAACCAACTCTGTTAAGAGATTTGAAATCACTGCTACAATGGTTAAAAAGTAACAATGAATTGACCTAAATAAGATGCAACTAAATTTGCTAATAATAGATCTCCATTCTGCAGTATTAGATCCTTCTTCATCAAATATAGCTTTGCAGCTCCTCAATGATCTTTGATCATCCTTCAAAATTTTCTCTTAGTCCTTCTTCTCATTTACATCCATCACACACTTAGAATTCACAGCTTGACCTTATATATATACCATTCAGATTATCAAGTCGACTCATTCACAAGTTACATTTACCAATAAACCATATATTAGTTGGCTACAAATATTACATTAAACAAATAAACTTTATTTCACAAAATAATGGAATCCTTCACTGGCCGACCCTACTTGGTAAATACTACTTTTAGAAATAATTTCCTGAGTTAACCATCTTAACTTGGTTAACACTGCAAAAGCTGTAAAAAATCCTTTGGCTATCAAATTAACTCAGTAAGAACTAGATTTCCTTCACTGTCCATGAAAGCTCAGCTAGAATTGTTTCCTACACTATTTTCTCTTGATGACTGAGTGAGCTCGGTAACAATTGAATTTCCTTTGGTAAACCTTGAAAGCTCAGTAGCAACTGCCTGTGCAAGGTAAAGCCTAAGAATGCTCAGTAGACACTATAAACCTTCTTTGCTAACCTTCTGATCTCGACAACCTTTGTCTTTTGCCTTGCTGACCATCTGAGCTCGGTTGACTCTGACTGATAACTGATATGACATTTGTGTAACATTAAAGACAAAACACAATTGAACAATTGTATGCAACACTAGTCACATTCACAATAAAAATATAATCCCCTCCAAGCATTCACAATAAACATAGAATCCCATCCAAGTATTAGGGAAATCATCATATCAACCACCTCACTTCATGCAATAAAAGATGTTATATTCACTTGCTCCATCAAATCCATACCATACATCAAGGGCACTTGGATTAGAGTAACTTCATACAACACCTATAAATCCATAGTGGGAATAAATGAGGAAAGCCATAAAGGAACTCAAAATGGGCAATGAACCTAGGACTTCAAAATTTGAGATTGTATGCCCCTATCCTTTTGACATGTCTATCTATTAGATCATTGAAAGGGGGGAGAATCAACTATGTTTAGTTATCTAATAGTCCCTTTCAAAATTTGCAACATCGTCAAAGAATCATAAAAATTAACAAAGATAATTTCAATACATCCAATCACTCAATATACATATCCTACTCAAAACTTAATTCATATATCCACTTCTTTCCACATTTTTATCAAACTGTTCTTTGCATTACTGACTATCAGTAAATTTCTAGTTATTACTGAGTTGTAGTAAACTGTTAAAACATGGAAATCAATTTGCAACCCAAATGACATTCATACAATTAACACCAATATTTTTAACATGGTAACCCTATTAAGGGAAAAACCACATGGGACTAGCAACCCTAAAATTTCACTCTTTTGAAGTGATCTTTGTTAGGAGACTACCTTTTCAAAAGTTACATATACTTTGTTAAAGTGACCTTGTTAGAAGATTTCACCAAAAGATCATCTAGACCTTATCACTCCCTATCCTTGAGTAAAAAAAGTGGCCTGATTTAGAGGACTTACAGACACTACTAGTTGATGTTATCATATAGGATTTCATAGGCTTGTTAGGTCCACTTGATACTTTTGATATGTTTTTCTACAATGGTTAAACAATAATAGTATAAATTTATATTTTAAGAATATAAACTACCTTTTCTTGTTCTTTCTCCTTCTCTATCTTTTACTCACTTGACTACTTTTTTTTTTTCACATATTCTTCTTGTTATCTTCTCTCTTCTCTACTTAGTTTAGTTGTCTCAACACTTTCTTCTTCTCCTTCAACACCTTCACACTTTTAAACAACCTTCAATCAAATCTCTTTTAGCTTCATTAACTCTCAAATGCCATCACAATGAAATAGTCAACCACTTTGAACCAACATTATCAGATCAACATCATAAACTATCCTTTTCTCCTCCTTAAATAGTTTTCTCAATGTTTCTAGGTCCTTCTATCTTTTGCTACTTAATCAAAATCATCAATCTTAGATTTACAATAAAATTCCTTCATACAATGAGATTAGACACATAGAAAATATAACTTTACATAGAACTTTTTTTCCATCCTTATCCTTATTCAATTTCCATCATCAAATCCTTCTTAAATTTTCTCAGCCATATATCTTGCAACAAACTTTGACTCTCACTTTAGACCTTCTTGAAGTTTACATATTTTCATCAGAAGTTAGCCTTAGATTTCAATTTTCCAAACTTGTTCATTTACCTATCACTTAGTAAACATTACATTTACTTGAGAAACATACAACTTGGTTAATACTAACTCTCTCGGGAAACACTATGTTCTTCTTCCTTAGCAATCACTCAAGCAATATTGTATTTACTTAGTGAATACAATCTCTCTTCATTAACCTTGTTACTCAGTTAAGCTTTTGATATTCAATACTTTTCAATAATACATAATTGTAAAAAATAGAGCCAAGATTACATACTCCACCTCATTTAAGTACCCATTAAATACCTTACATATCAACTTTGACTTCATCATACTTTCTTCAAATCCTCTTCATCAATCTAAATGATATGGTACTTTCCCGAGTTAGCATAATGTCTAGCCAACTAAGATTTTCACATTAATGATGGTATAAAAAATGATACGACTCTTTTGCATACATTCATAGTAGCATCACCTAACAATATCTCACTATCAATTACAATATCAGTTAGGGCTAACAATCTCCTCCGTTGGCATTGATAGAAACACAAAACATAAGATTTTACATTATAAAACATTATGTAAGATAGATAAATGTATGCATTGTAAACAATACAACTTTTAAATAATGGATCTTCAAACTAGTACTTAGTCTATATCTTCAGCAAAAACAATTGCCAACGTCTTCAACATTACTCCCCCTTTGATTATAATATCTTGTTTTAGGTTTTGTCTTTTATCATCTTCATGTAGTAGCATCTTGGGTGTTTTAGAAATCTTGCATCAACCAAAAATATTTCTTGTTTTTTGCACTAGTCTTCTATTTGTGAAGTAGCCATTTTTGCTTTTGGTTTCATGTTGTGTGTAGTTGATATCATGCCAAGGATGTATTTTTATATCATTTTCCTAAGTGCAAAAACTCTAAAGTTTCATATACTTCAATTTTTGTGCTATTATTTGTGGTCTCTGTTTTCCTATTGCTTTCATCTAGCATATCATGTTGCTCTATTTGGTGTGGCTTCCTATGCTTATGTGTTGTCTTGCACATTTGGGAGTTAACTCCTAACACCTGTATGTTGGCAATATGGATAAGATAAGTTGGTATATTGTTGAAGTTGTCATTTATGGAAACATATATGTTATGTGAAGAAGGCACTATGTTATATGACTTCCTACCTTATCTCTTTCAAACTTTTGTACTATGTAAATTTTCTTGCCCTTCTTCGACGTACTGCAAATATTTGTAATCTACACTTTCTATATCTTTTTGACCCGTGAATGATAAAAGTGAAGTATCTTCCTTGTGTCAATCATATGATTGCCTAATATATGTGTAGTTTTTAGATTAAAGCAAAGTTTGAATCTGTATATCTTTAGACTATCATAGTAATAGCAATGTGCATGTATGGGCAGAGACTAATCTAGACACTCTATTTTGGTGCATCACCTCTTTAGAATATATTAGGTAGTTTCTTTTATGTATTCCTTCTCCCTTTTCTCTTCAAGAATATTCTAGGTTCATCCTAATAGTAGAGGAATTTGGCCTTCTCTAGAGATTCAACCTCATAGTTCAAGCCCCACAACTTGGAGGTTGTTTCCATGTTATACAAAGTTGTGCTTAGGTAAGACTTTGGACAAGGGCAAAAGCTTTTGTGACAACATTAACCATCTCCTTAGATGCCAAATTATGAGAACTCCCACTATTAGTGTTCACATTGCAACATTTTCCAACTACCTTACATTTGGTTTTAAACAAACTTCTCAAAATAGGTTCTCCTTCAATTTCCTCATTCCATAAGATTCTTCTTAGCATCAGATTCTCACCGATTTTCATGTTCATTAGGTGTTTCAACAATTTCTTCATAAGTCAAAGATATTCTTCTCTTACCCCTAATCTTTTTTCTAGTGTTAGTACATTCAAAGCCCCTATATCCTTCTTCTCTGCATTTATAACATGTACCTTTAAACAAGATCTTTCTTCCCTTTTTTCACCATTATTATTCCTTGTGTAACTAGTATAACAACCCCTATTCTAGTTGCCTCTTCTATTAATGGGTTTTTCCTTCCATTCCAATTTTCATTTATATTGTATTGCATTGTAAGATATTCTACCTTTTCCATATGTTATGTCTCTACTTCACTAAAACCTACCACCTCTCTCTCTATCTTTGATCATGTTTTTTTGCCAATCTTTATTTTCCCTTTAAAGCATGTTGATATGCTTCTTCCACACTATCCATCTTAACAAAGCTAATGTTATCCTAAATGGATGTGCTCAAGCCATTTAGGTATATTTCTACATTTTGAGATTCATCATCTACATGTCCATATCTAATATCCAACTTCTAGAATTCCTTATTATAGTCCTTTACACTCATGTCCTTTTGTCTCAAATTTTTCATATTTCACAACAAGTTAACTTGATAATCAGTAGGGAGAAAAAAAAAATTCATCTTCTAAATCATCTTTTCCCATGTCTTGATCTTTTCTTTTTCTCTCTTCTATCTCTCAGTTTGTAAATTATCCCACCAAAGTGAAGCATGACCTTTCAATTTGGTGAGTTCTATCTTAACCTTCTAATTATCACAAGTACTTATTGGAAATATATATTATAGGCTAAGTTACTGAGAAGGGAGGGGTGAATCAATAACTAATAAAACTTAATCCTTTATTAATTAATTAATCCTTTATGTGTATTTTGGTCTAATTGCATACATGAGAGACTAAAATCATTAAAACATTCATAACACTTTGACACACAATATGGTGACCTAGAAACCTTCGAAATAGAAAGTAAAATTGGAGTGCATATGATACCCACAAGCTTTAGTACTGTAGTATAAAATTGGCTTGTTAAGGCTTACAATGATCACTTCTAATGATCTGCCCTGTCAGGTCCACCTTACAAAAGGATTTACAAACATACAATGAAGTATGTACTTAGTTAAGAAATTTACAAAAGACTATTAAGTATACCTTGTGAAAGGATTTAACTGATCCACCTATTAGGATGATCTTTGATCTGCAACTTGGTTTGTTAAGTGAGATTCCTTTGAGTGTAATAATCACCTTGTTGTGATAGATAAATCTTTGCTACTCCTTATACTATTTTAGCCTTTGTACTTCACACTTGTGCTCTTCTCTTCTTGTTACATTATTTTCATACTTTATTTGGATGTGATACAATACATTACATATATACCAATCCAAATTATAATTCAACAAAGTAAACTAGAATACAAGTTTACACAAAATACACAAAGTCGACCCAACTATGGGAACTCAAGTTTTGAATACTAACTTGGTGAGGTTCTGATACTTGGCATCCACTATCAATGCTTGGCATCATCATGCACTCAGTAGATGTAGAATCTTGGTCCCTACTGATCACTTCCAAGTAGTCTTGAACTTAGTCTGCATTGGTGACTCGGTGAATATTGTGAAACTCAAAATATAAACTAAATCACTTAATTCAAACTACATAGCTCAGTTAATGCTATCACTATGAGCTCAGTATAAATTGAATCACTTGGTTAATACTAAGTGGCTCGATCAACACTAGATTCACATTACTGCAACTACAAACTTGGTAAGCACTATACGACTTAGTTTGCACTGAGAAACTTGATAAACACTAAGAAGCTCAGTTTACATTGATAATCACCAACCTAGTAGAAACTACTTAGCACAAGTTAAATACTATTCATTGAATTTGGTAGCAACTATAGAAATTGATAAAGCCTAAAATGCTTGGTTAATATTGTTAACTATATAATAAGCTTGGTAGATACTTACTAGTTGAATAAGTGTGTGTCATTAATAACAAACTTAACTGCAATGTCAACAATCTCTCCCTTAGGCATCAGTGACAAAAACACTTATCAATCAAAACTGAATTCTCAAAAAGTTTCAAACTATGTTTATTCTCCATCTTGTGTCTTCAACTCAATAGTGTACTCTATTGTTGATATTTTTCAAAATTGCTTTTGTAAGAGATGTTTCTCTAAATATCTATACATGCATATAATATGATCTTGCTCCCCCATAAATATATATTTAATATTATATACATATTCTCATCTTCTTCCCTTTATATATCATAGCCTCTCCCCCTTAACATATGTTATGTACATATTATTCCCCTTTTTTACATAAATGCTAAAGGTGTAATCTATATATTAATACAAAAATGTGACAAGAAATCAAAATATACCTTTATAATCAGTGCCATTGTCTTGTTCCAATTTTCTTGCAACACCTTGCTTGTATGCAATGCAATCCAAACTTCTATTGATAGTTCTATCATGTGGTTTGCAATAGAGAAGTTGTTATCATGGATGAGGGTTTTAGCATGTGCAATATGTTTTTGCAATGCACCTATGTTTGGGAGAATCATGTCCTATATGTCTACCAATGTAGCTCTTATCCTAGCTTATTATCTTAGCAATTTTGCCTATATATCAGTTAAAAATCTAATCTTTGTATAGTGAGAAGAGCTATAACTCAGGTCAAGTTGCAATTGTTGCGCACTTTCCTTTAGATCTTCATCAATCTTTGAAATTTTATCTTTAGTTTTCTTGGTGAAATTGGTAGGGGCATAGAGTTTATCAAATAAACAAGTCACATTATTTCAATAGGTCTCCAATGAGCCTAGAATAGTAGACAAGTCTACTTGATGAATTGCAATGTTTTGTGCTACTAGCTCCAATACTTTATTCTCAAATTTCTTCTCTACTCTCTGCAACAATTTCTCTTGTCCATTCAAATCTTTGTTGAATTTTTGGACCACTTCTACTAACTAAGCCAAAATTAGTTGAGAAGTATCAACCTCTATGTTGAGTATCTCTACAAGAATGTTCTTAGCATCTTCAAGCAATTGACATTCTCTATTTCTTTCCTCTCTAAGCCTCTATTGTTTAGCTTTCTTCTGAAGAAGTTCTCCTATTATGTGCATTTGATCAGGATTAAGATTGGATATATCCCAATTCAAGATGACTATCTCCTCATCAAGATCAATTTCATCTTCCTTGTCATGTTCACAATTATCTTCCTTGTCACTGACATTGACAACAAAATCACTTTTCTTATGAAGATTATAAATTTTTTTCCATGTGTTGGTGGCATTCCTTACCACATGTTCAATGTCATTAATCTATATCGGACAAGTGTTGAACCTCAATGTAAGCTTTTCTTCATTCTTCCTGATGGATTAATTTGCATATTTATCACTTATGCTCAACATAAGTTGCCTCAGGGTCTACTCATAAATATCTTTAGAAGTTTTCCTTGCATGCTCCCTCTTAGCTTAATCTTTTCCATTAACTCATTGGTAATCTATTGTGTAAGTTGATCTGGAGAGTATTTCCATTTTCCCAAATTAGACATTACCATGTCTTCAACTTGTTGCTTCTCCTCTACAATTCTAGTTTCATACCTTAATGCTTTGAAGTTTGTTATGTTGGCACCAAAATCTATTTCTTTCAATCTTTCTTGAAAGGTGGGTGGAGGCTTCTTGAATATCACATCCTTTGCTTCTTCACCCAACTTTAGTTTCTTTCTGGTTGTCCTCCTTGTAAATACTACAATAGATGATTTTACAAGTTTGGTTATAATAACCTTACCTTTCTTCTTTACTGGGTCTTCTTCTTTTGACTTTTCTTCATCTTTTGCATCATCTTCCTCAATGTCATCTCCTTTATCTTTAGTCAACAGAAGAGAGGTGTCGGTTTGTTTCAACTTTTCTATTCTCTTCTTCCCTTTGTTGACTGCCTAAGGGAGTTTTATCTCTAATTCAACTCTTTCTTTTTCTTCCTCACAAGTGCCAAAATATGTAGCTTTTGGATCAAGAAGCTCATTTAATAATGCTTCAATGATATCCTTGGTTTCATCAATATTAACCTCATAACCTAGAGGCTTGACCCATACAATTCTTGGTCTTACTGCTTGTATGTACACTTTATGACAATCAATCATGAAACAAATATCATCTTTGTAGTCTTCAACAAGTTTCTTAGGAATCCTAAATCTATTATTCATCTTGTCCTTAAATCATCAAAATAGTTATTGATTATACTAACATAGTTTTCTCCCATTTCTGCTATATACTCATTGATTTGATAGAGAACGGGTACATCTTTTCTCCATACTACCACACCTTTTGATGGGAAGAACTTTTGAACAAAGAAAAATAGACAAGTTAAGAGTGAACCAAACTTACAAGGGTTCTTTTTTGAATTTCTTATGCTCTCCATATTCTTGTTGAATTGATTCAACATCAACTCGGCTAGGTCAAACGACATATGTTTCTTGACCAGTTTGAATGTGAGATCCACAGCTTCACAAGATATACTATTTAGATAGCTTGAGTTGTATATCTTATGTGCAATCACATGTATTCCAAACTTTAGTTCCATATCCATGACATTGCTAATCTCCATTCCCCTTCCATCCCACTCGGCAAGGGTTTTCTTCTCTAATTCTACCTAACTTAGGGTTTTGGTCATTTTTGCCTTGGTTAGCACTAGAAGACTTGTGATCCTATGAATCATTTTCTTCATTATCAAAATAGGTTGCTCCAACCACAACTACCCATTATGTACATGGCTGATAATAAGTCTTATCCACTTAATCTTAAAGTCTCATGGCATGTGAGGAATGTGAGTCAAACCCTTAGCTTCAAGGTGTTGATGTTTTGGTTTTAATATGTCATTCACACACAATTTTTCCAATGACTCATCCATTTCAAAAGTTCCAATATCTTAGATAGAATATCAAAAATGTGAACAAATATCATTAATCAATAGTACCTTGGATGGAATTTGGGATTGTGCTCCAGTTGGACTAAGCTTGAAATTTGGTGCTTTCCATTCAATTCCTTGAACCAATATTTCTAACCCTTTCTTTGTCTAGCTACTGAAGGATGCAATTTCTTGGTAAGGTTTGCAAAGACATGAAAAAAATCAATATTAATTTTCATAGATTGCTCAAATGCACTAAAATCGCTCTGCACAAATAGCTCTTGAAAATTCATAGTGACAAATGAATTTGATTTCACCTCTATCATCAAATTTTACCTTTCAATTGCCATAAATGCCTAGTATTATTGCTTGGTTGATGATAGACTATCTTCCACTTATCTTGCATTAAATATTTGATAGGAACATTCATGAATTGGTATCCTCATAAAACTTAGTTGCTCCCAACCTTGCTCAGTAGGGTCTTCCAGCCCAACCTTGTTCGGTAATGATTAGAATTTCTCAAAAAGCTCGGTGATCCCTTTGCATCTTGAATGTTGATATGGATCTTTTCTTCTAGCTGACTAGAACTAATGTAAGATGTCTACTTTAGAATCCTAGTTCTAGTTCTCCTTATGGGAGATGCAGTGGAAATGTTCGAGTCACCCAATTCTTGAGTGACATATTTTTCATTTCTCAAACTTGCATTTTCAAAAGTTTTCAAAATCCATTGTTGTCTCATCTACTTTCTAATCTTATCATCTTTTTCCTTCTTTTCATCTTCAATTCTTCTCGTATTCATATAGTTCTTGGCAAGATGACCAAGTTCTATACAAATAAAACATCTCCTAGTGGTGTCTCTTTTCCTCAAGTGATGTTTTACATAGTTCATTCCAATGTGTCCAAATTCTCCATAGTAATGACATCTGCACCAAGTGTTATAATCCCAACCAAATATAGACATTAAAATCTATTCTACTGGATTCAATATCTTAGTTTTATATTTAGAGGATTTTGTGCCCATGCTTCTTGCATTTGTGACATTTTCCTTCAAATTTAGGTTTCTATTTGCATTCATTAGCTCTATGACCATGTTTCTTACAATTGTAGTATTTTCCATTGAATTCTACTTTCCCATTGCTCCAACATTTGTTTTATGTATGACCTATCTTACAATGATTGCAAGTGGGTCTTTGATTCTTTTGAGCTTCTTACTTAGATGATTCACCTTCTTCTGTCTATCCAATTCTTACTTTTCCTTTTTGTCTATATTGGATTTTCTCATTTAGTTGATCCATGTCTACTTGATATTTCATCATTCTCTCATTTGTTTTCTTTTTAGTGTTTAGATCATTTTTCAATCTTTCATTCTCTGCTTTTAGATTCATGATTTCTTCATTTGCATTGGTGAGTTGATAAATGAAGTCAACCTATTGAAGGGATAGATGTTTAATTTCATTGTTCTTTCCTTCTATCTCTTCTTTTATCTTATTTTTCTCTTCCATGAATTCACATAATCTTATTGACTGAATATCTTGCTCTTTTCTCAACTTTTTTACTTCTTCTTGAAATGTACCATTCTTTTCTAATAGTTCTCTGATTGCCTCATTTTCTTCATCTAAATTACTTTCTAAATGGATGTCTTCAATTCTTTCTTTAGTGTGGAGTTGGTCATTCATTTGTACTACAAGATATTTTCTTCTTTTCAAAGATTGAGAACTTTGCTCCTTTTCTTTCTTGAGTTGCCCAATAGCCAATTCCAAATCTAGTTTTTCATTGTCAATAGCCTTGTCAAGTCTGAATACCTCCATAGCCTTTGATCTTTGCTCAAGCTGTTAAACTTTTCTCTGAGAACTGCAAAAATCTGACACCAATTGTTGGAGATATATATGACAGGCTAAGTTACTAAGAGGGGAGGGGTGAATTAGTAACTAATAAAACATAATCTTTTATTTACCAATTAATCCTTTACGTATTCTAATATAATTGCATGCATAAGAAACTGAAACCATTAAAATATTCATAATACTTTGACACACAATATGGTGACCTAGAAACCTTCCAAATAGAAAGTAAAATTGGGGTGAGGATGACACCCATAAGCTTTAGTACTGCAATATAAAGTTGGCATGTTAAGGCTTACAATGATCACTTCTGATGATCTACCCTGTTAGGAGCAATAAGGATTGATAGGTCCACCTTGCAAAAGGATTTACAAACATATAATGAAGTATGCACTTGGTAAAGAGATTTACAAAAGATTATTAAGTCTACCTTGTCAAAGGATTTAACTGATCCACCTATTAGGATGAAATAGTAGCTAATCTTTGATATGTAACTTGGTTTTCTGAGTGAGAGTCCTTTGAGTGTAATGATCACCTTGCTATGATAGATAAATCGTTTCTACTCCTTATGTTGTTGTAGCCTTTGTACTTCACACTTCTTCTCTTCTCTACTTGATACATTACTTTCATACTTCATTTGGATGTGATACAATACATTACATATATACTAATCCAAATTACAATTCAACAAAGTTGGCTATCGTACAATTTTACACAAAGTCAACCCAACTATAAGAACTCGGGTTTTGAAGACTAACTTGGTAAGGTTCTGATACTTGGCATCCACTATCAATGCTCAGAATTGTCATGCACTTAGTAGACATAGAAGCTAGGTCCATACTAATCACTTCCAAGTAGTCTTGAACTCAGTTTGCACTAGTGACTCGGCAAATACTATGAAACTTGGCATATAAACTAAATCACTTGATTCACATTGCATAGCTTGATCAATGCTATCACTACGAGCTCAATATAAACTAAATCACTTGGTTAACACTAAGTGGCTCAGTCAACATTGAATTTACATCACTACAACTACAAACTTGGTAAGCACTGCATAGCTTGGTTTGCACTAAGAAACTTGGTAAAAACTAAGAAGCTTGGTTTACACTGATAATCACCAACTTGGTAGAAACTACTTGAGAAAAAATATTTCTTGAATTTGGTAGCAACTATAGAACTTCGTAAAGCTTAAAATCCTTGGTTAATATTGTTAATTGTACAATAAGCTCGGTAGATACTTACTATCTAAATAAGTGCATGTCACTAATAATAGACTTGACTGGAATGTCAACAGTACCTTCATATTCAAAGTATTTATCCATCTTAGCAATCCAATCTATCACAACATTAGTTTCAAGTCTTCTATCATAGAAATCAACTTCAATAGAAGGTCTAACATTTTCCCTAGATAAAACACTTAGGATCCTTTCCTCATCTTATTTTACCTTAGGTTTAGAATTAGGATTTGGTACTACCTCTTCATCATCACTAACATCTTCAGAGATGTACACCTCTACCTTGTGATGTCTCTACAGCTTAAGGTCTTGTTGCAATCTATCTTAGCATGTCCATAATAGCATTATCTACATTTCCTTTGCCATGAACCATCTTGATGATAGTGCGTGCAATATTGTAACCTTTTACAATTTATACCTTAGATTTTACAAGGTTCTCCATGATCCAAGCCACAAGAAAAACCTTTCTTTGATACCATCTAACACAAGGAGGGTGCATGAAGATCCCTAGAACATGTAGAATAAACTCAACTTTCAACCTTCTACCTTGCTTAGAGTTACACATAGAAGCTATACATAAACAAATGAATCTACACAGAGAACACAAGGCCAAATGCAAAATATTTTAGGTGTGATTATTTAACTTCACATAAAGGACAACCACAACATGCTTGGTTTTGAGGCCTTCTAGGTTGTAGCCCTAAACAAATGGAAAATATACAAAGTCAGACTGTTAGCTCACATATTCTTTCTTTTCCTATCTTCAAATCCTTTATCATCTACTTACTACAATTTAGGTCACATAAGTCATCTGGTCAAGCATTAACTACAATTTAGGTCCACATTTGGAAGAATAAATAAAAAATCCACTCAAATGGTCATGTGGAACCGTACATATTTGAAGGTAGGTCCACATGTGTGTTAGGAGTTGGCTCCTAACTATGCAAGACACCACATGAGAAAATTAAACCATGCTAATTGGATCGACATGTTATGCAAGGTGGAAACAACATGAAAATAGGACCACAAAGAATAGCGTAGAACTCAAGAATTATTAAACATAGGAATTCATTCACTTAGAATAAGGATAAATGATAAATCCTTGACATTATGACTATTGTGGATAACCTAAAAATGAAAGTAGTAACAACTACTTTATGAATAGTAGACTTGCATAGAAAACTGGAAATATTTTTCATTAATGCAAGATTTCTCAAAGACCTAAGATGCTCCTACATCAATACTGCAAACAAAAAATAAACAATTTTGAAAAATATTTGAAAATCAAAATTTATAACAAGGGGAAGAATATGTATAGGGGGAGTTTATGAGTTGATAATTTTCTAAAAAGATTAATTTATTTGTGTATGTTGGAATTCTTTAGAATAACTAAGAGGGGGGTGAATCAGTTATCCAAGGTCCAAATGTACATATAAAACTTTTCAATACTTAAAAAATACAAGTGTATTCATTGATCATCCAATATCTCAAACCATGGTATATTACTATCTATTGAGCTATCATTTTCCATGATGCTTAATGTTAGGAATCCTTTAGAACTCCTCTCTTGAAAATCTAATCCAAAGATCAACTCCAATTTTTTAGGTGATCTTGCAACCTACTAGAATTTGCTCAGTTGAAGATAAATGTGAATGTTCATAAGGAGGCCTTTGCTATTTTTGATAACTTTGGATAAGATGTAGAATCTATTTGCTACTTCAAAAGAGTATACACACAAAAGAAATGTATTTTTCTATTTTTCTATTTTATGATGAATGCAATCCAACAATGAAACTATATAGATTCCTAATTTAACCAAGGGGTTAGTAAAGAAAATAATGGAGATAGAGTGACAAGAAGTTTAAGAAAATAACATGAAAAGTAAAATCCTAATGGACATAAACTACAAAAACAACATGTCTGTGAGTTAAGCCTTTGAAAAGATTAGTAGCTAACCAATGAGTGTAGGAATAGTGCTTCCTTAATTCTACTAATGCAATCATTGATGGGGAATTCAATAAACATAAGATGTTCCACTTTTCATCAGATTACAAGGCCACAAAAAGTGCACTCATGCAAGACAAAAAGCTATGCAGGTACAAGATGATGATCTCTTTTCAAACTAAGTACATTAGAAAAAATTGTACAAATCATAGCAAACACCAAAATTAACAGATCACACAACCAAAAATAACACAATAAGCTTTTCGATCAATTAAATTCCATAAACATACATTCAAAAAATATAACACACTTAGGCAAGAATCACTACACTCCAAATGCGAGCACTAAAAGCATATTATTATTGCAAAATAATGGTGGCTGTCAGAATGTGTTTCTGATGCATGAAAAGCTCTAATTTTGGAACTAGTAGTTAGCTATCAATGCACCTTTGACTTCTTCAAAATATTCCAAAATACTATTGTAAAAAGAACTCCAATGTAGCAGCACACCTAGTGCAGTAGTGCACCTCAAAAAGTAGGCTCCAAAAATGTAAAATTTCACTGTGTCAAAATTGAAATTCTAGCATTTGGGTTTTGTTCCTCTTTATACTAGAGCTATTTTTGGGTATTCTCCCTTGAATTTCTCAATTTTCTCAATTACTTGAGCCACATCTAGTAAATCTAAGGAATTATATTTATTCTTAAATTTATGCCTTTAGTTATCCACTTCTATACGGGTTTCTACAAAATCCCCAAGTTTTGTGTCAAGCTCTAACAAAGCTTCTTCCATTCTAAATGCCTGTTGGATATCCTCATCATTAAAAACTTCATCAAAAGTTTTACAAAATCTTTGAGCTATACCTCTACTAGTATTAGCTTTTCTTGTGCATCATCCTCAAAACGTCCAGACATGCATCACTATAATGTCTCTTAGCTTCCAAAATTTTCTCTTAGGCTTGGTCCTTGAGCCTATGAATCTCCATTTGTAATGTTTCCATTACTTTATTACTATTTTTTATCTTCTCTATCCAATTACCTATCTTATCTAATTCCTCAGCAATATATACATCCATTAGCACCCAATACCTTTGGCCTTTTATTGCCTACAATGCCTACAAATCTTTTCTCCAGGTATGCACTTCATCCATTAAACCAAAATCTTGATTCAAAATTTCTACCAAATTATCCACATTTTCTTACATAAAATATAATAATTTAAGGTTCCCTTGAATAATCAATATGCCCTTTTCCTCAAAACTTTCTTTCCATTGCTGACAAGCATTCAAAAATGGGTCCAACTGTACTGCTCCCCTATCGCTTCTCTAAATTGTTGCATTTAAAGTTTCCTTAGGGTTAGTTGGATCCAAGGGGCCAACAAATTTTCTCAAATATCCCTTTAGGATCTTGTTTTGTCACTAAAATGTTATTAATTCCACCCCATCCTACTCTAAGCTCCTAAACACCTCCTTCATCCTTGTTGGTAGCATCAGCTTTACAATTTCAAAGGTTGGCTTCCAAAGCATAACTTCCTAGATCTGATAATCCCTTGGAGTCAATTCTTCAACATTTGATTTTGGAGGAGGGATAGCCACATGAGCAAAAAGGTCCTAATTCTGATCACTCATAACAAAGGCTAGTGCTCATGCACCCTTTGGAGGTGAATCAAGTTTTCTTAGAACTTTTATCAATTCCATTCTATCACTAGTACATTTGAGCCCATTTTTTTACCAATATTGGTCAAAATTTGGACCAACCAATTGGTTGAAATTTTTCCAATCAAAATTTTGACCATCTTATAGGTTGGTCAAAATTTTGACCAATACAGTGGTCGAAAATATCCCAGAATCCTAGCCCAGTCTACACTAGGTGTTGGTCAAAATTTTGACCAACTCTTGGTCAAAAACTACAGATATTGGTCAAAATTTTTTACCAATAGCTACTAGAAAACTTTTAGGTATTTGTCAAAATTTCAACCAACACATGGTAGAAAACTTTCAGGTATTAGTTGAAATTTTGACCAATGCCTGGTAGAAAACTTTTAGGCATTGGTCAAAATTTTGACTAATGACTGGTAGAAAAATTTCAAGTATTGGTCAAAATTTTGACCAATGCTTAATCAAAAACTAGTAGCCATTGGTCAAAATTTCAACCAATGCTTGCTAGAAAACTTTTAGGTATTGGTCAAAATTTTGACCAATTCCTAGTAGAAAACTTTCAGGTATTGGTCAAAATTTTGACCAATACCTGGTGGTTTTCTACCAGGCATTGGTCAAAATTTTGAGCAATGGTTGGTCAATATTTTTTTGAGGCATTCTATAAAATAGTTCACATTCCTTGCCTATGATTTGACATTTTGCATGTGCATCCTGCACTCTCTCATCCTGGTGATGGATTACAAAGAGTGATATGGAATTATGATGCTAAAAAACACACACAATCAAATCCAAAATGAACTTGCATTACAAATGGATTGTGAAAATTTGATATTTTTAATTTTTCATGTATGTCTACCAAGACAATCATGATTATATATGTTTAAGTTGCAATTGTCCTAGTAGACATGCATGCAAAATTAACATTATCAGATTTCCACAATCCATTTATAATGCAAGTTCATTTTGGATTTGATTGTGTGTGTTTTCTAGAATCATCATTTTTAGATCACTCTTTATAATCCATCATCAGGATGAGAGAGTGCACGATGCATGCAAAATGTCAAATGATAGGCAAGGCATGTGAACTATTGTATAGAATGCCTCAAAGAAGCTAAAAATATTGAAATACTTACAAGGGACTATTCTATTTCTCTAAATATTATAGGCTTTTTTTTCTTACAATCATAAGCATATTTATGTTTGTATGCTTCTTCCATGATAAGACATGAGCATTCATCTAAGATCTTGACAATTGTCACATTTAAGTCATGGGCCCCTCCTTGGCTTTCATGCTTTTGGGTAGGTACAAGTACCTTCCTAAGTATCAAGGCATGTTGGACATTGTTGGTTATAATTTTTTTCATTAACAATATAATGTTATCAATCTTAGCTATATTCAAGATACTCAAGTACTATTGGGGACATCCTTTATAACTACAGACTGACTACATACCCTATATCTCCAAAATTCATGTTCATAGCAAATGTCAACTCATATTTAGTGTACATGTTTAAAAACTTATGGATGTTTTGACTAAAAGGAAAACACATGTTAAAATATATTTGGATCTTGGGTTTTTTTCTGCCCAATTAGTATATTTTAGAGAGGAGGAGAAAAAGAGAGAGTTTGGCAAATTAATAAATTGCATGAATGGTAGCAATATAGGAAGGAGATACTAGAAATCAAAGAACAAACTTGGAGCTATATACATGTTACATGTTTTCAAACTAGCAAGAAATACTCTATACATATCTAGGTATGGTCAAAAAATAATTATCACAAATCAATACTAACTTACAAGAATCCTCCAAGAGGAAGGCTGCAAGTACCTAGTTCAATTGAATCCTTCTCTTGGAGGAAGGCTACAACAAATACATAGTTCAATTGAATGGTCTATAGATACCATCAGGATCAACATTTTGAACAATCCATGGATGTTGTAAAAGCTTGTGTAAAGGCAACCTATTTGATGAATCTTTCTGTAGTAGTTGCGTAACCATGATAAAGTGTTACCATGATAACTAAAAATTTATATAAGTAGTGAGACAGACATATCTAACAAAATTGTCTTCAAAATATCAAGGCAACATATACTAACTTGAAATATTAGATCTTTAGCTGCAATAGAAACAAGTGGCTTTAAAGGAAATTTCAAATCCATTTTCACAATCTTGCATAAAAAGGCTAGCTATGGTTAAATCCATGCTTGAAATAAGAAACTATAAGAACCCTTCAAGTATAAGGCCTGAAACAAATACACACACACACACACACACACTAAGAACTGAAACATTGTATGGCTTCTCAGACCTTTTGTAAGTATTTGAATGCTCCTTTGTTTCAAAACGAGGAACCCCATAAAGAAACTCGTAACACAATATCACTAAACTCCATATGTCTACCCAGAATCATGCTCCCTATTTTCTACTAGAATAGACATTTACAAATATGTAAATAATCTAGAAGGTGGAAATAAAGAGAAAAGTAAATATTACACACTAACATACCCATTTTAGGAGGTAAGTAATCCAAGGTTCCACACATTGTTCACCTTCTATCAAAAGTGTGCACAGACCAACAAACATTGGCAATTTTCAGCTCACCCTAACAAGTGATTTTTTTAATAATGTAATGATAAAAAATAAATCCTTGCAAGTTTAAACTGAGTATTATTAGAAATATATTCATCCTTGGCACTTACCTGTATGCCAATTAACAAGTTCTCTAGCTTGATATCTCGATGTATGACATGCTTTTCATGGCAATATATCAAAGCTTTTACAAGAGACACAATGTACTATAGAAAAAAAGAGTCAATAGTTTCCAAACTAAAAAAAGAAAAGTAGATTATAAGCCATTTCCAATTGTACTTAGAATAGCTGACCACCTTTCACTGAAGCATTTACAACGTTGGAGCTCTTTGTAGAGCTCACCTTTTGTAGCATATTCAAGAATAAGATAGACCCTACTCTGAATAAATTGATAAATCAAAGAATCAATTAAAGAAATACCAAGGAAGGCTTTGATGAAAAGTAAATTTCACCCAAAATATTAGAACATTGCAGGATATGCACCTGATTATAAAAGTATCCAAACAATCAAAGTATATTTGAATGGCAGAGATGACTTTGAATTTCAATCTCCCTACACAAGTGGTGCTCTACTTGTGACTGTTGGAGCTAGTTCTCGAACAAAACTTTAAAAGCCACAACAAATTTTCTCTGTTCACACAAGTGAAAATAGGTAGTGAATCATTAAGTGATAGTCCTTCACTAAAAAAAATTATGCCATTCAAAATCTTTCTCTTACCATATTATAAATGGGAATCATGCATTAAACTTATCACATCCCTTGGTTGTAAATGGGAATCTCACTATTTATGATAAAAGCAAATATAGGAAACATTTTTTATGGATAGAGAGCAAATATAACCCCAGGACTAGTATCTAAGCTATAGGGATGTCAATGTCATGATGTGAAACTTAGTTTCTATTGATTTCAACATGGGTATAGAATTGAGTTTTTGCTATGTGATAGCCTATACTGATCAAGATGGCCATGATCAACTTGCTAGGTAGAATCTTAAACCAATGAGCCTACTCAATTTCAAAGAAGCATTCCCCATAGAATCACAAAAACACTAAAAGGCACTGGCCAGTTTTACCGTTAGATTTGGGATTTGCATAATGTAGTCCAACTGATTAGATTTTAAGACAAAAATGCATTGACAATAACTGAAAACTAAAAGTGAGCTAAAAAATTGACTATGGTTGAATTAATGAATTCTACAAAGAGATTTAGACTTTCATTGACACTGTGATTTCACCCACAGAAATAACTTGTTAGATAAAATCTAAAACCAATGATGTCATGCTTGAAACTCCATGTGATTTGCCTTTTCTTCTGTCAATGTCTACTTGGATAGGGATTGAGTTTTGTGTTAGCCCAAGCCCCTCATAGCGATAAGATGGCCATGATCAGCAGATTCTAGATGAAACAGCATGCTTTACCTTACAGACCTAAGGAGTGCACATCTAAGTATCGTAGAAAATCCTACATATCATCAATGAGCATAAGTACTAGTACCACACATAGATATGGACACTTGACAAAACTTGATTTTGTAAAATACACCACCAATCCAGAACTAGTCTGTAGGTCAAAAATAAAATTGGTTTCAACCCACATAAGGAACAAACTAAGCACTATTTCACTGATCAACCATCTGACTGCAAAATCATGAGAGATTACAACACTACCAGTTAAGGCATATTATTTCCAACATAAAATTATAGTGTTGAGGCATGTTTAAATTGTAAACCCTCCTAAATCGTAAAGAAATAGAAACAAGAAACAAAACACCCAAATGTTAAAATTCCTTCATACCTCAGCTACCACAAGCTCTTTTTAGATAGAATTTTAACTTTCCTCTTTGGCTAGGCAAGATAATATTGGCATAAACAATAGATAGATATGAAGACCAATACATGGATCTGTTTGCACTATGTACTTGTTACAACAAAGAACATAAATAGATGTGAGCAATTATATTTACATAATATAATTGTTAACATTAGTGGATCACTGCACAACCTTGTTTGCATTGTGATACTTGCTACAACATAGATCATTTGTGAAGTATCTAACATCACAGATAGTTGAAAGCATTGTTACATGAATATCTTATGTTTCAACTAAGAGTTTATTTGTAGACTGAGTGCACAAGCATATTCTTTACAATGCATGGTGGTCTTCAACTGTTATATTTTGAAATGAATGTTCCAAAATTTGGTGTTAAATACATTTTTATATTCATATCATCTTTTGTAGTGTGTTCTTTAAGTTCTTGTCATAGAACTATATGTAAGAGACTATTAGTATTTAACTTGTTATTAAAAATTACTTTTCTAACAAATCATATATAAGATATTTGTCCCATTCAAATTTTTTTGACTTAATTTATAGTATAGATGCTAAGTTTTTAATGATATACATTGAAAAATCAATTGTCTCAACTTTAATTGGCTGAAATCAATAGGGGCAATTATCACATTAAGTAGCTAAATAGGGTGTCCTTCCTCTCAATTGTTCATGAAAAGAAGTTGCTAATGAATAGAGTAATAAAAAACCAACCATTGTAATTGCTCAAGTTTAAGCTAAAATAAGTATCAAATACATATTGAACAAAAAAATGATATCTTTCCATAATGCTAACAACTGTCAACAAAATAGAAAATACCATTGTTCCATAAAAAATCATGTTGTTACAAAAAAAGTAGACATGCCAATTGATCATTACTTGCAATGACAATCCATAGAATAACAAAAATCATTCTAAGAATCATTGAATATTATATTAATTTGTTCAATCTATTATGTGTTCTCTGAATTATATTAACCAGAGTAGAGAGAATATTCTATGACATACTAGAGAAAATGCGAGTCTAGGCAATTGAAAATCTATTTGAACCAACTCGCAAAGACCAAGCAAAATTTTCATGAACTCCAAGTACAATTCAGTTACATAGAGTCCTCCTTCTACAAGTCCCTTAGTTGCTCGCCATTAAATATGTTGTTAAATTCTTTTGAGAAAAAAATGATTTTCTAATTTTCTATTTTCTTCATTTTGTCTATTGTATAGTTTAGTAGGGTGTAAGATCCTACCCCAAACCACTGATAAATTTGTGACATTGAGCTTTTCAACTGTTGAAGATATAACAATATTCAAGAACTTTGCAATTAGAACTCCTAGCTGTAGATATCCTTCATTCAAGAAACAAGAGGAAAGTATTTATTCAATTAAGAGCTCAAACCAGGTCCTAAAATCTTTCCACATTCATTGTAGATTGACCTTGAACAAACTACTATTCATTCTAGTAAATTAAGCATTTAATGGTTAAAAAATTTATTCCAGAGATGAGTTTCTGAAGGAGACATTACTGAAGGATGAGCGTTAATATTTCTTGCTAGAATTTAGCTATTGCATTGTTTGAACTCAAACTAGCTATTTCACAACATTTGAACCTTTAGCTCAAGAAAACAATTTTTCACAAGATTGTATACACAATAGTACCTCAAATTTCTATGAATCTAAGAAGATGGTTTTGATCATTCTTTTGTTTTTTAAATCTCAACTAACTCACAAATCACTTGGGATACCTGATAAGATTCATAAAAACACTTTAATAAGCCTAGGTTAGTCACCACATGCATTCAATCATTAATCTATAGCATCCACTCTGTGAATGCTACAATAGAAAGTTTCTAGCACAAGGTAGTTATTTGAACTTGAAAATAGTCGAAGCCTTCAATTGCCTGGGAATTAAACAAATAACTCTTATAGGGGAATTCCTACAGCTACAATGTTAGCATCATACAAAGCAATAACTTTTCCAAGGAGAAGGGTTATGTTGGGGAAATCAAGGACTTTTAAATTAGCATTTAGTGAGCTATAGAAAAGTGTAGAAAAATACAACTTAGTGTGTAGTGAAGATGATGGTAGTTTTTTTTTATAAGAAATAGCAATGGGCTGCAATAGTTTCAAGCTGGGCAGTGATCTGAGTAGGGTGCTAGACCACTTGTAATGAAAAGGAGAACTTGACTTGGAGTACCAAAGAGGGGCTTGGATATTATGACAAACCAAAACTATGCATGTGCCAAACCTAGTAAGGGATCACTTAGGTTCCTATACAACAAAAATCATGTTTGGGAGGCATGTTAATTTGGCACAAGATCCAACTTCATTCAAGATGGTTGGTTGCCATGTATGAGCTCTTTGGCCATCTCATAATAGTTCTTGTGTTAAAAGTATTTCAGAACACGAGGTTTAGCATTGATAATAAATTCTAGTATCATCCAAAATCATCCAAGCTAAGCCAATCTAAGGGATTTTGCAAGATGTACATAGTTATATATGTATGTATATAGTTATTCATGTACCAGCCCTCCCAAGTGATCATTCAAATTTCTTTGTGAGGACACACGTCTCATTTTAGGGCCATTTAAATCAAATGAGGGATCCAAATTGGCCAAGTACACTTGATTGCTATGCATGATCTTTTTTGCCATCTCAAAATAGCCTTAGTATTTGACACAATATAGGAGAGGGGTAGATCTACAAGTCTAGCATTAGGAGCTGATTCATCCAAGCCATATATACAAGAAATATTGTGGAAGCCTCCAACTAGCTCTTGTGTTGTGCTGCTAGAGAATCTCTCTCTCATTCAAAAGACCCTAGAAATTGCTACTCCATCAAATTTTAAAGTGCTTTATAGTCAGCTAAATCAGATTTCAAGCCCTATAAACTACAACTCACTAGTCAATCAATCACCTATTATCTTAGACTTCTAATTGGTAATTGGGGATTTTAAGCTTATTAAGACCACAACAAGTTAGCTAGACTTGTGTTCTCAAAAAATGAAAACCTTTAGTAACAAAGAAAAATGGAATGTAACTAAAAATAGCTCTGAAGGGAGAGAAGGAATATTAAGACAAAGAGAATACAAATGACTAAGGTCAAAAGAGTATCCATAAATGAATAGACACATAAAATAGAAGAAAGAAGGATATTGTGTACAAGGGCAAGAGGGAGGCACTAGATTAGATAGTTTAAATCTTGCCTATTGTAGGAAAGAGGAAGATTGGTACCATATGGGTATTCCAAAAGGAAGGAATTGTTACTTGGCACCTTTTTTAATTTTGAAAGGACTCCTCCACAAAGAGTCAAACTTTTTATGCAATCCTTTAGATTTCTTTAATTATCCCAAAAAAAACCATATCTCCAATTTAAAAGTATCTTTTTCAAGATATCTTATTAAATATTTTCTTTACATTTTTATGATGTTTTCAATGATATCCAACACTATTTCTCTTTTCTATTCTAGATGATTCAAGTACATGATTCTCTTCTCAATACTAAATTAGAATTTTTCATCTTTTATTGCCTTTTACAGATTTAGGGAATGAGTTCTAAATGAAATGAATGGTTGCATCTACATCATATACCAATTGGAAGGGAGACATACCAATAGTACTTTTTAAAGTAATCCTATCAACCCAAAGTGCATCATGAAGTTTCTTCATCACTAATTTGTCAAGAAAGAAAATCAAAATTGACCCATAACAACGTGCATGTGAAACAAATAGAAGCACCTATGCATTACACCATGACCATGGCAGTAAGAAACTCCCTTCAACTACTGGTACATGAAGCTCTGCAACATAATAACTTCTTAATAAGAAGGGGGTTGGGGACTAAAGCAAGATACAATTAAATACTAGAAACAAGACCAAAGAGCCAATGATTCATATAGATAATCTAAATAAAACTACCATATTTTGCCTCAAGAGTTTCTTTAGTTCTTAAGACACCTTAGAACATAAAATTATACACCAACATTGATTTACTACAAAAGAAAGTATAAAGAATTTGAATCAAACACAACACTTGGTATCTACCTTAACTCATGAGAAACTTTAATTTATAACATGTAAAAGTTGAAACATTATTTCTTAGCATAGAAAAATACCTTAATAAGATTATGTGGTATTTTTTCCTTGGATAGTTTGTCAATGTAATTCTTGAGATCACAATCCATGTATTCAAATACCAAACAGATGAAGAGTCTTTCATCATTGCATTTCATGTTATGGACATCAAGAAACCTACATAATTTGTTTAATTAGCCCTAATGAGAAGACCAATAAATGCAATGTAAACAAATACATAGGAATTATTGTCATTGAGAAACAATGCACGCAATGTAAATAAACACAAAGGAATTATTGACATTGAGAAACAATGCATTCAATCTAAATAAATGCAAATGAATTGTTGGCTTTGAGATACAATGTGTTCCTTACCTTACAATGTTAAGATTCTAAGATAACATCCTTAGAATGGATATCTCACGAAGGGTATGTTAGTTTGAGCTTCACTTGGTTTCAAGAATACTATGATATTCTCTACTTAACAAGGCCAACCACATTAAGATGGAAGCTCACCTAGCCTCACCCCACTCCCCCTAACATCAATCTAAATTACCCATTATCATCTAACTACATACTTCATTCATTCATTCATTCATTCATTCATCCATTTCTGAACTGTAACATTCAATCAATACAATCACATAACATTCACTAATACGATATAAAATTCATTAATACACAATACTAATCAAGACTTCATTAACACATAACAATATTGATTAACATAAAATAAAATCAGTATTAATATGCATCATTCATAGATAATTACTTAACACAGAGTTCTTTCATTATCCAACAAGGTTTATCAAAGAGCATTTTAAAAACATCATTTCTTCTTTTTGTTTTTCTTAGCTCTCTTAAGAAAAGCACTCATAGGAGCATCCATATCTACATCATTATCATCCTCTTCTAGCACATGTAATGTCAAATTATGATGGCTCCTTCTCTTTGGAGGAGCAGGAGGCTACTACACTAAAGGGGGCTCTGTTGCAAGAACAAGTAAATGGGATAAATTGGCATTTTTTTTTTTTTAAACTATTACAAGTCTATAATTAAGTACTAGTACAATATAACATGCATTTTTCTTACCTAAAAATGCCACATCATGTACATTAACATTTTGATCCCCCATGATGTCAACATGTTGAACACTTGGAACATGCTCCACTCCTTCACCATGATGTTCAACATGCTTTGAAATATTCAAAAAAAGGATACATGTCAAATTGCAATTGAAGATGTTAAATTGTATTAATAATTGCATAATTAATTTCCAATAGCAAATTAATACCTCCACCACTATAATGCACATCATAGCCTTTGTCACAAGCAAGTTCTATGGTAGGACATGAAGGTTGTAGTAAAATGTTATGCACATTGTTATGCAGTCAATTTATGTTCAAATCTAATATCAAAAAAGGATCTTCTCAACTATTCAATTACATTTAATTTTCATCTGACCAATTTACCTGTGAGATATCATTTGGTGCACTAGATTCTTGGGCAAAGTTTTCAGATTCTTCACATAGGCATGTAGCCACGACTTTTAGCCATCCTTCAAGGCAATTTTTCTATCTTCATCTATGAGCTCCACATTGAATTATGTGCCCTATATTTTTTGCTTAATATCATCAGTTTTCCATGTATGGTTTCATTAAACAAAATTGTTTGCAACATTATATAAAAAAATTAATATGAAATTTCATTGCTCCTACTTACAAGTCGAGACTGGAGATTCATATAGCCACCAGAGCCAAGTTTGTGTTGGCCAAACTTTTCTAGTCTCACTTTTATAGCCACAGATTTGTCCTGCAATCTATGAACAATTTCAAACATCTTAGATTATATATTTACAAATATCAATAATTAGTGCATGATTAAAATGTACTTAATACTATCGTGACATACCCTTTTTTGCCCTGTGCTGCTTCGTTTACTTTATTTTCACATAACCTTTTCTCCTTTGCATCTTCTATTATTTCATTCCACTCCATTGGTGGAGTCATAGGAGGATGATTATACTTTGGTTTATCCTTAAGAGTCCTTCTATATTGATCCCTCATAGTCTTTATATGCTTTAATTCTCTTTTGAGAAGTAGGCTAGTGTCAAAAATGTTTTTTTTCCAAATTTCTCCTCAAAAGATGTAATCAGCTAATTTTTTAATTCCAGAGCTTGTAAATTCCACCTTTAAAAAATAAATTAGATTGTTAGATCAATAACTTTAATATGGTACAATAAATGGAAGAAAAGAAAAATTATGTAGCAATGATATGAAACTATATACCTTTTATGTATGGTGGGACAGAGTTCTTGCATTCTTTGATCCCTGGGGTTCATCTGCAGTCCAAATAGTCTCAATGTCATATGAAAAAGATGATCAAAGAAAGCATTATTACCTACAAAAACATAAAGGGGTTATCAGTCCAAAATGAGAAATGTAAAAGTAAACTAAATTTACACTTTAAATAATAACAATTTTAAAGCACTTGGAAACTTTTTTTCTTTTAATAGAAACATTGATTTCTTGTTGAGCAACAATGTCCCTGCATATGAACTAGTACTAATCACACAGAGTGCTCCAGGAAATGGATCAACTTTAAAAGTACTACTCTCTGTTGCTCTATCAATTGAAACATCATGACAATTAAAGCAAACACCAAATGAAATGAAAGATAGAGAGACGCCACTAGTCAAACTTTTATCAAAATTACAATCTAGATGTACTAAATGATGAATTTTATTTTTTATTGCATTCATAGTAGAAAAGAACATCTATTGAGAAATAGAGAACACATATGTGAAAGAAAGGAAATAACATTGCAACAATAATAATCAACATCTGTGTCATAGAAAGAATGATAAGTTTAGTGCAATAATTAATGTTCAACATTCACAACAATAATGAATACAAGTAAAAACAAACCTATGCAGTGAATATCATGAAATTGAATGGAGCTACTGATGTTCATTTTGATTGTGAGGCCTAATTTTCAAAGTTTTGAGAGACTTTATTTTCAATGATTTATTCATATAATTTTTTAATCACAACTAGTATAGTTAGGAAATTTTATAATAAGGAGAGAAATGAAAAAAGAGCCTTAGTGGAGGATATTCATATTCATTTTGCTGAGCAATCCTCATGCAGCCTAACAATACTCTTGTTTGTTTTAACATTGAGGACATCAAGGTAGCCACGAAGAATTTTCATAGAGATAATATTATTGGTGTTGGGGGGTTTGGGAATGTTTACAAGGGGGTTTCTTTAGATGGATCAGTTGTTGTTGTGAAGAGGTTCAAGAATTGTACTCCAACGGGTGATGCAAGTTTTATGCATGAGGTACAGGTGATTTCTAGTATTCAGCACCATAATTTGGTGGCACTGAAGGGTTTTCACATGGCTTCTATTTCTTTAGAGGGCCACCAGAGAATCATAGTCTATGAATACATGCCTAATGGTAGTTTATATGATCATCTCTTTGGGCATTGGTCCCACACCAGATTGAATTTGGGTGCTCGCTGCAAGATTGTGAATGATATCATATTGTAGATATGAGTTTCACTACTATAGATTCTCAACATGGCTACTGACATTCATCTCATCCTCCAAACCAAAAAATGGTGGTTCAAGCTTTGATAAAACTCTCCTTTGTAGTTTTTTGGATGACAAACCTGTAGCTGCTTAATTTTACTAATTCACATTACAATTTTCTCCCTAGTTTCTTAGCTCCTTCATCATTTAAAGTATATATTATTTCTTCTAGGGTAGCATCTACTTTGTTCAATGTGAAAAAAATGTTTTCATAACTAGGAGGCATACTATTTAACAAAATAGCTTTTGAATCATTATCATCTATTTTAGCATTTATCCTAGTTAGTTGGTTCAATAGTGAGAAAAACTTAGATATCTCAAACAATGTTATTGCCTTTCATTATTTTTTGGCTCAAAAAAATTCTACTTTAAACTCATCTTTGCACTCTTTTCTTTTGATCCAATCAAAGCATTCAAACCATTCGACACCTCCTTTGAGGTTTTTGTTAATTTGAAATGGTGAAGGTATGCATTTGGCAATCCAAGATCAATTCAAGCTAATGTTCTTTGATCTTTTCCAATCCATTTTGTTCTTCCATCAACATCATTGGGCCTTGTTGTTCCATTTACTGCATCCCATAGATCCTTTCCAACAAGGTCCAATTGTGATTTGATTTGCCACATGGAATTTTGAGCCTTCAATTTTTTCTATTAATATGCTATTTTTCTCCATTAAAAGGATATTTCTTCAACTCCCCTTTATAATCTAAATAATGTTGAAATTGTCTGATTCCATTGATAATGCATCTGTAACACTTCTACAACTTTACCTACATATTGACTCTGATGTATATCATACAATATTAAACTTTAAAGCATGACATACCATAGAATTACTAAAAAGTATTACAAGCTTAATTCTAAGCAAAAGAAAAATTATACACTTCAAAGTTTAAATAATACCCACTACCACCAGATGTCTCCAATGCCAAGATATATCATAGAGTCATAAACTTAGCAAGACTTAACACACAAAGAATTATAAACAACTTATTACAAGTTCTATGGTGCTATCAATGGCAACCTTGATTTAGTGGCTTTGCTTGAATGGAGGATTCACTGTCAATCTGTAGACAAACAAGTGTAATGGAGGATTCACTTTAGTTAGTCCACCACACAAGTATGAATCTCACTTTAAAAGTGCAATTGAATTCTAGGCCTAGGAATAGATCAACAAGTCTGTAAGATTCTGTCATGCAATCAAACAATCAAGCAATATCATAGACTTTTCTTGAGAGAAACCTTTTATCTAGTATACTACCCACAACACTACTTTGTAAATCTCAAACATGTGATAGAGAATAGATTAGAGATTAAATGTTTAATCTTCTTAGATGCTTTTAAAAAAATCATAAATATAACCTAATAAATTGTTGGCCTTAGCAAAAGAATTGGCCCAACACTTCCATAGGTGCCCTCATATCCTCCAACACACTCTTCTCCTCTTCATCTCTGATCTCTTGCTTTGATACCATAGTAGAATTAGGGGCAAAAATTTGAGGAAGAAGTTCTACATAAAATTTTATACACATAATATGCTTTTATTTTCCAATCAAATATAACACACTTATATAGGAGCTTAACCTCCTATATTATAGGAAATTTTTGAACAAATTTTCCAAATATATTGTGCTATTTGAACAACTTATAAAATTCACACTACTAATACAGTAATCTATAATAATCCATAACAATCCTACCATACTATTATTTTGTGCATCTGTGATGCAATATTCCTAACAAGGGATGTCCACTTCAACTTGCATGCTTATGCAACAACTCTTCAAAATTTAGATCTGGGAATGGTTATGGACTTGACATTATGTTTTTGATGAAAATCATAGATGGGTAGTATTAGCATTGATCAAAGAGTTAATTACTTTATTCACATGAGAAGAATTGAAAAAAAATACCACATTATTATGGAATTTCTGAAAAATAACAGTAGGCTTAGAGAAATTTCTTGAACTAGCAAAAAACCTATGTTAGATAGAGACATCTCCCCATCCCTTAAACCTCTATCCCCATCATAGCAATTTAAGAATGGCAGAGGATGCCCTCTAGGTGTCTCCCCCAACCAAAATTTTTTTGAAATGTCTCAGAGAAACATATCTCATCAAGGTATGTCGGGAAGTAGTTAGAGGATGCCTGGCCATCCCTAAGGTGGCTTAGTGTTTTCGAAAAAATCATTGATAACATTAACTAGAGCTAAGAGGACTCTCAAATATATCATGATAGCATTGTTACAACAGTATAACATGATGACATAATAAAAGAAGCAATAAATATATCATGATAGGTAATAATAGTACAACAACAATAACATCAATCATTATGGTGGTGACATCAATAGACTATACTAAAATAGAAGTAAAATTTGTGATTTAGATTCATAGCTGATGATATAACAGTTAACACAACAAAAATTTTGGATTTATGATCTTACTTTTTAGAAAGGTTTTAGACTTCAAAATTCTTGATATCATTGGGGTCAGTCATTATTCAGTTGAAAAAGAAAGTAAAGGTGCATTAGCTATACTTTAGTACAGTGTGGTATTGGACGTGAAGTGCAAACAAACAATGTCTTTTTGGTATATGGTTGGCATGCATGCTTCTGTAGACATCATTTAAGCACTAATATGCTACTTTTCTATTCATCAACTGGTAGAAATACATTACAAAATATAGCAAAACAAGGTTTTACCAGTTCTAGTGGGCATAGACGAGGATGTTTGTATGGTCCTTATTGCCGACAATACACCAGGAAATACTAGACCACCAATCGAAGGATGAGTTCGCACTTCATCATGAGCTGAAGAATACAATATTGTTAGCAAAGAAATTTGCAATGGATAAAGATTAAATGGGATACTAGCTAGAAGCATCGACAAAGAAAAGGTAAGTGTTATAATGTTGATGAAAACAAAGAAAGAAAGTGTTACTTACACAAAGGTTGTGTGCTACAACCCTCACCATGTTCACCATGTGATGTCCCAACTGTCACATATTTCTATACAAGAATACATAAAATTAGAAATCATGATCCATAAGATACTATAGAATATTGACATCTATTGAACTTCTATTATTTTTTTAGTCGAATTACTACTTACCTTCAAAGATTGGATTCTACAGTCCAATTCTTTTCTCAATGCCTCTTTCTCCTTGCTTATGTCACCCTCGATGATAATGCTAATAATTTCATCACTGTATCTTTATTTAATTTTTTGGGTAATGAACAAAGGTTTAGCACTAAGGGTGATGTCATGTAGAAATGACACCCATATTTCAAATCACATTTGATCAACAGTCATTCTAGCTTTTTCCTATCATTTGTGACATCAAATATCAATAAAATTTCATCAAAATAACTCCAAAGATATAAAGAAAAGAACATAATTGATGGGGACACAACCCAAGAACAAAATGGACACAACAGAAAAAGGGAAATTTTATTAACTGAAAAAAATAAGCTAGTACATTTAGTACAAAGAAAATAAACTTCAAAACATGCCCTAAGGGCTTACAATAGCATAAATGTGGAGATAATTTCTCCTTTCAGTACCTCCTCTCAAACTCCACTCTGAACTGCCTTTTACAATGCCACAAATCTCCTTAAATAGACCCCAGAGGGTTAAGGACTAGGAGTACATTCTAGAAAGTAATAGTAGGCATCCACCGACCAAATAGAAGGTACCAGAAGTTGTGTTAGAAGTCGGTGCAAATCTAGAAGAATCCAGAAATGATAACCAAACTTTCAAGAGGCATAACTTTTGAACCATAGCTCTGATTGACGAACTATTTACATTTCCAAAAAGCTTGCGAAGCGCTCTATAGCCCTATGGAAAGTTTTGCTCGTCCCCCATTTTTTGGCCCTTTTTGAGGTCATTTAATGCCCCTAACCTAACTTTGAAGCATTCTTAGGTCTCCAAAACTTGAAAAATTGCAATAACTATCAAACCGTGGGGCCTTTTGACTTGATTCTTTTTTTGGAATGCTCTAAATTACAATTACATTCATCTGGCCAATTCACACCTTCTAGTTCACCAAAATGATGGCCCAATTACATGCTCCTATTTTTTCAAGATTTTTTAGCACACTGATAGTGGAACTGTGAGAGTTGGAACCTTTATTTGACCCAAATGTGTGTCCAAAAATGAAAACACATGAAACAGGAACTAAGTCTAAGTACATTTTTTTGGGTGACACAGGATTTCCCTTATACCTCTAGATGCTCTTGCATCAGACACCCAGGGTAGATTGAAAAGTGACCCTATCACTTTATGAATGGTAGAGGAAATCCCAAATGGGAAACCTCAGCTGCTGAAATCCAAGTTGAGTCCTCGATCGGTCGTCCTTTCCATTTGACCAAATACTCTTCATACTACCTATTTTTGGTACTCCTACCCACACAATGATCTAGAATGTCTTATATCTCCTCCTTCTTAGAAGCAGGAATTGGACATGGCTCTAACACCAGCTCCTCATCTGCACCATCATCATGATACTCTATTAAATCTGCAATGTTGAAAATGGGAGAAATGTGAATACCATCTAGCAGCTCCACTTCATATGAATTTCCTAAGTCATGTTTCTTAAAAATTTTGCAGGGGCCAAATTTCTTCATTTTTAGCTTGTTGTAAGTACTGACTGGAAATCTTTCTTTTTGTAAGTGCACCATGACTAGATCCCCTACTTGGAATTACTTATGTCTTCTCCTTTGATAAGCCCTAGCTTTATACTCTTGATTCATCTTGGTAATGTGTGCTTGAACCTCCTCATGTAGATGCTTGATATGTTCAGCAAATTCTTCCGCTTCAGCACTTGTCCTCTCCCCTTGCTCTATCTTCCTCAATTCTGGTGCAGTCCTTGGGCTATTCCCATATACAATTTGGAATGGTGATTTTCCAGTACTCCTATTTATAGAGTTATTGTATGCAAACTCTGCTTGTGGTAGAATCAAATCCCATCCCTTGGGCTTATCCCCAACTAAACATCTTAGCAAATTCCCCAGACTTCTGTTTACCACTTCTGTTTGGCCATCAGTTTATGGGTGATGCATGGAACTGAATTTCAAGTCGGTTCGTAACTTTTTCCATAATGTCCTCCAGAAATAGCCCACAAATTTAGTATCTCTGTCAGAAACTATGCTCCTTGGAAGACCATGTAGTCTTACCACCTTTTTGAAAAACAAGTCTGCAATATGGACAGCATCATGAGTTTTGTGGCATGGAATGAAATGTGCCATTTTGGAGAACCTATCAACCACCACAAATACTGAGTCATTACCCCTTTGTGTCCTTGGCAATCCAAGAATAAAATCCATACTTATGTCCTCCCATGGCCTTGATGGAATAGGCAATGGCTGATATAGGCCAGTATTGTGACTAAACCCCTTGGCAACTTGACAAACCTGGCAACTCTATACAAAATTCTTCACATCCTATGAAATTTGAGGCCAAAAATAATGTTCTCTAAGAATGTAAATGGTCTTATCTCAACAAAAATGTCCTGCCATCCCTCCACTGTGTTTCTCCTTAATCAAATTTTCCCTCATGGAACTCCTTGGAATGCACAATTGACTACCCTTGAACAACATGCCATCCTGAATAAAATAGTCTAACCACTTGGTTCTATCTACAGCAACAGGTTCTTTACAAGCTTTCCATGCTTCAGCAAAATCAGGATCCTTGGGGTACGAATTTTGGAGTTCATCAAACCCAACTACTTCAACCTGCATTATTGTAAGCAACAACTGTCTGCTACTTAGTTCATCTGCAACCCTGTTAGATTTTCCACTTCTATGCTTCAACACAAATGTATAACTTTTCAAGAACTCTACCCACTTCATATGCCTCATATTCAATTTACCTTGGCTATTTAGGTACTATAATGGCTGATGATCAGTATACAAAAAAAATTCCTTTGGCAATAAATAATGCCTCCATTTTTTTAAGGCCTGAACTATTGCATAGAATTCTTGATCATAAATAGAATACTTCTTCTTTGCATCATTCAATTTTTCACTAAAATATGCAATAGGGTTACCTTCTTGGCTTAATACAGCCCCAATAGCACTACCATTGGCATCACAATCCACCTGGAAAACCTTTCTAAAATCTAGAAGTGCCAACACAGGTTGCTCTGTTACCTTCTTCTTCAGCAATTCAAAACTTCTCGCAACTGCTGCGGTCCATTTGAACTCTTTTCTATCCCCTCTTATTGTATCAATTAGGGGTGCACATATGCCACTGAAATTCTTAATAAACTTCCTATAAAAACTAACAAGACCATGAAATGATCTTACCTTGGTAGCAGACCTTGGAGTAGGCCATTCCAAGATGGCTTTTACCTTCTCTGGATCCATTTTGAGACCTTCAGGCGATATAACAAACCCCAAATAGACTAACTCCCTTTTTGCAAAGATACACTTCTTCATATTAATTAATAGTTTCTCTTCCCTTAGCCTTTCAAGGACACTACAAATATGCAATAAATGTTCTTCCAAAGTCTTGCTAAAAATTAAAATATCATTCAAATAAACAATAACAAATTTTCCCAAGAACTTCTTAAGTACCTCATTCATGAGCCGCATGAAGGTTCTTGGGGTGTTCGTCAATCCAAAGGCCATGACTAACCACTCATAAAGACCCTCCTTGGTCTTGAAGGCTATTTTCCACTCATCTCCTTCTTGAATCCATATCTGATGATAGCCACTCTTGAGATCTATCTTTGTGAAGTATTGAGCTCCACTCAAGCAGTCCATAAGATCATCCATCCTTGGTAAAGGAAATCGGTACTCGATGGTTATCCTATTTATAGCTCCAGAATCTATACACATCCTCCACTCTCCATCCTTCTTGGTGCGAGTGCTGCAGGTACTGCACATGGACTCAGGCTCTCTCGAATCAAGCAATTCCTCAACAACTCTTGAACCTATCTATTTATCTCCTCTGTTTTAGCAGGAGTCATCCTGTGAGAAGCCTTGTTAGGCAAACTAGCTCCTAGAATCAGATCTATCAATCGTCCTTTCCATTTGACCAAATACTCTTCATACTACCTATTTTTGGTACTCCTACCCACACAATGATCTAGAATGTCTTCTATCTCCTCCTTCTTAGAAGCAGGAATTGGACATGGCTCTAACACCAGCTCCTCATCTGCACCATGATCATGATACTCTGTTAAATTTGCAATGTTGAAAATGGGAGAAATGTGAATACCATCTGGCAGCTCCACTTCATATGCATTTCCTGAGTCATGTTTCTTAAAAATTTTGCAGGGGCCAAATTTCTTCATTTTCAGCTTGTTGTAAGTACCGGCTAGAAATCTTTCTTTTCATAAGTGCACCATGACTAGATCCCCTACTTGGAATTCTTTATGTCTTCTCCTTTGATCAGCCCTAGCTTTATACTCTTGATTCATCTTGGTAATGTGTGCTTGAACCTCCTCATGTAGATGCTTGATATGTTCAACAAATTCTTCTGCTTCAGCACTTGTCCTCTCCCCTTGCTCTATCTTCCTCAATTCTAGTGCAGTCCTTGGGCTATTCCCATATACAATTTGGAATGGTGATTTTCTAGTACTCCTATTTATAGAGTTATTGTATGCAAACTCTACTTGTGGTATAATAAAATCCCATCACTTGGGCTTATCCCCAACTAAACATCTCAGCAAATTGCCCAGACTTCTCTTTACCACTTCTATTTGGCCATCAGTTTGTGGGTGATGCATGGAACTGAATTTCAATTCGGTTCTTAAATTTTTCCATAATGTCCTCCAAAAATAGCCCACAAATTTAGTATCTTTGTCAGAAACTATGCTCCTTGGAAGACCATGTATTCTTACCATCTCTTTGAAAAACAAGTCTGCAATATGGACAGCATCATGAGTTTTGTGGCATGGAATGAAATGTGCCATTTTGGAGAACCTATCAACCACCACAAATACTGAGTCATTACCCCTTTGTGTCCTTGGCAATCCAAGAATAAAATCCATACTTATGTCCTCCCATGGCCTTGATGGAAGAGGTAATGGCTGATATAGGCTAGTATTTTGAATAAACCCCTTGGCAACTTGACAAACCTAGCAACTCTGTACAAACTTCTTCACATCCTGTGAAATTTGAGGCCATCCTGAATCAAATAGTCTAACCACTTGGTTCTATCTACAGCAACAGGTTCTTTACAAGCTTTCCATGCTTCAGAAAAATCAGGATCCTCGAGGTACAAATTCTGGAGTTCATCAAACCCAACTACTTCAACCTGCATTACTGTAAGCAACAACTGTCTCCTACTTAGTGCATCTGCAACCCTATTAGATTTTCCACTTCTATGCTTCAACACAAATGTATAACTCTGCAAGAACTCTACCCACTTCATATGCCTCTGATTCAATTTACCTTGGCTATTTAGGTACTGTAATGCCTAATGATCAGTATACAAAACAAATTCCTTTGGAAATAAATAATGCCTCCATTTCTTTAAGGCCTGAACTATTGCATAGAATTCTTGATCATAAATAGAATACTTCTTCTTTGCATCATTCAATTTTTCACTAAAATATGCAATAGGCTTACCTTCTTGGCTTAATACAACCCCAATAGTGCTGCCACTGGCATCACAATCCACTTGGAAAACCTTTCTAAAATCTAGAAGTGCCAACACAGGTTGTTCTGTTACCTTCTTCTTCAGCAATTCAAAACTTCTCGCAACTTTTGCGGTCCATTTGAACTCTTTTCTATCCCCTCTTATTGTATCAATTAGGGGTGCACATATGCCACTGAAATTCTTAATAAACTTCCTATAAAAACTAACAAGACCATGAAATGATCTTACCTCAGTAGCAGACCTTGGAGTAGGCCATTCCAAGATGGCTTTTACCTTCTCTGGATCCATTTTGAGACCTTCAGGCGATATAACAAACCCCAAATAGACTAACTCCCTTTTTGCAAAGATACACTTCTTTAGATTAATTAATAGTTTCTCTTCCCTTAGCCTTTCAAGTACACTATGAATATGCAATAAATGTTCTTCCAAAGTCTTGCTGAAAATTAAAATATCATCCAAATAAACAATAACAAATTTTCCCAAGAACTTCTTAAGTACCTCATTCATGAGCCGCATGAAGGTGCGTGGGGCGTTCGTTAATCCAAAGGGCATGACTAACCACTCATAAAGACCCTCCTTGGTCTTGAAGGCTATTTTCCACTCATCTCCTTCTCAAATCCATATCTGATGATAGCCACTCTTGAGATCTATCTTTGTGAAGTACTGAGCTCCACTCAAGCAGTCCATAAGATCATCCATCCTTGGCAAAGGAAATCGGTACTTGATGGTTATCCTATTTATAGCTCTAGAATTTGTACACATCCTCCACTCCCCATCCTTCTTTGGTGTGAGTACTGTAGGTACTACACATGGACTTAGGCTCTCTCAAATCAAGCCCTTCCTCAACAGCTCCTGAACCTGTCTATTTAGCTCCTCTGTTTCAGCAGGAGTCATCCTGTGAGCAGCCTTGTTAGGCAAACTAGCTCCTGGAATCAGATATATCTGATGACTGATTTGCCTTACTGGTGGCAATCCATCTGGAACATTATCAGAGATAATATCTCCAAACTCCCCTAGTAAATCTAAAACTTCAAGTGGTATTTCACTACTACCTTCTTTATCTTTCCTAGGAATCAAAGCATAGCACATATGCTGATGTTTCATGCCATCTAAAAACTTCCTTCCATCAACAAGACAAATCCTAGCACTGCTACATACCTTTTCACCTTCCTTTTTCATGGGCTTCAATTTGTGGTGAACTCCATCCTTTGTCAAAAAGTATGTGTTTGCATGTCCATCATGTACTGCATGTCTATCAAACTACCATGGTCTACCCAACAATAGATGGCAAACATCCATCGAAATAACATCACAGAGAACTTCATCATGGTAACTCCCAATTTTGAATTTCACTAAACATTGTTCACTTACTAGGACCTTATGATCATCTTTTACCCAAGCAATCCGATAGGGTTGGGGATGTTTCTCCCTTTTGAGCTTCAGCTTAGAGACCATCTCTTCTTATACCAAGTTATTAGTGCTACCACCATCAATGATCATGTCACAACATTTATCCTCACACTTGCATCTAGTATGGAACAAACTCCTCCGTTTTCCTAGTTCAATCTCACCACTTAGTAGGACTCTTTCATTTACCAAGGTCTCTCCTCTTTCTACATCCTCTGAATGTGATGATTGTGCATCCTCATCCGCATGAGCAACCCTAACTTGGCCCTCAACTCTCCTATCTATCCTTCCTTGTCATTGAGGGCATTCAAAGGCATGATGACCTTCTTCATTGCAATGGAAATAGGTACCACGAAAGCCACCTCTTCCTTTTCCATGTCCTCTACCTCTTCCTCTCTGATTTCCAAAGTCTTGATCATGTGAGTGGTTGAAACTCTCATTCCTCTGGTTCCTGCTAGTACCCACATCTTCATTTTTCTTTTGAGTTTCATTGCGGCCTCCAGATGATCTACCACTTCCCCTTCCTCCTTGACTGCACCCTCTTTGTCTTCGTTGAAACCTTTTATTCAGCTTCTCTTCAACTCGTAGGGCAAACTGGTATGCCTCTTCAATGTTGGTTATTCTTACCAGACTTAATTCCTCCTGGATGCTAGGTCGCAACCCACTGATATAATGAGCAACCTTCTCCTTATTTGCTTGTGCATGCCCCGCTATAATCAAGAGTCAGTAAAATTCCTCTATATATTCTTGGACTGATCTTCCTACTTGCTTTAACCCATGCATCTTCTTAAACAAATCAAGCTCGTAGTCCATAGGAATGAACTGCTTCTTCAATTTGTCCACCATGTAATTCCACCTTGTGATCTTCTCCTTTCCTCTTTTGTTTCTTTCTAATTGGACCTCTTGCCACCAGAGTTTGGCATGGCCTTTCAGTTTGGCCTTTGCAAACTTAACCCTATCTGGGTCCTTGATATCATCATACTCAAAGTATTCTTCCAGTTCATTGATCCAATCGATCAACTCATCTGGTTTTAGATTTTCTAAAAATACACCCACTTCAATTGTAGGTCTTTTCCCAAACTTAGTAATGGCCCTAAAAAGCCTTTCTTCTGCATGATTTAGAACTTCCCCATCAAATTCCCCTTCTGGTCCAATTTCATCTTCTTCGTTGTCATCTTCACTTTCATCACCTGTTGCCACAATTGTTCCTCTACGGAGCTCCTCCTGCAATGCTTGTACCTTCCTTTGGAGGGATCTAACCTCCTCAGGATTAATAGCTCTGGCCCTTCCACCATGCTCTCTTTGTGGAGGCATCTTCTTAACTCAAACCCACAACCACACAGTCCTGGTGCAAACTGTGTCACAATCGGCGCTCTGTCTACACACTCAGGAAAACCAGCTCTGATACCAATTGTTGGGGACACAACGTAAGAACAGAATGGACACAACAAAAAAAGGGAAATTATATTAACTGAAAAAAATAAGCTAGTACATTCAGTACAGAGAAAATAAACTTCAAAACATGCCCTAAGGGCTTACAATAGCATAAATGTGGAGATAATTTCTCCTTTCAGTACCTCCTCTCAAACTCCACTCTGAACTGCCTTTTACAATGCCAAAAATCTCCTTAAATAGACCCCAAAGGGTTAAGGACTAGGATTACATTTTAGAAAGTGCTAGTAGGCATCCACCGACCAAATAGAAGGTTCCAGAAGCTGCTTTAGAAGTTGGTGGAAATCTAGAAGAATCCAAAAATGGTAACCAAACTTCCAGGAGGCATAACTTTTGAACCGTAGCTCCGATTGACGAACTATTTACATTTTCAGAAAGCTCTCAAAGCGCTCTATAGCCCTATGGATAGATTTGCTTGTCCCCCATTTTTGGCCCTGTTCGAGGTCATTTAATGCCCCTAACTTGACTTTGAAGCATTCTTAGGAGGTCTCCAAAACTCGAAAAACTACAATAACTTTCAAACCATGGGGCCTTTTGACCTGATTCTTTTTCTGGAATGCTCTAAATTACAATTACATTCATCTGGCCAATTCACACCTTCTAGTTCACCAAAATGATGGCCCAATTATATGCTCCTATTTTTTCGAGATTTTCTAGCACACTGATAGTGGAACTATGAGAGTTGGAACCTTTATTTGACCCAAATGGGTGTCCAAAAATGAAAACACATGAAACAGAAACTAAGTCTAAGAACATTTTTTTTGGGTGACACAGGATTGCCCTTATACCTCTGGATGCTCCTGCATCAATAATAATATCACATTTGTTTCTATATTAACATTAAAAATTACAATAATTAATGTTTACCTCCGTTGAAGGTGTCTGAGATGGTGCATCCATGTCGCCCTATGAAAAAAATTAGTAAGTCTTAGAAATAAGCAATGAAATTAAAGTAATATAGTTACCAAAAAAATATATTAATAATAAAGTAGATTGTATCTGTAAATCATTTTTCTTAAGTTAGCCAATAATTTGGTGTAAATAATGTGTATATTTAAAAAATTATTTGACATGTTCTACCTAATGTTTATATCTGCACATATGGTTTGGAAAGAAAAATTTGGTTGTACATAACCCCATCATAGTTGACATTGATCCTACCTGGACATTTTATTGATCATCATGATCTTCATCCATGTCATCATCATCATCATCATCATCACCATCATCATACTTGACAATTTGATCATCGTAATCACCACCAACATCTTCATCGCCATCATCATCATCTTCATCACCATCATCATCATCATCGTCATCACCATGATCATCACCACCTTCATCAACATGATCATGATCATCATCAGCATCATCATCATTATCACCATTATTGTTAGCATGACCAAAATCATCACCATCTTCTTCTTCTTCATCACTAGGTAACTGTCGTTCCTGATAATCATTTACTTCGTCTTCTGCTTCTTCAATATCTTCTTCTTCCATCATGTTATAGTTTACCGACATTCCTCTTGGTCATGTCTAACAACAAATGACCAACCTAGTTTGTGTGGAACACCAAAGTAAAACACTTTCTTGCATTGGCTTGGAAGAACATAGGGCTCGTCTCCAACTAGCTCAAATGATCTTGTATTAATCATAGTGAATCCACTGTCATGTTCAATAATAGTCCAATCAAGATCATTTCAATTCAATTGTAGCCTGAACCATTTGATGACAAATAGAACTATTTGAATGAATTAAAGTCGCACTCAATTATATCATCCAAAATTCCATAGTATTGATTTTCAAATTTTTGAGGATGTATGTTAGTTTTAGATGAAATATCGATGACTGCAAAGACATCATTTATCCCAAAATCACAAGTTTTCTTTGTTTCATCTGACTTTTTCTTGTGAAATTTATAGCCATGGTAGTACCTAGTTTTATGGTGTTTAAATTGCAATTATTCGAACATGTTAAGATTATTTTCATCAATCTGTGAGTTGATATTAAACTTATGTCTCATGATTACTAATTTTATGCATACCTTTGTATCTCTTAAGCCATATACTAGATCAAGTACCATTGGCATAACATTGGGATCTCTATTATGATGAGCTTCTTTAATCAATGATGCAACACCATCCCATGTTAATGAGCGGCTATTTTCTTGAGACTATTCAATCCATACTGTCATCCAATCAAGATTGTTTGCAATATACAAATGAAATGCATCCCACTCATGACCAACTATAAAGAAGACAATTACATTAGTTTGAAACAACTTATATATATTGATGATGGATAAGAATTATTAAACTACCAAAAAAAAAAAAACTTATAATTACCTCTCACCCACCCTCAATCTACCTTTCCCCGTCAGGAACTGCCCTTTGAATTTGTCATTAGAGTTGGGACCCAAATATGATCTACATGGATATTTGCTGCAAATTTTGGAAGATATTCACTAATGTACACCATGGTCTAGTATACCATATATCCCTCTACCATAGAATCCTTAGGATGTACTCTTTTTCAAACCAAGCCCTTCATAAATTTCAAGTGCCTCTCAACCATCCACATTGACCTAGTTTGTATATGTCCACACAATTCAATCTCCTCAACTTGATGTATGAGGTAGTGTTCTTGAGCATTGAAAAAAGTAGGAGGTAAACACTTTTGCATTTCACACATAAGCTATGGAATTTTTCTCTTCCAATATTTTATATCTTTTTAATCAATTTCTTTAGATGATAACCACCTAAAAGAGATTCAACACACAAAAACACATAGATGAGATTTCAAATAAAATTATACAATAGATTTCAGATAAAAGCTACAAATCTAAGAAAAAACACTTCTAACCTCATGTATTTTTCAAGATCATATATAACTTGTTTAATACTATTGTCAAACTAGTGTGGAAGGGATAGAGGTAGGATGTACTACAATCATTAAAAAATTGTCTTTTCAAATTATTATTAAATAATGTAATAGGTAGTACATTCAATTTTACAAATATACTATAAATAGAGAACATGACTTACCTTGATGAAGGTATGCCAATCATGTGTTTTCAAGCCTAGCCCAAAATCACCTTTTTTTAATAGAAGAGTGCTTATATTTGTAGCAAATTCTATTAGAAATTTTTCTTTTTTTATGACTTTTTTTTAATGCATCACTTTGTTGCTCCGTTAATAACCAAGGAAGGGCACTTGTATTTATGCAGTCTCCATTGCTATTTGATTCAATGAAATCTTTTAGTGCATGATTGAATTCATAAATCTCAATGCAAATTTTCAAAATTTGTTCTCTATCATGCATTCCATCCAACATTTTCCATAATGTCTCTGTTACATTCTTTCCAATATGCATAGCATCAAACAAATGCATAATTGGGAGATTCTTGTAATACGGTAACTTACTAGATTGAGTAGAATAACTTTTCATTCCTCTAGGAAGTTGGTCATTTTTGCCTTGATGACCTTCACAAGCATCAATTATAGCATTAGTAAATATAAGAAAATATCAAAATACAAATTTTAAACTCCGAATGACAAATTGGACATTACCTCGACAGTTTAGTCAATTGTATTCTAACTTTCATAGATGAGGTGTCATTTTTCATGGCCTTGATGATGTCTCTTCTTTCCCACTAAAAAGATTTTTTTTGAAAATTTGATACCTATGATTATTGTGGAGAAAGTGCCTAAACTCATCGAACACCTACTTTCCTAAACTTCTTGAATGAGGAGATTTTGTCTTCAGACCACAAACTAGACATGCGAATTTTCTTTTTGTTTAAAGACCTAAAAGATCATGTACAATTATCATGCACAACTTAAGCATACAATAGTAATGTGTAAGCACTATAACAAACCAAAAATATGTGATCTTAACAATATAACATACCACAAAAATGAGTCAGCCCAAGGGCATCATGTATTGTCCATACAAGCATTGCATGAAATTGAAATTGTCGATGTCCTATTGGTCTAGAGATGTCATACATAGTGACACCATTCCATAATTTCAACAACTCATCAATTAGGGGCTCAATATACACATTCATATCTTTAACTTGGTACTTACCTAGTAATTTAATGAACATAAATATTACATAATTACTATGACCATTTTCATGCACTATTTATAAATTAATTTAGATAACTATAAAATAAAAAAATACCTAACACAATCATTCACAACATGTGCTCCCTCTTCATGGACATCCAAGGAGGAATATTATTGTTAATAACAAAAATAGGCCATACTGAGTAAATAGATCTCATATCTCCATATGGATTGACACCGTCCGTTGTCAATGAAAGATTCAGATTATTAGGTTCTTCTTTAGAGTGTGACCATGTTTCTTCTATCTCTTTAAATGTAGAACCATCAATAGGCATTCACATAATGTCATCTTGATTTATATCTACTAATATGATAATTAGGGCATTCTGTTGCAAATTCATATTGTTTATGATATAGAATGTGATCATTGGGATATGCATGTATTCTCTGATACTTCATTCCAATTTGATTCATAATGTTAGATAATTCTCAGTAGGAACGAGGCAAAATGTTTGATGGTGGTAAAAAAAACTCACTAATTAGCCTACAACAACAAATATGCATTGTTAATATAATGAATAGTAATTGTGTGCTAACATTGAAGATGACAAAAATGGCATACCTTAGCATATGTGACATTGCTACATTGAATATACCATTCATAACCTTTTAGTTCACCAACAACACTATAGCCGAGAGTAGATTTTTTTGGGAGCCTTTGTATAAGGGCTCCTACCATCATTATCAGATTCACTAGTACCATCATTGTGAGTCTCCTCATCACCTACCCCAATACCATCTTCTTCAATCATGTCCTCTGGCACATTATTATTTTCTTCCATGGGAGTGTTATCTTCAACTTAGATATTCTCACCTCCGTGTTCCTTCAATAGGAAATCCACATTTAGCAATGGACAAAAATTGTGGCCCCCTTCAACATGACCATATTTCCTACAATGATTGTGGGGCTATTGTGATTATAATTCTTTGATTATTTAAGCCCTTACACTTTTTTCAAGGATAATAACATTGATCAAATTTTCTTTGGAACTGAGGCCATAATGCAGCCATTGTCTAATTATTTTATTTTGGGTTCATATTGTCAAGCATGGTCTACCTTCATAGGAAAATATATCTACAAATAAATTGGACATGTTGTAGTTAATGATTATATTTGCACATATGGAAATTTTTTATTAATGTTTTCAAATGTAACTAAAATGATCCTATAATTTCTAGAAGGCCTAGATGTTTGTAAATATGGAGTTATAGACATTGTATCTTAATTATTTGCAAAATGCCTCAAAGAGATGTCACAAGCTGAAAGTTACTTAGGTGCTATCAACAACATGCCTTGACTAATCCTGATTTTAAATAATAATAATTTTATTTGACCTTAAGATTCTATTTGATGCCAGTACTTTTAGACTAGAAAAGAAATATAGTGCTCAGTATCTTCTGACTATGTACATGCAGTATCTTTTGATTATGCAAATGCAGTATTTGCTTTTTGCAGAGTTTCCAAACACCAAATGTTGTGACAAATCTTCGTTTAAAAATATTAATAGAAAATAATGTTTCTAAATTGACTAGAAAGTTCAATTGAATTACAAGAATAGGTGAAATAAATTAAAATTAAATATTCTATGATATCTAGCTAGTACACGGTCTACAGAGTTTGATTCGATATTTCTAATTAGCTCTTTATGCATTTTTTTCAACTATGAATTGTGCTGGTAACATATTAAAAAAAAATACATATTATTTTCTAATCAATGGTTTTGTGTGAGTTTTATATAAAAAGATGGTAGTAAACAAAAAAAAAGTTCAAGAGAAACCTAGAGTGAAGTCTAGAATACTAAATTTCCAATAGGAAGGAATTGGAAAGCAAATAACACACACCATTTAAACATAAGTATATTTTATTAGACAAGGAGATATACCTTGCCTATACATGGTCTCTATTTAACCTTTGCAAGGCAATTTTTTAATATGTGCTATTGCATGGATCAATACAAATGAGTCTTAAGGTAGTCACACTACTGAGTTACAATAAATGAAATACAAAATCTATAGATTTTAGGACACATGATAGTCTTAATAAAAGAATAGAAATTACAATAGAAAAAAGGTTTACTTTTATTTTAGTTGACAAGATTTATTATATGTGTAATTGTATAATGTTTATATTAGATAAGTTGTAAAATTGAATTTTAAACTTTTATTTTCATCATTCTCACTTGATTAAGGATTAAAAACAAGCATAATTTTGTATATAGTATAAAGGATAGGTCGAAGCATTTGGAAAAATTTTGTGCATATATCATATTTTATTTGAGAATGAGGATAATATATTTTTATTCATATTGTATATAAGATTAATTAGTATTCAATTATATTTATTTCTTGCTTACACTCACAATTGAAAGTGCTACTATTATAAAATTGTTGACAAGTTGGAGGAAATAGATTTAAAATGTGGTACTATTGCCAAGTTTACTTTTTAAATAGTGGCTTAAGTCAAATGAAATACTTTACTACTAATTGTTGAAAATAAATCTCTCAAGATGATATGAAACTTTTGGTGTATCAAATAGTAGATACCTATTGATAAATACAAGCATAATATATTTTATTAAAATAAATTATTTGACACCTATTTCTATCAAATATAATCTTATCCTTTGTATCCTCAATGCTAGAAACTCAAGTGAGGTGCTGATTGCATTCATTAACTTCAATGATTGTGAGCAATGGGAGCTTGTTTCCTAAAGTCCTAGGACATGTCTAATGCCATGAAATGTTTCCAAAAGCCATGGAAGCAGGCATGAGACAATTGATGTCAGGTTTTCTACTTATGTATGTAAGACAGATTGCAGAGGAAAGCCTATTAGCTAATCATGTTTACAAATTTTTGACTATATGATAACAGAGAATGCAAATGGCTTTCACTGCCAGATGAATATAAGCCTACACTACATACTTATGTAAAACTAGGAAAGAGTTGGTAGAATCCTGCCACAAGATATTACAAAGAGGTAGTAAATTAGGTGATTAGTATTGCCATAGATGTGTTAGCTATGAAAATTGTACCATGCTTAAACATGTGTACAATAAGCACACATCCCTAGGGTTTGTGGGTCATTCATCAAAATTTGACTTCTAGGGTGTGGCAACATAGAACAAATTGGCTTACTGGTAAAATTCCATATTAAGATGATTAAAGCATTAAGATTCTATCCATGATCCAAAATGCTATACACCAGTACAACATATAAATTTAAGCTTTTTTATTCAAAGTGTGGACACAAATAAATGTTAGATTGTGGCTCTTTCACTAGTTTTTGTAATGAATTTTTTAAAAAATCAATGATTAATCTTCATATTTTATTCTTACATCCATCTACAAATCTAGAAAATATTCTAATGTCTAAAACCAATCTGCCTATCTCCAAAACTCAGAGAAACACTGTTAAAATATGTGGTAGACTTGAAAAGACCTGAGTTGATCCAATAGCCAAAGTTTTGCTATCTTAATTCAGAAACCTACAAAGGCTTCTAAATGTTTGCCTCTTCTAGTTGAACTTGTTCAAGACTCTATTAATCTTGCACTCACCTTGCTTCAGTAGCTCAAAACATTATTAAAAATAAAAGTCCCAAACAAAAAAAACTTATAACGCTCATCTTCATCATCAATGGTTATTTATTCAGTAGTAGCTTCTTTAAATTCTCTGTAGATTGTTTGAACTATGAATGATGTCAAATATATTGTATCACAAGCAATTCTCCAATTGAGTATCTCCTAGGTGCAACACAACAACTGGTCCATTGAAATTTAAAAATTTGTAACTTGCTACAGATTTTTTAGAAGATTTTCATTCTTTATTCATATTAGTAATATTATTTTGAATTTGAAAATTATAAAAATCCAACTTATCTTCAAATATAGTTTTTAAATTGTCATGCCGAAGCCTGAAGTGACCAATTTAGTATCAATCCCTGATCTATGAATGATGTCAAATTCATTGTATCACAAGTAGTTCTTAAATTATCTCCTAAGTGCAACACAATGACTAGTCCATTGAAAAATAAAAATTTACAACTTGCTCTAGATTGTCGAGAAGAATTGCATTTTTATTCATATTATTGATATAATTTTGAATTGAAAATTATGAAAAAACAATTTATCTTTAAATATAGTTTTTAACTTGTCATGCCAAAGCCTAAAGTGATCAAGTCAGTGTCAATCCTAAAACTAGGCTCCTAATCATTTATTAACTGACTTCAAACTAATCATGTTTTCTGATGCTATCCCATTGCTGATGAACTTCCTCTTAATTGGAAAAGCCTCCTGCTCTTTGTTTTATTGATTTTTTGTATCATTTATAGAACTCATATGACACCCCAAACTTGAACCAATGGTGGAAAAATGTGATAAGTACAAAAGAAGCCATAAGTCGAGGAAACCATAAACCCTAGAGATAGAGAGAGGTAGTTAGATTAAAAATCATAATATTAAAATACCTAGAGAATGTGTACAAGATGTTGAGGATGCCCTTAATCTTCTGTGTTGCTCACTCTATAGCCTCCTTAGCCAACTATTAATGCCAATTGTGCTAATGAGACCCTAGATGCCCTCTGCAAAATAACTAGCAGTTTTGATCATCCCACAAGAATAGAGGGCCCAACATGTCAGTATGCAGAAAAGGTCTCAAATAATCCCAATTGCATTGCTTTAGTTTGAAGAAAATTAAATTTGGGTTGAAAAATCTACCTAGCCCTTGTGTTAATATGATAGAACCTTGAGAAATTTTTTGTAGTCATCCTTTGAGAGGCCTTGTGAGGACAAATACTTTTAACTATTATTCATATGTAAGTGGTAACATATGTTCTCCTCATAGCTACAAGATTGAGGCCTCTTCAAAACACAATACCTACAACCCTCCCAAAAAAAGATGATTCAAAAGAGAAGTTGACATTAGCAAAGTCATTAAAAGAATCTAACTACATACCAATAATGAGACTCAAGTTAAAACACTCATGTTGTAGGTAGTGAAATATAAATAGAAACCATGAACATGACATTAGGATGAAGGTTTAAAACTCAACCTAGTCACATATGCAAGACTACTACAATGTTTGTGTGAGATAAACCATGTATGCATGTCCAGAAGATGTCCATAAATTTGATACAAATGGAGAAAATAATATTACCCATTGATCTCAATTGCCAAACTAGTAGAATACTTGGTTTGTTTGCTTCAAATAAAATGCAAGGAAAAGTCAAATGTGTTCTCCTAAAAGTTTAACCATGCTATTTTTAAATGTGTCCATCAAGTTGAAATACAAGTCCAAAGGACATTTGCAATGCCAAGCATCAGCAACAAGATTGTGATGCAGCCAACTAGAGCATGGTTTTGAGGAAGAACAATGGGCCCTTACAACTACCTTCTTCCAAAATCAAGTCCTTGGCAATATAGGGCCCCATATAAATGTGACCAAAGTCACGATTGGCAAATGTTCCATGCAAATATGGAACTCCTCAAAGATTTGGAGTAGTGTAGAAAGGTTAATTACCAAAAATGATAAGACAAGAATCGCTGACACCAATTTAACAAGGGTCATTAGACAAGGTGAAATAACTCCAACAAATAGACAGGTGGTTGAGCAATAATGCACAACATCTAAATAGCCTAGAGGAAAAATATACAAGCTAATGCAGAATTAATGGATATTTTCCTAATAGCTGGTTCATAAATCATCCAATGCAGTCCCTCATCTACCCATTTCAACCTAAGAATTAGAAAATCAATTATTGGAGTGTATTTTTTAATTAGTGAGGTGGTTTAGCTTTGGTAGAATGTGAGTTTGATGGTTGTCATTGATGTCAACATCATTATCTCAACCTTTGGTGTGTCGATAGTTGTAAAAGATTGTGATTGTAGATTTTTGTTATAGTATTACTATGTAGAGACAAGGCTGATGAAAAGGCCCAAATTGTCTACCATATTTTGACAAATTTTAGATGTGTAATTATGTTTTCTATGTAGTGGGTGGAAGCTGAGAAGTTTTTACAATTTTTTGTGTTTTTGTTTGAGATTGAAGCTCCAAATTGGAAGAGGTATTTATTACAACATCATTTAACTTCCAAAACATCACATAATATTGAATATTAAGTTGTAACTCTAGGTTCTACATAGTTGACTTCTAGTTAGGAGGTGGCTTCTAAATAAGTGGATGTTGAAGTTGACTCTTAATTTGTATAGGTGATCTTTAGCATAGATACTTGAAAGGAACTGATATTTCAACTTTGCATCTCATTATCAATTTCAAAAATTTTGTACACAATTTTCCCAAAATGTCATCAGGACAATGCTTAAGTTATAAGTTATTATAAATAATGCATTAACATAAAAATTTGGTAGTGTTAGTGTTTTGATATATTATAATAATAATGTGTTAGTGTTCTTTAGATAATTTTAAGTTTTAGCCTCTCAATGAACAAATCAAGAAAAAAATAAACCTAGTGCTAAATAGGCTCAGTAGTTAAACAAACAAGATTTAAATATAATCGTGTATCCAATGTAATGATGTTCATAAGTCTAACTATAGGTAGTTTCACGATGGTTATTCTCCTTAGTTTTGTAGGCTAAACTATTTATAAAGTACAATCTATGAGCTCTCTATAAAGAACCAAATGTAGAGAATATGAGAATAACTATTCAAAAATCTCATGTTTTGGTTTAGCCTCCTATGTCTTTCCACTTAGTCATATGCAGTTACATTTATCTCTGATTTCCATATTTAGCACAATTAGTTTAATTAATACTTAAAATCTAGGTTTTTTTTTACTCACTATTTTTTTATTGTCCATCTTAAGTACAACTTTGTATAGTTAGTGTAGTCTAATGCTCAAGCTTGTCATCTTTATTTTATCTTTTATCAGATAGTGGGTTACCTAATGCCTTTAAAAGGCCAAAGTGCCTCCTAGCATGCAATGATCAATTAACCTTGCACGAATCAATATTCGGGCTTATATTTAAGAAAATAAAAGGGAAATCATTGAGACACTCTCACTATTTTATAAATTTATACCAATAAGAAGGGTTAATTTTTAAAGATACATAGAAAAATTCAAATGTATAAAGAACGGCAGCCATCTGTTCTGACATATATTCTTTCCACCAACTGCTATCATAATTTTATCACATCTAGAAGTAAAGGATTAAAACATCAAATGCAACAGTTGGATATCTTCATCTTAATGTACTAACTTTCCTATTTAGTTTTCAATGTTAAAAAGTGAGGTTGCAAAATTTTAGCTCCAATTAATCATTTTTTCTATTATGGAATTTATATTGACTCCTTGCACTCTTGAAACAAGTTGTGCATGTTCAAGAGTCTTTAAAATGTCATTTAGCCACTACACATCATCTCACCTTTATTTCTTCCTCCTATAACATCTTTTCTCTCTACATTAAGGCACAGACTTAAGTCTATTTTGACTCTTATATGGTATGAAAACTTCATATCTACACGAGCCTTCTCAATTTGGACACATTTTTGCAGAAGTTTTTCTTGGGTGCATTTTGATGCAAAATGGACCTCACAATTGAGTCTAAAATACCCAAAAAAAAATAAATCAATATAAAACTCAAGAAAAATAGCCTCTCAATGAATAAATCATTACAATGGATACACAATTATATTAAAATCTTGTTTGTTTAACTGCTGAGCTTGTTTAGCACTAGGTTTATTTTTTTCTTGATTTGTTCATTGAGAGGCTAAAACTTAAAACTATCTTAAGAAAACTAACATGTTATTATTATAATATATCAAAACACTAACACTACCAAATTTCTATGTTAATGTATTATTTATAATAACTTATAACTTAAGCATTGTCTTGGTGACATTTTGGGAAAATTGTGTACAAAAGTTTTGAAATTGATAATGAGATGCAAAGTTGAAATAGATAGTTTAATCACCAAGAAACCCCTAATGATGAAAATGCTCAGAAAAGGCTTAAAGCTCAAAAATTGGCCTTGGACCCTATTATTAAAACAACAAAAGTACATAAGAAACTTAACTAGAACTTTGTAAAATGTGTTTTAAGTAAAAAATAATGAGGATATTGTAAGACAATAGTCACAATCAATAATGAACAAGTATGACAAAGACCAAATTAACAAAGGATTCTTTTCCAACCAGAAGTGTTAAGGAAAAAATAAAAATTGATGATAGGCAACCTCTCTCACAATCGAATGGAGACTAAAACCATTCATAGGAAAGGAGGGGGGATTCCATAATGCTTTAACAAAAATTTATGAAAAACTACCAAAAAAAACACCCATTCATAAAATAGTGCTAATATTGCAAGTTGGAAGAAAAAACTCCTAGTGATAAATGAGTGCTAATATTACCATGCCCAAACACTCCCTATTATGCTCATATCAGTATAAATTGTGTCTCTATTTTCTCTAAAGGTTGGGGGAAGAAATTAATTGAATTCTTCCTTGCTTAAAGATGAGGATGATGTAGATATTATCAAGATGGCCACTTTTATGACTAACGTCTACAATAAAATGTCTGCTCAATTTGTGGTGTGAAAGAAGATGTTTTAATTTGTGGGTGATAGGAAAAAAGTAGAGGAGGCATTTCAAGGGAGGTTATAAAAATTACAGGGCTTTTTGTAAGATGATAGACATGATACTATGATAAAGGATTAGCTTTGAAAAACTAGAGGGGAGCTCAGAAAGGTTCCAAACTTCAAACTAAAGGGCAAAGCATGAGTGTTGGGATGAATTGGTTAAAAGAGAGAGATAGAAGAACCGACTATTTTTTCAATCTAATTAGACATAAGTAGAAATGGGAGAAGATTGAGGAAATTAAGATTAGTGGTGGAGTCTCTTATGTGCTTGATGAGATTTGTAAGGCTTTCCTTGATTTCTATAGTCATTTTTTTTACTTTTCAATGTGACAAAGACAATTACGACGTTTGGCTTTGTCTCTAAATATGATTCTATAGAAGATTTTAAAATAGATGTAAAAATGTTGTCTAGAGATTTTGTTGTTAAAATTTAGGAGACTATATTAATTGTAAAAATATTACCTGTTCATCTCTTCCCCTACTATAAGTGAAAGAGATTGAAGGGCTTCCTTGCACTAGTTAAGATTCTCTAGGTACATGCCCTTCTTCTTATATTTAATGAAAGCTTCAGTGTATATTCCTATTTCTGTGTAGCAGAGATCAGAACATTTGACTTGGTAGAACATGGGGATAATTTTGGCCTCACTTTCTTGCATGAGAAGCAGCTTGTCCAAACACCAAGATGAGTTTGCATATCCCTTGGAAATGATGGCTACATGGACTGAAGCAGAGAAGATGGCTATCTAAATAGTGGAAGGAAATGAATCTCCAAGTTGCTTTTCTTTGGAATCAAGAAATGTTTGAATTTCCAGCTACTTAAGGGAATTTAAATGGGAAAGAAATTTAATTTATAAAAAACGCCACCACCAATCAAAAAAATGGCAATAAAAGGAGAGCATGGACCACAAAAAAGTGTTCCCACATGGCCTTCCCAAGGCCATGAGTGGTGTGTCCCCACAAAATATGTAGATATCAATCCCAAAAATGGGGGTGGCATGATGCAACAAGCCCATAAAATTTGTGCGCTGATAAAGACATAGTCAGCCCCAAAATAATGCCTTCATTAATAGCATGGCCTAGACATCACTATAAACAAGGAAATCATCACCAACCTCCAATAAGAACATATTATTACTGATATGGCTCTCCAATCCCAAGGCTTTGCCCAAATCCCAGTCCAAGAAAGGAACAAAGATGATGGTCTCTAAGAACATGTGTGCATGGGAGTGCAAAAGAAAACACTCTAGATCATAAGGAATACTAACCTCCAATAATCATTGAGAGAGCATAAACAGGCTTGCATGTATGAGAGATAACACAAGGCATGGAGTCCAAAGTATAAAATCTGTGTGGACAGGACTTAGATGGCTCCAAATCACTCAACCAAATTAGGGCATGTGAATAGGCCTTGAACAACATAGTAGGAGAACCAAGGCCCATGTGTGAGTTTTTAAAAAATTGGAATGGAGCTTGTGGGTCTAAAAAATTTCCAAAATGCACATGGGGAGTCCATATGGGACTTGGTGTGGGTGCCTACAATAGATTTGAAGCCACCTCATCAAAGAACAAACCAAAACTACCAAAAATACCACTCCCAACTTGAGAATATAGCTAAACCATTGATGTAAAAGCATGGGACCATCAATAAAATTCATAGACAAAACATTGACCCACAAATCTGAACTAAGTGCCAAATCTACAAACCCTTGAGTTGAATATGCATTAAATTATATAGAGTATTGCTATGAAATCAATAAAATTCAATGAATTACCTCATAAATTATATGTGAATCCCTCAATCTTTTTCCTGAATGTTGAATGTTATCCTTTTTTTTGCAATTAAAATCATCAATTTTAATAGATGTGCAATGGGACTAAAAGAACAAAAGAAAACCAAAAATAGAAACTAGAAATCCTATCTTAAGAAAAACCTAAATATACAATAGCATTGCTTCTTATGCTTAAATCATATAACATGGAAGAAAACTAAATCATGCTAAATGATAGGGTTATACAAGTGATCAAGGTTATCTATTCATTGTAAAATAACAGGCCATAAATCAGCAAAATTCATCAAAATCATGTGCACAGAGAAGATAAAGAAAATAGTAAGAAAATTCACGTACCAAACACTGCTTGCAATGGCCAAATGACAATGAATTAGGGTAATCGACCTTTTTACATTTTGACATGATGAAGCCCGTGTTGGTCAAAATTTTGACCAACACAGGCATGGTTTTAAAATTCAACCAATCTAAAACATCTTAATAGATGGTCAAAAATTTTGGTCTAAAAATGGAGTCAAATGTACTAGTGTATCCTTCTCCTCATTAGTGAATTGTTGTTTCTTGTTTCTTATCACTTCTTTTCTAAGCCACCTTGGAATATGTTGCACCAAGGATTTTCCTTTAGAGGATGAAGGAATTTACTTAGCTATACTCTTCCTCTCATTGCTCCTTTCCAATGTCTTCTCCCTCTATGAGATACCAGTACCTAGAGTATTTGTATCTATGGAGCTAATAGTTCTCACCTTGGTGTCTTAGGAAATTTGCTATGGTTTTTCACTCACCCATCCTTCTTTTAACACTTCATCGATGGATACTTGTTGTAGCTCTTCTTAATGCTTTGTTTGGACCCATTCGGCTTTTGTTCTTGAAGGAAGATGGGTAGCTAATCCCTTGTCTATATAGAATGTGACTTGTACCTAGGATGCCAAAACTACCTTGGGTCCTTGTGATTCAGGGGGCATCTAACTCCAATCCTCCTATTGAGTTTGATTGGTTGACATGTCTTTGATCTTATCCCCAACCAACTCAGTACCCATGGGCATAAAGTCAAAATCTAACATCTGAAAGACATTAGTGCCTATCACATCTTGCCCATCTATCAACTATTGCATTTCATCTTTTGATGTAGTGGTCTGCATGGGTTCATTAGGGATAGATGGTGGTGTGATTTTGGAACTTCTCCTTTGTTCCTCCTCTATGGATCTAGCTAGCTCAGTTCTCCTATTTAAAGGTAGATTGTCCTTTTCCTCCTTATCACTCTCTTCTTCAGCATCTTCCATAATGGGTTTTGATGGAAAAGGAATCACTTTCTTGATTACCTTTTTCCTCCTATTTACTGGAGTCTTAATCTTTCTCCTTTTAGGTGTAGAAGGGGAGGCTTTCTCTATTTGTTGAAGCAAGGAAACCTCTTGTTCTTTAGTTTCTACTTCTCCTTGGCCTTTTGCAATTGGCAACACTTGGGGATCAACTTGAGCTTGTGTAGGTTCTACATTCTCTTGCCCCTATATGTTTTCCTCTCCATGCTATAGAGGTGCCAAAATTTCTCCCCCTTTAGGTTTAGCTTGTTGAGGAAAATTCCTCTTCCTCTTGCCCTTACCTTTACCCTTTTGAGCTCAATAATAACCAATTGGCCTCTCAAGTTGGTGCATTATTTTTGACCTTACTAGTGACTGAGCCGTAAACATAGGTATGGTGACCTTTTTTGCTCTACCTTTAGCTGGATGGGCTTGTGCATGAAAGATCACTGTCTCTAGAATTGGATCAAGTTTGAATGGTTTCTTAATTCAATCTTGCATCAATTTGATCACGTGCCTCACCCTATGGCTGATGTTTGAGTTTTCTTCTCTATCAATCTTGACATTCATAATAGGTCATTCACCAATCTTATCTCTATTGAATAATGGATCAAGTAACTCATTTGTATCTTGTTGCACTATCTTCAATATAATATTTATCTTTAAGGCCTTCTCTACTAGATACAAAGTCATCCTACAATAATCCTTGATACAAACATTTTAGTCATTTGTCACATTCATCCAGTGGTCTTCAATGGCTTCTTCATGTTGAAATGTTTTGCCCACTAAGTATTGCACTCTCCCAATATTATCAAAATATGGCCAAGGAGAATTATATTCTTCCAAGGGATATTGATCTCATTTACATTTAAAAAAAGGGATATCTTGCTTTTGATCTACCTAAAAAGGTCCTATAGTCATAGGCCAAGTCCAACATATTTTATGTTTCTTTCTAACTCTATCATATGCAGACAAGATTTGTCGAGAAATCTCCTGGAGAATTAATCTATCGCTGTGATAACTAGGGAGCTTCTTAGGGTTAATAGTTTGACCTACTACCCTCAAATATGTAAATGTTCAAAACTAGATATAGTAGGCCCCAACTAATTATATCTGTGTAGCTACCTCCTCTGATATTCTTTTTTCATAATCTCCTTTTATAAATCAAATTATGGTGAATATGAAAGAATCATTTACAATTCTATATTATTTTCTTTTCTTGGAAAGCCTCTTCTTCACCAACTAAGGATATACAATATATGGCCATGCATTTGCATCTTGCATGTTGCCCCTCTTATAGAGCCCTTGGATAATCTATTACTCTTGTAGCTAGCAGGTATACCAAATACAAAGTCATATAAAATTTCCTATTGTTCTTAGCTTCCACCAAATGCTCACCCAAATTCTAACTGAGAGTAGAATTCCAATCTAGTGGCATCTCTATTTTCTTTATTGTCTCAATGAAATGCACCATGAAAATGTTTAGGTGTCTAGCTACTGGCAAACCCATAACCCTACTCAAGAGTATGATTAAGTACCCAATATCCTCCTTCATGTAGCCTCTTGTCATGTCTACTTTGATCATTTTCATTCCCAGAGGAGTCTTCTCTATAAGTTATGAAGATTGGATAATCTCAAAAGCTTCATCAATGTGTTCCTGCTACTATCTCTCTGCTTGCTCATAGGTTAGTCAAATGAACTACTCTGCCCTTAGGAGATGGAATACTTTCTCGATGTTCTTGGGTCATAGCTCAAGGAAAATCTCTCCCATAATACTCTTGACTACCCTCTTGTTAGGAACAAAATGTTCTACAAGTGTCATGATTAGTTTTGAAGACTGTATTGACACTAAGTGTGAAGCTGCATTATTGAGCCCTGATTGGATTAATGCAAAGATCATCTGGGACCTCTTAGTTGGTTTGTTACATATTTTTAAGAACACTACCAAATCCATGTGACCCAAATTTGTGTCTCTAATCTCTGAATAGCCATCTTGGAACTATGATTTTGTAGGGATTCCCTGGAACTTGAACACTACTAGTTTTGGTGTCATTTTCTTGCCAAGGGAGGATGATGAAGATGGCATTGAATCTACACAAAAATTACATCCATTAGTTTGAAGTCAAAGAAAAAATGATTAATACTAACTTGCACAAAACCCAAAAACCTAGACTACTCTGAAAAGACCTAAAAAACCTAATTTAACACCTTAACATTAAAAAAAATGTTGCACCAAGCAAACTTGATAGGTGCGGCTAGTGCAACATTCTTTTTAACAAATTTCTTTATGTATTGCACATCAGTGCACTTCATGGGGTGTGTTGATGTGCAATCCGTTTGCAAAGGGTTCAAGAAAAACTTAGGTGCACATCAACACACCTGATTAGTTGTACTGATGTGCACCTAAATTAGGTGTTATTTTTCTTTTTTCTTTTTTAGTTTGTTTTTATGTTTTTGGCTTTTTTGCTTTTTGCAAACAAAATTGGATGCACATCAGCGCACCTAGGTAAGTGTGATGATGCACGCCCAATTTTGCGTAGGTTTTTAACTTTGTTTTGTTTTTGTAGGTCTAGTGGTAGAGAGTCACACCTTGTAAAGTGTGAGGCTGTGGTTCAGGGAGTACAAAGATCTGAGTGAAAAAAATGAAGACAAGGATGGTAGGAAAGAGAGAGGGGGTTATATAGACCCCCCCATATTTTGTGTTGTATAGGTGTGCAACTACATAGCTATGTTGTTGCACATCTAAGCATTACAAAAGCTCATTCCTACCTCTTTAAGATTTTTTGATGCACTAGCGCACCTGTTAAGGTGCATTGGTGCATATTTTATTTGCAAAAAAGGCCCTCTTCATCAAAATTTCTGATTTTTGATAGTTGGGCTCTCTACTTAGTATTTGGATGTGAAGTAAGATAAATAAACAAAACCTCAAAGGACTCAAACCCTAGACTAGGGATCTATAAAGCCAAAAATAAAGTAGGGGGTCCCCATTTCAATCAGAAATGAGGCATGCATTATGGAACCACAACACTATCCTAGGTCAAATGAACTTTGTAGAACTATACACATGAAATACCATAAAATCATTCACAAAATTTGACGCAAGGATTTTACATGGAAACCCAATTTGGAAAACACCACCATTAACATGCTACCAATTTTCACTTTACAGAAGTGAGCTCTATGAGGAGCGAACCCTATTAAAGGTTACAATGTACACTATTAAATGTGACCTTGATTAAGGGATTTAAATCAATCTATTAGGAGTGATCCTTGTTAGAGGACTTTAGAACATTCCATTAGAATGTCACCCTATTAAAGAATTTACTTATGACTATTAGGTCAACCTTAATTGAAAGGGTTTATCTAGATTGATATAGTTGTTAGAAAGTAACAGTAGGACTTGATGTGATAACAAAAAACTCACTTGTAGATTATAGATCTCTTATTCAGTCCTCCATACTACTTGGCATTCAATCTCCTTCATCTTTAATAGCTTGTTCACCCTTCAATCCTTCACCTCCTTAAGCCTTCGGTTCATCCCTTCAGCCACCAAATAAAAGAAACACTCAAGACTCCTTGTCTAGCTCTAGTTTGAACTATGACACTTTGCTTTTGGCCTATCTCCGTATATAGAGAAGTTAGATCTTTTTCCACTTCACTACAATCATCCATCTTAGGTTTAGGTTAGATTCGTCGAATCTACCCTCTTTTTTATTTTATTCCTTCTAGAAAATTCCCTTACAATTCTCTTCAAATTTGTCTCAAAATGGCTTATCTTGAATTCTATGTCACTAGTTCATCATACTTATCTTCCACATACTTCACACAATTCAAGAAATCAAATTTTTTGGATCAAATTCATTAAATATTTGATCAAACTCATTTTATTGGCACTCAACATTAACATGTTTGCTTGTCAATAACTATCTTCTAATGCTCAGTCAATACTAGGTTTCTCAGCATACACTATTTTTTATTGGTGCTTAACACACACTAAACTTGCTTCACTTAGCACCAACTAGATTTCTCTTTTCTCAGCACATACTAAATTTTCTTTGCTTAGATTCAACTAAGTTTCTTAGCTTGCACTGACTTGCTCGGATTCCACTATTTGTTCCATCGGGCTTGGCAGACCAATTTCTTTGCTTAGCCTTATGCTTATCTTTTCTCAAGTATACTTTCATTGTAGCCTTAAGTAGATAAGTAATACACTATATCATCAAAGTTTTACTTGGTCTTAGTGCTCCTTTAATGCACCATATAACTCAACCTTTCTTTAGGTACTCTTGTTATCCTTTCTTTTGAAATTCTCTTCATCAATCAATCAAATGATAGAATCTAGACCAAATTAGCAATTTTCTCACCAGCAAGTAGAAGCTTTGACATTAGTGACAAAATAATTATTGTTCCATGATAGGTTTCATCAATTTTCCTCATTTCTATACTTCAATAATCTTCTTCATTTCAATAGTGTACATAATATTTTTTACACAAATACCAAAGGGAGAGAATTTTATTTCTACAAAGAATAATATTTCCTATTAGTGCCATAATGTGCATAGATAAAGCTATCACATTACCTAAGCTATGAAGGAGGATATCAATGATTAATATTAATTATACCCAAGCTCAAATTCTCACCGAGTGATTCTACTTACACTAAGATCAGAAGTTAGTGCACACCGACCACAAAGTCTATCGAGCCACATAGAGAATGCCAAGAAAATATTTACTAAGTATTAGTGAGGAAGAATAGTGTGTCTACTGATCGATATAGATAGGACATCAAACTTTGAATTGGAACAAATTCTAATGCAATACAATTTTATCAAGAAAGGAAAATGGTTTACATAAATAAAGGTAAAGATTTGAAAAGATTTTATTGAAGAATGTGAATTGATTCTACATGATTATAAGGTATAAAACCCAATGTAAAAAATATATTTAAAGGAAGTAAAAGATGGATAATTTTATAACTATTGATCACAATCAAAGAATAATTGTAGAAATTATAAAACCCTAATTAGGTCAAGTTGTAAAATAAGAAAAGAAAATTATAAAAGTAGTAGTTAATAATAGTTTTAAGGTTTTTGAAAGTTAGAGTTTTGTTGGAGTAGTATCATTGAATAAAGTATTGAAGCAAGGAAGAGATCAAGGTCAAGAATAGGGGTCAGAGAGATCAGAGACAGAGATAAAGTTGGTATAAATTATAGATCTTTCCTAGCAACGTGATAATTATAGAGTAGAAGATGGATCTAATCAAGCAAAGTAGGTTGATATTATAAAAATTAGTGTTGCTATTATTTAAACACTATAGTAGTTTCCTAGATCCTTTAAAGAGGTGGACTTAACAGTCTTATATGTAAACTGCTAAATGAGGACACACTTGAAGAGTATTGTAAAATCCTTGAAAAAGTACATCTATACATGTCTTATTGTATACTCCTAACCAAATAAGTCATCAAAAGTGACTAAGATTGTATCCCTAACAAAGAAACCTCTTACTGCAATAGTGATGGATTTATGGGTACCATCCCCACCAAATTTTCTCTCTAACCAATGGTTTTTGTGATACCAATTTTTTTTTAATGTGATATGTTTCATGAGCTTATATGTTTTAAATTGTGAATTTTAAACCAATTATATTATTTTCATTTAGAAAGTAATATGATGAAAGATCACTGATTATAAAGTTATAGTAGGTCAAAAAGGAAAGGTTTAAATTTGTTTGAGTGTAAAATTTTTGGAGGATATTGATTCAACCCACCTCCCCCCCCCCCCCCAAATCATCCTATTAGTCCTAACTTTTCCAAAAATATCAACACTAGAGGCATTTATATTACTTAGGTTCATATTTATGTTGTTATTTTCATGACTATATGTTGTACATGATGTGATTGTGAATTATTGATAGGATTTAGGGCTATCTTGGGGTTTAGAACCCAGGAATGCTTCCTAAACCTTCTTAGTTGGATGTTTTAATTTCTTCTTTATGTGACCATATTACAAGCTAGAGTTGTCATTACACCAAAAGATTGTTGTGTTAATACCTAATACAACCACTAGACTTACAAAACACATGAGGTAGTTAAGCCATGTCATGAATCCCAAAGGGGAACGTTTGAAATTTGTCCAACAATACCCCCCCCCCCCCCCCCCCCATTGTCACTCAAGGAGATTTGAACCTATGACCAAGCTCTGATACCACTTGTGACAAGATAGAGTTGGCATTGCACCAAAAGATCAACCTGTTAATACCCAATACAACTAGTAGACTTATAGAACATAGGAAGCCATTATGCCATGTCATGAATCCCAAAGGGGAACATTGGTAGTTAGTCCAACAGAACATACATTATATTTTCATGTTGAGTAGGATTTGTTAGGTTCTTGTCAACACAAGAGTTTGCACCCCAACCCAATGTGTTATCCCTGGTTGAGCTCATATAACATGGAAAGAACCTCTCAGATTGAATACCTAGAGAAGACTAGCTTTGTTACAATCAGGATGCACCTAATTATAACTTTGAGGGAAAAGGGAGAAGGATTACATGAACTTAAATTGATGAAAGGGAAAAGGGTTGATGCACAAGATTTGAACTTGGTTAGTACCTCTACCTATGAATGCACTAAACATGAATGAAATACCCAAATACACAATTATAAAATCTAATCTATCTCCAAAGAACTTGTATGCAAGTTAGAAACTAAAAAAATGTTGAAAGGAAGAAAATATAATGAACACAACAATTACAAGCATGATAAACATAGCATGCAAACTAAAAACATAGAAAGAACATCCAACACATGGAAATAAATTGCACAAGATAGCTAAATGGAAGAATATGTACGATAAGTATTTCATTAATGGATAGCAAAAGGAATACATTTATAGAGCATGTTGCTACTACAAAAATAGAAATAGAAAAGAACCCAAAAAATATATACAAGATTACTTTTTAGAGAGTGCATACATAATTCAAATGTTCGCATGAAGTTCACACCTCATCAATACTAGAGTTAGAGTTATAGAGGAGAAATCAAGAAATATCAAAATAATATTTGACCCTATGAAGAAACATGATTCTTAGAAGTGATAGGAAAGACTCAAAAAGAATGCACCCAACTGATAGAAGAATACTTTTGATAGATAGGAATGGGAATAATATTTGCATCATAATAGAATGCACCCAATTTAGAGGAATGGGAATATATTTCCATAATGAAAGAAAGCCCAAAATTTCATTCAATATTAAAGAATCAACATTTAAAGTGTGTTGTGGACCAAGAAATCAAATCATGTCACTATCAAAAAATATGGGAAGGGATAGCATGAAGTGTTAACCCACTTGTGTATGCCTATAGAGTTGACTTGCTTGGAAAATATCTGATCAAGCAAGAAAAAAGGTAAACTAACAATGAAGATCTTTCCATTTGAATTGGATGAACCAAATGTTGCAAAAGATTACGAATGAATGATTAAAACACAATTTTTGATAAAGAAACCTATTTAAAATATGACAATTGACATAGTTCCTAACAATGATGGAAGAACCAACAAAAGGGTTTTCCATTTTGTAGGCTACCAAAAATGACTCTTGTGAAACATTGAAATGGGTTAAAATAAGGGTTAACCTTCCTCTACATGGAACAACCCATCGATCCAATATAAGGAGAACATGTGGAACATTCAAATTAGTCATGTGTTGTTATTTCACAAATAGTTAAGAAGGATTCCTGCAAAATAGAGAACAACCTAAAAATGGAAAAAAATTCTATTTTGCAAAGCCATAAAAGAGACCCTTGTGAAATTAAAAAATGTGGATAATATGAAGGTTATCTAAAAATTTGATGTATTAACTCATATTGAAGAATCCAACCCATTAAATATTTCACATATTAGTTATCTATTCTGGGTTGAATGGGGGCAAAAATAGCCAACATATCTAGAAAATAAGAAGGGTTGATTTCCTAATAATCATATAATTAGTGGCCTTAAGAAATCCATTAGGAATGGAGTCACTAGAAGAGAATGATGTTCTATCCCACCTATAACTTCACAAAAATCTACAACTAGAAAAACTTAGAAAAATTGATATCTCCAAGAGAGAAATAGTTCTATATGTACACCTATTGGAAAGATAAAAATATACTATACTATGTACAAGTATTTACAAACAAAATAAATTAAAAAATCCATTAATTGGCTTGTTGAAGTGGATTGCCCTTCCTTACAAGTTTTTTGTTCTTTTCATGCATATGTGTAGTCAAAAATATCAACAAGCATACTGTTGCATGGAATACATTCCCAATATCGAGAATGATGAAGCTCTCAAACACTAGTACATTGTCTTGTTGAGAAATACATACTTGCTCCTTCTTGTGAAAATATTCCTTGTGCTTTGAAATAAGAATAACTTAGAGTAACATGATGATTTTTTGTAGTGCTAAATTCTGTATGGATTATCCTCTTGATGGGTGTAAGTGTAAGAAATAATCTTTAAACATGTTTTTGTACTTTGTAATGATGGTATCCTTCTAGTTTGAAAGTGGCTCCATCTTTTCTTGTGAAAATATGTTCTCCATCTTGTCTTCATGTTTCTCATGAACTACCTCCTTGGGAGTCACTAGTATGATATAAATTTCCACTTGTTAATATTGCAACTCATGGTTTTTTGATGAATGAGCAGATTTCTTAATGTTTATGGATGATCAAGATTATTCCATCTCATCCCAAAAATTCTCCTCTTCATCAGACTATTCTTGCTTTGCTATAATAATATACATAGCTTGAATGGAAATCTATTGCATATCAACATGTTCTTCCTCAAGGTCAAAGCTATCCTTAGGATCCTCTTTCTCATCCTTCATATCATGGAGAAGTTCCTACTAAAAACTTTAATTTTCTTCTTCCTTATCTTGCCGTGAATCCTCTAATATTTTTAAAGGCTCAAAATATAATATTTGTTCCTTGAGAGAAGGAAAAATCTCATTTTCCTCTTCTTCCTCAATAAAAGAGGGAGGATATTCAAATAAGAGGATCAAATCCTCTTCATTTTTTTCAACATGCACCTTTGTTTCCTCTTCAATGAGTTACAACTCCTCCCATGGTATCTTTTTTGGGTTTCTCTTTACTCTCCCAAAATGACATATTAGGACCATCAATAGTATATAAAAATGGTCTACCCTCAAAGAGTGAAATGACAATAAGATTAAAACAATTATAGGAACATATTTATTGCATGAAGAGTGGAAAATATACAGAAGTAGGCTCTTGTAATTGAGGGGGATTCTTGACGCTAGGAATGGCATATTTTGGAGAAGGGGTTGTCTCAACATCTTTGGTCTAAAAATGAGCTAATGTGGGCCTAATTTCCTATTCTTTTTCTACAAAAACTTGCCTTGCAAGATTCTCCTTGATATGTCTCTATTGTTTCTACCTCTCTTCCTCTTCTTGGAGATAGATCATGTATTCCATCTCCTCTTGTTATCGGTCTATCTCTTACTTCCTCTCAATCTCATCAAGCTTCTTATTACAAACAAGTAACTTCTTTTTATATTCATGAAACTTCATGTCTATTTTCCTTCTCCCTTCATGAAGCCTCAAGTCTATCTTCTCACTTTGTTCATGAAACTTCCAATCAATTTTCTTTTGGAAATCCAACATCATATCTTAAAGTTTTTTTGTATGGGGATGTTGGGATTGATGGAGCAGGGGTAGGAGGATAGTAAGAATTTTGAGCATACTAGATATAACCAAATTGAAGTTGAGATAGTTATTTATAATATAAGGGCTAAGGCATAGCATTTTGATGATATGGGGGAAAATGGTAGGCATTTCTATGAAATGGGTCCATGATTAAAACTTCATATAAGCTGCAAATTCATAGAAAACTTTGAAAATCACAAAAAAACAAGAATGATCTTTACATACTAGCACTTTTTATATTTGAAAATAGTATACTTGCACTTAGATTCACCATGGTGTTTGATGAAGTAGCTCCAAAGGTTGATAGCACTAAGAATAATACCCAAATTCGCTAGGAATGGATTTTGAAATAGCTACCAGTAGGCTTATGTAGTTGAATCTATGTGTTCCACTAAGCATGCCAAAAATTGTTGACACAAAATCCCACACCCCTTGTTGACATGTTATCCCTGATAGGCCTTGTGTAACATGGAAACAACCTCTAAGTGTGGTACTTGCACTTCAAGGTTGAATCTCTAGAGAAAATAAACTTCTCTTACAATCAGGATGCACCCAACTACAACTTTGAAGGAAAACAAAGATGGATTGCATGAATTTAAGTTCTTGAAAGGGAAAAGGAGTGATGCATCTTATTCAAACTCAGTTACTACCTTTTCCTATGAATGCACTAACTATCATTGAAACACCCAAATACATAGTTCTAAACTCTAATCTATCTCCAAAGAGCTTCTATGTAGGTTAGCAACTAATAAATTATTGAAAGGAAGAAAATATTCACAATGCAATAATTACCAACATAATAAACACAAAATGAAAACTAAGAACATAGAAAGAACATCCAATACAAGGAAAAAAATTTCACAAGATATCTAAATGGAAAAATGGGTAGGACAAGTATTTCATTAATGAAAGTAAAAAGGAATACATTTACAGAGCATACTATTGCTGCAAAAAGTTAAATAGAGAAGAACCCATAAGATATATATGAGATCTCTTTTTAAAGAGCTCAAGCATAACTCAAATTTTTACATGAAGTTCAAACCCCAACAAGACTGGAGAAAGAGTTACAAATAATAAATAAAGAAATATCATAATAAGATATAATCCTATGAAGAAACTTGATTTTTGGAAGTAACAGGAAAGACCCAAAAAGAATGCACCCAGGTAATAGAAGGAGAAATCAAATAGATTGGATTATTTCAAGAAAGAAAGAGGCATGAGAATACATTGGCTACATGAAAAAAAGGCCCCAAAAAATTCCTAACATGAAATAATTATCCTTGGAAGGACACAAGCAATCAAATCATACCTATATCAAAAAATGTGGGAAGGGATAACACAAAGTGTTAATAAACCTATGTACACTTGTATACTTGACCTACATTGAAAAGATTTGATATACCAAGAAAAAGGGTGAATAATCAATAAAGATCTTTCCACTTGAAATGGATGGCCTGAATGTTCCAAAAGTTTCCCAATGAATGATTAATTCACATCCATTCATGAAGAAATCCCTTTAAAATATGATGATTGGCACAGTACCCAACAACTATACAAGAACCAACAAAAGGTTCCACCATTTTGAAAGATATCAAAAATGACTCCTTTGAAATATTGAAATGGGATAACACAAACATTAACCTTTCACCACATGGTACAATTTGTTGATCCAACATAAGGAGAACATGTGGGACATTCAAAATAAACTTGTGTCTCTATTTTGCAAAGGGTCAAGAAGGACTCCTAAGAAGTAGTAAAAGGCCTAAACATGGAGGATTTTTCTATTTTACAAATACAAAAAATTTACCCCTACTAAATAATAAAATATAGATAACCTTCTAGCCACAAATATGATGTGTTAACCCATTCTTGAAGAATCTAGCCCATTGAATATTTCTCATATTGGTTATCTGTGATGTGTTGAATGGGGGAAGAAATAACCAACAATGCCCTAAGTGAGTGGATCACCATAGGTGTTTGGACCCAGAAGAGGTTGCTAAAGGATCCTATGTAGTAGAGATAATGTAAGAGCATCCTAGGTGTAAGAGCAATCTTGCATCAACCAAAAATGTTTCATTTTAGTTGTTTGAATAAGGGTTGTCTTAATGTAGAGTTGTTGTAATTTTAGATGTGGATGTTCATCTTGGATATATCAGCCTACCATTTGATGCTCAATACCATATCAAGAGTATTAATGGATTTATTTTAAATTTTTGGTGTTCAATTTTAGTATAAAAACTTTAAGCTCACCATTGAATGCCTAAATATGCCTAGATGAAGCTCAAAAACTCAACAAATGGGTGCTTGTGCTAATCCAAACCTGTAGATCAAAAGATGAGGATTCTAAAAAATTGTTATAATAGCCAATCAGAGCAATGGTTTAAGAGGTATGGCCTTCCAAAGTTGGACCAACCAAAACTTCCAAAATAAATGTCAAAAGTGTATTTGGTTGACTTTATGGGTAAAAGCACAAACCTATGTCACCCTTTTGTAAAGGAAAAATGACATAAAACTGGTATTATTATTTAGAATTTGAAAATGAAGTAAATTAATGAAATGTGTAAAAATGGATGAAGTTTAGGATTATATTTTTTAATAATTATTTTGAATAAGAATTGATATATTTCCCTAATTTTATAGATGACTTTTAAGTTGCTAAAAATGCTGAAAAATTAGGGGTTTAATTCCCACCACAAAACTATATAAAAATAAACTTTTTTCCATTTGAACTTATACTATGTTATAGATGACATGGATAGCTAGAACAATCAAAAAGAAAAATTGACTTTAGACCTATATTTTCTCTTTTATAATGATTCAAATTTCAACTCACCTGAAATTGATAGTTTTCATCTCCCACCACACTTTTCAAAACGAATCTATTCTAACCAAAAGAAAAATTATACAGTCTGGAAGAGGATTGTCTCCTTTAGAACATCATATCATTTTTATATTTTTTTAATATGATTTAATATGTTTTTATTTCTCAAAATTGACATCTTTTCAAGTGTTAAAATACATGCTTGTAGAATTTTTTAATTACAATATATTATATCTAATTAAATCACTATAAACTCTATATGCGAATATTCTTGGCTTTCATCTCTATAAGATGTTGTTTATATGTTACTTAAAAAAATCATAAAAAAGAGTAAGAGTTATTGAGAAGTCAATTTTATGAAATAACTTTATTTCTTTAGTATTTAGATCCAAGCTAGTATAAAACAAGCATTTAATAGACATTTCTAATTGGAAAAGTGTGAGACCATATATAACTTAGCTAGAATGAGTTTATTTAGATCATATATTTGAACAAAAATGATTTTTGGATAAAAATACTCAAATTTAGTCATTCTAATAAATTGGCCCAAAAGGTGACACGACTTTTTAATTTTACCCTTATATGTATTATTACAGTTTGTTGGCCTTAGGTATTAAGTTTGAATGTCTAGAACCTTCCTGGTGGCATAAAATTTCCTATTTAAGAAATGCTTGTACATTGTCTAAAATAGGTTTGGGGGATAGTTTGCAACTTTGTCTTGTAGATTACTATAATGAAGGTGCCCATTTGGGTTAGCATATTTTAATCTTGAATTCTATAATTTTGTATTTACAGTCATAATAAGAAGCCCATATTTAGTTCTCACGCATTGTTGTTATTTCTTTATTTTTGTTATGTGTTTATGGTATTAAGGAGAGCACCCTTCATCAAGTGGTATCAGAGCCTAGTTTTCCTGAGTGTATAACGAGATTGTTTTTAGTGTAGTTTTTTATTTTTCCTATTTTGCTAGGTTTTTCCTACACTTTTAATTATCTCACTTAGGTTAATAAAGCATGTCTTATTAGGTGAATGGTTGTGAGGTGTCACCTCCCTACATGTGAGCCTCCAGTAGCTATCTTGGGAAGATACTTTGCTATCTTTAGTCTGATAGATGGTTGCTCCTCATTGGTTGGTGTTGCCACCTCCTCCCTCTTCCTAGCCTATATAAGCATGCTACCTGGCTTGTATTTGTATCTCTTATTTTGGCGTCCTCTTAATGCTATTTTGCTTCTAGCATTTGCATTACTCTCTTGGAAACTAACTCTGTGTTGCTATTTTGATTTTGTATCATTTGCATTCACAATTTAGATATTTATTCTTTGCACTAGTTTTCTAGGTTATTAATCTTATTAGATTCTAACATGGTATCAGAGCTTTTCTATGTGCAAGAGTAGATTTTAGTTTTCGTATTTGAAAGATTCGGGGGGGGGGGGCTAATAAACTTTATTGTAGTTTTTTGGAAAACGAAATATGCTCTTCTCTTGCATCTTTGGATGATCCTGAGAATCAGAAAAGTTTTGACAAAAACGGCTTTTCTTTGGGGTTTCAATCTCAAATCTGACAACCAACTTGCATATTTGGAGTTTTCAATCAGTTTTGCAGGTTCCAGCATGCCATTGATGGACTCAGGAAGCTGATCCAGCATTTTCATGTCATATTCTAGTTGCTGGGGTCATTTTTTGATTTTTGGAGTCATTTTTTACTGTTAAAAGCATCTGATTTACACTACAACAACATCTTTTGTACATTAGAAAGAAAAATGCTTTCTGGGTTTTGTTTGCAGCCCTGAAAAACCATCTGGGTATCTTTTATATTTTGCATGCAAGCTGTATATTTTGCAGAATCGAGCATGCAAAGCTACAGCAATACCCTCTCCATTGGCAGTTGCAGATTTCAATGCAGTTTTCAAATGTCTCATTCTTGCTCATATGGACTCCGATTTTGATGATTCTTGTTATGAACTTGGCTATTTTTTTGTGCTCTATCCACTAGTGGAGTTGTTTTTTGATTTTCATGCATGAATTCTTCAAAAATTGCAGATTCTCAACCGTGACTGTGCACAGTTCTCATTTTGGAAACTTCGGAGGATCATAACTTTCTCATACAACCTCGTATCGAGGCAATTCTTTTTTTGAAAGTGCATGATTTTTTTAGTAGATTGTAGTGGTGCTATTTTTTTCCTTGATTATTGTGCCCAAGTTTCACTTTTAGCATATGCTCTTCATGAGGAGGCCTTGTCAATTTTTCTTTCGTAACTTGAGCATACGAACGTATTTTTTCAATCCAAAAAATGTATCGAAAAGTTGGTTCTGAGATGGAGATGATGGTATAGGTATTTTTTATTTTTGCTATAGTTTGGTTGCTTATTTTGGTAGTCAAAGCGAGATGTTCTATTTTGCCTTCCGGGAGCCATATCTCGCTCATTCAGACTCTTTTCTAGGCTCGCCAGATATCATTGGAAAGTTGGTTCTATGAGTTATTCAGTTGCAAAGGTCTTTTATCCAGATTTTGCTCCAAGTTCTTTCTCTTTCGAGTTTTGCACTTTCGCACTCTGGCGAATTACTTAGATTCTACAGGTCCTGGAATCTCTTCTTCTGTTCTTTTGGCTCACTCTTCTTTCTGACTTCTGAGCATTGTATGCTTCTATTCTGTTGCATTTCTTTTTCTGTAAATGCACTGAGATAAAGTGTCTACTTTTGCATATCTGGGATCTTGTACACCTTGTGTTTGTTTGTACTCGCACTCAGTTATAAAGTGTCATGGGGGGTCATGATGTTTTGCCATTTTGTACTCATCCACCTTTGTCAAGTGAATTTTTCTTACACAACATTAGCCCATGTAGTGTGTCGGTGACACCACCCTTTATCTTGTGCTTGTACTTCTATTGCACTATTGGTGTTCCTGATTCTTCTTCTTGTAGATGTTTTTGGCATTGCATTTTAGTGTTCCTATCACCCCTCTCCCTGTTTAACATTATGGGGGGGTTCACTTGTTGGCTCTATTGCTTCTTTGGTTTGGTTGAGTGATCTACGTATTTAGTTTTTGTTCCTATGTACTAGGCGAATGCAGTGGCTAGGAACCTATGCATTTCGGTGAGATGGTTCATCTACTATATAGACACTTATTCATTCCTACCTTTGGAGGTCACCTCTTCGATTGATCAGCTCTTCAAACTTTGTCTTCTCTACTTGGTCATGCACTATTTCAATGGGGGTTCCAGCAATTTCTTCTGACAGTGTTTGCAGCTTCATGCTTCGGAGATGCTTCATGCTCTTTTTTGTTCCTCTCTTTGGGACATTTCCTAGATTGGAGGCTTAGTTTCCTTCATCTAGTTCTTTTTCTTGTATTGGGTACCTGATCAGTCCTTGTTGTCGGGACCCATTTTCCTACTTTCATAGCTTTTCTAGGCTAGCATCCACCTAAGCTTCGCTTATGGGGGGGTGTTAGTGTAGTTTTTTATTTTTCCTATTTTGCTAGGTTTTTCCTACACTTTTAATAATCTCGCTTAGGTTAATAAAGTATGTCTTATTAGGTGAATGGTTGTGAGGTGTCACCTTCCTACATGTGAGCATCCATTAGCTATCTTGGGAAGATACTTTGCTATCTTTAGTCCGATAGATGGTTGCTCCTCATTGGTTAGTATTGCCACCTCCTCCCTCTTCCTAGCCTATATAAGCATGCTACCTAGCTTGTATTTGTATCTCTTATTTTTGCATCCTCTTAATGCTATTTTGCTTCTAGCATTTGCATTACTCTCTTGGAAACTAACTCTGTGTTGCTATTTTGATTTTGTATCATTTGCATTCATAGTTTAAATATTTACTCTTTGCACTAGTTTTCTGGGTTATTAATCTTATCAAATTCTAACATTGTTGACTATGAGCCAGTTACACTAGGACCATGGCTTGGGCTAAGTGTGTAGATAAATCATTGATTGTGAGGTAGTTTGCACTATGATTTTAGTGGAAACACAAAAGTGCCTCTATAATGAGAGCATGGTGGAAGAGTTGTAAGTATTACACCTAAGGGTTTTAGAGCCCTCCAAAGATAGATGCAAGCATTGGAAGAAAAAATGTGCAAAGGAATAAATCTTACCATAAGAGATGAAAGTGAGGATGAAGATGAAGAAGAAGAAAATGTTGAAGTAGAGGAAGTTCTAAACCCAATGGAAGAGAGGATTTTTAAGCCATCTCCAAGATTGGAAAAAGACATAAGTTTGAGGTTCCCACATTTTTGAGAAATTTTAACCCAAAAGAGATAATAAACTGGATTAGTAAATTTGAGCAATACTTTGTGTATGAAGATATTAAGGATCTTGATAGGCTTAAGTATGTGAAGGTGAAACTAAAGGGACATGCAAAGATTAGGCAGCAGGGAGTGAAATAGAAGAAGAAATGACAAAATCACCTAATGGGACCAAATGATAGCTAGATTAAAGAGGCAATTCAATCTTGCGGATTATGAGTTGGATCTACTAAATAAAATACAAGGGTTGAAGCAAGCGGGAAGATTTTTTCAAGAGTATACTATAGAGTTCAACCAAGTTCTCATTAGAATTGGCCATGCAGAAGCTGATAAGGAGAAAGTTTATCATTACCTTAATGGGTTAAGGCCAAGCATTCAGAAGAAGATGAGTCTATCTTGAATGACTAGTATTGAGGAGGCATACCAATTTTTCCTAAGAGTTGAGAAGATGAGAAAAGAGTTTGATAACAAGAATAGTGGAAGATATTGCATTTGAAGATCCAAGGGATAGTCTTATGGAAGCTGAAATGATGATCAAAAGAACAAGGATGAGGCAAGCAATAGCAATCACAACCAAGGAGGAAATAATTCCAATCATTTTCATGATCAAAATAATAGAGATCATAGAGGAAGAAGTACAGGACAAGGATCTAGAAGAGGAGATTTCCATGGAAAATATTTTTACTATGGAGAAGAAGGGCATAGAGAATTTGAATGTTCCCAATGAAAAGGAAGGATTGATAGAAAAATTGAAGGTGTAGCTATAGTTGCACATGTTGATAAATATATTATATCATCACATTTGGAAGATACCAAAAGAGGAAAATTCTTAGTTAATAGAAGAGTCATGTTGAGTGGTGAGAATAAACCTAATCAAAGAGGAAAACTCTTCTATTAACTAGGAAAAGTCCTAGTTAACTATAGAGTTTTGTAATGTTATCATTGATGGTGAAAGTACTGGCAATCTAGTGTCAAAAAGATGGAAACAAAGTTAAAGTTGAAGAGGTAGAATCACCCCCATTTATACCATATTTCTTGCATGCAAGATGAGTACAAGGTCATAGTCAGTGATAAATTCTTAGTGAAGTTCAAGATTGGAAGCTAACAAAATGAGGTTTTGTGTGACATCATACCTATGGATATATATCATATTTGTTTGGGTAGGTTATGGTAGTTTGATAGGTATGTTGTACATGATGGATGAGAAATACCTATAATCTAATAAAGGATGGAGTGAAACATAAGTCAAAGTTATTGAAGAAGAAAGAAAAAAAGGTATGTAGTGTTTCCAGGATATGTCTTGTTGATGGAAAGGAGTTTCTCCAAGGTATGAACCATGAGCATATCTGGTTTTTTGTAATCTCAAAATATGGTAATAAAGAAGTAGAGGAGGTACCTACAGAAGTTACAAAGTTATTGGGGGAGTTTCCTAATATTGTGTTAGATAATGTGCATGATGGATTACCCATGGTAAGGAAGATCAGTCACCAAATGGATTTGATTCTAGGAGCAAGTTATCCAAACAATGTGGGGCACCAAATGACACTAGCAAAAAGTGAAGAGTTGAACAAATAATTTCATGAGTTGTTGTAGAAGGGGTTGATTTGAGAGAGTGTGAGTCCATGTATTGTACTAGTAGTGTTAGCACCTAAGAAGAATAGAGAATGGAATCAACAAGATTACAATCAAGTATATATTTCCATTGCCAAGGATGGATGATATTATGGATTGTTTGAGTGGATTTGTATATTTCACAAAGATAGATCTCAAGAGTGGATACCATCATATTCGCATCAGAGAAGGTAATGAGAGCAAGACTTCTTTTAAGACAAGGGAAGGATTCTATGAGTGGTTATTCATGCCTTTTGGGCTAACCAATGCATCAAGAACTTTCGTACAACTAATGAATGAGGTACTAAAGGAGTTTCTAGGTAAGTTTATCATTGTTTACCTAGATGATATATTGATTTTAATATGACATTGAAGAATCATTTGATTCATATTTGAAAGGTGTTTAATAAGTTAAGGGAAGAACAGTTGTTGATAAACTTGAAGAAGTGCAGTTTTGTGAAGAATGAGTTGGTGTACCTAGGATTTGTAGTCTCAGTAGAAGGTTTGAAAATAGACCTAGAGAAAGTGAAGGTTATCCTTGAATGGCCTACTCTAAAGAGTGTTAGAGAGGTAATATCTTTTCATGGACTGGCTAGTTTTTATAGAAAATTCATAAAAGGTTTTGGCAGTATTTGTGAACCCTTGACTGAAACAATGAGAGGGGATAGGAAATAATTTAAGTGGATTGTAGCAGTAGGTAAAAGTTTTAATCTATTGAAACAAAAAGTTATAGAGAAAACCTATTTTAGCACGTCCAAATTTTAGCAAGATGTTTCAAGTATATTGTGATGCTAGTAGTACTGCAATAGGAGCTATTTTGAGCCAAGAAGGTAGACTTGTCGCTTATTTCAATGAGAAGTTAAATGATGCCAAAAGAAAATATTATGTTTATGATTAAGAATTTTATGCTATATTTTAGGCATTGAAGAAGTAGAGACACTATCTTCTTCCTAAGGAGTTTGTTTTGTATATTGATCATCAATCTTTGCAATATTTGAATAGTCAAAGAAAAATAAACCAAAGGCATTTGAAGTGGGTTGAGTATTTGTAGAGTTATATATTTATTTTTGAAATATAGGAGTGGGAAGTCTAAAAGAGTTGTAGGTGCTCTTAGTAGAAGACAACTTTTTCTGACAGAAATGGAGATTGATATGGTTGGGTTCAAGGAACTCAATAATTTATATCCAGAGGATCTTGATTTATGTGAAGCATGGAAGGCTTATATAGAGCCTACTAAACTTGATAGGATGAAGTGATTGGACTTCATAATCAAAGATGGTATGTTTTTCAAAGGAAGCCAGTTGTGTATTCCAAGAAGTTCAATGAGAGATAATCTCATCAAGGAGAAGCATAGTGGGTGATTGGCTAGACACCTTGGTAGATATAAAACCATTGCTTTGGTTGCTAAGAACTATTATTGGCCACAATTGCAAAAAGATGTCAAGAATTTGTACAAAGTTTCAAAGTATTTCAGATGGTAAAAGCAGTGTAGAAAAATACGGTGTTGTATTAACCACTTCCTATACCAAAGAATCCATGGGAGGATGTCAACATGGAATTTGTTCTTGGATTACTAAGGACTCAATTAGGGCATGATTCTATTTTTGTGATGGTTAATAGGTTTTCAAAGATGACACATTTCAATCCCTGCAAGAAGACTAGTGATGATGTTCATGTGGTAGAGTTATTTTCAAAGAAGTGGTGAGACTACATGGTTTTCCAAAGAGAATAGTTTCCAATTGTGACACAAAATGTTTTGGGTATTGATGGCATACATTTGGAAGAAATTGAAGACAAATTTGAATTTTAGTTCATCAAATCATCCATGGAATGATGGATCAAAAGAAGTTATTAATCATAGTTTGGGAAACTTGTTGAGATGTTTGGTTGGATATAAACCAAAAGGATGGGATCTAATTTTACCAAAGGAATAATTTACATATAATAATTCTATCAATAGTAGTATTGTTAAATCACCATTCCATATTGTATATGGAAGAAGTTCCAAAAATGCTTCTAAATTGAGGCAATTGGATAATGGAGAAATAAGTAGTGTTGAAGAAGAAGAATTTTCTAAACATTTAAAAAATAGGCACGAGGAGGTGAAGAAGCATATTAGAAAGATGAATACATTATTTTGATGTGGAGCTTAATCAAACTTGGATTTGTACTTAGCATTATTTTCCTCCAAATTATTTCTATGGGGTGTTTGGGGGTGGTGCCTCCAAGATGGGATCAGGTGCACTCCTTGTTACAGTATAGGGTAGGGTCAAGGGGAAACGTACCCATGGGGGTTTTCAAGGGTGGCGCCCGTAAAGCCAAAAATGATCTTATATTGTAAAAGACATCAACTACTATTTTTTTATTAGACAACTTATTCTAGCTCTAATTTTGTAAGTGGAAAAAGCTTGGATAAAATGGCTTAGGTTTAGGGATTTCATAATGTATTGTGATATTATAGCTTCTTTCAATAGTATTGAGTTGTAAAAAGATTACAAATTCTAATTACTAGATAATAAAAATATTGGACTTGGTGTTGGTCTACAAAGCCTAGGGATTGGATGAACCACATTAAAGCCGTGTGTCTTGTGTTCTCTTCTATACAATTTATTTATTTTTCATATAGGTTATATTTGCATGTAGCTATTATTTATGCTTGTGGTTAGTCCTAACATACATAGTAAAAAGATAAGGTAGATGTGAAAAGGAGGTATAAGGAATTTCATATTGGAGATGAAGTCATCATTCATTTGAGAAAGGAGCATTTTCCAATGGGTACATATAATAAGATAAAAATAAAGAAGTTTGGACTGTGCAAGATAGGGAAAAGGTATGGTTTTTGAAATGCCTATGAAGTGGTCTTTGAACTAAATATTTTACTAGTATTTAACATTTCAAATTTGACATAGTATTATGAAAAAGGTAATGGAGATGAAGTTGCAAAACTACAATGGAGTATTCCAACAGCTTTCGACTACAAAGGAGATTAAGGAGATAGTAGATAGTCATGCTGTAAAAAGTACAAGAAACTAAACTTATGAAGAATACCTTGTCAAATGGAAAGGGAGGCTAGTAGAGTATGTATCATAGCTAGCAATGGAGGAGACTAACCATCTCAATTTTCCTGTAAACACCTGAGATGTGATGGGGTTACTTCTTAAATTACCCTAGGTATGTGATGCAAGAGCATCCTAGGTGTAAGAGAAATCTTGCATCAACCAAAAATATTTCATTTCAGTTGTTTGAATAAGGGTTGTCTTAATGTACAGTTTTTATGTGAGGAGGCTTTCCACTTAGTATGTCAGCCATACGATCTCACAATATTCTAATTTCAGAGGTGGATGTTCATCTTGGATATATCATCCTACCAATTGAGGCTCAGTCCCATATCATAAGTATTCATGGATTTATTGCAGATTTTTGGTGTGTACTTTTGGTATTAAAACTTTAAGCTCACCATTGAAAGCCTAAATGTGCTTGGATGAAGTCTAAAAATTCAATAGATGGGCACTTGCATTGTTCTAATCCTATAGATCAGAAGCTAGGGATTCTTAAAAGTGGTTATAATAGCCAATTGCAGCAATGGTTCAAGAGTTATGGCCTTCCAAAGTTGAGCCAATAAAAACTTCCAAAATAAATTTCAAAAGTGTATTTGGTCGACTTTATATGTATTATTACGGTCTTTCAACCCTCGCTATTAAGTTTTTGTGCATAGAACCTTCTCGAGCAGTATAAAATTATCTAGTTAATAGATGCTTGTACATTGTCTAGGAAAACTTTGGGTAATATTTCATAGCTTTGTCTTGTAGATTACTGTAATAAAGGTATCCATGTGGGTTAGCATATTGTAATCCTAAATTTTTTAATTCCACATTTGTAGCGATAATAAGAAGCCCACATTTTGTTCTTGCAAATTATTGTTATTTCTTTAGTTATGTTATGTGTTTATGGTATTGAGGGGAGCACCCTTCATCAAGAGACTAGGGCCATGGGTAAGCTGCCTCTACATGCAATTTTTATAGTCAAGTGAAACATTAATAAAATAAATAGATTATGGGGATTTGGGTTAACACATTAACAAAGATGATGTGATATTTTAGGCCACATATGTCATTTTAGAATATTGGGACTATAAGTCATCATGTACAAGGCCTTAGTGTGAGAAGGTGGCATTAGTTTAGGAGGTTAATCCCAACATTAAAATAATATGTGATGATACTCACCTAGACACTATCCTACGACCTTACTCAAGTTTTTATTGCATTTGGTTGTCCTTTTTATTTGGTTCATCTTTCATTTTTTGATTTTTTTGAGGAAAAGGGTAAACCCTATCCTTAGAATGTCTTATAATGTATGTGGATCATGGTCTTATCTACTTTCTTGGGGGAGTAGACCATTTAATTTTTCAACTGGTTAGGTGGTAAAATATTTTTGAGGTATTTCTCATGGTTCATGAAGGACTTTGTTTGGATCCTTTCTTAGTAGTTTTTGAGGAATATCTCTTGGATCTTGAAATCCAAATGTTGCATTACAATTTAAATAAATCTATGTAATATTTTGTAATTTAATGTGATCTCTTTAAGGGTGTCCTAATATTATATATACTTGTGTCATGAATTTAAAATAAATGTAAAGGTAAGAAGGGTGCCTCTAGGTGAAAATAAAGAGAACATCAAACATGGTGTATTGTTTCAAAGAGATTAATGGTGTAATTGAACTCATTTCCCTATAGGTATGATTAGATAATGATAAAGATAAATAATAATATGTTATAATATGAAAAAGAACATCATACTTAACTAAAATATTAACTAGATGTTACAATATGAATGTTGTAGTAGAATTAATATTTGAGTAGTATATGGTTAGTAAACATGGTAAGTTGAAGACTTTAGCCTATACATCATGTCACTGAAAATATATCAATACAAGTAAAGTGTGTAGTAAATGTCTTTGAGTTATAAAGTCTTGTACCTTAGATTCTATTTTGTAAAGATTTAACTAATAATTTTTCTTATAATTTGAAGTTATGGTAGCACATGAAATTAATATGAAAAATAAATAAAGATGATTATCTATTTGTTTGGTCTCTTACCCTAGCTCCTATAAGGATATTTATGGATTTTTTTATAAATGTAAATGACTAAGTTTTATATGAGATCTAAGTTAGGAGGTTTTTGTTTCTTACCCTAGTCTGATATAATAGGATGAATGGACAATGAAATGAATAATGAATAAAATGAAGAAAGAAAAAATGGTTAGATATGCTTTTAATAGAGTTTAACATAATTGACTTCATAAATAGAATAGTTTGTGCATTAGTATATTTACAATGCTAAAAGGTGTTTTAAAGAATGAACTAAAATTAGGGAACTTCTAGGTACTTAGCATAAAATTAAACAATGGAATTTAAAATTAATTCAAAAAAAAATAGTCATGTAACTTAAAAACTTTATATCTATTCCTTTCAAGTTCCCTAGTATAGTGTGACATTTCTTTTGGGAGTCTAAGGAGATTCATTCTTATTTTATTGTTAGGCTTAGTTTAGAATCCTTATGTTGACATAATTTTCTTTAATCTTGGTTATGTATAGGAGAACTCTCTGGCCTAGTATAACTTTTTCTAGTCCAAGGTGGTTTTTTTATGATCAAGCTCTTATTTATAGTAGACTCTTTGTATGATTGCACATATATTGAGATAGGTGAGCTCACATCTCTTGTCACTAGTCCAAAGTGGTTCTTCATTCTTATTTTTAGTATTGGGATTGAATAAGTCTCAAGTAGTGAAGATTTTTTCTTTACTCTGTTCTTTCCTATCAGTGCCCACATAGAACGGAGTTTTAAAGAATGCAAAAATTTAATTAAGTTTTAATAGGATAAAATATGGTTTCCTCCCTTTATTGAGAAAAAAAATGTTTTGGGATATAAAATCACCCCAAGAGACTCATATGAGTTATTCCTATATATCTAACAACATAAATACATGGGCTAATCCCAAAAAGAGAAAGTAGCACTAAGTGGTTAATGCAATGCTAGCAAAGGGAGGAGGATTAGTGTTATCCTATTTGCCCCATACAATGAGATGAATAATGAATAAAATAAGGAAATAAAAATGGTTAGATATGGTTTTAATTGAGTTTAACATAATTGACTTCATAGAATAGGTTGTGCATTGGTGTATTTACAATACTAAAAGGTATTTTAAAAAATGAACTAAGATTAGGGAACTTGTAGGGACTTAGTATAAAATTAAATAATGGAAGTTAACATTTAATTCAAATAAAATAGTCATGTAACTTGACAACTTTAGATCTAGTCCTTATGGGTTCCCTAGCAGGGTGTTGAGCTATTGTTTTGCATGATGCTTAATGGTAGGAATCCTTTCAAACTCCTCTCTTTAAAAGCTAATCTAGGATCAACTCCAAGGTTCTAGGTGTTCTTGCGACATATTGGAATCCACTTAGTAGAAGATAAATGTGAATGTCCATGAGGAGGCCTTTGTTGGTTCTAACCAATTTCAGATAAGATGTTGAATCTACTTGCTATCTCAAAAAAGTAACCACATGAACAGAAATATATTTTTATATTTTTTTTTTTATAATGAATGCATTTTTAGCTATACAACTATATGAATTCCTAAATTAACCAAGTTTTTATAAAAGAAAATAACAAAGATAAGGTAGCAATAAGTTTAAGCAAATGACATGAAAAGTAAATCCCTAATGGACATAAGCCATGGAAACAACACATATGTGAGTTAAGCCTTTGAAAAGATTGGTAGGTAACAATAAAAAAAGGAGAAGTGCTTTCTTAATTCCACTAATGCAATTGTCGATGGGAATTTAGTAACTGTAAGATGTTTCACTTTTCATCAAATTGCAAGGCCAAGGAAAATGTGCTCATGTGAGACAAAAATCTATGCAGGAAAAATAGGGTGATCTCTTTTCCAACTAAGTACATCAGTAGAATTTTTAAACATGTGGCAAACACCAAAATTAAAAGATCACTCAATCAAAATAACACAATAAAACAATTGGCTTCATTACACTCCATGAACATACATTCACAAAATATAATACAAACTAGCAAGAATAGCAACACTCAGAATGAGAGCACCAAAGGCATATATTAGTACATCAAAATAATGGTTTGGAATACATATTTAATTCCTCAATTTATAAGAAATCTTCTCCTCAAATTGTGTTGAGAGTGAGAGATCTCTTCGTGCAAATATATGCTTCTATACTAATAAAAAAAATCTATCTATGTACAAACTAACTCTCTAACAAGTGCCAAGTAGGACTCTACCCTTGTTTATATCATTCAATGGGTGCGTGGGCATTAACATGTCTTAAAAAAAAGAGATAAGAAGTAGATAAGAAGAAGGAAGCAATTAGATGATGTAGGAGTCTCTAGAGATGCCAAAAATAGATGCTCAACCTTCTTTAGAGGTTTTTAGGAGTTGAACTATAGTCAAAATGCATTTTCAATGCATGGAAAGCTCTAAATTTGGAATTGGCAGTTAACTGTCAGCACACTCTAACTTTTTCAAAAGATTCTGGCGCACCTTTGGATAAGTGCACCTTGCGCACCTTGGGAGATAGGTCCAAAAAATGAAAAATTTTCCCAAGTGTCAAAACTAAAATTCTAGCTTTTGGATTTTGTTCCCCTTCATACCAAAGCTATGTCTATATGTTTGCTCTTAAATTTCTCTATGATCTCTATCACTTGGGTTGCATCCACAAAATCCAAATCATCATACTTATCTTTTACTACTTGGTGATAATTATCCACTTTTATACGAGTCTCTACAATCCTTCGAGCTTTACATCCAACTCTAGCAATTCCTCCTTTGTCTTAAATGTATGTCTAATGTCTTCATCAGGAAAAGCTTCTTCAAATGTTTTTCAAAACTATTAGATGACTTTTTGCACTGGTAGGATTTTATCTCTTGACTCATCTTCAAAGATGTCAAGGCATGCATCACTATAATATTTCTCTACTTCCAAAATTTTCTCTTGATTTTGATCCTTGAGCTTATGAATATCCACAAGTAATGTTTTTTTTACTTTATTACCAACTATAATCTTCTCAATCCAATCATCTATTTTATCTAACTCATCCCCTGTATATACATCTATCAACATACTATACCTCTAACCTTTTATTGATTACAACTCTTGAAGCTCATTTTCCTAGGTATGTACCTCGTCCATCAATCCAAAATCTTGGTTTAAAATAGCAATTAGTTTCTCTACATTATTCTACATATGGTGCAATAACATGAGATTCCCCTATATAATCTATACACCCTTTTCCTTAAAACTATCTCACCATAACTAACAAGCCTTCAAAAATGAATCCAACTATACAACTACCTTTTCTTTATCTTTCCTCTTTAAAGCTACTTCAAGAGTGGCCTCTAGATTATCTGGGTCAATAGGAATGACTAACTCATGCAGAAATCTCATCATGATTTCATTCTACTTTCTCAACTTGACCAATTCAGCCTCATCTTTATCTAAGTGATTAAACACTTCTTTAATTCTTGTGGTGACCATCAATTTAGTCATGTCCATAGTTGGCTTTCCCAGCAAGACTTCTTTGATTTGACAATCATTTGCAGTCAAATATTCAATATTTACATGTAGAGGAGGGATAGCAATGTGAGTGAAAAAAACCTAATTTTGATCCCTCATAGTGAAGGCCAATGTACATGTATCACCCTTAGGTAACTCAAGCTTCTTGAGAGATTCAATTAATTCTCTTATTCCCTCTTCCTTAGTACAATATAGTTGCCTTTTATTCCTAACCATCACCTCTTTTCTCAACCATACTTGGAACAAGAGGTAGTTTTTTCTACAAGACCCTCTCCCTTAGTGCTCCTCTCTAGAGTCCTTTCTTTCTGTAAGGGATCTACATTAGGCATCCCTATGTCTGATGAGCCCATAGTCCTTACCTCCCTATCTTGAGAAGTTTTTTGGTGTTCTTCATATAGTTTCCCCTCCTCTAATACTTCATCAATAGGTCTTTGTTGTGGCTCTACTTCTTGCACTGGTTGCACCTATTCTTCATTGACTAGAGGGAGAGGAGTGGTTGAACCTTTATCCAAGAAACAAAAATCTTGACTTAGTAATGGTGGGGCACCTTGAATTCCTTGTGGTTGAGGTAGTGATTGACTCCAATCACCTACCAAAGGATAATTTATTGGTGTATCCCTTATCTTAGTGCCAACAAGTTTAGTTCCCATTGGCATGAAGTCAAAATATGACATATTAAATTCATCATTTCCTTCATTCTTTTTCTCTTCAATCCATTTTTGTAGCTCACCTTCTGAAGTAGTAACTATTGTGGTATCCACAACACATGCCCCATTCCTCACTAGGAATGGGGACCCCCTACTTTTCCAAACTCTCAGACTCATAGTTCAGGAGTCAGGAGAAGAAATCTTGGTTAAATAAGGTAGAGTCAAAAAGTCAATAAGTAAAAAAGAAAAAGAAAAAAATATCACAAAGAAAAGGAGGAAGGGAAGTTATAAAAACCCCCTCCCGCCTTGTTTTTTTATTATTTGATGTTGAAGAAGTAGAGCTGGGGAGGGAAAGGTATGGAAACCTTCCCCCCTCCACCTTTCATGCAGTCCTAGGGCTTGCGCGCGCATGCAACCAGAAGAGGAAGCGCATGGCACAGAGCTGCGTGCGCCCTTTTGGACGTGTGCACGTCGTGCCGTCGCGACACCTTTTTGGGCTGCACGGTGGCTATTGCCACTGTGCCCTTTTAGACATGTGGCATCATGGCGCTACGTACACCTCGTGGACCACACACAGCTACCATTGTGCATGCCTTCTGGGCCACACAACGGTTGCTACAACTATGCCCTTTTGGATGGGCGGCAGCGCAGCGCTATGTGTGCCTCCTGGGTTGTGCACGGCCGGTGTTGTGAATGCCTTCTGGGCCACACATAGTTGCTATTGCATACCCTTCTGTATGTGCACGTGTGGCTACCACCACACCCTTTTGAGCACGTGTGCATGTGGTCACTGTGTCGCCATGCCCTTTGGGCTGCCGTCGCATTTTTTTCCCTCATTTTTATTTTTTTAAATTTTTTTTTTCTTTTTATATAAGATTCAAAAAACCCAAAAAAAAATAAATCACAACAAATAAAATAAGTTCTAGAATATCATTTTTTAAAAAATGTTTTTTAATGTATCCGATAATTAATCATTCTTTTTCTTTGTGACGTGCAGGTAATATAATCAACTAGCATCCACATCTGAATCAATAGCAAAGCCAGTTGTGTACAAGTTCCAAGGCATAACCCTGAAGTCACAATTGCACGATGAACACTCTGAGATCAAAGACACAGAACTTGGACACACGAACTTGGGAGAGTTTTTGAGGGTTTGTAACAACCCAACTGAAAGATCTTCTTTGAGATCCACCTTAATTCGATCTAGATTGGTAAATGCAGCATCACATCCTAGGACCATTCAGTTAGCTGAATTGATTATGACCTTATCTCAACATTTTGTTCCTGAGGAAAGGGTGGTAAAGAGCATCACTGGGGAAGTGGTCTTAGATCTATGACCTGATAATATCGAGAGGGTTTTTCACCTACCTAGAGTTGATCAGTTTATCAGGCTTTCATATGAAGTAGCTGACAGGTGGCATAAGGATCATCACCAGGAGGCCATCGACATCATATATTCCTCATACTTCATTGAGAAGCCATCTTGGGGAAGGACAATCAGTAAAGTAGATATGACTCGAGGATACATGAAGGATGACATTGGATATTCAATCATTCTCCTGAGTAGAGTTATGGGATTGCCTGCAGTCGGTCATCTCGTTCCATTCATGGTTAACTTCATTGAAACCATCAAACATGCAAAGATGCCACTGGATTGGGCCACCACACTTAGTGAGAACTTGTGTGATCATTTGCAGATAGTAAAGGACAAGAAGAAGTTCTTTATGACTTCTTATGTGGTATATCTACTTGTAGCAAGAGCCATCGACTATCTCAGGTTGTACAAAAAGGGCAGTATGCAGGATCCTAATGCATGGCCATATATAGTTTATCCTCAGCTAGTTAAGAAGAAGCTCTCACCATAAATAAAAGTGTACAGGATTGTCAATGATGTCGTCATCTTTTCCATCATTCAATTCATTGAAGGGGATTATGGAAAAAGATTTTCTGATGAGGCTAAGGCACAGATCACAGCTCTTGGTGCATATTTCATCCAGTTTTGAACACTCACATACCTTTGGGTTGGTGGTGCATCTACCCATCCAAAGAAGCTCCCAAGGTACCCAAGTGACAAGTTGGTTCTAATGGAAATTTCTTGGCAGATTGAGTTAGCTTATGAGAGGATCAAGAAATAATGAAGGCCTTGTTGGGATTGGCCTTTTGTAATAGGAGCATACCCAGTAAAGAGAAAGTAGGATATCTCGACTTTCGAATGGGAATGGGAAAATTATCCTCTCGAAAAATATAACTCTCCCCGTTCATTCTTTGACAATGTTGGTAAAGTGGAAAATCTGGCAGGAAAAGAGTTCTACCATGAAGATGCCATTGAAGATCATTGGATGAATGCCACAAATGACTATGATGTTCATATTGGGGACTATTATAGAATGACTTTGTATTTAGTGGAGAAGGCTCTCCATTTGACCATCCCATATGAGATAAGGTTATAGGATTCGCAAGAGCTACTGGATCCCTTATTCAATATAGATAAAGTTGGCAAAAGGCCCATCCTAAATGCAGAAATTGATTGAGAGGAAGGAGATAATATTAATCATTGAGCAAGAGATATCATCAGAATGACAAAGAGTTGGGTCAAGAAACCATTTCCACTTGATCCAATTTTAGACACAGTGATATTCCATGCACATGCTCACCCAGAAAGGGTAAAGGGGAGGAAAGTCATAGTTCCTAACTTTGCACTCTAGTCTCCTATCAGGCCAAAAAAAATCTACCAGCTTGATCATCCAGTGGGATACTACCATCCTTCAGAGAAGAAGAAAGAAAAGAGGAAGAGAGCCTCTCCTTAGAGGATCCAGATAGAGCATGTTGAAGAACAGGCCTCTTTGCAGCAACATGAATCTACTTCCCAAGACCCCCAAGACCTTGGAATTTCTCATATCCAGGTTGATTTTCCATTGCCTCCTATTTTTTCAAGCCAAAAAGAAGAAGGAGAGATTCTAGAGACATCCATTCATTTAATGCATGAAGAGCCCACTTCTCCTATGGTTCCACAGAAGAAAAGGAGGATTAAGGTTAGAATGAACAAGAGGTAGAGAGTTCGTAAAAGATTAGTGCCTAATCCATCTATTCTTGAAACCATTCCTGAGGAAGAATCAGATGAGGATAAGATAGAGTTAGATGGGGAGGAAGAACAAGTACCTCTACAAGGGAGAACCCGACTTGCCAAAGCCACAGAACTGGAAAGAAAGAAGAATGTCACAAATACCCCACCACCCACCCAAGCTAAAATGGTAGAGCTCTCTTCTTTGAAAGATGAAGTACAATGATGGGTGAATGAGCAAAGGGAGTTAGGTGATGATATTCTCTCCATTCTAGATTTTGATTTCATGCTGGTGGGTACAGAATTGGTTGGAGATAAGATTAGACATACTCCTATAGGTGAATTTCAACAACAAGATTGGATGCAGATGCCACCTAAGACACAAGGTCCTCATCCAACGCCCCCATCTTCACCTCAAGCTATGATGGTAGATAAGGTTTTAGTGACACCTCCACCTCTGAGTTTAGAGGAACATGTTCAAAAGGAATCATCATTACAAGGAGAACCAGAACCAAGGACTACTAGTGAGCCATCAAAAGAGGCACAGGTAATGGAATGTATACAACAGCCTTCCCAGGAAGTTGAGGATCAAACTATGGGATCTACAGAAATTGAGACTATAGAAGAGGAACCCTCATAGTAGGAAACTCCAAGAAAAAGTGATAGAGGGAAGGAGGTAGTTGAACACATCCCTTCATCATCTAGGGCCAAGGTTACAGAAAGACATATCCCAAGATGGTTCCAAAAAAAAATGATGAGAAGTCTTAAGCATCAATTCCTTACTTCAAAGGATGATATTTGTGACATTGTAGAGATTTTGAACAAGCCTGACTCTCCATTATAGGATGCAACACCATTTGCATTCATTACCACTACTTGGAATCATGACTTATTTGCACAAGTGGCTCATCCTCTGAAAGGTATAGATGAAGAAGCTGTCAGCCTTCAGGACTATGAAGTGAAGGATATCATGTTAGGAAAGCCTACATGGGATACTTCTTGATAGATGATGACTATGAGAGTCAAAGAGGTTCTTAACCATATGGAACATGATGAGATTGAAATTAGAGCACTTTGAAGGCAAGTTGAGATCTTTAAAGGATATCTAGCTGAAGTTATTGGTCCTCTTGATTCTGAATGCCCTGAGGAGACTTTGACTACCATTCTTAAAGAAGCAGAAGGTGTACGGCTCAGTCCATTCTTGAGAGTTTTTCAGGATTGGCGAGACAACCTTAAGGATAGGGGTGTCACTATAATTATAGGAAGCCTAAAATTATTACATGCTACAAAAGACAATGTTGATAAGATCATAGCAATTTTGAGGCAGGACTTCAGTATTATGGATGAGGTATAGGTTTGGAGCAAGGATTTGCAAATTCTACAGGCCATAAAAGGAAAAAGGTACTGCATTCTAATTGATGTATATATCAGAGAAGAGCTAGACATGATAGATTATTGGATAGAAAAGATTGCAGAGGGAAATAAGGTGATGGAAACATTGCATGATGAGATACATAGGCTCAAGGACCAAGCTCGAGAGTGAATTTTGGAAGCAAAAAAGTTATATAGTGATGCATGCTTGGATATTTTTGAAGATGAAGAATGAGAGAAGCTTTTACCAATTGAGGTAGTTGTAGAAAACTTTAGAAAGACTTTAGAGGAAGCATCCAATGATGAAGACATCAAACAAGCCTTTAAGACAGAAGAAGCATTGTTAGAGTTGGATACCAAACTTGAGGATTTTGCAGAAACTCAAATTGAGGTGGACAACTACAGACAAAAGGTAAAAGATAAGTATGAGGCTTTGGATCCTTTTGATGCTGCTAAGATTATTGAGATTATATAGAAATTCAAGGGCAAACATCCAAACATATCTTTAGGATGAAGATGAGCAAAACCCAGATGCCAAAATTCAAATTTTGACACTTGGTAAAATTTTGAGATTTTGACCCAGTCGAGGTCTACAGGTCCATAGCTCCGTAGGTCCGTAGCTCCATAGGTCCATAGGTCCACAATTCAGAGGTGCACCGACAGTTGACTGCCAGCTCCAAAAATAGCACTTTCCATGCATTGGAAACACATTTTGATGGCAAGTTAACTCTGACACACATCAAGTGAAGGGCCAACTTCTATTTTTGGTGTCTCCATATACTTCTACTTTGACTGATGGCTTCCTCTTACTTTCTCTCTCATGCTTTCATTGTTTTTGACATGTAAAGGGCTCATGCATCCAATTAATGAATAAAATATGGAGTCCCTCTAAGCACCAGTTAGATTACCAGTTTGTATATATTTAGTTTTTTTTAATGTTTTAAAAGCATTTTATTGCATCAAGATATCTCTCACTCTCAACTCAAATTGAGGAGATGATTTCTTATAAATACCCCATTATAAAATGTTAAAAAGGCCGCCATTATTATGCAATAACATTATGATTTTGGTGCCAGCATTTGGAGTGTGGTTATTCTTGCCTGAATGTGTCATTGTTTTGTGGATTTTATTCATGAGATGTTGATTGAGCCAAAGGTTTATTGTGTTGTTTCTGGTTGTGTGATCTTTTAGTTCTGGTGTTTGCTACAGATATATGAATTCCTTTGATGTAACAAGCTTGAGAAGAGATCACCCAATTGTGTCTACGTAGCTTTTTGTCTCGCATGAGCGCACTTTTCATGGCCTTGCAATTTGATGAAGAGTGAAACATCATTCAATTTGTTAGAGATTCTCATCGACGATTACATCAGTGGATTCTAGGAAGCCCTGCTCCTATTTTCATTGGTTTCCTACCGATTTCTTCAAAAGTTTAACTCGCAGCGTGTTGTGTTCTGTAGCTTATGTCTGTTTAGTGATTTCACTTTCTAGTTATTTGATTTCATGTTATTTGCTTTGCTAACCCCCCTTGTTAGAATAGGACCTCATAGTAGCTACATTTTTAGAATTTCATTCATTGAAAAATAGAAAATACAAAAAATATTATTCTTTTGGTGTGATATTTTGAGACAGGGAACAGATTTTACTTGATTGCAAGGTAAAAGAGTTTTTGGAACTAGCAAAGGCCTCCTCATGAAAATTCACATTTATCTTCTACTGAGCAAATTTTGGTACATTGCAAGACAAACACTGAACCTTGGAGTGGATCCTCAAAAAGATTTTCTTTTCAAGAGAGGAATTACACTATGGATTCTTGTCATTGACCTCATGCAAAATGAATGCCCAACAGTAACCTTAATAGGTTGTATGGCAATAGATGGTGGCATTATAGTGGAACTCCTTCTTTGTTTTTCCTTATTAGCCCTAGCTAGATGAGTCCTTTGACTGAAGGGAAGGTTATCCTCTTCATCTTCTTTGTGCTCTTCTTCTTCCTCAAGAATGGTTTCTAGGACTAAAGGAATAGGAATAACCTTACTTTTCATTTTCTATCTCCTAGTCCTTTTAATTGGAGTCTAAGCCTTTTTCTTCTTAGGAGATGATAGAGAGGCTTCTTCTTTTTGAACCTATGGGGACACCTCATGGGCTTTCTCTTCAAATCCTTTTCCTTGTTCTGGTGGTGGCACTTGTGGATTATCTTGAGATTGAGTGGCTTCTTGGACTTGAGTTTCTTCTTGGAATTGAGTCCCTTCAATCTTGGGCTCAATTCACTATGGAGAAACTCTTTTCCTTTTATTCTTTCCCTTCTATACCTTAAAGCACCCAACTTCCATATCATGTTGATGCACCGTCTCTAGCCTAATTGAAGATTGGGTTGTAAACATTGGTACTATAACCTTCACTCCTCTACCATTCACTGGGTAGGTTGTAACTTGGAAAACTACTATTTTTGGAGCTAAGTCTAGCTTGAATAATCTCTTAATCCATTCCTTGGTCAATTGGATGATATACCTCACCCTATGATTGATATATACATTTTCTTCTCTAACAATCTCTGCATTCATGATTGGTCGATCACATATCTTATCTTGATTAGATAGGAGATCCAAAACATCTGAGGTGTCTTGTTGAACAACCTTCAATGGAACCTTTATTTTCAAGGCATTTCATACCAAATAAAGATTCATCCTACAATAATCTCTTATCTGGATATCATAGTCATCTACTACATTCATCCAGTGATCGTCTATAGCATCTTCATATTTAAATTGTTTTCTTGCCAAGAATTGAACTCTGCCAATATTATCAAAACATGGACGAGAGGAGTTACAATCCTCCAAGGGATAATAATCCCATTCTAACTCAAAATTCATGATATCTTGCTTCTACTTGACACTGAATAGACCTATGGTGATGGGCCATACCCAAGTCTTCTTATGATGCTTCCTTACTTTGTTATGTGTAGACAAGAGTTGTCATGCAATTTCTAGCAAAATGAGTCTATCACTTGGATAACTAGGGAGATTCTTAGGATTTATAGTTGTACCAACTACCCTTAAGTAGGTGAATGTCTTAAATTGGATGTAGTAGGTGCCTATTTCTATAATTTTTGTTGCTACCTCTTCTAACATCCTTTTTGCATAGCCTCCCTCAATGAACTAGATGATTGCAAAAATGAAGGCATCATTCACTATTTTGTATTCTTTACTATGATCTAAGAGCTTTTTCTTCACCAGCTACGGGTATACCACGTAAAGCCACACATTAGCATTTTGCAAGTTGCTCCTCTTAAACAATCCTAGGTAGTATGTAGTCATTACTACTAACAGATACACCAAATAAGATGTCATATAAAACCTTAGATCATTTTTGACCACCGCTAGCTATTCATATAAATTCTTCCTAAGAATTATGACCTAGTTAATTGGCATCTTTATCATTTTGATGGTTTCAATGAGGTGTACCATCCATATGTTTAAGTGTCCTACTACTGGTAATCCCATGATTTAGTTGAGGAGCAGTATGGAATGTCCAATATCATACCTTCATGTAACCTCTTGCCATATCTACTTTTCCAACTTTTCTTCCCAAAGGTTTTCTATCAATGAGATATTAAGATTGAATAATTTATGTAGCTTCTTGTTCATGATCTCTATACCACCTTTATGCTTGATGGTATGTTAGTCTTATATACTGATCTACCCTTGGAAGATGAAATACTTTATCTATATTCTTGGGTCTTAGATCAAGAATGATCTCTCCAATTATGCTTTTGACCATCCTCTCTTTTGAAACATAATTCTCAGCCAAAGCTGTGATCAACTTAGAAGATTGTACTAAAATTGGGTGTGAAGTTGTGTTTACTAATCCTGATCTTATAAGTGTAGACACCACTTGAGGCCTCTCATTTGGTTTGTTGCATAGAACCAAAAATGTATTCTAGTCAATGTGACCCATTTCTATATCTCGAATCTCTAAATTGGGCATCCTAGAAGTGTGATTTTAGTTGGATACCTGGAAACTTAAAAACCACTAGCTTAAGAGTAATCTTTGCAGCAAGGGAGGATGAAGGAGAAGCCATTGTATCTACACAAAATCAAAATTATATTAGTCCAAAAGGTGGAAAAATTAATATTAAACAAACCCTAAATGCTAGAAAAACTAACCTAGAACCCTAAAACATTAGAAAACACCTTAAAACCCATTGTAAGCTATTTTTATGCAAATTTTGGTGCAACTTGTTCATGTTGAAGGTGTGCTAGGTGCACCCTTCATATCTAAACATTACCTAGACACCAAAGGGCATGCATTTTTTGGGGTGCACAAGGTGCACATCCTTATATTGCAAAGGGCCTTTCCATAGAGAAACTGGGTGTGCATATACACACCTTTTGGGGTGTGCATGTGTGCACCCTAATTTCTTGAAGACTTGGCCTTTGAAAAGCCAAAGAATGGTGTACAATTGCATACCTTAGAAATGTGTGAAACTACACACCATTCTTATGATAGTCTTCACTCAAAGTCAATGTATGGTGCACACATGCACATCTTACATAAGGTGTAAGTTTTTTAGTTTTTGCAAAAATAACAAGGTGCACACCTTTATTATTAACTTAGTGCTTTCTTATATGTGTGTAGGTATGAAGGTCTAGTGCACCTCTATGGGTGCAAAGGTGCACTCACAAAGATGTGAAGGCTAAGAATGAGTGCAGACGAGAAGAGGGGTCCCAAGCTTATATAGGCCCATGATGGAATACACCTCTTAAAGGTGCGCACCTACACATGTGTGTAGGTGTACACACCCCAGAGAATGTACTCTTTCCCTAGTGATTAAATCACTGGCACAGCTTGAAGGGTGTGCTATGTGGGCTAGTGCACCCTTTAATCATAAAAATCACATTTTCACTCAAAATTTATATTTTATGACAACTAGGTTTCTCAGAAGAGGGTTAGGGTTGACTCAAATACCAAATAGAGCCCTAAAATAGACTTAGACCCCAAACTAGGGATCTAAAAAAGAAACAAATTACTAGGGGGTCCCCATTTCTTGGGAGAAATGGGGCATGCATTGTGAAACCAAACACGGGGCATGCCACTTCTTTTGGGAATCTATGGATATTTATTCTTATTTTTCTTTTAGGCTTAGATTAGGCTCCTTACACTAATAGAATTCTCTTTAATATTGGATATGTATAGGAGAACTCTTGGGCCCCCCTATAAATTTTTCTAGTCTAGGGTGGTTTCTTATGATCAAGATCTTATTAAATTAGATTGTTTATATGATTAGGCATATATTGAGGTAGGTGAGCTCACATCTCGTATTGCTAGTCTAGAGTGGTTATTTATTTTTCTTTTTAGTATTAGGATTGAATAAGTCTCTAGTAGGGAAGATGTTGTATTTACTCTTATCTTTCCTACCAGTGCCCACACAAAATGGATTTTTAAAACATATAAAAAACATAAAGTTTTAATAAATTAAATTATGGTTTCAGCCGTATATTGAGGAAAAAATATTGTGGGATACAAAATCACCTCGTAACAATCATGTGAGTTATTCTTGGAAATCTAACACCAACAACATAAATACATGGGCCAACCCAAAAAAAGAAAGTAGAACTAAGTGGTTAATGCAGTGCTAGAAAAGGGAGGATGATTAGTGTTATCTTATTTACCCCATATATTAGCAATGTGTGGATTAAGAAAGGACTAACCATCTTCTAATTTCTCTTCTTCTTGTTCTTTCCTTATGGGAGAAATAGCTCATGTCATCCATAAGAACCACATGGAGGAAGTGAGACAACCAGATTATTTGTCACTGTATGTTCAGCTAGAGTCACTTAGGCAGTGAGAGTCATACTATTTGTCGGCCATGAAGGTGTGGAACCACCATGAGGTAGTGAAGTTGAGTGTACCTCCAAAAATATCTTCCCCTGCTAGAAGGTCAAAGAGGGCCTTAGTACCATAGTGTATGAGAGAATTAAATAGATGAATTGTGGCCATGCTAAGGCCCATATGTTAAAGATCTATCATTAAAAATAGAAAAATCTAGTAGGAATCTACAAAATATACATGGGACATTTTCCCAATGCTAAAAGTAACTCCTATAATGGGACACTTCAAGAACTGCATTATTTTATTGCATCTGAATGTGTAGCATAACATTTTTTTACAAATATACACTTTAGTGTACATTGAAACATTTATATCAAGATAGTTGTGAGTAAATAACACCACATTCCCATCTTTCAAAAGATTGAAGAGGATTTTCATCCTGAAAGTATGTCATATCTATAGGAATTTAAAGGGAAGTATGGGTGAATCTTCTAGAAAGATCAAATGTCAAGAAAAGGTTTCATGTCTAAATAACGAGAAGTATGAATGAATATAGATCCAATATTGTTGGGTTCTTATGAAATACTAAAAAATATGAACAAAATTCTTAGGCTTTCCACAAAAAGGGTACTAAGGATTTGGTACACCCAAATATTGTTATTGAGAGCTCAAGGGAAATCCTAACAATGTAATATACCTAGCAAAGTGAGTTACTTTAGGCTCCAAAGTGGTAGACCAAACCATGGGAAACATGTGTCACAATGTGGATTGGGAAGAATTTAAATGTAATCAATTATTTATAGTAGAGACCATAGGTAGGTGGGGTCCCAACCAATGGTAGCCCATAGTAGGCTTGTAGCTACAAAATGAAGTACATAGAAACTACCTAAGTCTTTCCATCATATCTTTCACAAAATGGATGCAAAGCTTGTGTAGCATATTCACAAGAAGTACTGAGAGCATTGTTAGTGCAATAAAACTAGCAAGATTTGTTTTATTATTCCTAACTTCAAGGAATTTTGTTTTTTGAAACTTGATTTATCCTTGATTTGTGGATAAACATACAATTGCTTATTTTGTAAGCTAACTAAGGAATATTTTTTGTTTTTCAATTTTATTTCATTTTTTCTCCACTTTTTTCTTTGATGAAGCCTATATAATGTAATTCTATTCATATTCATATGTAAATCAATAAGAAAGAGTTTATTATTATTATTCTTGTTCTAATATTTCCTCTTTTATTGAGTGTTTGTTCTTTCTTTTCTAGCCAGATCTAATATTTGAAAGTTAGCTAAAATACTACATGCTAACATAGCACAAAATTTTACATAGTATCAAAGATCTTTGATGGAGCAATTTGAGATGATAGATCTTGGTCTTTTGCACTATTTTTTGGGCCTATGGGTTACTTAGTCTTCAGATGGAATTTCAATATGTCAATAGAAGTTTGTGCTTGATATTCTCCAATGATTTGGAATGTTTGATTGCAAGCCTAGCCCCACACCATTTTAGTCATTGGGTATTGTCTTGTCTTCCTCTTGCACTACTTTTTTAATAGATCCTACTTTATACATGCAATTTGTTGGCAATTTGTTCTACCTACCACATACTCATCCTAATCTTTCCTTTGTAGTTTTCCTTGTTTTTCAGTTCTCCCACAATCCTCAAGAGAGCCATTGGCAAGTTTCCAAATGTATTTTGAGGTACATTTGAGGCACCACCCATTATGGAATTCACTACACTTTAGGATCCCTGCATATTGTTGGCTTTAGTGACTTAGATTAGGCTAGTGATGTTAATGATCAAGTATACTTTTGGATTCATTTTTTTCTTGGTTCTATTCCTATCAGATGGTCTTGCAAGAAGAATTATTCTATTGCATTATCATCTACTAAGGTTGAGTACCAAGAAAAAAATTTAGCTAGTCAAGATATTTTTTGTCTTTGGTAGATGATGATAGAGTTTGGGTTTACTCCTAATAATCTCACTATTCTCTGGTGCAATAATTAGAGTGTTATTCACATTTCCATAACCTAGTGGAACCTTAGTGAACTAAGAACATTGGGATCCACATACATTTCATCATGCAATTGAATCAAGATGGTTCCATCTTAGACTACATTCCTATAGAGGAGCATATTACAAATTATTGATCTCTATACCTAAGTTTCCTATTAGTGTCCAAACACTTAGCCATTTACTAAGAAAGGTTAGATGGTCATCACTATGATCGAGTCATCTAGTAAAGGTCAAGTACACAAGGACTTGTTTATTTTGTGTTACTTGTCAAGAAAGTCAAGGATTGTCGAGCATCCTAGTTGAGACTGAGTGTATATATAAGTCAAGATTTTATAGTTAAGACTGATTAAATTGGAAGATAGTTTTTACTGAGTAAATAGAACACATCAAGTGTGAAGAAGTCAAATGCTAGCATAAATGTTAGTAATGAATGAGCATCAGAACATTCAAATGTCAAGAAAACAATTTTTTCATATGAGTTTATAATCATATAGACACATGTAAACTATTTTTGGAGACAGTTAAGATGGATTTTTACACATCTTTATAGGAGGTATTAATCCCCAAGAAAGAAAATAAACCAATCAACTAATCAAAATAAAAGCATAAAAAGAGATGAATTGTGAACCATCAATTAGGATTCATAACTTGCAATGATCATCTATTTAAAGATGGATCTAACCCTAGAATCATGAGAAGTGTGTGTGTGTGTGTGTGTGTGTGTGTGTGTGTTTGTGTGTGAATGCACAAGAGAAGGGGAAAACAAGGATAGACCATATAAAGAAAGGATAAGTATGAAAGGAGATCAAATAGAGAAAATCCAAGTAGTGAAGGATAGAATGGAAATATCAAATTAAGTGATCAAAATGAGAAATTGGATAGAGGAGATCCAACATCAGCTTTCAGAGAAAATTGAGGGTCAAGTACTAAATCATTTTTAACAAATTGAGTCATGGAAAATATATTAATCGTGTCATCCTTACAAATCTATGTAAATATCCTTACAAAGGCCTTATTTTATTGTAATCATAAAATCCTTTAATAGGGTAAGAGCTAACAGTCTTAAAGCTTTTAACATGAAAACCCCTCATAGGGTATATCATTTATTATGATCAAACATTGTAATCCTAACATGTTAATTTTATTATTGCAACAATGAAGATTTGTGGGTTTCATCCCTACCCCAGTTTTACCTTCACATTGATTTTTTATTGGTAACCAAATTATTTGTTTTATGTGTTGAATCTCTTAATGAATGTGATGTTTTAACTTTCATTTCAGCATTAAAATTTTAGATCTAAGATATGAGATAAATAAGGTGTGAAGTCAGTAATTTTTTTTTACAAGTAAAAGTTTAAGATCTTGTATCACACCCCCACCCCCCCTCTTAGTACTTGTTTCCCATTAAATTCTTCCAACAATTGGTATTAGAGCTTACTTCTCTTGGAGGAAGTCTAACAACTTGAGAAGATCAAATCTTGGAGATGGAGGAATACTTGATGGGAAAATTCATTGAGAACTAGATGATAGAAATCTAGATCATATTGCAATAACTTGAAGGAGCGAGAGAAGAGTTAATAAAATCCTTGACAAAAAAGGAAAGAGTTGGCAATTCAGGAAAATGACACACAATACTAGGAAATTGATATGAAAGGACTATTTGATAGTGGAAAGATTGTTGATAGCATTCTATAAATAGTAGAATTACTTGAGAAGAACAACATTTTGAGAAAAGAGGTAAAAGAACTCAAGAGATAACAAGAAACCCAATCAATAAGACTATGTGAAATGACAGGGCAAAAGAAAAAAGCAAATGAAGATAAAATCATGGTTGAAGAAGATAAAAGATAGATGGTAACCAGACTTGAAGAAATATCATTTGAAGTACAAAAACTCATAGAAAATTAGTTGGATATAATAAATTAGTTGATAATTGCTACTCAAGAAGAAATTAAGAAATGAATTAAGGAATAAAATAGAACTTCTATAAAGAATGAACAAACCAAGTGAAGAAAAAAATCATTTGAAGAGTTGATGAGATCATTTACATAAACAAGAGATACTTATCAACTAGGATACAACAAGAAATTTTCATCTACTAAAGAAGGGAATCATCAAAGATTGGAGAAAAAAGAAAGGCAAAATTCCAAAGGAAAATCTACATGTCATCATTGTGGTAAACTTGGACACATATCCAACATTTATAGAAGCAAGAATGGTATTCAAAGTTCTAAACCCAAGTTTATTGATAATTTATTTAATTGCAAGAAGGTAGGACACCAAACACATGAATGCAGATCAAAGAAAAGTGATTCACCAACTACATATATATTTGAAGTACATTGCTACAATTGTCATAAATATGGACATAGAGCTCATGAGTGTAGATCCAAGACAAAATCTAATTGGACATCTAGAAAAAAGAACATAAAACTCTCACCATTGGGATTACAATACATGGTACAATTGTCATTATTATGGAGATTATTGACACATTCCAAAGAATTGTATTGAGAAACATTTGAAAGGAAATTAGAAGAAATGGATGAATTGAGAACTAGTTCTTTTTAGTTGTCTCAAAGTTGGACATGTTAGTAGGAACTATAGAACTAGAGCACCTGCACCAAACAATAGAAATGACAAAGATAAAGAAAATGTTGAGGTAAAGAGAACATGGAAAGAATGAGTGGAAGTTAGAAGTGGTGGAACAATAAAATTTGAGATCACCCAATCCAATGGATCAGGAGATCACAACACAACTAACTAAGAAATGAAGGTATGTAAGAATTGTATATTTAATGATATATCTTACATTAGTTCCTAATATAAACATAATAAAAGTCCATATCTACATAAGAAAGGATGCATTATATATAGAACAATAAAGAGGAAAATAAAAGAGAATCATTTACAACATGAAGTATCGAGTACCAATGATACAATCTATATTAACTGGGCATTATAGTACATACCAAGAACCTATGATGACCAAGGTGATGTGTTAACTAAACAAATTTGTATTGGCTGAGTAAGATAATAATAACCAAGTGTTTGTAGGTAAGCATGGAGACTAAGACAGTTGTCATTAACCTATCAAGTATGAAAACATTTATTATAGACCTAATGGAAAATTGAAGGTATTTTACTAAATATGAGCACTCATTTGTATTCACCAAGAGATTTCAAAGTTCACAAGTGATTCAAAGGTGATCAAGGAGAATTTAGTGTTGAAGCAAGAAAACCATAGTGAAGCATTCACAAATTTGATAAAGTCAATAAGTGTTACTTTCAGTGCCAAGTTCATTTTTTTCTAGGATAATCATAGAAGAATTTTTTTTGAAAACCCTAGATTGAAATGGCATCAACAAGTGAAATTTTGAAAGTGAGAAACACTCAAATTGTGTGGAACAACCAATGTCGTCCACTGAATTCTAGAAACAATATGAATTTTGACGATACTGAAGATGATATTGGTGCCCTGTTGTCAATTCCACCCAAATTTTTTACTATATGGAATGTGAGATCCTATTACATGTGAAAACTAGGAGAAATTGCATACTTTGAGATAAGATCAGCTTATGAGAAGCTATGAAACAATAGAGTACTAAAAGATCAATACAAGATCATTGCTGAGAGAGAGCTTACCCATGCCCTAGGTTTTCTCAAATTTTTCAAAGTTGATTGGATAAATATTGTCCTAAGTCATGTTCATGATATGAAGGTATGGTTACAAGGAGGCCCAATCAAAATTAACAAGAACATAATATGTTGATTTATTGGATACCATACCTTGGATAGACTGAAGAGCATAAGGATCACAACATGAAATGAGATTGAAAAATCAACCAAAGAAAAGTGGAATGATCAAGGGATTTCAATTGATGGGATTGATGATACTATGATTAAATTTGCAATATGTGTGGTAGAACAAAAATTCTCCCAGTCTAGCAGATTGAATAGTGTGACATGTGTTGTAGTAGACCTAGGCTACAAAATTTTCAAAAAGTATCATACTTATGATCTTGTTGAGCTACAACTACAACAATTGATAGATAATTTGGGAGCAATAAGAAAAATAAACAAGATATTGTGTAATTTTGGATCTTTGTTAGTCTATATCTTATTTTATGTACAAAACTCTTTTCCTATAGTTGGTACAATATTATGGTATAGGAACAAGCTACTATGGAATAGATAAATGAATTATTAAGTTAGTTGGGATAGAATTTTGAAGCAATCATGGACTACTATTTTGAGGAATTCAAAAGAAAAATGAAAAATCGAATGAGGATTCCTATATTCATTGTAGATAAATATTCTAAGGATATATGTTTCATGGTAGACACATATATTTTTTATGCAAAGGTAGTGCTACCCAGAATTGTATGGTTGAGACCTATGCCTTATGAGATAATGTTAATGAAGTCATAGTAGTAGTGACTGCACTTTTTTCAGATGTTGATGCAAATGTCAAGCCATTCGGCACATATGACTTGATAAAATATTGGATGAATGTGGAGTCAAATGAGCCCAAGATAGAAAATAAAATGAAGAATAAAAAAATTATTAAGGACAAGGATGAAGAAGAAGAAGAAGAATCTCAAGATACAGCTGAAGCTAAGGAAGGAAAAGGCAAAGAGCTAGTTGTTGTTGAGCATAAGGAAACTATGAAAAAGGAAGTGATATTTTTTTATCCAAGGTTAAAGATGATCTTAGGAAAAGTGTACAAAAGGCTACTACACCTATTGAGCATAAAAGAAAATGTATAACAAGATCAAAGATAGCCTAGCCCCCAACTATCAAAACTAAATAAGACAAGAAAAGAGGAAACAAGTTAATTCATCTGAGCAAAACATTCCTACAAGGCCAAAGAGAAAATTAGTTATAGTAGAGGAGGAAAAAGATGATGAAGAGACTAAGTCTAATGATCTAAGAAAAATTCATATTATGCCAAGACCACGTGCTACAATTGTAGACAAGGTATGTCAAGAGATCACTAAACTTACAAGCTTGACAAGTTTGAAAGACATCAATTTTAATTCCTTAAATAAAAAAAAATCAAGAAAAAGTTGAAAAATCTTGATAGAAATGATGATACAATTTAAGAGTACACTTATAGAGTTGGGAAAATTCATTCTAGAAAACTTGTATAATCAGGTTGATGCTAAGTGGAAGTGGGCATTACCTACTGAGAGAAATATTGGGAAGACCACATTAGCACAGACAATACCAAACCTAGGGAAGACACATATGTCTATTTCCATAAAAGATTTTGTGAAGAATTTCATGCCAAAGAAAGGGCATACAAAATCTTAATAAATAAAGCTCATGAAGTTGAGAAAGCGAGTATTAATGTATGGAAAGAAGCATTTGAATTGCTCAATACATTAGTCAATAAAGGGGATGAGGAGGTAGAGGAAAGAGATAAAGAAGTCAAAAAAGAAGAGGATGATGCAATGGAAGGTGCAAAACTTGTTGAGGAGATTAGGCAACTACTAGTAGGGTGTGAACAACAAGATGTTTTCATCATTGAAGATATTCTTGTTTCATCACCACACAATCGGGATGTGTTAACAGAAGAAGACTTGTAGAATGTTGAACCTAGTACATCTCTATCTAGCACCAATCCAGTATTTTTACAAATCATAGATTATCCAAGGATTGAAGCTACAAATACTGATAATTTTGAGGTTACATCAGTTACTGAGGATACAAGTATCAAGCAAAAAGGAAAGGCTATAATTGTATTTCCACAATTTACTTGTATGCCTATACTTCGGACTGAAGAAAAGATTGTAGAGGTCAAGCAAAAAAAAGTTAGTAGAAGAGAATGAGAAATCAAAAGAGCAAGAAGCTACATAGGCTCTTATATAGTTATCAAGTGCAAAACTATTAGAACCATTAATTGTAACACCTGACTAGAAGGTGACACCTACTCAATAGGAGCAAAATAGGTATCTAGATCGAGTGAGAAGGGTAAACAATTGAAAATATCACTACCAAGTCACATATCCCGATGATCTTAGATTATAACTCAATCAGAAGGGATGATAGAGAAGTCAGTAAGTCTAGATGAGGTAATCACCTTACCCGTGTATGACTTAAACAATTTGACATTGGAGCAAATGTAGGAATTGCAAAGATTATTGACTCACAAGGCAAAGCAAGAACAACTAAGAAGAGAGCACAAATGTAATACCCAGTGCCCATAGTTTTCTTTTATGCTCTATCTGTCAAAATCTATTAGGCCTATTCCATACATGTGTTAGTTTAAGGGATATTTTATTTACAATTATATGATATTATTTCAAGACTCAAATTACATATATATATATATATGTGTGTGTGTGTGTGTGTGTGTGTGTGTGTGTGTGTGTGTGTGTGTGTGTGTGTGTATCAGTAAAGAATCACTTAGTTGATTATATTTCATATAATGATTAATGATTATGATTACTAGCACATTAATGATGTTTTAATGGTTCTTTAGTAAATGTGGTTTCTCTCATGATTATTTCAAAAAAATTATTATCTTATACTCATAATGATGCATTGTTTTATCTAAGAATTTGATGATTTGACTTGTGATTTACTATTATATTTTACCCCATACTTGCATGTGTATGGTATTTGTGCATTTTATATTTATGTTTGACGTGCCTAATATGGTTAAGAGAGGGAGTTGTAGTCACCTGCTAGTCAGGATCTACACAATGTATCACTTCCCACCATTGTTTGTTTAGCTTAGATATATATGCACATGCACATGCTCATCTTTTATACAAGTTTGCAGTATCGAGCATCGACTATACTAAATTGTCAGGATGAGCGTGCCCTATCACAATTACTCAATGATAAGAATGGGGAGATAATGTTCAGGTCCAATCCCAGCCATAGCTTAATTACTTGTCCTAAGAAGGAGGACATGTATTTGACTTTCCACCCTTTTTAAACCCATGAGTTTACCTTTGTATGTGTTGTTTGATTTTGAGTTTTGATCTATTTTGGTAATGTTGCCTTTATGTGGATTTAGCTATGTGATTTATTTGGTAAATTATTTTTAATTAGAATATTTGGGTTAATTATATAATATTGAGAATTATTATTTGATTAAAAAGAAAATATAAGAATATTTAATTAATTAAAAACTAATTAATTATGTACTTTAATTTAAAAGACTTAATTTAAAAGTCTAATTTAAGAAGTTGGATAAAAAAGAATTAAAAGACTAAAAGTTTAATAATTTAATATTACTTTATTATAATTATTTAATTATTAATAATTAAATTAGAGTTATATTTAATTAATAAGCTTTAGTTATTATTATTAATTTTAATAATAAACTACGCTTTAAATAGTGTTTAAACTAATTAATGAAGTAGAGGAAAATAAAATAAAAGAATATTTTAATTTAAAAGTTCTCTAAGTGTGTATGAAAGGATTAAATAGTAAAAGTTTATTTTAGGAAGAGGCCTTTGCATGTTTTCAAAAACAAGAAACTCTAGGTAGAGTTAAACTATTTATTAAGAGATTTGAGTTCATTTCTATACATAGGTTTTGAGAGCAAAATTATGGAATTGGATCAAAAGAATTGTTGAAAGTTTTATAGGGTTTGGATTTGCATGCATTCACATATTGTCTCAGATTTTAGCTGTGGTTTTGAAGTAGGGTTTGAAAACCCAGTGTAGAATTTTATTGAAAGATTTTGTCTACCTTGTGTCTTCCTGGGTGCTTGCATAATGCTTATTAATTTATTGTATTAATTTTTGGATAAAGATTTATATTGTGGATTTTGAAGAGGAAAACTTATTAATCAAGAAAACTTGACTACGAAAAATTGTAGAAAAATATTATGATTGTATTCTTTTAAAACACTTCCTAATATATGGAAAATTTGGTTATATAAAATTTGAAGAAAGTAACAAATTGAACATCTAAGATTGCAACTTTAAAGTTGCCATTAGAACCATGTGATTATCATGAATTTTCTAAATAAAGATAAATAGTATTCTTCAATCTAAAATAATTTAATTACACAAGTTATTGGAAAAAGTAAAAGATTAATTGAGAAGAAAGCATGTTGTAATTAAAAGTATACATGCATGTGAAAATAAATATAATAAAAATAGAAAATGAAGTATATTATGGTTGCATGATTTGAAAGATCAAAGGAATGTAAAAATAGTGATTGCATGTTTTAGAAGATCTTAGCCATGTGAAATAGGGAAATTACATAATTCTATTATTTTTAGGAAAATTCAATTTTTGGTTTTATTTTAATATTAAAAAAAAAAATGATTATTTATTAATTTAGAAAACGCAATTTTTGAATTTATTTTATAATGTGTGTGTGTGTGTGCGCGCGCGCGCGTGCATGTGTGTGGGTGTCTGCGTGTGTGCGTGTGTATAATTTGGAATTATTTATTAATTCCAAATTTTAAAAATAAAAATTATTATTATTTACTAATTTTGAAAATTAAATTGATACTACTCTTTTAGTTATAAAGTGGATGTTAGTATTAAATAATCTTTATGTTTAGTTAAACTATTAGTTGTATATAAATAATTTTATATTTATTAATGCAATTGGGAAATATATATATATATATATATATATATATATATATATATATATATATATATAATTGAAATAAAATGGCACTTAATCTTTAATCCTTTGCTTCTGGATAGCTAATTAATTAGAACAATAGCTCTTTATTTTTTTATTAACACTCTTGTTTTCAAATAGAAAAAGATTGCTAGTATTCTTGGGTGCTCTATAAGATCTCTTCCATGTAGTTATCTTGGTTTACCCTTGGGGTTGAGTCCTTCAGATAGTTTTTGGGAGGATCTTGTCAAGAAATTCAATAAGAAATTGGTGGGGTGGAAAGGTAATATGCTAAGTCAAGCTAGTAAAGCTACTTTCCTCAAAGCTTTTTGTCAAAGTATTCCTACTTATGTTTTGAGCCTCTTTAAGATCCCAGCTAAATTTGTTGATGCAATTGATAAAATTTAAAGGAATTTCCTTTGGTCTAGAATAGAGGAAAAGAAGAGAATGGATTTAATTGCTTGGGAAAATATTTTTAAACCTGAGTTGGAAGGTGGATTGGGTAAAAGATCTATTAGAAGAATGAATAAAGCATTATTAGCTAAACAAGGAAGGAGAGTCTATCGTGATAACAAGGAATGGAGTTCTATCTAGAAACATAAGTACCTTTATGAGGCTCCTTCTCTTTCTGGTTTTCTTTCCTACCCTATTGTTCCCTCTTCTTCTACTCTTTAGAATATGGTACAAGGAGCTAAACACATTTTAAATAAAGGATGTAAATGGAAAGTAGGTAATGGGAGCAAGATTAGGTTTTGGATGATGAATGGCTTTTGGATCACCCTTTGAGGATTTTGAGGATAGGACTTTTGTTGATAGATGTAGATAGGTTTATGGTGTTTTTGTGGAGAATTACTAGATTCATAGTAAATGGGTTAATATTGATGTGATTAATTATGATTTTTCCAGCATCCAGTTGGCCTTGAATGTTGTTAGCCTTTATCCTCAAAAAGAGGATATTTTGGTTTGGGAGATTGAACCAAGAGGATGCTTCAAGATATCTTCTTTTTTTAGATTGGCGGACAAAGGAAATACTTCTATGTGGGCTAAGGTATGGATTAAAGGGCTTACTCCTAAAATCAATATCTTTTTTTGGCATTTGCTTCAAAATAAAATTTTAACTCTAGATAATTTGCAAAAGAGAGTGGTTTACTTGGTCAATAGATTTTGCCTCTGTAAGATGGACTTTGAAGATAGGAAGCACCTTTTTTTAAATGTAGTTTTAACCAAAATGTATGGATTCATCTCCTTAACTACTAAAATTTAGTTTGGCTTCAACATAATAACATTGATCAATGTTTTCAGAGCTGGACATGTCCAACTAAGGATGTTGATATTGGTTTTCTTTGGAAGATTTCTCTCCCTCATCTCTAGTGGGGTATCTGGAAGGAGAGGAACAATAGAATTTTCAGAAATAAGGAGACTCCTAATTAGGTTTTGGGTCAAAATATTATCATAGCTATTAAAGAGAACTTCAAATCTTAGAGAAAAATGTTTGATGAGACTCAAATAAGTAATCCTATGAATGCTAAAGGTACTAAAACAAAATAGGAGGATCAAAGATAGAATGTAAAGTGGAGATCTCTACCTATGGGATAGATCAAAGGTAATTTTTATGGTTCAGCTAAAGAGAGTCCAGGAAAAGTTGGATGTGGAGATGTTTTGAGAGACCATTACAGTAGGGTTTTGGATGCTATCGCAATACCTATAGGCAAGTCTACTAGTCACAAAGCAGAGGCAATGGTTGCTTTTTTCACTACGAGGATGGCAGTAGTATATATTTTTTAGAATCTACGATTGGAAGGAGACTCTCTTAATATTATTAACATGTTGAATAATCAGAGTCTGATAACCTAGAGTATTGAGGGAAGTATAATGGAAATAAAAAACCTTATGATGAAATTTGATAATGTTTTTATTTCTCTCTTTTTTTTACAGGGCAAAAAAGCTACTAATTGGATTGTGAATCAAGTGGTCTATAGGGAAAAAAAGTTGATTTTGCAAGATGACCTAAGCAAGGAAGTGGATTTGATGAAAATTGTTAATTATGATATGAGCAAAGGAAAGATCATGCAAGATCAAGGAATTTATTATGGGAAGTGATGGGATTATGGCGGATTGTTTGAGTATTCCTAGGTGGTCCCTTTGTATAATTATGGATCATACTTGGCATGTATGTAACGTTAAAGGTTTCTTGGAGATCAAATATACTTTACTTTCTTTTCTAGTTACCATTTATCAAATAGTTGCAGGTACAGAGCTGAACATAAGATGGAAGGGGAACCAAAAAAGTAAGAGTCAAATAATTGTAAAGAATGGAAGGAAAGTTTGGATGTATGGGATATTCTTTAAAAAAGGGAAATTTGTGGCATATATTGAGAAACTTCAAGGGTCTAAGCCCCACATTATAGAGTCCTTCAAAAATTGGATTGAAGATAGGGTTACACTACATAGGGTCACTATGAAGCTATTAGAGGAATTTATTGCTAAGATGACAGGTCTTCCAATGGAGGGTCTTAAATTTAGCAAGGAGACCAGTATTTTGAATGTAGCCTTCAAGAAATTCCTTAAAACTATTGCAAAGGAGAAATAGTTGGAAAAGAATGGTGATTTCTATGACCTGGGCCAGATTAAGGTAATCTGAAGGGATGTTTTATCATGCATTCATGAGTATTTTATCTTTGATGGTAGAGCTAAGAGAGTCCACAAGTTTCATTTTGTGTTCCTAAATCATTTTAGCTATAAAGATAGAATCTTTTTCCCATTCTATTTAAAATACTCTCTAATTCAAAGTCTCCAAGCCCATAGCAAGAAGGAGTCACATCCTGTGCTCCATGAGGGCTTAATCTTACTTATTGAAAAGTACTATAAAAGAAAGGATGTTAAACCATCTTTACTTGTGGAGAAGAAGCAAAAAGCGATTGGTAATGAACCTTACTCAAAGAATAAGGTTAAAAGTGAGGAAGGACTAGTGATAGTAAGAGTACCAAAAAGGGTAACAAATGGGAGATTAAAAAGAAAAATGTAGTGGAAGTTATAGATTCTAAGAATTCTGTCGAGGATGATAATAAAATGGAAATGGGGAACCTTAGCTCAAACCTGGAAGGTTATTCTGGGAGCAAATGCATGTCAACTAGTAAGGATAATGTGGAGGGTAGTAAAGATAGGATAACTGAGTCTAATGCAGTTTCTTAAGCTCTGGGGGATGAAGACGAGAAACAAAGTGTTCACCTTTGCCCTCTTAAAATGAATTTCAATGAGGAGAAAATGGACATGGACATAGAAAAGAATAACAAAGGTAAAGTCCTTGTCATGAAAGAGCACATTTTGAGTAAGGAGAATAAAGAGGGGCTTGATGAGAAGTAGGATGCAAACACCAAGATCCGAGTCAATATAGAAAACAAGGACACTACTATTGACACTACGAATAGGACTGACCAAGGGTGTAGGGATGAGTCTCACCAAGTGAAGTTATCTTTTCTTCATATTGCCAGGTTAAAATTTGAGACATCCCTTCAAGGTGATTCATGGCTCTACAATGAGATTATGGTGCTCAAGAAAAAAATTGGGGTTATTCAGAAAGAGTTGGACCATGAATGTGCTATGAGAGCCCATTTGGAAAGACAAGTTGGAAACATTCTTGATAAACTTAAGGAGTATGAGCTAAAACTTCATCAATTAATAAAGGATATCAGGTAGAGAATGGAGTAGGTTACTTCTAACTTGTGTGTTGCAGTGGCCAATCTAGACAAGAAAAGAAATGAGGAGATTATGTCTCTAGATACAATTGGGGTGAGGAGTCCAAGAAGTCCAAGTAAGAGAATAAGGCAGAGTGTGAGGAAAAGGATTACTAAAGCACCTAAGGTTCTTAATTCTGCCACGGTTGATATTATCCTAAGTACTGCAAAAGTAGGCAAGGAGGCATTAAAGAGTTGTTGTATGTGTTGGTCATAGTTGCTGGTGTGTTGGTTGTTGGTTTGTGTGCTTTTTTTGGTTCTATTTTTTATTTTTCTAAATTTTGTTTAAACTTTAGGTTCTAAGTCCTTGTAAAACTTGGGTGTGTTTGGTTTAAACTTATGGTTTTAGGTCCTTGTAAAACCTAGTTTTTTGTGTTTTTTGATATACTCTAGGTTTCATGTCCTTGTAAAACTTGGTAGTGCTTAATGTTGATCTTTTTCTTTTGTTAAAGGGTTTTGGGTCCCTTCAAAACCTATTTTTACCATTATATATATATATACACACATTTTAAGAGAAGACATAGGGGAGTTTACTATATAATCATCTAGTTATAAATGTTTAATATTATGAGAGAGATTATAGATAACTTAATTATAATTATAATTTCAAGTTTGATTTATCTTGAGTTGCATTATAAATTAAAGGAAAAGTAAATATTAATATTAGACTTAAATAGAAGTCAAATTATTTTTTAGAAATAAAATTGATATTAAGTTTTAATTTAATAATATACATTTATGTTATTAATTAAATCATTCATGATATAAGATTATTTAAATTAATAACATGATAATATTGCATGATTGATAACCTGTATCCAACTATGAAATAATTATGAAATAAAAACTTGAATTTGACTCAAATAATTTTTTATGGAATTATATATATTTTTTTAAAAGAGACTAAATAGCTACACTTTTTTTGAATGCATGAGATGCCATGTTTTATTTTGTGGTGGGTTTGGGGGAAACCTTTGACTAGATAGGCATGTTTACCAAAGGCTTTGGAAGTGGTTGTTTTTGTGATGTTGTTTTGTCACGATTATTTTATTCTCAACCAATATTCTATATCCATGTGTTTTTGTAATGAGATTGAGTTCTTTTTCTATAAGCTAATGTATTATATTTTCTTGGTGTAACCTATGAGATTTTTTATCAGTTATCTATTAGCATTTTCTAGTTGCTTGTATAGGACTAAGATGAATATTGTGATTTATCTATTAGGTGCTTTCCAATTTCTTGTATAGGACTGAGGTGAATATTGTGATTTATCTATAGGTTCTTTCTAGTTGCTTGTATAGGACTAAGGTGAATATTGTGGTTGTATGAGATATACTTTTATGAGATTTGGGTAGGTTATATATGTGTATGTTGAGAAGTGGCTTGCAATGGAGGTCAAAGCCTTAAAGAGGTTGTATAGGTAACCCATTGTAATTTGTATTAATAAGTGATAAAATTTCATTAAATGGGTCAAAATTAATTAACAAGATTCAGTGTTTTACCTTGCTCATGCCTTGAGTGATAGTACAGGCTAGGATGGGAGTAGAGAGGATGTTTGGTTGCAACCTTGCCTTGTTAGTATGCCTTATCTGTAAGAAAGGATACTGATGCCGCATAGAGTCACTAGGGGGCTGGAGTCCAAAGAGGTTGTCAGGGTAACCTTAGATTTTGCTCATGTGATGACACTTTCCCACATGCATATTAAGTTTCCTAGGTGTCTTTTCTTTCTCTAGGATTAGAAGTTACTTGTTTACTTGGTACCTTTGAGATAGATTGCTATCAAGATTCCTTGCCTAGGATTGTTTAATGATTTGATTATCTATGTGTGGACCATATTTTATCTCTCCTACATGATGGGAGTGGAAGCCAAATTAGGTGACCATGCAGTTAGAAGGTAGTGTCTTCTTACCATTTGGGTCCCCCTCAAATTTGTGGATATTGGATTCTCACTGCTGCAATTGTACTCTTTGTCATTCTTATTCATATCTTGGAGACTTCTTTTTAGATGATGTAAATATATTTACATATATCTATTGGAATTACAAGTGAAAAGAGTAAACTTCTAAGGGTGTGGAATTTGTAGTTTAATTTGGACCCATAAAACTTTCACCATTCATTCACCACATGCATTAACAAGTAAGTTGAAATAACATGTAAAGAATATGCATCTAAAACATATAGCCATGTAAGCATTCACACACATAACACATAACACTAGATGTGATTACCCAGAAACCCTCGAAGTGAGAAGGTAAAATTGGGATTGGGATCACACCCACAAATCTTCACTACTATAGTAATAAAGTGTATCCAATGAAGGTTACAATGATTTGACCATGAAACATGATCTACCCTATGAAAGGTTTGTCATGTTAAAGGCTTACAAAGACTGATAGGTCTCACCTTGTTAGAGGATTTCAAAACCCTGTCAGAAGTGTGTCTTGTTAGAGGACTTCTATCTTACAACTAAGTAAGCACCCTATTAAAGGATTTCATATGCCTGTTAGGACTACTCTTCTTAAGATATTTAACTAAAATCACCTATTAAAATTTCTTAACATAGATCCTATGATTGGCACTTATTTGCCTAATAACAGATCACCTCTACACAATGTCTAATTGATCCTTCATGATTAGATGTCTCAATTTTGTATCCTTTTCTCTATCCTTTGTTCTTCTCTAACTAATTATGCAATTCACTCTTTCTACTAAGTCACCTTGAATTCTCTACAAATTATCTTGTTCACTCCTCCAATTCAATCACTCACCCATAAAGAGTTTAGGGCTTCATTCTCCTTAAGAAGAATTAGGTGGCTTAGGGTTAAGTATGAACCTATGACTGAGATTCATCCATTTTTCCACTTAAACCTTCCCTTTTTCTGATTGGTTGCATGTAATTACATAGGAAATCCAAATATAGATTCATCCTTATCTCTATAATATCAAAAATATAATCTTAAGTCAGCTCAAAAATGGTTTACATAGTTGTTTGTGCCATTACAAACAAATATGTCAAAATTGTGTTACTCGACATATGAAGTCTTTGATGCTTGTCATGCACTATGTGACTCGTCATCTACATTACTTAGCATCTACTATTTACTCAGCTCCTAAATCACTCAGCATGGTCTATCTACTTGGCACCTAAGTGACTTAAGACATGAGTGATTCGACACTCATTACAACTCGGCATGGTCTAATATTTACATGTTGTGCTCGGCATGTATTACTAGTTCAGCATGAACTAAGTAAATGGCTTAAGTGTGTTGACACTCACTTGTCAAAACTAATCTGAGATCAACAATCTCCCCCTTTGACATGAGTGTCAAAAACACTTAAGTATACAATATTATCCTTAACTTCTTGAGCATAACATATCCATGAATCGACATATATACAAAACTTCAAAAATTTAAAAATTTTGCACTAACTTGTATACCTCAAAATTTGATAACTCCCCCTGAGTTAATGTGTCTGATTTGTATCCAAAATCTGATTTGACTTCAATGCACTATATATGATACTCTTTCATCTGATATGCTCTGTCTTAGCTGATATTTGTATTTGTTTGTTACTTTCTCTCCAAAAATGCATATCATCCCAATGATATAATTCTGCTACTATGCTCGCCCTTTCTTTTCGATTTCTCTTTTGTTCATACTCACTCATATAATATTTCTCATATTATATCTACCTTTCTTTTATATCTCCCCCATGTTAAATTATTGATATCTTATTATATCTCCCCCTTTTTGACACTTATGTCAAATGGGTTGTACACCTATGGTATGTTTGTCTAAAAACAATTTATGGACATCCATTATTATCCTTAGAGTTGCATCCTAGTTGTCACATACAACATCCAATGACTTAATTTGGATTGCAAGCTTGGTAGCAAGGTGCACTAGACCATATAAAGTAGAAAGATTGGGATCTTTCTTCAATAAAGTCTCAGCATAGCCTAGTTCCTTGTGCATTATCTCTATATGTGGGGCGAGGGTAGTCTAAATATTTGTTAGTTTGGCTCTAATGTTAGCCTCATCTACTGCTAAGATAGCTAATTGACTATGTGTCTGAAGCAATGTTCTATAGATTTGATGGTAATCTTGCACTTGATGTAGATATTTGACTTTCCAAACTCGGAATGTGACTTTTGGCCTCTTGGGTGAAGAGTGTAGGATTGCATAGTTTTGTGTATAGTGAGAATATATTCTCAAGTACCTTCTTCACATCCTCAACCTTTGTTGCCAATGCAAATTTTTGTAGTGCTATCTCAATGGATATTTTCTCATTTACCTTGCCTTGAAACTTCTTTTTAGACCATTCTAAGAGTTTTTCATTTGTATCAAGATCTTCATTAGTGACATTTTCCACTACATCAGTCAATTTTTTTATGAGTTGTTTGGTCTCTTTAGGAGTTGGAAAACTAAATGCATCTAAAAGGATGTCCTTGATATCCTGAAGTGCTTTCTTCTGGTTGTGTTCTCTCCTAAGCATTTCTTGATGCTTTTTCTTCTCTAAGGCTTGTTGCAAAATTTCTATTTACTCCAATGTCATAGTATCATAGTCATATTTTAGAATCACAATTTCTTCATCAAGGCTTATGTCTCCATAATGAATTACCTTTTCTACCTTTGATGAGTTGGGGCTTGGTACTAAAATTTGCAATGGAATGGCTTATGTGCCCAGCTTCTGAAGAGCTTGTGTAGAAGGTGTGCTAGATGCTGGTAAGGCTACCAGTGCTTGAGTAGCCACTTTTTCCTTCACCTTTGGTGTTTTCTCACTCTCTTTAGGCTTGTCCTAGTTTATTACTATGACTTGGCTAGCACCTTGTTCCTGTGTTGTAGGTACAGATGAATCTATTTGTTGTGTTTCTTATTGTTGACCTATAGTAGTGTCTTTCTCTCCTCTTTTCTTTTCAATTGCAACACATCTATTAACCTTGGTGGATATGGCTACTGTTGTTTGAATTAAAAGTTGTAAAATGGTCACTAAAGGGGTGATTGAAGGTGGTTCTTATGTATTCACCTTCTCCCTTGTGACTTCAGTCACTACTTTGTGTAATTCTTCTACACTGACCAAAATTGGATTGCCACATAATTTGGCTTGAAGTGTGGACTAATCCAATATCTTCTTTAGATGTTCTAAAATAAGTGGATTAATGTTCTACGCTGATGCATCCAAAATATCCTTAACAATTATGGTTTCATTGGTCTTGGTTGTGTCATGGGAAGGACTAACACTTGGCACTTATGTGTCATGCACACTCTATTCATTTTGATGTTACTTAGTTGTTGCCTTGTCATCATTTTGCTTTTTTGTTTCTTGCCCAACTATATTGTCTTTATCATCGTCTTTCTTATCATCATCTTCCTTGTCATCATCCTTATCATCTTGTTGACCCTCTAAATGGTCAACTTCTCCTCATTTCATAGTGGTCAACCCTTAGATATGTTTCCATATTTGAGTTTATTTCTTGACCACATCTTCAATGTTATTTTGAAGAATGCTAAAGGCTCTATATTTAGGTGTGAACCTAACTGCATATCTCTTGAAAACCTTAGCAATTTTTCCCTTTGTCAGTTCTGGCACTACTTGGGCTAATGTTGTTTCTCTGATTTATTTTCCAAATTTAGACAATAATGCCATTTTTGCTAAATAATATTATATAAACCTTTCGGTATTGTGTTGGAAAATTCTAGTGGAGTGTTTTTAAACTTTGATGTCATGGCATATAATGCCTCTTCCACTTGGTTTTTCTCTTCTTTTCCCAATTTATCAAAATCAATATGTTTCAAACTAGATAAATCTACATTACTTTTGACATTTTCACATAAGTTTTCAAGATCAGATAGATGATTGTAACTTGCCACTTTAAATTGGTTATTTTCATCTGATTTTATCCTCTCTTCATCAGGATCTGGTTGTGCTACATATTTCCTTCTTTGTCTTTTCTATTCCTATCCTCATTGCTCTATCTTATTTGACTTTTCCTTAGCCTTTTGAGTATTTGCATGTGTGTTCACTCTAGTGGTAGGGGTAGTAGGCTTGGCTTGACTATGTTTTACAACTTTCTTTGCCTTTGTCACTAGTTGTGCCTTTGTTACTGGTTGTGCCTTTTCCTTTCTTTTCTTTGACTTGGTAGTGGTAAGTGCATCCTTGGCTTCTTCTCCCTTGGCACCTACAGTCTCCTCTTCTTCCTTATCTTCTCCTATGCCTTGAGTTAGAGCTAGAGGTTCTTGTGCTTGTTCTCATTCTTCCTCTTCATCCTTTTCTTCTTCTTTTTCTTCTTCTTCTTCTACACCTTCTCCAAACTTTTCTTTAGCTTCTTAACCATCTTATCCTTCTTCTTGAGTGTGGAGCTAGTCTTTAATTCCATGGAAATCTTTGATTTCACCATCTCATAGTTTCCAAAGACTTTAGTAGTCTTATCTACTTCTTCTACAAGTAGGACTATTATGGCTGCTAAGGCTTCATCTACATTTACCTCATAACCTAAGGGTCTTATCCATCTTACCTTTGGTGTGGCAACTTGCACAAATGTGTAGTCAGCATCAACAAGAAAACATACATCATAATAATGTTTCTCCACTAAGAAAACTAGAATAACAAGACTTTGCTTCATTAATTTCTTAAAATATTCAAAGTATCTACTCATGGTTTCAAATTTTTCTACTAATTGCTCAATATACTCATTAATTTGCACTTAAATTGATCTATTTGTCTTTCATCCTACTATACCAAAAGAGGGGAATGTATTATGTACATAAAAGAATATGCAATCTAGCATAGAACCAAACTTGAACTATGCACTCTTGGTTTTCCTTATAGCTCCAAGGTTCTCCATAAGTTGTTGAAGCCAAAGCTTTACTAGATCATATGTATGATCTTTCTTGACAATTTTATAATCAACATCCACAATTATATAGGGTACACTATTAAATCTACTAGATTGATAGAATTTGTGTGAGATTACCTTCATAGAAAAGTTTAGCAATGGATCAGTGATGGTATCTATAGTTATACCTCTCATATTCCAAATTTCTCCAGTATTCTTCTCAATTACTTCCTTGGAATCACTCTTGAGTGTCTTTGGCTGATCTAAGGTTGGGTAACTAGTAACCCTATGAATTATTCTCTTGGTTATTTTTATTGGTCCTCCTTCTAGCCACAAGGAACCATCATGAATTTGGCTTAGCACAAATCTTATCCACTCAATCTTAGATATATTTGGAAAATCTAGGGCTCGTGTTAAACCCTTTTTCTCAATGATTTTGAATTCCTCCTTCAAAAAACTATTTTCACACAATCTATTATACACACCTCTTATCTCCATGTCTCCTATACTTCTTATCTTACAATTGTAACATTTCCTCACATCTTGGACCATTATTACATTTGGTGGGATCATTAACAATGTGCCAAAAGGGTCTTGTTGATAGGCTATGTCAAGAATGGCCTTAAATACAGGTTGTTTTACTTCATTACTAACTAGTTGAAAATTTAAAAATTCTTTCCCTTCAACATTTTTTGAACTAGATGCCATCTTGTCAAACTAGGGTTTATGAAAATTGAAACTACATAGCCCAACTTCTGATAAATACCTTGGAAATTTGTTTATCTCATGATGAATCTTTTCACAAGTCTTCTATAATCACTTCTAACAAATTTGAGGTTGTTACGAGCTCTTCTCACTCTTTCTCAATTTCAAAATGATGAAAAATGAACTCAAATCAATCATATACCCTTTGAAAATCTTGCATTTAATGTTAAGTTCTCTTACAACAGTAAGCTTAGCAATAACCATTTTTTGGATTCACTTGACATCCATTGATATTTCTACTACTTGATAGCTACTACGAGTTTGACATCAACTAGATAGTCTAGTAGCTTAGCATCAACTAACATTCCACTTGACACATATAGGAAACTTTTCATACTCGACAACAATATGAAAGAATTTAAAGTTTTGTCTTGAATTTCTAACAACATCTTGCATCTTTATTCATGCTAATTTAGTCTTGTTAGTACTATCTCCTTTTGGAACTAATGTATGATATAACCTTTAAATATCAATCCCACATACCTCTTTTTTGCCTAATTTGATGAGGTGTGATCACCCAACCCATTAGGTGAAGTGATCCCTTCTCCATTTGATGTGTTGTAAACATCTTTCTTTTTCCATGTTTTGTTCATCTCATCTTTGATGTGTTCAACATTTGCCTTGCCTTTACCTTTATCAAATTTGCAACTTGGTTCCTTTGACATAGTTGGACAATATTTACTGATGTAACCAATCTTCAAATAGCTGAAACATGTGGTTTGACTCAACTACCTTTCATAGTTACCACTGAAGTGTGTCCTAATTCAATTCTCAAGAACATTCCCATATTCTTGACAATAATGATAGCTATATCTTGTATTATAATCCAAATTATAAAAGTTCCCATTGTTTCTTACCTTTGTTGTCTTGTGTAATGACTACATGGATTTGGATCTACATTCAAAGGCTCTATGTCCATACTTCTGATAGTTGTAGCAATAACCTTCAAATCTTTATTTATGCATGGTCCTAGTTTTGCATTCATGTGCTTTAAGGCCTTGCTTGTTACACTTATAACAATGAGTCATGTTCTTAGGCTTGATATTCTTATTTGTATTCTTGCTTCTACACATATTAGCAATATGTCCTTTGTTACCATAATTATGACAAGTAGTTTTGGAGTTCTTACCTTTGATGTTCCTTTCTTCAGCAACTTTGGATGGTTCTCCTTCTTTAGTGCTTTTGTAGCCTAGTCCTGATGTATCATTATTAGGTCTAGTAGATTTCAGTAATTGCTCAAAGTTTTTGATGGCTTCATTTGGCTTATTGAAACTTTCAACAAATTCATTTTCCCTCCATAGGTCACTCTATAATTGTTCATTCTGCAACTTCAATGTAGTTATCTCAATGTCCTTGAAATTTAATTCATAATTGGCACTCATCATTTGACGTAGAGTATACAATTACATGTTGGAGATCTTGGTTAACTCTATTGACTTCTCTTCCAATCTGTTGGCCAAAATTCTTTTGTCTTCTTCAATCATGGCTTTTTCTTCTATAGCTTTCTTCTTTTTTTCAGTTACCTCACATAGTAGTATAGCTTTTGATTCTTGCTTTAGCTTGACATTTCTAATTTTCTTAACTTGGATTTTGTTCTTTTCCATTAGATCTACAACTGCTACATCAAATTCATTGGAGTCACCATTTGCAAATAGTTTGGTAGTGTCTATCTCTTTGTATAGTTTGTCATTCTCTACAATAGCAATATATTTCCTTCTCTTCAAGGATTTCTCTAGTTCCTCTCTTGCCTCATTTAATTTATGTAATATGAGATGTATTTCAATCTCCCAGTTCTCAATAGTCTTTCCTAGCTTGTAGACTTCTATTTCAAAATCTTTCCTCAAAGTTGCAAAGCTTCTCTTTCAGACAACTAGGCTCTGATACCAATTGTTGGAATTACAAGTGAAAAGAGTAAAATTTTGGGGGGGGTGAATTAGTAGTTTAATTTGGACCCATAAAACTTTCACCATTCATTCACCACAGGCATTAACAAGTAATATGAAATAACATGTAAAGCATATGCATCTGAAACATATAACCATGTAAGCATTCATACACATAACACTAGATATGATTACCCAGAAACTCTTCAAGTGAGAAGCTAAAACTGGGGTAGGGATGACACCCACAAATCTTCACTATTGCAGTAATAAAGTGTCTCCAATGAAGGTTACAATGATTTGACAATGAAACATGGTCTACCCTATGAAAGGTTTTCCCTATTAGAGGCTTACAAAGACTACTAGGTCTCACCTTTTTAGATGATTTCAACACCCTATTAGAAGTATGCCTTGTTAGAGGACTTCAATCTTACAACTAAGTAAGCACCCTATTAAAGGATTTCATATAGCCTGTTAGGACTAATCTAGTTAAGAGATTTAATTGAAATCACTTGTTAAAATGTCTCAGCATAGATCCTATGATTGGCACTTACTTTCTTGATAACATATCACCTCTACACAATGTCTAATTGATCCTTCATGAGTAGATGTCTTAATGTTGTATCCTTTGCTCTATCCTCTATTCATCTCTAACTGATTTTGCAATTCACTCTTTCTTCTAAGTCACCTTGAATGCTCTATAAATTATCTTGTTCACTCCTCCAATTTGATCACTCACCCATAAAGAGTTAAGGGCTTTGTCCTCCTTGAGAATACTTAGGTGGCTTAGGGTTAGGTATGAATCTATGGTTGAGATTCATCCATTTTTTTGCTTAAACCTTCCCTTTTTCTAATTGGTTGTATGCAATTACATAGGGAATCCAAATATAGATTCATCCTTATCTCCATAATATCAAATTATGATCTTAAGTTGGCTCAAAAATGGTTTACATAGTTGTTTGTGCCATTACAAACAAATATGTCAAAATTGTGTCACTCAGCATATGAAGTCTCTGATGCTTGGCATGCATTGTTTTGTATTATGTGGCTCGACACCTACATTTCTCAGTATCCACTATTTACTCAACTCCTAAATCACTCAGCATTGTCTATCTACTCAACACCTGAGTGACTCAGCACTCATTGCAACTTGGCATGGTCTAATATTTACATGTTGTGCTTGACATGTATTACTATTTTGGGATGAACTTAGTGAATGGTTTAAGTGTGTTGACACTCACTTGTCAAAACCAATCTGAGATCAATAGTATCTTGTATTTGGATGTACTTGCATCTATTCTTGCATACCCTGTAACATGTGCAGTGGATGGCATTTATTAGATGCATTATATCAGATGTAATTATGATTTTTCTTATGAGATTATGTATATGTTATTTCTTAATGTTCATGAACATGTACTTAAGACTAAAACTAGTTATTATAAACTTCTTAAATGTGACTCAATGCAAAGGAACCATTGAGGAATGATAATTATATTTCTACTTTCTTATGTGTAGTTGATGTGTATGTGTATATTGCTTCTACATTGTTACTTTGATGTTATGTAAACATTTTTTTTAAAAGTTCAGTAGACTTTGTAACATATTATATTTATTTCTTTTGGGTTCTCGGGTGAGGCATTACAATAAAAAGAAATAGATGCTTCATATTATTAAATATATTTTTGTTGTTGCATTTGGAATAACTAATTTGAATAATCAAAATCAAATTTTGCATCATTTAGTGTATATAATTGAAAATTTTCAATCAAAAGATATTGAGACCAATGACAACCTAATACAATGGTCTGAGAGAAAATTTGAGTATGAAGTATTGGAGAAAGTCTCTAAAAAACTTGCATATAGAAAAGAAGACCTTTCTAATTTAGTCACAAAGTTAGAAGACTTTTTAAGACAATTCATACTTTGTATATGAAGCTTTGTGATGTTGAGTTATTCACATTAGAGAATCAATGATCTTGATTTAATTAATGCTAACTTGAGGGAATGTACAGTATAATTGGTTAAGAATGAAAGTTCAAACTCACCCTCATACAATAAGTTAACATTTGGTCAGCAAAGGTTACCCAAGCTCACATCTCAAGGTAGTGACATGAGGAATAAACTAATATTAATTCAATTCATGTTGCCACCACATTTGGAAATTATTCAAAAGGAAGTGTCTATAGCATAGAATATCATGAAGAAATACACACATTTCTCAAATATTGAAAACCTAGTCAATCTAGCTGCAGAGCTAGAAATTCAAATTCAATTTTTGGGGAAGGTAAAGGAGCAGTGGAATACAAGCTTTGTAGAAATTTTGGCAAGTTTTGAGAATTTTTTTGAGAAGTATAAGATAGCCCTAGCTCAACCCAATCCATAAGTGACAAAAACAAGGGGGAAATGAGAAATAAGAGTATAATATTAAGTGAAATATAACAAACATCATAGAAATTAGAGACATATTCATCAAATGGAATATAATTAGTAAATTCATATTGCAATCTGAATTATAATCTCAAGGGGAGCATTATTTTATAAAATGATAATTCATGACAAAAAAATTTTGCCACTAATGTCAAAGATTTTTGATCTCTACACCTAAGTTTCCTATTAGTGTCCAAATACTTAGTCATTTACTACAAAAGGTTGGACAGTCATCACTATGGTTGAGTCATCTAGTTAAGGTTGAGCACAAAAGGACTTGTTTATTTTGTATTACATGAAGAGAAAGTCAAAAAAAATTGAGCACCCCACACTACTACATTTGGGCCCAAATTACAATGATAGCTTATTGCAATTACAATGACCACCCATCACCCAAGTGACAGTACATGAATTGGCTCATGTTGAATGGGCATCATACTTTTGCTATCACAAATTGTGACAGTAAGAGCATTTCTCGCATTTGCAATGGATAAAGATATCATAACTTGGAATAAGGAAATAGAAAGAGTTCATCTTCACCCCATCACAATTAAGATAGTAAACTATTGTAAATATGACAACTTAGGCTTTTAGTTTGTCATCCCAATTGTGATGGTTGTGTGACAATGATGTTGTGGGAACAATGGCTATCTGTTAGAATAGTCAATCATAATTGTGACAAGTATGTGACAAAAATGTTGTAGGAGCAACAAATATCTATCGAAACAAGAAGTCACAATTGTGACGACATGTTGAATATTAAAAAAATTGGCAAAAAATGTTGAATAAGTATTCCCAAATTCCCCACAAGGACATCATAAAGAGGCTCAAAGTTAGCTATTATGCTCTAGGGAAGAAAGAGAAGGAGATATTCTTAGATGTAGCATGTTTCTTTATTGGAGAAAGAAGAAGTGAAGCAATTGCAACATGGGACACTGTGTTTAATGGAACACTTGGTGGGGGAAATCTTTTCAATAGATGTCTTCTTGAGGAGCATGAAGGTGGTCATATAAGAATGCATGATCACCTAAGAGACATGGGGAGGGACATTACAAATGGATAGCTACCATAATTCCTTTGGTCTCCAAAGCAAGTTATCGAGGTGAAGTCAATGCCTTATTGTATGGATTTATTATTCATGGCATGATTTCACCTTTGGTCTTGAGATATTCCTCCTCAATAGGTCAAGTTAATTCCTTATTTTTATGGCTTTAATAATCATGGATAGGGCACCCAGCTTCTCCAGTTAAAAATATTTCTTATGTTTACTTTGATAATTTGGGAAGTAATGTGTGTCAGAGGAATAATAATAGATTCACACAATTAGTTGTCATGCAATTGTAGGTTAATGTTGAGCCTCACTTGGTTTTGAGAATAGTTTACTATTCTCTACTAATCAAGGCCAACCACATAAAGGTGGAAGCTCATTTGGCCCCACCCACCCCCCTAACATCTAAATTCCCCATTAACATCTAAAATTTGTTAATTCATTAATAAAATTCAATCATTCCATTGATAAATTCCTTACTAACATCATACAATTGATTTGATAAACTTGTGAATACAACTTTGAATTTAGAATGCACATGCAGTTGTGTTCTATATGCATGGACAATAGGTGGAGCCAAAAAAAATGACCACGTTTACATTTATTTAATAGGTCTATGCAAACCTCTCACAAAAATGCAAACTTGTTGGGTTTTTTTAGCTCAACCTGATGTTTTATGCATATGACTTGAGATTCCATATTGAACTATGACATTCTTCTACATTGTCTAAAACCAAGAGCTTCACATAGTTAGTTTTCATGAAATCATAGGTTAATGTTGAGTTACACTTGGTTTTGAGAATAGTTTAATATTCTCTACTAATCAAGGCCAACCACATGAAGGTGGAAGCTCATGTGCACCCCACCCTCATTTAAATTCCCCATTAACATCTAAAATTCATTTATTCCATTAATAAATTCCTCATTAACATCGTACCATTGATTTGATGAAACTTGTGAATGCCCCTCTAAATTGAGAATGCACGTGCAACTACATTCTATATGCATGGACAATAGGCAGATCTAAAAAAACCCACCATGTTTACATTTATTTAATAGGTCTATGCAAACCTCTAACATAAATGCAAACATGTTGGGTTTTTTTAGCACCACCTAATGTTGTATGCATATGAATTAAGATTGCATATTGAACTATGGCATCCTTATGCATTGCTTGAAACTAAGGGATTTACATAGTTAGTTATCATGTAATCATAGGTTAATGTTGAGCTTCACTTGGTTTTGAGAATAATTTAATATTCTCTACTAATCAAGGCCAACCACATGAAAGGAGAAGCTCATTTGCAAACCCCCCCCCCCCCCCCGCTCACATCTAAATTATATGTTAACATCCAAAATCATTAAGAAAGGATCAATCTTTAAAGTACCTAGAATGTCCTCATCACCTCCTACTACTCTCAGGGGAAGTCCATCTTCATTGCTCATGAGCAATTCATCACAATTCATTAGTGATTCTCATACATCTAACATGGGTACATCCAAGAATTTCATCATCACGTCTTGCATAAAATGAATCCAATATTACAAAACGTCCCCTAAGAAATAATAGTTCAAGTGAAATAAACACACACAAAATAAGAGAGGAAAGAAGAAATCTACTTACCAATAGGTGTTTCCATCGCATCTGTGGCCATGCTACGTGTTGAGTGAGTGTTATAGTTTTTATGTTGTGCCAAGATCTCTCTATTTATATACATACATAGACATGCACATGTGTGTGTGTGTATATACATATCTATACATATACATATTTATATATATGTATATACATATACATATGTGTATATATGTATATACATATACATATGTGTATATATGTATATATATATGTGTATAAATGTATATATATACATACATATATACATATGTGTATATATGTATATATATATATACATATATACATACATACATATATGAAGATTACAAGGGCATGACAACAAGATGCAAAGATCACAAGGGCACAACAATGAAATGTAATGATCACAAGGGCACATACATACATATATATACTTATATACATATAGAGAGATATATACATACATACATATATACATACATACATACATATATACATGCATACATACATGCATACATATATATACATATATACACACATACATCTATATACATACATACATGTATGTATGTATTTATATAGATAGAGAGATCTTGTTTAAGGTGCTAAGTGACTTATGTAGTGCCTCTCATGTTTGCAGTCTGTACCTTATAGTTATTTTGATTCAAGAGATACTTGATACTTTTATTATTTGTACTTTGAGATGACCTGAGGGTCAAAAGTGATACTTTGATTCTAGTGTTATAGATGCTAGACTACTATGTTGTCTAGTTTATCATATTTGCATGTTGATTCCATTTTGAGATGACATTAAGTCTATGATAATATCTAATTATCTATTATTTGGGTGTATCTTTGATTCTATCATGTCATGGATTTTATGCTATGGTTATTTACCCTATTATTGTCTCCTTATGCTTTATGCAAGTGTGACTGATGTAAATGGATTATTTAGGTATAATTGAATAAATTATTAAATTAGTTATTTAATGCATTTATTTCTTTGACTATGTTATTATATGAAATTGTAGTTGATCATGTGTTTTAGTGTGTAGGATTTATATCCCTGGCAGTAGCACATGAAGTTAGTGATTCAGCTATTCATATTTTACCAATGGCGTCCCTATATGTTCAACGTATCCTTATTTTAATTGTTTAATTAAATCTTTAAGTGATTATTAAATCCAAACTCATCTACATTATGTGATTAGACCAGTGAGTGTGTCTATGTATTTATGATGTTTACATTCTCACAGAAATTGTTAAGGGATTTTTTGTGATTTTGGGTTTTTGGGCTTTAAATCTTATTGAATTTAATTTCTAGCAGCTTTTCCTTAGGTGAATTCATATTACAAGGAATAACCTTTTTTTTTTGGGTTGAATTAGAGCTTAACTAGTCTAACTGGCTATTTTCCCTAATTAATTATTCATTCAAAAAGTGAATAAGTATTGAAAAAGGGATTTGTTTTCTCACTTCTCACTTTTGAAAATACAAATTTGAGAGCTTTTTTGAGAATCCTCTTCTAGAAGATCACATTTCTATTCATTGTGAGAGCTATGAGCATGGGATCTTTGCGAGGTTAGTCTCATTGGATCCAGCTTGGGTAGACCTTGCTTTATTGTTATTTTCAGCAGTTTCAATGGGGAATTTATTTTATTGTGATGCTTTTAGTTTCAGCCCCTTTTCTCAAGTAGCGATTTCATGTTTTCTTGTTTCTACTTCATTTTAGCTTCTATTTTTGGTAGCAGTTTGTTAGGAGGCTAAGAACTAGTGTTCCCCTCCATTTTTGTTTGTTGGTTCTACATGGTTGGTCAAGTATGAACATTTTCCCTATTTTGGGGATGGGCGTTTGGGGTTTCACACCACTATGCTGGCCATTTTTTCATATGGTGTCCAAAGCCAAATATTATTGGATTTTCAAGGGTTTTGTAACCAAAGACCAAATGGCTTTTAATTTTGAAATTTTCCAATTTTTTAAGTTTTTACCTCATTCTGCATGCCACCCTATTTTCTTGACTTTTCTTGGCATAAGTTTGATCATAGACATAGATAATCCATTTGGATGTTAATCAAACCATAGTTGTACTTTTATGTTGCATTGGGATGTGTGCTACATCTATCCTCCTAAGTTTGTTTTCGATTGAGTGACTTTTTGCATTGTGTTCTCATCTAGTCCTTGTGTTGTGATCTTCGTGATGGTGGTGCACCATACTCAAGCATATGCATGTACATTTATCGAGTGACTTGTGAGTCCTAATCTTTTGTGGTACTTCTAGAAGTTATGATCATTGGGGTTGGGTTTGGAATTTTCATGCCTATGGACACTCATCATTGGATGAGCATGGGTAGTGTAGGGTAGCATATGGAGGAGCTTCTATCTCACAACCTAGTGTTTGTTTCCTAGTTGGCAGAGGAAGTTTTATATAACTAATAACTAAAAAAAAATACTAGGTAGTAATAAATTTAAGACAATTAAAACTAGATTATGCACCTTCCATTGGGGAGAGCAGCTGCCAATACTAGCTTGGGCTTGTTAATGCCAAGTGACTCTTCATGATGTCAACCCCTACTTAGTAGCCCATTGAGTGTCTAACCAAGACCTGTAGTTTATGCATTGTCTATGTTCTTGGTTTTAGTCATCATATGTGAGGCCTCGCCCCGACCCATCGTAGCATAGTGATACATTACTATTATTTTGATATTCACAACTCGAGATGTGGAGACATTATCTGATGCTTAGAACATACTATATTATTTCATGTTGTGTGATGTTACTTTCAGATATATTTGATGATTGTCATTTAATGTTTCATGTATATGTATTTTGATGAAATCAGTAAATGTAGGATTGAGACTTTGATTTAAGATATTTTAAATGGTTAAGAATTAAGCAGGATGAAGAAACCCTTATTGATGTATGTTTCAATTTATGTGGATTTCTGATACGTATACATATATATACATGTGATTTTATAGGACTACTGATGTGTGTAATGAGTGTGCAAATATTTAGTCGAGAAACCCTACGAAGGAACAGAACTGATCTCTATGTGCTAATTTTGGAAAACTTGTTGTTCGTAATTCAAGTATTGTATTGTGAGATGTATATATGTACCTTCTGTGTTCAGTGAATGTTAGTGTTCGTAACTATGTTCTTTTAGTGTCGCTTGACACTCGTAAATTGTTTATGTTCTTCGGTGTGCTGTTTAGGGTTAGTTGTATAACCTTTGGACCCAAGTTGATTTAAGTTAGTGTCAGTTTGTTATTTGGTTCTTATCGAGGTTAGTCATCCCTTAATTTGGATTAGTGCTTAATCTACAATGTTAGAGTAGTTAGATGGTCCTATTTTATTCCTACATTTTTTTTGGCTCTAAACCTATTTCTTAAGGCTTAAAACATAAAATAATTATACCCAAAGGGTATGGGTATGGGTTAGGGATATTTTCCAACCCCTAAGCCCCTTTTATTGACTTTTGAGGTCACTCAAAAAGTCTCTTTTTGCCTTTGTGCGAAAATTGACAATGGTTACCATGAGTTGCCTCACCCCACCTCCTTTTAGTGTCTAACCATAGTGTGGGTAGAGTTAGGATCTTCTAGATTTGTAGGTGGGTGGATGTAGTTATTGATCCCTTTGGTGGTTGAGTTTGAGGCTTATTTAGAGGCACTTCTTGGACTAGTGGAGGTTGTTACCCAATCTCTACATTTAGAGAGGAGTTTTGAAGATTGAAGGAAGGAAGGGAAAACTCTACTCAAACTTGTTCATTGCCATTACCTCTTTGTGAAGGTAAGAATTTCTCATCTCTCTTGTACAGATTTTCATGTTTGTTTCATGCTTATGCTACCTTGTTGTCAAGTGAATGTTCGTATGATTGTGGGTATGTTGGGAAGATTTGAAAACCATGTTTTTTTCGATAATTTCCTTTCATGTTTATGTTTGCAAATTCTGAGATTTTTCTTGCATGGGTCTTTTGGTATTACTCACCCTTGGAGAGGGCAAAAGTGACCAATTTTGAGAAAGGTCTATTTAGTTGGACTCCAACCAGTGTAGAGTCTCTTCTCAGGATGAGAAGAGGGAGAGAGGGTAGGGTGTTATGGGCCCCTACCCGTTAGCACAAACCTCGTATGAGTATGGCATTATAAAATGGAAGAATGAAAGTTCTTGGTTAATAGCCCCGATTGGGCATCTGATTTGGTGTTGTGCTTGATTTCTCCTATTGGAAGAATCCACCTTTCCCTAGTGTTGATTCATTGTGAATCATATTGTGAAAACCTTGTATGAATATGCATGTTTGAATTGTTCTTGGTCATGCTTTTGGTCACCTGATCAAATTTTGTTCCCTCCATGGTTCTAGAAATGTGTTGCAGAAAACATTATAAATTCCTTGATGAGGATCATGAAGAAAATTCAATTTAATTGTTGAAAATTTGGATTGATATCCTATGTAAATTGTATTTTAAACTTTTTTGTAAATGGCAACGAAGCTGAGTTTTCTTCCTGGTTCTTTACCGACTAAGCCTTTGAATCAGGTTTGCCAATAAAATTGGTGTTTGAGTATAATTGGTTATCATGCGATTTAATTGTGATTTAAATTTAGATGGATGCATATCAAAATAGGATGGAATGGATGTTTATTTAATTTGACAAAATTTCAAGTTTCCTTATATGTTGAAAATGAATATTATGATCATGTATGTAGATTCAATTTTCATGATTACTAGGATCAAACAATTATTGTCTTTTGTATGGAAGAAGCAATTAAATGATTTTGGACAACAGAGAATATTCCTTAAATGATCCTTTTATTTAAATTTTGAAATTAAACAAAATAGAGTAAAAACATTGATATACTTGTTAAATTTACAAAGAAAAATACATTTTGAATGAATCAATTCAAAAAAAAAATCTAATTCCTATCAACTAAACTTTATGCAATAACTTTTATAAATATCCCATCTTAGCATTACTTTTCCATCTTCCTTCATGCACGTCAACTTGAAACTATTTTATTTTTTAAAAAAATTGTGCAAGTCAATGTAGATGATGTCACCTGTACTACCCTGACTTTGTGCTTGATTAATTTAATCCCCTTGGGAAGCGATGGAGTTCATGTAGGGTATTTCATAAATTTTATTTTTAAAAAACTCACCTCACCTCCTTTTCCCATCGCCACCTTTCATGGCAGGTTGGGATGGGACCGTACGTACCCTATCCCCCTCTTGAATAGCGCGCAGTTCTTTTTTGAGTGCTTGGGAAGTGCTTAGTATGGAGTAAAAGATGGGGGGGGGGGGTGTTGACGTGACATGTAGGAGGGTCTTAGGGTAGAGTAAAGTATGGGTTAGTATAGGTTAGAGTTAGTAGGTAGGTTAGTTGTTAATAAATTTAGTTGTTTTGTAAGTTAAGTTTGTTTGTTTGTTTTAGTTTACTTATTTTATTCATGTTATGTAAATTAATTTAGGTGAAGTCAGTTTTAATTTAATTGAGTATAGATATTTGTTTTATTTAAATTTAAGTTAAATTTTGTTTTTAGATAGTGCTTAATCTAAAATAAGTTGTGTTTTAAGTTAATATTTATTTTTAAGATAGTTGTTGATTTGTATTAACATTAAGTTAGTTTAGTATGAAATTAATATTAAATTAAATTTAGTTTAGATTTAATTTAAATTCGATTAAATTTTTGTTGAGATTTAAGCTAAGTTATAGATTTAAGAAATGTTAGTATTTAATAGTGTCTTTGTTAATTTGTTTTGGTAAATTGTTTTATTAAATTAGCTTAGCTTGAAGGTCGTTCACATTAGATGTAAATATCAATTAGATTTAATTAAAGATGGTTAGTCTCATGTATTTTATTTTATTTTAGTATCTTAATTAATAATTTGTTTAATTAGTGTCCTAATAACTAAAGTTATTCGAATAATTTTAAAGATATTGTATACAAGTATATAAAATTTCCACTGTGATAAAACTTTTTAGAAATTTGATTGTTAAACTAATTAACCGATTTAATGATGAAGGATAAATCAATGATTAATTCATGTGTGAAAATTTTAAACTTAAGACATGACGTAGAGAACCTATACTTAAACTGTAATCACAATCATTTCAAAACTTAGAGCAATTTAATTATTATTTTTTTTTTTAAATTGTTTTTTTGCCCTCGTAGTTTTGACATGACATCATACAATTTGGCATGAGTGTTAGCCATAGACATTTTCTTTATGTGTGTTTGTGGTTGGATCATTATCTCCATCAGCATGGCAGGAGTGGACCTATGAGTTCCACATGGTTGGAAGGTATAGCTACCTTTTACACTATTGGGGACCAAGACACAGTCTTTTTTCCTAGTGCAACTGTTGTTGGATGTTTTCACTTGGTACTTCATGTTTTGGAGTAGGTATTCTTGAGATTTATGCTTTTATTGGAATGCTTGTATATCATGTTTAGATAATGTTAGTATTGAAACATTTCCTTATTATGATGTTTTGCATATGTAGATGATGAGTTGATTTGTAGGATTATCTTATGCTTTACTTCTAGCATGTTAGATTTCCTTATCCTTATCTTGTAGCACATTTTATTAGTGATGTCCTCATAAGATAATACCGATGATCTAGTTAGTAGTTTGGGATGTTATGCATAGGGATAACTAGGGCCCATGATGGTCTTATGATGCTATTATGGTTGGGAGGAACAATGCCCTTAGTTTGGTTATTCAATTTATTGCAATGTTAATTCTATACATTACAATGTTGCTTTCAATCATTTTTCCCTTCATTATTTCTTAGATGGTTAGATATTGGCTTTTTTTTTTTTAGTTATTGTTTGAGTGTCCTTGCCTCAAGATGTGGATCTGGTACTCCCTAGTGTGGAGGAACTTTACTTCTTAACTTTTTACTTTTTTGTTATTTGGCATGCTATCTTGGATTCTTGCGCAAAATTACACTTTATCGTGTGAGAATACAAGATCTCACATGGTGTGTTGGGTTTTCTCACATGGCCTTTGGAACCTTCTCACACCAAACCCAACACCAATTTTGGGTGTCTTGGTTGTTTGGCCAAGTACATTCTCACATTGTTTGGTGCACATCCTTGCACAAATGTATTTTTTTGCATGGCATGCTACACATCCTTAAGGCAAGATTTATGTCTAATGTTTGTCCTTGCACAAAAAACAAGGGGCATCTCCACTGGTTTTTGTAAGGAAACTCAGGTGCCGAAATAGCTTCCTACACTAATCTCTTAAGAGAAGTATGGTGCAAATCCTATTAAAATCTTTTACACTTACAGATTCAATATCATGTAAACAACAATATTTTAGCCAAACAAGAATAAAGAAAATAGACAAAGAAAGAAACACATAACACAAAGATTTTTGGGTGGGGAAAAACCTTTCGGTGAAACAACCCCACCCCTCAAGAACCTACACAATTTATTATCTTCAACACAAGGTTACAATACATTTCTAATGCAAGTTCAACAGCGACAACAGAAGACTCTAGTAGAAACTCACAGTACCAACAATACACTTTTTCACATACACCTCTTCGCAACCCTAAAAATGCTTATAACATGCACTTCACTTTTAGGGCTACTCCCAAAGGTAATCGTATTAGGGTTTTACCATTCTTCGAGAAAATAGGAACCCTAAAAAAAATTTTGGGGCAATGCCCCGAACCCCACTATTGGGGTAGAGTGTACAGTACTCAAAATTTATCAGTTGCCACATGTCTTTACCTGTCATTGAATCTTCCTAACATAGCTCTCTTATGTGTCATAATCGTTTTAGCTATGATCTCCTTATACACAATTCAAGATGCCGACACATCAACATTATTTGCAAGAAATACATTTTACAAAACAAATAATAAGAATAGGAATTATCCAAGGTTGAGACACCTTATTCTTAACATTCTCCCACTTATCAAACACCTTGTAAGAGCAACATCAACAGAACAGGAACTAATCGCTATAGGCCAAAAGGCCCATAGACTCCGAACACCATCTGAACTTCTCAGTGCCCACTGGTTTCATTAATGCATCTACAACATTCTTCATAGTATCTACCTTCTCCAAATTTACCTTTCTATCTTCCACCATATCTCTCACAACATGAAACTGCACATCAATGTGCTTCATTCTGGCATGGAAAGTTGGATTCTTCGCAAGGCAAATAGCGCTCTGACTGTCACACCAAATAGTAATCTATTTTGCATCGACACCAATATCAAAACACAATCTCTTAAGCCAAATGGATTCCTTACAAGCATGAGTAGCAGCCATGTACTCAGCTTCTGTAGTGGACAAAGCAACCACAGGTTGTCACTTGCTCATCCAATTGATGGCACCACCAAACATAGTGAACACATAAGCACTGGTGGATCTCATGTGGTCAATATCACCTGCCTAATTTGAATCCACAAACCCATGAATACAAACTAAATGCAGAGATCCAGAAGAGTTACCATGATAACATATGGAGTAATTGATGTACCCCTCAAATATCTGAATACTCGCTTAACTGGATCCCAATGTACCCGTCCAAGATTAACCATAAACCAACTCAGGACTCCCATTGCTTGGGCAATGTCTGGTCTAGTACAAACCATAGCATACATAAGACTACCAACTACACTAGCATAAGGTACTCTACTCATGTCCTCCATCTTAGTAAGAGATTTTGGACAATCATCTATAGATAACTTTGTTCCCATAGGAATAGGAACACATAGTGGTCTACAATCTGCCATGCTGAACCTGTACAACATAGACTTCACATACTTACTCTAACTCAACCAAAGTTTTCTATTAGACCTATCTCTATTGATTTCCATACCCAATATGTACCTAGCTGACCCAAGATCTTTCATCTCAAACTATGCTGACAACTGAGATTTAAAATTAGAAATCATACCCTTACCCTTCCCAAATAGCAACATATCATCAACATATAATGCAACAGAAGGTGATCATTTTCAACTCTTAAGTAAATACAATGATCTGATTTCAATCTTACAAATCCAATTGATAACACAAAGGCATCAAACTTAAGGTACCACATCCTAGGATATTGCCTCAAACCATATAGAGATTTCTTTAATTTGCAAACTAAGGATTATTTACCTTTAACAATGTAGTGCTCAAGCTGTGACATATAAATCTCTTCCTCCAAATCACCATGAAGGAAAGTTGTCTTGACATCCATCTATTCTATCTCTAAATCATATGATGTGGCAAGAGATAATAGAAATCTAATGGATGTCAACTTTGCAACAGGAGAGAATATTTCACCATAATATGTTCCCTCTACCTGTGAATACCCCTTTGCAACCAATCTAGCTTTGTACCTTTCAACACTACCATCTACACAAAATTTCTTCTTGAACACCCATTTATACCCAACAAATTTTCTCCCTTTAGGTGAAGGTACAAGGTCCCAAGTTTTGTTTTTCTCTAATAAAGCCATCTCATCATCCATAGCCTCAATCCAGGAACCTGCATCTTCCATGCCCAAAGCCTCTTTCATAGATCTAGGCTCATCGGTGTTAGTAATCAAAGCAAAAGCACAACTAGAATATAACATAGAATAACCAAATATTTTAGGTTGCTTTCTTTCTCTCATGGATCTCCTTAAGGGTTGTAGTTGAGGTTGTTCTTCCTCTTCTTCTGAACTATCAAAACTGCTAGAGCTCTCCTCATCATTAGACCCAACATGGTCTCTCTGTTTAGTCTTCTCAAGTGTAGGAGGCAATTGAACAACATCTTTTTCCTTTTCTTTTTCATCTGGTTGTAGCACAATAGGAGAAGATGTTAGCTCTCTAAAAATAACATTTCTACTATACAACACCTTACTAGTCACAGGATCCCAAAGCTTGTATCCTTTCACACCAGCACTATACCTGATGAAAATACATTTAATAGCTTTGTTTTCCAACTTAGATCTTTTCTCCTTTGGAACATGTGCATAAGCTTCACAACCAAAAACACAAAGATGTCTAATTGAAGGCTTCTTACTAGACCACACCTCCATGGGTGTCTTACCAACAAGGGTTGATGTAGGAGATCTATTAACTAGATAGCAAGCAGTGGCCACAGCTTTGGCCCAAAACCTATGTTCTAAACTAGCTCCACTAAGCATACTCCTAGCCTTATCCATCAATGTCCTATTCATTCTCTCTGTAACTCCATTTTTCTGTGGAGTATAATGATTTTTCTTATGCCTCTTGATACCTTGTTCTTTACAAAACTGTTCAAACTCTGCTGAGCAAAACTCACCACCATTGTTTATTCTCACACACTTAATCTTCTTACTAGTCTGATTCTCTACAAGGGCTTTAAATTCCTTGAATTGACTAAAGACTTGTGTCTTACTTTTAAGGAAATAAATCCATGTCCTTCTACTATAATCATCTATGAAAGATACAAAAAATACAGACTTGGAGATTGAAGGAACTTTTATAGGACCAAATACATCAGAATGAATAAGATCCAAAACATCAAAAGATTTGTGAGAACTAGAGTAAAACTAAACATGATTTTGTTTACCATAGACACAGTGTTCACAGAAGTCAAACTCAAAATTGCAATCATTTAACCCCTCAACAAGATTTTTATTTTTCATGGTTCTAAGACCCTTTTCACCAATGTGACCAAATCTCAAATGCGACAACATTGTCTTTTCTGTAGGAAGCTTACCTTCCAAAGTGTTTGCATTGCCATCTGAACCAATAACCACAATATTCTTCACTGCTCATTCAGATGGTGAGGATGAAGAACTATTACATAGAAGAATATATGCATCTAGCTGAAATAAATTACCTCTCCTAGTACCCTTTGCAAGCACTATCGATCCTCTCATCATCTTACATCCTTCTTTCAAAAAAAAAACTTGCACACCTACATCATTCAACATACTTATAGATAATAGGTTTTGTGCCAAACCTAGAATATGCATAACTCCATTGATTCCCTTTACTCATCCATCAGGAAATTTGATAGTGACCCTTCCGCATCCAACTATCTTTAGGTGAGAATCATCACCCAAGTACACCTTTCCACCATCAAAATCTTCATATTTTGAGAACCTGTTTCAATGAGAGGTCATGTGAAAAATGCACCCAAGTCAACCAACCACACATCATCAGATGCATGGGTTGCCAAAGCTACGATGAATGCATCACCATCTTCTTGAGATCTTTCTGATGCTGAATCTGAACCTTTCTTCTTCTTCTTTGGCTCTTTGCAATATTTATAGAAGTGCCCAGGTTTATCACAGTTCCAACATTTTTCCTTGGACTTATTGGAAGTCTTTGACTTCCCACGAGATTTGGATCTACCCTTATTGTCAGACTTATTGTCATTTTTTTCTCCCTCTTTTTGTGGATCTCCCATGAACAGCAAGGGCTTCTTTTTTTGAAATAGAAGCCTTTCTCCGCATCTCCTTTGATAGCAACAAAGACACCACATCATCCTTTTTAAAAGTGACTAACGTGCTTCCAAGATCCATCACAAGATGGTCCCATGAATCTGGTAAAGAACACAAAAGTGTGTGGCAACGATCCTCGTCCTCTAACTTGACACCAACTAATGTCAACTACGCAGCCAGAAGATTAAATGCATTTAAATGATCCGTTAAGGATCCACCTTCCTCCATTCATAGAGAGTACAACTTCTTCCTTAGGAACAACTTGTTCACCAAAGATTTGGCCTGATACATGGCCCCAAGTCTTTCCCACAAACTATATGTAATTTTCTCATCTAGAATATTCAGAAGAATTGCATCAGTTAAACAGAGTCTTATGAGACCCTTAGCTTTATGGTCTTTGATATCCCAATCTGCTTGAGCTACAGTTGCTAGTCTTGTAGCATTTGAAGTCGCTTCCCATATGTCACGATCTTCCAACATGTCTTCCATCTTGAGTTTCCACAACTCAAAATTAGTGCCATTAAATTTCTCCACCTCCATTCTTCCATATGATGAACTCGCCATTTCAATCTACAAATAAGATTTAGGATGCTCTGCACAAGACTCCCACTTAACTTGAGATTAGCTCAAAAAACCCTACCCAACAACTAGGATCAAAAGTTGATCAAGCTCTGATACCACTTGTAAGGAAACTCAGGTGCCAAAATAGCTTCCTACACTAATCTCTTAAGAGAAGTATGGTGCAAATCCTATTAAAATCTTTTACATTTATAGATTCAATATCATGTAAACAACAATATTTTAGCCAAACAAGCATAAATAAAATAGAAAGAGAAAGAAACACATAACACAAAGATTTGCCAATGGGGAAAAAACTTTCAGTGAAACAACCCCACCCCTCCAGAACCTGCACAATGTATTATCTTCAACACAAGGCTACAATACACTTGCAATGCAAGTTCAACAGTGACAACAGAAGACTCCAGTAGCAACTCATAGTACCAACAATACACTTTTTCACATACACCTCTTCGCAACCCTAAAAATACTTATAACATGCGCTTCACTTTTAGGGCTACTCCCAAAGGTAACCATATTAGGGTTTTACCATTCTCTGAGAAAATAGGAACCCTAAAAAAGATGAACCCCACTATTGGGGTAGAGTGTACAATACTCAAAATTTATTAGTTGCCACATGTCTTTACCTATCATTGAATCTTCCTTACATAGCTCTTATGTGTCATAGGAATCCGTCATAACCGTTTTAGCTATGATCTCCTTCTACACAATTCAAGATGCCGACACATCAACATTATTTGCAAGAAATACATTTTTAAAAAAATATAATAAGAATAGGAATTATCCAAGGTTGAGACACCTTATTCCTATCTATGTCTAATGTTGGTTCTCGCACAAAAAACAAGGGGCATCTCTACTGGTTTTTGAGGATCAATATTTGGTGATTCTAGTACCCTTTGGATTTATTTAATTTTCCATGCTTTGAAAAATCTTAGTTTCTTTTTGTTGTTGTGATTTTAGGTTTCCACTTCTTGTTGTGTGAGTGTCAGTTCAGGTAGTGGTGTTTGGAGATCCGTTGGTTGTTGGATTTCATTGCAATCTTTGTTATCCTCATATATGGTATGTCATGTGCATCCATACTTTTAAAAATAAAAAATAAATCTTGGCTTTTATTTCATCCTTGTTCAATGGATCTCTAGGTAGGGCATTACAACTTACTTCAATATCCTACACACAAATAATGTAGACTAGAAAAAATGGGCAAAGTTTGCAAGAAACTTTACAAAAACATATCATAGTAGATTTTTTAGAAAGAAACAAGCCATAACCTAGTTAAGTGGATCTAGTTGTTGATTACTTGGGTTGATTACAAATTCATGTAGAACTGTCATGAGATTAGGTACAATAAAATGAACAATCAGTTGTTTCCAGTTAGCAAGATCAAATATAGTTGATCCAGTGACATACATATTCTAGAATCTACTTACCAATAGGTATTGACATCACATTTGTGGCCATGCTATGTGTTGAGTGAGTTTTATTATTTTTTTGTTGTGCCAAGATCTCTCTATTTATATACATACATAAACACACACATATGTGTATGTATGTATGTATACACACACACACACTCACACACACACACACATATATATATATATATATACATGTATATATGTCTATACATATATATGTGGATATACATATATACATACATATATGGAGATCACAAGGACATAAAACTAAAATTTTAGATCTACACTGATCTCCACAATCCACAAGATCTCTCTATATATATATACATACATAGACACATATGTATGTGTGTATTTATGTATATATACACATATATATACATATAAATATGTATATACATATATACATACATACATAGATATACATATATATACATACATACATATACATGTATGTATGTATATATACAAAAAGATCTTTTTTAAGGTGCTTATTACATCTTAGCACAACAGAAAAATTGATCCAACTGCATACAATTTCCAAAATCCAAATAATAAAACAATAAAACTCATTCAACCAATGCTAAGTGACTTACCTCTAAATCATACACACAAATAATGCAGAGTCAATGGGAAATATATATATAATGTACAAATTTCAAAATGCAAATAATAAAACAATAAAACTCATTCAACCCATGCTAAGTGACTTACCCCCCCCCCCCCCCCCCTCTCTCTCTCTCTCTCTCTCTCTATATATATATATATATATATAATGTATGTATGCAAGAGAAATATAATGCCCATTAACAATTACATTAACTCTGACCATTTTTCTTGGTCTATATATATATATATATATATATATATATATATATATATATATATATATATATATATATATATATATATATATATATATATATATATATATATATATATATATATATATATATACACATACATACATATATACATACATACATACATTAATATGCATACATATATACATACATACATACATACATACATACATCTACATCCTTTGTATGGTTTAGAGGTAATGTCATTGTGGTAGAGGCTTTTGCAAGGGAATGAGCCTCATGATTATGGAATTTACATAGAAGCAAAACTTGCTTCTTAAACTCCTTACACTTAACTCTTCACTAAAGTTATTCTTCCACAAGTGAGAATAGCTTCTACAAATTTTTGGGATTCAAGGGACCCTGAATCTATGCTACATTTTCCAAACACATGGGAGAATTTACTATCAGCTTTAGTACTTCATAACACTCTGGATCATATAGTGATGCCCAAATTAATAGTAGCTGTAGATACTTGGGATCCTCACAAGGAGACTATGCCAATACATACATGGTTACATCCTTGGCTTCCATTATTGGGCTAGTTTATGGAGCCTTTATATCCAACAATTCATTATAAATTGGGGAATGTGCTTCATGCCTAACATGCAAGTGATGTATCTGCATATGCAATTTTATCACCTTGGAAAATTGTATTTGATCCTACTAAATAGTTGATTGTTCATTTTATCATACCTAATTTGATGACAATCCTACTAGAATTTATAATCAACCCAGCTAATCAGCAACTAGACAAATTTAACTAGGTTATGGCTCAGGTGTGTGATATTCCCATTTATCATATGGTTGCAATGTTGGAGGAAGCATTTTTTCCAAAGTGGCAAAAGGTTTTGTATCATTGGCTTTGTTCAATTACTAATTTTAATGAAGTAACAAAGTGGTTTTTAAGGTGGAAAGGACTATTTCACCCTGAGCTTCTTGCTAATGAGAGGATAAGAAGTCACCTAAATGTAGCCCTTGAAATGATAAATCAAGCTATAAAGGGTACAATTGTGGAATGACTTGGGGCTAGAGAGAATGTAAGCTATCTTAGGATGACAGAGTAGTACCAATTTGAGGCACTTTAGTAGCAATAGTATGTGCTCAACAGAAAGCCTCAACTTCCATGGGCAATGGGATTCACCTAAATAATTCCATGGGTGCAACTCAGATGATTTTGAAGGTAGTGATTGAAATATATGCACAAGAACATGACATCCAATTTTTTCCTAACATGGGACACATGCATGATGGTCTTTAGGTTTATGGCTTTGGAACTCTCAATTTCTATCTAGATTTTGTAAAACAATAATTTCTTATATCATTGAAGTAGCTAGTTGAGATGCACTATAATCGAACTACAGGAAATCATTGATAAACCATATATATAATGAAGAGGAAACTCAAAATCCTGAATGCTGAAATATTAAAATGAAAGCTATCGAGGATCAAACACCTATGCCAATGTTACAACAAAATGTGAAGTTAATTTTAGATATAAACAATAAACAAAAAAAAACATGACATAAAGCATTCCCCTTTTCTTTGATTGTGGAGAGTTGGGAATGAAAGAGGGTGGAGAGCTCTAAATGAGGGTGGAGAGATCTGAACATTGGTGGAGGTAGTGCCCTTGTGATCACTACATTTCATTGTCATGCCCTTATGATCTATGCATTTCATTTTCATACCCTTGGTGGGAATCAATGGATATCAAGGATTTTGTTGTCGTGTCCTTGTGATTGTTGCATTTCCTTGTCCTTTCCTTGTGATCTTTGCATTTTGTTATTGTGACCTTTTGGTCTTCATTCCCTTGCTCTCTGATTTCATTATTATGATGTTCCCTTGTGATCTCTATGCCCTTGCTCTACAATTTTCTTCAAGGGGAGAAGAGGTACCTATGTAAATATTCTTTTCTTTTCCTTCTAAACATGTATCTCTTTATATTTCCCCCAACAAGTGATTAGAGAAGCTTCTCTTTATGTATATGTATGTGTATATATACATACATACACACACATATGTGTGTGTCTATATATGTATGTATGTATATAGAGATCTCTCTATTTATATACATACATACATACATAGACACACATGTGTGTATGTATATATACACATATATACATATACATATCTATATATGTATATACATACATAGATATATAGAGATCACAAGTGCATGGAAATGAGATGCAAAGATCACAAGGGCATGGCAACAAAATACAATGATCACAAGGGCATGGTAATGAAATCCTAGATCTCCATTAATCTGCACAATCCACAAGATCTCTCTTTATATATACATACATACATACATAAACACACACATGTGTGTGTGTGTGTGTACACATATATATACATATACAAATGTATATATATGTATATACATACATACATAGATATACATAGATATATACATACATACATACATATACACATACATACATACATACATACATACATATATACATTCATACATACATCTACATATGCAATTTTATTACTTTGAAAAACTGTATTTGATCTTTACACAATCACCAAGAGATAATATAATCTGTAAGTACAGATTTCTGCATACTTAGTTCAGTATGAATAGTTTTGATTGAATTTTTCTAGGGAGAGTGAGTCTACTCATGATGATAATGGCTCTATGTATTGGATGTTTAGAGGAAATACACTTATAGAAGATCAAATGTTGTTTCTAGCTCAAATATTTCTAATTTTATGCTCACAACTCAAATGCTCTCCCATGGCCTGAGCTAGAACCCTCATTACTATATCCAAAATTAAATAATAAAATATGATTATGTCCCAATAGAGAATTGAAATGCAATTTTTTTGGATTCCACTTATCGTTGTTTTGATAAATTCTAGAAATTCTACTACCATGCAAATTAACTTACATTGATTATGAAGCTTAGGCCCTAACAATAGTCATAAGGTAAATTGTTGTCAAAGAATGTGCAAAAAACAAGAAAGAGTACATATTTAGAATGAACATAGATACTGGAAACAATGAAGAAACCTATAATCCTCTTATACATAATCAAAATTATGTCAAAGATGAACTCAAGAAATTGAGCAATTGAGTAATCCAAATTTGACATTTCAATTACCACACTCTGTCTATCATTATCATTTTATCAAACTACATAGTAGTTCTAGAGATTTATCTAAATAATAAATTACATTCATATAGAAATTTCATACCATGAGAGATATTCAAACTTGTGGACTATTTGGAAATAATACTATTTTCTAGTAAGATGACACTATAATGGAGCCATAGAGATATACTTCTGGCTTGTTTGTCATTTTTGAAGACCAACTAATATCTCCACTATCAAAATTATAATATCCCTACTCACTTAGAATCTTTACTCTCTTAGAAGATAAAATCCTAAGATGAGATTTGTTTAAAATGATTGTGATGTTATTTTGCAGACAACTTATATGGATTCATATCTAATGATCATAGGCCAAAGGCACTCATGTGTATCATACACTTTTCATGAAATAACCCCTAGTTAGAGAAGTTGTCTCTACTACTGGAGAAAGTATTTGACCTTGAGTGAGAAACTATATGCAATATGTAAAAGCCCTTTACTTTTTTGGGACATAGAGAGCATTCTATGTTAGCAAAATTCAGGTCTACAGTTATTTGCATTTTTTTTTCAAAGATATGAACAGTGATTGATTAGAATTTCCTACACTTGTTTCTAGATATTACCCTCTATCATTTCCTTCCTCTGGACATTAATGTCATCTTTAATTTCCCAAATCAATCCATACACACCTTCCTTCTACCCAACCATAGGCAAGGACTAGAGTTGCATGAAGCCCTTATTTTCTAACATGCATATGGTCAAATATAGACATGAATTACATAGGCATTATTTTTGACCTACATATGGTCTTTTATTTTATGTAGTCCTCTATATGGCCTGTTGGGAATCAAAATTGTATTCCTTACTTGAGTACCATTTCAAGCTTTTGAAGCCCTTAAAGTACATCTAATGCATGTGTACCTGACTATCCTTTTAATGTAGGGTGCTCCCCTTAAAACCATAAACTCATAACAAAAACAAAGAAACAAGAGCCAATGCGAGAATAAAATATGGACGTCTTATTTTCACTGCAAATGTGTAATTATAGAATTCTCAAGTACAATATGCTAACCCACATGGGTGCCTTCATTACAATAATTTTCAAGACAAGCTACCAACTATAACCCAGAGCTATCCTAGACAATATTCGAGCCCTTCTTAAATAGGCAATCTTATGCCACTTTAGAAGGTTGTAGAGATTGAAACTTAATACCTAGGGCCAACAAACCCTAACAATACATATAGAATCAGCCAAATACATCTTTAAATTTTATTTTGGATATTTTAGGTAGCCCAACTTTGAAAGACCATAACTCATGAACAATTGTTTTGACTGGCTATTATAACCACTTTTCAAAAATGCCACCTCTTGATCTACAAGCTTAGAATGGCGCTAGCTCCCTTCTGTCAAATTTTTGGACCTCATCCGAGCATTCTACAAATTTTTCCACCAAAAATCTACAATAACTTCTCTAATACTTATGCTTGAGCAATGAGATTTTTATGGTAGGCTTACAACTCTAAAATGAACCTTCCTATAGAAAATGAGAAGATTCCAAGCTCATATGACAAACTTACTAAAAATAGTAAGTTTCCATAAATAGTAACCACCCTATCTACTAGTCCTTATTAAAATAGAAAAGACTGGAAATAAAATATTTTTGGTGATGTAAGATTGCCCTTGCACCCAGGATGCTCTTGCATTAGACACCCAGAGTAATTTTGAGAAGTGACCCTGTCACATCTTAGGTGTTTAGAGGAAAACCAAGATGGTTAACCTCCTCCTTTGCTAGCCATGATGAATCCTCAATTGGTCTCCCTTTCCATTTGAATAGATATTCCTCATAAGTTCTATTTTTGGTACTTTTTCCAACACAACTGTCTAGTATCTCCTCAATCTCCTTTGTAGTCAAACTAGTTGTTGGAGTGCTCCATTGTGCCTCTAAAACTTCATCTCCATCACCTCCTTCATAATAATCTGTCAAATCTAAAATGTTAAACATTGGTGAAATATTCAATTCAGTAGGTTTTTGTACTTCATATTCATTGCTAGTATCATGCCTCTTCACTATCTTGCATGGTCCAAACTTCTTCATCTTCAACTTATTATTTGTGCCCACTAGAAAATGCTTCTTTCTCAAATGAATCATGACTTCATCTCCAATCTAAAAGTCCTTATATCTCCTTTTCACATCTACTTTAGCCTTATACTATGTATTCATCTTTATGATGTGCTTCCTCACCTCCTCATGGATGTTCTTCAAATGTTTAGCAAAATCTTCTACTTCAACACTACTTATCTCTCCTTTATCAAACTGCCTCAATTCAAAAGCATTTCTAAGACTACTCTCATATGCAATCTAGAATGGTGATTTACTGGTACTCCTATTGATAGAATTATTATATGCAAATTCTTCTTGTGGTAAAATCATATCCCATCCTTTTGGGTTATCTCCAACCAAGCATCTCAGTAAATTTCCCAAACTATGATTCACAGCTTCTCTCCATCCATCAGTCTATGGATGATGTGATGAACTAACCTTCAAATCTATCTTCAACTTCTTCCATAATGTATGCTAGAAATAGTAAACAAATTTTTTATCTCAATCTAAAACTATACTCTTTGGCAAATCATGTAATCTCACCACTTCTTTGAAAAAAAACTCTACTACATGAACAACATCACTAGTCTTTTTGCAAGGAATAAAATGTGCCATCTTTGAAAACCTATCAACAACCACAAAAATAAAATCATGTCTGCACTATGTCCTTGGCAATCCAAGAACAAAATCCATGCTAATATCCTCCCATGGTTTCTCTTGTATAGGTAATGGATGATACAATCCTATATTTTTCTTCACTCCTTTCACCATCTAACATACTCTACAACTTTGTACAAACTTCATCACATCTTGCCACAACTACAACCAATAGTAATTTTTAGGAACCAAAGTTATGGTTTTATCTCTACCAAAATGTCTAGCCAATCCTCCACTATGCTTCTCCTTGATGAGATTCTCTCATTGAACTTCTAGGAATGCACAACTAGCTTCCTTTGAACAACATATTATCCTAGATCATTAAATCCAACCACTTTGTCCTAACAAGTGTAATAGGTTTTGTACAAGCCTTCCACGCTTCACCAAAATTAGGATCATTTGGATACAAAGTACTGAGTTCCTTGAACCTAACCACTTCTATCTACATTTCTATCAGCAAAATTTGTCTTCTACTAAGAGCATCTACAAGTTTGTTAGACTTCCCACTCTTGTGTTTCAAAACAAATGTATAGCTCTACAAAAACTCAACCCACTTTAAATACCTTTGGTTCAATTTTCCTTGATTATTCAAATATTGCAAAGCTTGATGATCAATATACAAAAAAAACTCCTTAGGAAGAAGATAGTGTCTCCACTTCTTCAATGCTTGAACTATAGTATAAATTTTTTGATCATAAAAAAAATATTTTCTTTTTGTATCATTCAACTTCTCACTGAAATAAGCAACCGGTCTACCTTCCTAGATCAAAATAGCTCCTATTATAGTACCACTAGCATCACAATTTACTTGAAACACCTTGTTAAAATCAAGAAGTGCTAAAATAGGTTGCTTAGTAACTTTCTATTTCAACAAATTAAAACTCTTATTTGCTCCTATAGTCCACTTAAATTATTTCCTATCCCCTCTCATTATTTCAGTCAAGGGTCCACAAATGCTACTAAAAATTCTTATGAACTTTCTATAAAATTTAGCCAATCCATGAAAAGATCTTACCTTTGTCGTACTCCTTAGATTAGGCCATTCAAGGATAGCCTTCACTTTCTCTGGGTCCATGTTTAGACCTTCTCTTGAGACTACAAATCCTAGGTACACCAACTCTTTCTTTACAAAGTTGCACTCTTTCTTCAGGTTTATTAGCAACTTTTCTTCCCTTAACTTATCAAACACCTTGTAAATATGAATCAAATGCTCCTCCAATGTCTTACTAAAGATCAATATATCATCTAGGTAAACAATGAAAAACTTGCCCAAAAACTCCTTCAGTACCTCATTCATGAGCCTCATGAAAGTGCCTGGTGCATTGGTTAGCCCAAAAGGCATGACTAACCACTCAATAGTCCTTCCCTTGTCTTGAAAGTAGTCTTCCACTCATCACCTTCTCTGATACAAATCTAATGGTACCCACTCTTTAGATCTATCTTTGTGAAATACTTAGCTTCACTCAAACAGTCCATAATATCATCCATCCTTGGCAATATAAATCTATACTTTATTGTGATCTTTTTTGATAGCATGAGAATCTATGCAATCTCCCATTCTCCATTCTTCTTTGGTACTAATTTTTTTGGTATAGCACATGGACTTAGACTCTCTCAAATCAACCCCTTCTACAACAACTCATGAACTTTCTTGTTCAACTCTTCATTTTCTACTGGTTCCATTCTATGTGTTGCCTTCTTTGGCAAATTGGCTCTAGGAAACAAATCAATCTAGTGACTAATCTTCCTCATTAGGGGCAATCCATTAGGTACATTATCCGATACAATATTAGAAAACTCTCCCAACATATCTACAACTTTTGCAGGTACCTCCTCTACTTCTTCTTTACTATCTTTAGGAATTATACCAAAATAAATATGCTCATGCTTCATACCTTTAAGAAACTCTTTTCCATCAACAAAACATATTTAGGCAGTACTACATACCTTTACTTCTTTATCCTTCAATGGCTTCAACTTATATTTCACTCCATTCATGGTTAGCATGTAGGTATTTACTCACCCATCATGTACAACATACCTGTCAAACCACCATGGCCTACCTAGCAACATATGAAATATGTCCATAGGTATGATAACACACAGTACCTCATCTAGGTAGCTTCCAATCTTGAAATTCATTGAGCACTACTCATTGACCATAAACTTGTGGTCATCTTGCACCCAAGCAATAGGGTATGGACGTAGGTGTTTTTGTCTCTTCAACTTCAACTTGGTGACCATCATTTCTAATAGCAAATTGTTAGTACCTTCACCATCAATGATCACATCACAGCACTTATCTTCACATTTGCACCTTGTGCAAAACAAACTCCTTTGATTAGGCTCATTTTCACCACTCAGCATTACTCTTCTGTTAACTAGAATTTCTCCTCTTTTAGCATCTTTAGAATGTGAGGATCTAGCATCATTATAAACATGTGCAAATCTAGCCTGGCCTTCTACTATTTGATCTATCCTTCCTTAGCACTAGGTACATTCAAATGCTCTATGCCCTTCTTCTCCATAGTCAAAACATTTTCCATGGAAGCCTCCACTTCTAGATCCTTGTCCTCTACCTCTTCCTCTTTGATCTCTATTATTTTGATCATGAAAATGATTGAAATTATTTTCCCTCTAGTTCTAGCTATTATTCTAGCCTCATCCTTGTTATTTTGATCATCATTATGACCACCATAAGATCATTCACTAGATCTTCCACCATGACCTCTTCCACTGTTCTTATTGTCAAACTTCTTGCTTAGTTTCTCCTTGAATCTTAGAGCAAACTAGTATGCCTCCTCAATACTACTCATTCAAACTAGACTCAGCTCATCTTGAATGCTAGGCCTTAACCCATTAAGATAATAGGAAACTTTCTCTTTATTAGTTTTTAAAAAGCTAGTTCTAATGAGAACTTCGTAGAACTCTTCAGTATACTCTTGAATAGATTTTCTCACTTCCTTCATTCCTTGCATTTTCTTCAATAGATAAAGCTCATAATCCATAGGAATGAATTTTCACTTCATTTTAGCTATCATCCCATCCCATCTAGTGATTTTTTCCTTTCCCTTTCTATTTCACTCCAACTAAACCTCTTACCACCAGATCTTTGCATGTCCCTTCAACTTTGCCTTCGTAAACTTGACCCTATCCCAATCTTCAATATCTTAATACTCAAAGTACCCCTATAGTTCATTGATCCAATCGATCAGCTCTTCTAGGTTAAGAAATCCTAAAATTGTGGGAACCTCAAACTTAGGTCTCTTTTCAATCTTGGAGATGGCCCTAAAAAGCCTCTCTTCCTTTAGATTTAGAACTGCCTCTACTTCGACATTTTCTTCTATTTTTTCCTCATCCTCTCTTTCATCTCTTATAGGAAGATTTATTCCTCTTCACATTTTTTCTTCCAATGCTTGCATTTTCCTTTCGAGGGCTCAAAAATCATCAGGTGTAACACCTACAGTTCTTCCACCACGCTCTCTTTGTGGAGCCATTTTCATGCTTCTCTTGAAACCCTAGTGCAAACTACCTCACAATCGACAATATGTCTACACACTTAGCCCAAACCATGGTCCTGGTCTGGATTACCTCACAATCGATGATTTTTCCACACACTCAAGAACTCTAGCTCTAATACCACTTGATGTAGGGTCCTCTCCTTAAAACCATAAAATCACAACAAAAATAAAGAAACAATAGCCAATGCAAGAACAAAATACAAACTTCTTATTTTTGCCACAAATTTGAAATTATAGAATTCTCAACTACAATATGCTAACCCACATGGGTCCCTTCATTACAATAATTTGCAAGACAAGCTACCAACTATCACCTAGAGCTGTCCTAGACAATGTTTTGGCCTTTCTTAAATAGGCAATTTTATCCCACCTAGGAAGGTTCTAGACATTGAAACTTAATACCTAGGGCCTACAGACCCTAAAAATACATATAGAGCTGGCCAAATACATCTTTGATAATTATTTTAGATATTTTGAGTAGCCCAACTTTGAAAGGCCATAACTCACGAACCATTATTTCGACTTGCTATTATAACCACTTTTCAAAAATGTTAGCTCCTGATCTACAATCTTAGAACTATGCTAGCACCCTTTCTTCAAGCTTGTAAACCTCATCTAAGAACTCTATGCCTCCAATGGTGAGCTTGAAGATTTTTCTAAAAAATTTTTCCACTGAAAATGCCCAATAACTTCTCTAATACTTATGCTTGAGCAATGAGATTTTTTGTGGTGGGCTTACAACTCTAAAATGAATCTTCCTATAGAAAATGAGAACATTTCAAGCTCGTATGAAAAAATTACTAAAAATAGTAAGTTCCCATAAATAGTAACCACCCTATCTACTAGTTCTTATTAAAATAGAAAAATCTGAAAATAAAATATTTTTGAGTGATGCAAGATTGCCCTTGTACCCAAGATGCTCATGCATCACCTTTTGAGTCCTAAGAGGTGTTTAATATTTCTAATACCTTACATTTAGTATATCCACCCGTTTCATGAAGATAAATTGCCATTCTAGGTCATTATGTGAAGTTTTGTTTTGAGCAATGTCTAAATCTGCATTTTTGCCTAAGTGAAATAGCAATAGGAGGCCTAGTTTGCAATTGAATATCTTGCATCTGGTTATGTTTCATGACTCACCACCTTCATAATGTTTAGTATGCCTATCAAAGAACTTATTTTTTAGATTTAAAGTTGTTTTGACATGTTTTGACATGTTTTGAATCCCTCAAAGTCGATTGTTTATTATTGTCGTATTGATGTAAATTGTTCAAAATTCTAGGAGGCCCTATTTGATTTGTTATAATTTTTACCCAATTGATTGGAATGAAAAAATTCTATTTTCATTGCATTCTAGAGGTTAGATACTTGTTATGTTTCAGATTTGAGCTTATGACAAATCTGTTTGATTAGTTTTTTAATGCAATTTGCAAAGCTTTGCTGGTGTCATAAAGTGCAGATTGGTTGGTACTCCTGTTTGGGATGTCATATCTTTGAAACCTTGATAGGTGAGATCAAATGAATTGTATTTTTTTTTTTAATCTAAAATTCTTGTAAGTGTGTCAGTTTACAAGTCTTGATGAATCTGTCTACACACTTTCCCAAGTCCATTCTATTTGCAAAAATCACTTTTCTGCTAGTGTTCCCAGTTTTGCAAATTCAAGTAGGTCACTTTGACCGCTCGCCAAATATGGCTAGTTATTCATCATGAGCCATAATCCTAGATTTATACTCTCCTCATGACAATGAACTAATGCCCCAATTTTTGTTTCCCCAGGTGTCAATTTGACCTATTTATTTTCAAAGCCAAAATTGAACATGATTTATGGTTTTCTAACATGTTTGCTTGTAGGTAGTTTTGTGAAGGCAATTTGATAGCCAATATCTTTTGACTAAGTGATCATCATGACACAAGATTTGGCTGGTTATAATAATGTGGAACAAAGAATTAGTGTATCTATTTTCAAGTTAGGGTCGAGTGTTTTGGTCAGTTTTTAAAGCCAGTTAAAGAACCTCTTGGCACAAAAATGGCAATTTGTAGGAAAGGTTGAAGGTTAGTTTTAAATGATGCAAAAATGATTGAATTTTGATCAAATTAGTACCAGATGATTAATGGATCAATTTGACAATTTATTTATTTGAAAATGAAAAATAGCCAGACCCACTTTGGGGCCCAACTAATTGCATCAAATTGATAAAATGCCATGGAAATTGAATTGTCTTGATTATAACATTGAAGTTGAAATAGAGAATGAAGTGTTATTGCTTTCTCATATCAAGATGTGCAAAATTTAGGTAATTCAATTGAATAAAAGAGAGACTTTGCATGAGCATGTATTTAAAGAAGCAAACTGGAGGGTCAATGTTCTAAATGCCATAAGATCATAAAGGACATAGATTAAATGATGACTATGGAATCATCCTAATATATTTTACTTATGTAAAGACTTGTGACTTAAATTAAAGGAAGGCACCATATGTCTTGTGAAATGATATCTGATCATGAGGGATCTCTAATTTCATTTTCTAGTCTTGACTTGTGCAGAAAAAACACAATGACACTCTAGGATTATCAGTAGAGGATCTCATGAATGAGGTTGAGTAGATGTGAAGGCATATAAAGGAGGCATGCCAGGATCAACATGAGGTGAACCTATTGCTAGCTTGGACTAGATTACCTATGTTTGGATATGAAGAGAGGTAGTAGTTCAAATATGAATCATTTGCAAACTATAATAAATAGTGTGCTAGCAGGCTTGCTATGGTGGGTTTTGAGAAAGGACATTCACTAATATGGGGCATTAGTGGAGTTTCCTTCCTTGTATTGATTGGTCCAGGTTAATGAGTTCTGGTCTGGTCACACACAATAAGAATGAGCTCCTAGTCTATCTACCAAACTTACACCATTTGAACACTTGCTCCATTGCCTCACCAGTAGCTTGTAAAGGGAAATTGAAGGCCAAAAATGTGTCAACCTCAAGACCCATGCTAATTGTAGGGGTGTGAGTAAAACAAAGAGGTTGTACTCAAAAAAATAGAGCAAGAAGAAGCAGGGCTCTCACAACATGTAAGGAAGGATGATTGAGAACATTACAATTTCATTTTCTTGACAGCATCCCTTCCTCTTTATTACTGCCCCACTAAAAATGTAGTTGATCAAATCTTCTATTTATTGATGGGGTGGAGCTTAGAAGTTTTGAAGGCAATGTTGGATCTAGAAGATTGATACTCAGAGAGAGTCTAGAAATACATGTGGGTGACTACATGATGTTTATGGGCTTACTCTTACTTATATCATGAGAGAGTGATGAGTTTGGCAGGCATCATTGGGTTAAGAGATTTTCTGAGAAAGTAACAAGAGGACCTGACTTCCTAGGATTGATGTTCAGAGGGAGAAATTTTTGAGATGCAATCCTTTGTGGATGATATCTTCTTTATGAGGAGAATTTCTAAGAGAAAGTCTTTATAATGTGCTCTCCTCTATGAGAGAGAAATATAAGGTGAAAACCCTTTGTACCACCCTATGACTAGGTTCATGGTAGATACTATTTCACATATGATATGTAATGAAAGGTGACGATCTTTTATTGACATATTTAAATAGAAGGTAACCATTATAATATGATGATATTGTAAATGGTAGACCTATTATCATGGTTCTTTGGGCTAGATTTTGTCAGACACCATGATAACGAGCAAACAGAAGGTAATCTTTGTAAGATAATGATCTTGCAAATGATAGGCTTGTTATCATGGACATCTCTAGATATTGTTTTAGACAATTAGAGATCATATATAATGAATCCATTATTATTACTCTAGATATTGTTTCAAACAATTAGAGATCATAATATATGTTATGATAGTTTTCATAACATTGTGATTGTAGTTATTTAACAAGTCACTATTTTAGAGTGTTAAAGTCAGATAATATGTTGTGTATAGATATCCTTGATTATAATGTCTCATAAAAAAAAATTGTTACTTCTCCATTGCTAAGAGGGAGCATTGAAGTATAGCATTGGTTGAAGTGATATACTCATTACATTGAGTATTTGTATTCATGATTTATATGAACATTATTTTATGTCTCATATCATTGATAAGAATGTGTGTGTGTGTGTCTGTGTGTCTATGACTTACATAAGCTATGGGACATGACTTTGTTGTATCCTCTATTGGATTGATTTTATTAAAGCTACCATATTGATAAAATATTGTCCTTAAGATAAGTATCTTATATATATAATATATATTATATATCTAATATAATATATGTTATATATTATGCATTATATATTATATATAATATATATATGATATATGTAATATAATATGTATTATATATACTATGTATTATATACTATTATATAATAATATTATATTATATTACATATATGGTTTATATATATATATATATATATATATATATATAAAAGATCCAAATCTGCATTTGGAAATCATCAATTACAATGGAAATGATTATACATTTGCAGATTTGATCTTAGTTACTTTAACAATTCACACATGCATCATTTTATACTTGACAAGAAAACCTCGGCTGTTAGTGCTATCCATAAGTAGGAGTACTTTATGGATGGTAGGATCAGTCAATGAAGTGTTTTCTTTCAGGGACGAAAGAGTGATGTGATCATAGTGGATTTGCAATCTTTTCTCCCCTCCTCATTTTGTCACTTCACTCTTTCACTTTAGATGCTAATACTTTCACATGCATTTCCATTAAAGAAGCCTCTACCCATGCATTTTTCCCATGCCAACAATTTGAATTCCCAGTGAGGGATATCTACCAAGATCAAAACCTCTAAGTTGAATGAAAGGCACCAAAAACCTCTAGTTTTAGGTAGTACATTGTTTGCTACAACCTCAAGCCTAAATTATTTTTGCATGCAATGAAGCATAGTTCAAAGTTTTGAGAACCACTCTTTTTCATGCACTATCAAATGGCTAAGCAGTGGATCCAATAGTGAAGCGAGGCATTGTCTTCTCCTTCGTAAAGTTAAGTGCAATCATGATAACAAAGCGATGGAGGTCTGGTTATGAGACAAAATGCATTAACTTAATAGTCCCACATTCATACCATGAGAGGATTTTAGTTGTTTAAATATCCAATAACTTAATAGAAACTTTTCTTAAGGGCTCATACCTTTTGAGACACAAGGTAAGCTCATGAAGGGCCCACCTAGCCAGTTTGACAGATGGCAAGGTAATTTTGAATGACTTAGCAGATAACATGGCTTCAATGATGTGGATCTAGAAAAATGAAATAATGACATGTGGCAATGAAAGGAAAAACCATGGAGTGACACATGGTAGGGTGACATAGACCTAGCATGATTCTTGAGGTGGTGATGTGACAGAGAGAGACACGTGGTGCAAGGTCACTATGTCACTAATGACATAGCAATGTTGAGATGGCATAGCATAGAGACAAGCATGGTAGAGCCAATGAGCTGGATAGGATGACATGGCATTGTTTATTGGGTGATGACATGGATTGAGGTTCCATGTGTCATGATGTCACTATGTCACAATGATATGGCACTATGCTGAATAGGATAGTGACATGGCAACCCAATTAGAGGCCACCACATAATAGAGGGATCAAAAACACATGGCAAGATAGGGACCAATAGTAGTGTGATGTGTGGCACCTAAGTGGCATGTGTTAGATGAAAATGTAGAAGACATATGAATCCTAAGGTGACACATGTCACATGAATGTCAAACCTAGTTTGACTCAGAGAAAATTTTGGAGGGAAAATTTCAAAAAATGAAAAAAATAATATTTTATTATTTTTCCTTCTAAAATCACATGTAGTTAGTTTTAAATCAAAATTATTTTTAACCTATAGTTTAAACTTTAGGTTGAAATTAAAAATTTGCTAAAATTTAGCCTCATTTCCATGTCAGGGACCTAAAATTCATTTTGAGATTCTGGACATTTTCGATAAGCAAGTGCAACATTATTATATATCACCAGAACTGAGAGAAAATGATCTTTCCATTTTTGGAGTTTGTTTCTACATAGAAAGCCATTGGTTCAAGTTATTCAAGGTTTTGTCTCAAGTACACTTTTCAGTTTCATTCAGTTAAGACAGTTCAGATTTGATTTTCAGTGAAATAGTGAACTAGATGAACATAAGAGGCTATATGAATGTAGCTAGGGGTGAATTTTGTCACCTCTAAGTTAGTTGGATCAAGGTATTATCAAAATTTCAAATTAATTTTGGATATTTTGGCAAAGTAATGTTTTTCATCATTAAGGAAGAAAAAATTATAAGTTTGTCATAGACAATGATGAGAATCATGTCAAATTTCAGTTGTAGAAAGAAGAGAGACATTTTGCAATAGTAGAGAATGATGATTCAAGTGGACACATGTCACTTCTAGATTAGATCTAGGATTTCAATATTTTCCTTTATCTCTCTCTTTCTCATCCATTGTAAGGGTTCCAATATTGAGGTTTCTCAGTATTGTGAGACCGGGGTTCTAGTTTTTTATATGTTTTCATGATTGTCCTACCATTCTTTAGCATATTTCTCTTGTATGAATAGTAGAAATTAAGCTAATATAGATAGTTCTAATCTATTTAGTGTTTTTTTGAGTTTTTTACATGCATTTGAATGTATAGTTCCAAAGAAACGAATATAGATGAGCAAGAATCTTCTTAGTTTAATTCTAATTCTTGTCTTCTATCTATGTAATCTGCAATGTTATATGGTTTAGGGACAAAAAATTGAGACCCATTTGCATCCCTTAAGGTTGTATGTCTGATATAATTAGTTGTTGGAAGGAAGAGCCAAGCAAATGCTTGACGTATTTGACAAGGTTGTTGGTTATTCAAGAAGGATACTTCATGAGAATGAGATCTTTATGAACATCGATGTTTGATTCACAAAGTGATAAGATATATCTAATATCTTGATGTATGGAATATGTTGGTGGTATTATAGATTTATGTGTGTGATTCATGGAATTTTCCAATAGATAAGACATTGATCAGCTATAGGATCAACTTGTCTTACTGTTGCATATTTGGCAATTTGCTGAAATCAACAATTATAATCATCCATTTCCCTTTTCATTTAAGAGCTAAAAGGATGCCCTCACTTAGCTTATAAATTTCTTAGGTCATGTCATTACCTATTTCATGTCTATAATTTTTGCATAAGTATAGAAGATATAAGGGTTTAATCTACTTTGTTTAGATTCAGTCTATGCTTTAAATATCGGTACCAATGAAGAGTCTAATAGGTTCACCCACCTATGTTTTGCAAAGCTTGAAGTAGAAGAAGGGTCTATCCTTATAGTTGGCCTGATGTCTGAAAGGATACATTGCAAATGGGAACTAGCTATACCTAGATTTATTATGTTCTCATTAGGATAATTTGAAACCATAACATTTCAAAACACCAACATGGCCTATTACAAATATGCAGTCTAGTTTTAAGAAAAATAATAGTCTTACATGTATATGATTAAATAAAATAAAAGAGAGTACTAGTTGTAGCTGTATAATTCTAGTATTATTGATTATGTTAAACAAAATGTTTAATAAAACAAGTATGAAGTAACATAAATGGATCATCTTCTTGATCCTATTATGGCTTAATGTGAATGCATCTAATCATTACGTGGACAATATTATACATGAGATCTTTACTCAATAACAAAGAGATAATATAATCTATAAGTACAGATTTATGCATACTTAGTTTGGTATGAATAGTTTCGATTGAATGCAAGGAAAATTTCTTGTGTGAATTCAAGACATGAATAATTAATTTAATTTAGCAAAAGTACTATGCAAGTGTGTATGTATGCATGTAAAGAAATTCACATAGTGAATTGATATACATACATACATTCACATATGCATACAATCATCATAATTAGTTATCATTGAATCTAACCAAAGCTATTATATATGAACAAGAAATACATGTTTAGAAGGAAACAAAGAACATTTACTTAGGTACCTCTTCTCCCCTTGAATAAAATTGTAGAGCAAGGGTACAAAGATCACAAGGGCATGGCACAACAATGAAATGCACTGATCACAAGGGAATGGTAACAAAGTCCTAGATCTCCATTGATCTCCACCAATGTTTAGAGCTCTCCACCCTCATTTAGAGCTCTCCACCCTTTTTCACATGTAGCTCTCCATAATCAATCAAAACAAATGGGTAATGATTAATATTGTGTTTTCATTTCTTTTTTAATTATAATCCATAATCCACAATCCAAAAGATCTCTCTGTGTATATATATATATAGACACATAGATATGTGTATGTATATATACACATATATACATATACATACATATATATACATACATACATACATACATATATACATACATACATGAAAACAACAATGTACTTTCTAAGAGTTTCCAATTGTTCAACAAAATTAATGTTTTACAAGAAAATGCACCTAAAGAACTATTATGTCAAAAGCAAGAACATGATATTGAAATAGTACAAAAAGTGTTTGACATGAGAGATCTGCAAGTGAGGGTGTTGACCAATCTTGAAAACTTGAATTTTAATGAAATTTGTTGATGATCAAACACCTATGCCAAAGTTACAACATGATATGAAGTTTATTTTAGATATGGTAGAGGAAGATATTCAAAATTTTGGAAATCAAAATTGAAGGCACAAGAGCAAAGGAGAAGGAGCAACTTTAGAAAGAGATTGCAAGGTAGAAAAAATTGCTAGACAATATAGAGGATATTATGGGAGCCACTAGATAGAATCCAAGAAAGTGTTGTGGTAGGTACTATGACATTGTAATCACTTGCAAGTGTCTTTGAGCATTTATAGTCCAAATATCAAGAGGACTACAAGTTGTGTAATTTGTCATGTATTCCATCTGTATTTGCTTATAAAAGTGTTTCAAGTATTGGTATAGTCTCCCTATGATGACCCCAAGTATAAGAGTGTTTTAAGGTTGGGGACCACTTCAACATCCCTTGCATGCTTTAGAGGTAATGTCATTTTCATATAGGCTTTCACAAGGGAAGGAGCCTCATGATTATTTACACAAAAGTAGAACTTGCTTCTTCAACTCCTTACACTCAACTCTTCACTGAAGTTATTCTTCCAACAATGAGAATATCTATTAAAATTTTCTAAGAGCCAAGGGACCTTGAACCTATGCTATATTTTTTGGAGACATGGGATAAGGTAATACTGACTTTAGTACTTCATAACATTCTGGATCATATATTGATTCCCAAATTAATAGTAGTAGTAGATACTTGGGATCCTCATAGGAAGAGTGTTCAATACATGCATGGTTACATCCTTGGATTCCATTGTTGGGCCAATGTATGGAGCCTTTATATATAAGCATTCATTATAAATTGGGGAATGTACTTCATGCTTGGCATGCAAGTGATGCATCTACATATGCAATTTTATCACCTTTGAAAATTGTATTTGATCCTACTAGCTGGGAATAGCTGATTGTTCATTTTATTGTGCCTAATATGATGGCAATTCTACAGGAATTTGTCATCAACCTAGCTAATTAGAAACTAGACCCATTTAACTAGGTTATGGCTCATTTCTTTCTAAAAATATCTATTATGATTTTTTTTGTTTAATTTCTTGCAAACTCTACCCATTTTTCCTAGTCTGCATTATTTTTGTGCGGGATCTTGAGGTAATTCACTTAGCACAGGTTGAGTGGGTTTTTTTTTTTTATTCTAAAATATGTATGTAGTTGGATCAATTTTTCTATTATGATATGATGTAATAAGAACCTTAAAAAAGATCTCTAAGATATACATGTTTAAAAGGAAATATAAACAAATACCTATTTAGAAGGAAAAGAAATGAATATTTACATAGCCCTTGAAGAAAATCATAGAGCAAGGGAATGACAAAAAAAATGCAAAGAAAGGGCATGACATGGCAATGAAATCACAGAGTAAGGGCATGAAGATCACAAGGGCACAACATAAAAATCACAAAGCAAGGGCATGGCAACAAAATACAAAGATCACAACAATGAAATGCACTGATCACAAGGGCATGACAATATTTAGAGCTCTCCACCCTCATTCAAAGCTCTCCACACTCTTTCACATGCAGCTCTCCATAAGAAAAACAAATGGAGAATGATTTTTTCTTTTTTTTTTCTTGTTTATACTCATGTAGGTGTCACAATTATGATGCCAATGTTGGTATTGTGACAGCATTTGGAACAATTGCAAAAAAAAAATGAAAATTGCCACAAATTACACTGTTATCACAAATTATCATCACAATTTGACCCCAAATGTTGTAGTTCTAGTTAATACTGAGCGCATATATAAGTTGAGCTTATACAATTAAGACCGAGTAAATTGTAAGGCATCTTTTGTTGAGTAAATAGAATAGATCAAGTGTGTAGAATTTGAGTGCCAGCATGAATGTTAGTGGTGACCAAGCATTAGAACAGTCAAATGTCAAGAAAACCATTTTTGTCATATGAGTTTATAATCACACAAACACCTATGTAAACCATTTTTGACCAAATTCTATATAATATATGATGATCGTAGAGACAATTGAGATGGATTTTTACACATCGTTGAATGAGGTATTGATCCTAAGGAAAAAAAAATCAACTAATCGGAAGGGAATCAAAAAAAGAGATGAATTATGAAAAATTGACCGTGATCTAGAACTTTCAAAGATTGTCTATTTAAAGAGGGTTCTAACCCTAAGATCATGAGAAGTGTGTGTGTGTGTGTGTGTGTGTGTGTGTGTGTGTGTGTGTGTGTGTGTGTGTGTGTGTGTGTGTGTGTGTGTGTGTGTGTGTGTGTGTGTGTGTGTGTGTGTGAATGAATGAATAACAAATGGGTGAATGTGCAAGAGGAGCGAACAACGATAGAACAAAGCAAGAAAGGCTAAGTCTAAAAGGAGATTAGACAAATGAATCCAAATAGTCAAAGATATAATAGAGATATCAAATTGAGACATTGAATAGAGGAGATCCAAAATCACCTTTTAAAGAAAATCGAGGGTCAAGTACTGAATCATTTTTGACAAATTGACTCAGGGAAAATCTCTTAACCAAGTGATCCTAGTAGATCTATGTAAATCTCCTAAGAGATTCCTTACTTTATTATAAGTGTAAAATCCTTTAAAAGGGTAAGACCTAACACTCTTAAATATTTTAACAAGTCAAATCCCTCACAAGGTAGATCATATATTATGATCAAACATTGTAACCCTAACAAATTCACTTTATTGTTGCAATAGTGAATATTTTTGGGTTTCATCTCCACCTAAGTTTTACCTTCACATTGAAATATTTCTAGGTAACCAAATTATTTGTGTTATGTGTTAAATATTTTTCGTGGATGTGAATGTTTTAACTTTCATTTCAGCCTTACAATTTTTGAACTAAGATATGAGATGAATTAGGTGTGAAGTCAGTAATTTTTTTTTACAAGAAAAAGTTTAAGATCTTGATTCAACCCCCCCTCTTAGTATCTTGTTTCCCATTAAATCCTTCCAACACAAACATCTTTAGTAAACCTTTGGCATCAGCATGCTATCTTGAATTTCAAACCATGCTAGGGGTAAAGGAATTTTTCCTTGGGGGGTCTCAGAGAGGCCTTCTTTCCTTCATGTTTTTTAGCATGTTTCTTCATCTCTTTTTGGAGTGGAGTTTTTCCTGTGTGGTTTTCTCTATTTCTCCTCCTTACAAAGATTTAGTTGTGATTGGTTGCCTCATCAGGCCATCTTGTTGGGACCCAATTTTTTTTTTTTCATTGTAATTTATTTTTCTTTTTATGCAAAATTTGTAGTTTCATTGTTTCTCATCTTAAGGGAGTGTTAGAGTAAAAGGTTTTAACTTAATTTTTTTATTAAGTTACCTTTTATGTCATCTTAAGATTTCACTTTATGCATTTTCACATTTTAAAAAAAAAATTAATTATTAAATTATTTTTCCCTTTAGGGACATTTTAGGGTTGCATGAGCTCCTTCTATAAGGATTGATCCATTCTATTTTTATTCATTACATTCTTTGAGAAATAGATCATTCATATTTTTTAAGCCATCTTCTTGCATTTTGCTCCATTCTTCATTATGAAATGTTAGTTTACATGCAAGTGATCCTTGGACTCTATGAAGTTGGTTTTGACTATCTTTACATGGTATCAGAGCTCATGGTTGTTGGAAAGGAGAATAATTTTTTTGTTGCAGGTATTGAAGAAATTTAGTGTTTTTAAAGAATGGAATGCCCATCCTTTGCAAGTTTTATGTTGTATTATCATTTCAAATGGAAGTCAAAGATTCTACTTCAACTTAGAAGTAGAAGCTTGCATGGAATAGTAATGGCAGCAAAGGTTGATCTAAATTTTTTTGGTCCATCATAGATAGGCTAAGATCATGCTCTTTTCATATGGGTTTTTCCTTCATCATCTTCTTAGTGACACATTGTTCCAATGGACCTGTCATAGAGGGGTTTTCTATTGTTTATGTTGATGCATCTCTTGTTCCATAGTTGATTAGTTTTGTAAAGAATTGGCACCTATGTTTTTACCTATCAATTTGTTTTTGTATGCTTGAATAGTGTTTTTAGGGTCACTTGTGCATAGTTATGTGTCATCTACATCCTTGATTGATATATTTTTTGCCTTGTGTTTCCCATTTATTCATTGTTTGACGACTCTTGTGTAGATTATTATCTTTTGTATCTTTGATTGACAAATTTTTTCCCTTGTTTTTTTATCTTCCCATTGTTTGAGTAGTGTCATTGAGGGAACTCGTGCAAATTAATTTTGATTTTCATCCTGGTTCCAAAGGAGGTTCTTCATTCAGCACTATGATGGTTATCATTAAGTAGTCATTCACACTTTTATTGTGTCTTAGATGATAACTTTCTAATGCATATTTTGAGGGGGGGTTTATTTCTATTGGGTTTTCTCTCTTTCCTCATTTCCTTCTTTATGCTTTTGTCTCCTTAGTTATGCTTATGGGGGGTGTTAACACAATAAAAGTAGAAAGATATGTTTTCTTATTCTTACCTTCAAGGAAAATTATTTTTTGCAATGTGTTTTATCCTTAATTTGTGGATGAACTTGAAATTGCTTGGTTTGTAAGATAATTGATTAATGTTTCTAAATTTTCAATTTAATTTCATTTTTCCTTCATTTTTTTCTTTGAGGAAGTGTATATATTATAATTCTATTCATATGTAAATCAATAAGAAAGAGCTTAATATTCTTATCCCTATTCTAATTTATCCTCTTTTACTACATGTTTGTTCTTTCTTTTCTTGGTAGATCTAATGTTTGAAAGTTAGCTAAAATTATGCATGCTAACAAAGCACAAAATTTTACAACCATTAGGTCAAAATTTATTGATTTGGGCAAGAAATATGAAATTGAGCCTATAAATCTTCCCAAGCACAAAAATTCATAATAAAATGCAAAAAAAACTCTTACAATGCAAATGCCACATTTAAAAATGCAAAGTATGAATAGCAAGAACTTTGGCTAATGGAAGTTCATGTAATTGAAATGTTTGAAATAGGGAATATTGAGGAGGGGGTTGAATTAGTATTTTATAGACTTTATTGCAAAACTAGATATCATTAACAATCTTATAACTTTCATATGAAAGAAAACTAACTATGCTAAGCACAAAACATAACTATGCAATAAGAGAAATCATAACACCATATTTTGTTAACTAGGGAAACCTTGGTCAAAAGGAAAACCTTAGTGGGGATGGTACCCACAAAAAGATCCACTAATTAAAAGTTTGTTGTGAAAGATATTGACCCTTTAGGAGTATATTACATTTGTATAGTGTCTCGGTCCTTGTTAGAGGACTAGGCCTTGTTAAAACAATAAAAACTATTAGGAGTTGGTATATACAAATACAAAATGTATGCAAGATGAGCCCCCTACCCAAGCATGCTATATATAATGTAGTTCCTTTAATACAATAAGATAGATACAAAAACCTCTTTATACTTCTATTGATATCTTCAATATCTAATACTTCCTTTTTTTCTCACAAAATTCACATTCCTCTAATCATACATCAAATTTCACATATCACATAATACATACATACTTCACAAAACCTCACAATTGCAATCTTTCATTTATACCTTGCTAATTTACAAATTACTACCCAGTTGGCCTTCATGTCTTTATACACTTTACAAAATACAAAATTAACCTTCATTGACTTAGGTTTATCATCTAGGATGTCATCCCTAATTAGTTAAATAATTATTTCATAAACAAAATAATTTCTTAACCCAAAATTTCCATTTCTCTATTATACCTTGTTCTGCTTGTATATTGTTGCAACTAGTAACCTGTCCATAACTAGGTTTGTACTAACATGTGCACTTGCGTACATCATCATTATGATTTTAGGTATCCATACCTAACTTTGCACATGTTTTTAATATGCCTATTAAGCTTTCCAACCAAAACTCTATCTATTCTACTAGATAAATTGTATGATACTTAGACAATTTTCTAAGTATACATGTCACTACTTCATCTTCATAATCTACCCACTTTATGTGACTGATATGTTGTCATAAATGAAAACATAAAAATGTCTAACCTAGCCAAATTTTTAGCAATCTCCCCTTTTGGCATTGATGGCAACATAGGGAAAATTAGCTAAGTTTCAAAATAAAACTTTTCAAAACTTGGCCTTGACAAAAATTCAAAAATTCAAAAGCTTCAAAGTTGTGGATCTTTACATATTAATCTTCTTTCCTTATATCTCCTAATTACTATAACACCTCCCCTTAATTATGATTCTAACTTTTACATTACTCCCCCTTGTACCTTATCTTTCTTTATATGCAATTTGCTCTATTATTTTCTCTTTTACATATCTATATACAATTTTCCTTAGTACTCCCCCTTTGACATCAATGAAAAAGGTGTAAAACATTATGTACAAGTCAAGATTTACTGCATTACCTTCAAGGTTTATGTTGGCTGGTTATTTGTGAGATGCAATCATTAAAGTTATGCTTCAACATGGTGAATTATATGCCCCATTTATTCTTTTGCTATATCTGCCACACTCAAAATTGCACATAGAGCATAAGATGTTATCTCTACTATGTCTACATCTATGTAGGAAACTTATCATAAGATGCCTTCAATTTAAAAAATTATTTTAGTTGTCTTGAACTAGATCAATTTTTAATGCAAGGTGTTCTCTTAGCAACAAAAATATCTTCATCTTTATTTCCTTTTGTAGCTCTAGAAGCCCGATATCTTAATTCACTTTGCTAATTCTATTTTCAAGATCTACAGTATTGACTAAGGGATCTTTCACTTCATTCATTGGTTCTTCTAGTTCGCTAATTTTATTGTTTAATTCATCTGTGATATCCTTGATTTATGTATGTGCACAAACACACTTTCCATAGACTATCTTTCCTTTACTAAGAAAGTGTCTCAACTCCTTGATCTTCTCATCAAGATGTCACATTTTTTTCTTAGTATCTCTACATCACGTAGAGTTTGTGCATTTACTATTTCTATATCAAAAAATTGTGCAAACTTGATATCAAAAGATTAAACAATAGATTTTTCTCTATCTTGTGGATCTTCCTCAGTCATTTGTATAGATATTATGTTCTATAGTATATTAGTCACTTCCATCAGTGAACTCAGCAGACTCTTCACCTTCTTGTTCTTTTCTATGATCTTGCTAAGTGGTGAGATCAATTTAGTTTGAACATCATCATCAAATCCTATTAAGGCTTCTAGTGCAAGGTGTGTCCTAGAGGAACTCAATACACTTTCCTTTTTCTCATCTTCCTTCTTTTTCTTCTTCTCTTCTTCCTCCTTTTTCTTCTCTTCTTCCTTTTTTTTGTCTTCTTTCTCTTTCCTCATCTTTTCTCTGCTATCATTCTATCCTATTCTTGCTCTATTCCTCCTTCTTCCTCATCTCTTCTTCTCTTCTCTTATTTTGTTCTTCTTCTTTCCTCTTTTACTCCTCTTCTTCTAATTTATTTTTCTTTTCATCCTCTTCTAACTTCTTAACTTCCTCTTCATTTCTTTTCTTTTCTTCTTCATCTCTTCTCTTATTTTCTTCTTCTATTATTTTCTTTTTTTCTTCTTCTATCCTCCTTTCTTCTAGTCTTTTCTTTTTATTTCTTTCTTTCTTCATTTCTTCTTTTTTTTTCCTTTCTCTTTTTCTCTTCCTCATCGTCTAGGCTGGTACACCTGACCAAATTGTCTACATTTGTGTCATAATCCTTAAATGGATCCTTTTCAATGTCTAAAGTGATCCTTGTACTATCCACTTACATGGTATCAATACCTATAGTGACTTGTAGACTTAATTTTGATACTATTATTGTTGCTACTGCTACTACCTATTCCTAGCTTGATGTGGATGTTATGATTTTTACTATAGCTTTCTTAATTTGTTTGTTCACCTCTTCATAATTTCCTCCCATTATCAAAATTTCTCTCATGTTGTTTCTTAGTAGGGGCTCAATACCCTTTACTATATTATCAAGAAGTTTTTCATCCTTTACTTCACAAATTTTCCTTATCATATTTTCTCTAATTTTCTTATCTTCATCAATTACTATTCTCTTTATGTTAATTAATCTATCATACAAGTCTTTAGGAATTTGATCTTGAATATCTTCAAATTTCTTATTAGACTGGATCATATGTCTAATAATGGCATTCTCAAGCTCTAATCGCTTAATACCAATGTATAAATGGTAGTATTTCTTCAATTTCAAAAAATTGCCTTCATTAATGATAGCACAATTCACCTTCTCAAGTTTAGGCTTCCAGGCCATTCTTCCTTTTGTCATAATCTCTAATTATTCTTCTTTTTTCTATTTTAGATTAGTCTCCTTAGGATTTTCCACTTAATCTCTCATTTTCTTCTTAGTTTCAAATGTCATTATCTCTTTCTACCTCTTTCAAAAATTGCCTGCCATAGCCTTCATCCTTTTCTTCCTAGGTGCATCAGTAGATTCTTGTTTTACCTCAGCCAATCTAGATGACTTCCTCTTCACCTCAACAACTTATGTTTCTTTTTCTTCATCAAATGGTTGCACAAGTGAAATAATAGGTGTGGCTTGTATCTATACATGGGATATTGTTGCATAGGGTGCAATGGGTGTTAGTGTAGATAGTCCTATAATTGTAACTCCTTCTAATGGATCTATTGCCCTAGGTGGTATGTACATTATGTTAAAATCTGATTGAAAATGTCATTGATAAGAGAAATTGATAAGAAGGATGTTAGAATTCTTTAGAATAACAGAGAGGGGGGGTGAATTAGTTATCCAAGGTCTAAATGCCCTAATAATACTTTTTCTCAAATTATAGTGAATCCATAAACTTTTCGTCAATCATCCTAGCAAATTATAATAAATCAATATGCAAGGATAAAACATGCAAGATCAACACATGACACAATGATTTATGTGGAAACCCAATTTGGGAAAAATCGCCAATAACATGCTACTTGATTTTCACTCTTCTAAAGTGATGCCCCATTAAAAGCTTGCCCTGTTAAAGGCTTACAACCAATTGTTAAATGTGACCTTGTTATAGGATTTCACCATACTGTTAGGAATGGGTCTGATCAAAGGACTTTAGAACATTCACTTGGAATGTCACCCTGTTAAAGGATTTACAACATGGCTATTAAACCAACCTAAGTCCATAGGATTTAAACTAACTGTTACAATTGCTAGAAAGTAACAATAATGGTTTTTTTTTTTATCTGATACAACTTGCAACATATCTTGCAAATTTCAGATCATACTTCAGCTCAATCCTTTGCTTGGCTTTAATCACTTCAACTCTAACAGCTTGTCATCTCAAGCTTCATCTCCTTGAGTCTTCTTACTCATCATACCAATGCAATCATATCTGTGGTCATCTGTTGAAGCAGAGTAACTGTGCTTTCTTACTCCTTAGCACCTCCTTCGTCACTTTTATACTTTCATGCTTGACCTCTCCTCTCACTTTGCTTCGTGACCTTGTTATTCCTTAAATAGAAATCAGGATTGCCTTTGTCGCTCAATTCTCCCTCTCCAACTTTAGGGTTTTGAATGGATTAGGTAGGATACAATGTATCTACCCCATATCTTGCTCTTATCTAGAAACTTCGTCTAGAGTCCAGTTGTATTCTCCAAAAATGTTCTACATGGTGTTTTGTGCCACCATCTCATCACTCTTATCTTCTATTTAATTCACAGAATTCAAGATAAAAAACTTGTCGACTCAGATCTGACGAATCTTTGATCTTTGAAATAATGTAGCAACTCGGCACTATTGGTTTACTGGTGCTCGACATCTCTGTGTTAATCAGCACTTGTATCTGCTCAGCACTTTTTTCTACTTGGCACTTGTATCTACTCGACACTTGTTTCTGCTTGGCACTTGTATCTACTCGGCACTTGTATTTGCTCGGTACTTATTTTTGCTCGGCACTTGTATCTGCTCGGCATCTGAAGTTCACTCGGCACTTACTAAAGTTGAACTTTGGCTTCAACTAGGAATCTATTCAACACTTACTAGCTTACTCAGCTCTCTCTCTCTAATGAACTTAGTTAGGCTTTACAAATGACTTAGCTAAAACCTTGCATCTTTGATATGTTTTAGTGTATGTGAGCAATGTTTCTGGATTAGATTGTGTGAGTTTTTTTAGCATCAACGTTTCAGATCATACTACATGATCCATCATCAGGATGAGAGAACATCAGAATATGGAATGTGCAGACCAGGAAACCACAAGCAGTCCTAAAAGGAGAGGGAGGGAGGGGCACAAAGACCAAGAGGACCAAAAATAAAGACACAACCACCAAGAGAACAGGTACAGAATAACCAATCATATGTATAAATGCAGATAATGTATATATATGTAAAGGAATTTTATATTATGCATTAAAAAATGATAAAAAATAAATAACTAAATAAAAAATAAATAAATAAATAAGTAGATAAATAAAAAATTAAAAAATTAAGGATCAGTGTGAAAAAGGGAGGAAGCACACGATTATGAAAATGAATAAATAACTATAAGAGGTTAAAAATACAAAAATTAGGAATTAAAAAATTAAATATTAAAATAATAATAATAAAAATAAAGAAGACTCAATCCCTTACATATATATATATATATATATATATATATAAATGAACAAAAAATAAATAAATAAAAGCATGTGCAATATTTGCACATGCTTTTATTTATTTATTTTTTGTTCATTTATATATATATGTAAGGGATTGAGTCTTCTTTATTTTTATTATTATTATTTTAATATTTAATTTTTTAATTCCTAATTTTTTTATTTTTAACCTCTTATAGTTATTTATTCATTTTCATAATCGTGTGCTTCCTCCCTTTTTCACACTGATCCTTAATTTTTTAATTTTTTATTTATCTACTTATTTATTTATTTATTTATTTATTTTTTATTTAGTTATTTATTTTTTATCATTTTTTAATGCATAATATAAAATTCCTTTACATATATATACATTATTTGCATTTATACATATGATTGGTTATTCTGTACCTGTTCTCTTGGTGGTTGTGTCTTTATTTTTGGTCCTCTTGGTCTTTGTGCCCCTCCCTCCCTCTCCTTTTAGGACTGCTTGTGGTTTCCTGGTCTACACATTCCATATTATGATGTTCTCTCGTCCTGATGATGGATCATGTAGTATGATCCGAAACGTTGATGCTAATAAAACTCACACAATCTAATCCAGAAACATTGCTCACATACTAATGGATTGTGGAAATCTGATTATGTTAAATGTTTTAGTGTGCCCATTTTTTGTGTCTTAGAGTATGTCATCAATACACTTTTTCATCAATAGCTTAGCTAATCTTTGTACTTCATTACAACATCATAACTTCAACCATTTTATAGTGTCTGGATCACTAAAGCAATTCTCATTCCTGCAAGTAGCAATTTTGACATCAATGACAAAACAATGATTGAGAACATTCTTTACCAATTCCATTACTTCCATTACTTTTTATATATGATCATTTCCAACAATCTCCCTCATGATCTTTTCAATCATTTCCAACAATCTCCCTCTTTGGCATTGATGGCAAACCAAACTGATCAATTGATCAACTTAGTTACCACCAAGATTGTATGCATTATCTTGACTGCTACATCCTTACTACTGATCTCATATATCTCTCTCTTTCATATATATCTCCCTCTTGCTTTGTATTGATCAATTTTCTGCATATTTCTCCCTCTTTGACATAAATGCCAAAGATGTAGCATCTTTAACATGTGAAGTATAAGCTTTGCATCTCATTTTTTCTCCCTCTGTCACCATGCTTGTGACTGATTTGGAGTTTTTGCTCCTGTTGTCATTCTCTGTATCATTCTTCTAATATTTCAATGATTTGTTCCTATTGATGCAAGGCAGCTTCCTTATTATTTTATATTGCTTGAGTTAGGGGCATTACCCCCAAATTGCCTCTAAGATATTCATAAGAATCCTTGGGAAATGGTTTGGTGAAGATATATGTAGTTTTTTCCTTTGTATGAATGTACTCCAACTTCACTTTTTTTTTTCTACCAATTCTCTAACATAATGATACTTGATTGCAATAT